>CM060315.1:15523497-15560997 GCA_030674185.1 Monoplex corrugatus | reverse complement strand
GATGACGATGATGATAGAGAACGACATGTACCACGCAGACAGAGTGGGAAAGGGCCTTCTGGACTATAGGACAGTCAGTACCTTATACTGTATATCTGTGATGGATGATGATGATGATGATGATGACGATGATGATAGAAGAACGACATGTACCACGCAGACAGAGTGGGAAGGGCCTTCTGGACTATAGGACAGTCAGTACCTTATACTGTATTCTGTGATGATGGATGATGATGGTGGTATGATGATATGAGATGATGATAGAGAACGACATGTACCACGCGACAGAGTGGGAAAGGGCCTTCTGGACTATAGGACAGTCAGTACCTTATACTGTATATCTGTGATGATGATGATGATGATGATGATAGAGAACGAATGAAGATGGAGGCCTTCTGCATATTAGGACAGTCAGTACCTTATACTGTATATCTGTGTAGATGAGATGATATGATGATCATGACCGACGATATATGAGTGATGATGATATGTGAACATCAGTACCTATATGTTTGTTAGTATGCTATGATATGATGATGATGATATAGAAACGACTATGTACCATGCAGACAGACGTATGGCAACCTTCTGGACTATAGGACAGTCAGTGCCTTATATTGTATATCTGTGATGATGATGATGATGATGACGATGACGACGACGACGATAATGATGATGATATGTAACAGTCAGTACCTTATGCTTTGTTGTTGTTGTGATGATGATGATGATGATGATGATGAGAGATGATGATGATGATGGTGGTGAGTGTGATGATGGTAATGATAGAGAATGGCATGTATCATGCAGACAGTGGGCAAGGGCTTTCTGGACTATAGGATAGTCAGTACCTTATACTGTGTATCAATGATGAGATGGTAGTGGTGGTGATGGTGATGGTGATGATAGAGAACGACATGTATCATGCAGATAGAGTGGGCAAGGGCCTTCTGGACTATAGGACAGTCAGTGCCTTATACTGTATGTCTGTGATGATGATAATGATGATGATGATGATGATGATGATGATGAAAGTCTTTGTAACTGTTACTATTGCCATGTTTTCTTTTTCAGATCATGGACGTATGTTACCAGCAAAACATCCCCCTGCAGAGTTCTGTGTTGAATCGAGTTTTACAGAAATGCCGGCTAAACAGTTACGATGATCTGTACTAGTAAGTTTCTGTTTACGCATCCTTAAATAACATTTTGCCACTGTTTGCTTTTTCTTGATACCTAATGCATTGAGTCATGCTCTTTATTTTAATTTGATAACAATTTCTAAACTTAACGCTTTGACTGCTGCACCCTGTCCACCATCATCCAGCATTGTCAACCGTGTTAGCAAAGCAAAAACCTAGTCTTTGAATCCCTTACCCTGCAGGAAGCTGGTGGATAGGATAAGGGAGTCAAATCGGAAGCAGGTGGATAGGGTGAGGGAATCAAAGGTTAAGCTTTTGCAGTTGATGGATAGAGTGCGGGAGTTAAAGGATTAATTTTTGATGATTCAGCTGTCTGTTGTCAAAGTCTCATTTATCGTGTATTATTCAATGAAAGTTTCAGAAGTTTGAGTTGGAAAAGGGCAGAATATTTCGTTTGCTCCTGAAACTTGATTCTGGTACTTTCCCCACATTCCTGGGGTGATTATTTCCGTTGGCCATATTTAAACGAAAGAACAAACGTTGGAAATACATGTAAATTAATGATGAATTTTAGCGGTTACATGCAGACATGAATTTCAGCTAAGTAGAGGTAGTAGCCATAATTTTAAATGCATGTCAGTTGGAAATCTGTTAACTCTTTGACTCCCGCGCCCTGTCCACCAGCATTCTGCACTGTCAGCCATGCTAGCAAAGCAAAAAATTAACCTTTTCACTCCCTCTGCCTTTTCACCAGCTTCATCCTTTTAACTCCCTCACGCTGTTCACCAGCTTCTTGCAGGAAGCTGGTGGATTGGGTGATGGAGTCAAAGGGTTAAGCTTTTGCAGTTGGTGGATAGGGTGCGGGAGTCAGAGGGCTGAATTAGTACATTTTTAATCACTTCAGTTCTTAATGCATTTCATCTGTTGAAAATATCTATTGTCCATCGGTTAACATGTGTCTTTGAATGTGTCATCCAGACCATTGATATGTGAATGGGTAACTGTCCCAGTGGGCGAGAGTATGTCGATTCAGATCATTAATAGGTGTATTTGTATTGAGAGAGTTTGTCAGTTCAAATCAGCAGTAAGTGTTTGTATTGAAAGAATTTGTCGAATCAGATCAGCAGTAAGTGTATTTGTATTGAAAGAATTTGTTGATTCAGATCAGTAATAAGTGTATTTGTATTGAAAGAATTTGTCGATTCAGATCAATAATAAGTGTATTTATATTTGAAAGAATTTGTCGAATCAGATCAGTAATAAGTGTATTGATCACTATTACAGTTGGCGAGAGTTTGTTGATTCAGATCATTAACCCTTTGACTCCTGCCTGATGTCCGCCAGCATCATGCATTGTCAACCACACCAGCAAAACAAAAAATTAACTCTTTAACTCCCTCGCCCTATCCACCAGCCTCCTGCAAGAAGCTAATGGATATGGTGAGGGAATCAAAGGGTTAAGTTTTTGCAGTTGGTGGATAGGGTGCGGGAGTCAAAGGGTTAATATGTGTATTCGTAATTGTCACAGTTGGCGAGAGTTTTTCGATTCAGATTATTAATATGTGTATTTGTAACTGACACTCTGTCGAGAGTTTGTCGATTCAGATCATTAATATGTGTATTTGTACCTGACACATTTGGCTAGAGTTTGTCGATTCTGATCATTGATGTGTATTTGTAACTGTTACAGTTGTTGGCTAGAGTTCGTCGATTCAGATCATTAATAAGTGTATTGGTAATTGTCACAGTTGGCGAGAGTTTGTCGATTCAGATCATTGATATGTATATTTGTAACTGTTACAGTTGGCGAGAGTTTGTCGATTTCGTGAGCAAAGCACAGCCAGGCAGGTCCCGCACGGAGCCTGTGCGGTTCAAATCCCCGTCTCCACCCTCCCCACGTCGGCGCACCCCTGCCTCCCCTGCACAAAGAGCTGTGACACCCTTATGGCGACGGCACGATGTAAGCTGGTCATGGCTGTTTTGTTTGTTATTGTTGTTCATCACTGTTTTATTTTAAAAAGTTCAGATGTGCTGCGTGTTTGTGTGTGTGTGTGTATGTGTGTGTGTGTGTGTGTGCGCGCGCGCTTGAAGGCATATCTTGACTTTAGACCACACGTATAGAATTCTGGCAGCCAGTCAGTCTTTCATACTCAGATGGGCGTGCGTGCTCAAGCGCGCGCACACACACACACACACACACACACACACACACACACACACACACACACACACACACACACACACAGTGGAACTAATGACGCTTATTGACAAAACGAACGAGCACATCTTTATTTTGAACTCTTGCGGAAATGAGACTTTAACAGGACGTGTGTGCGTGTGTATGTATGTGTGCGCTTGCTCACTTGCGCGCAATTGCAAGTGTGCATTTGTATGTGTTTGTTCCTTTTATTTCAGTACATCATTTGTTTAAAAGAAGATTATCTTTATTCGATCGAGGCTGAATACAGATCATGACTTTTGAATGCCCCTCTGCTGTCGCTCTTTTTTTCCCGCTTGGGTGTGAACCCACGTCTCCCCATCTCAAAATCCATTCCCCTTTGTGAAAGATGTCGTAACCAGCTAGTTGTTGGCCACATTGGACTTAGGGGGGTTTAAGCTTTAAAGAATAAACGAGAAAGAAAAAAAGAGAACATGTGTGTGTGTGTGACAGAAGATGAGAAGTTGGGTCAAGGATCATTTGTTGAACAGGTTTGAGTGTACCCTAGCTCTGCATCCTATATATATATATATATATATATATATATATATATATATGTGTGTGTGTGTGTGCACGCGCGTGTGTGTGTGAGAGAGAGGGAGGGAGGATGGATGACAGCTTGGGTCAAGAGTCACATGCCCTACTCCCCTCTTGCCTTCCTGTTCCCAAATTGCGTATGTTTTATGCCTTTGGAATTTGGTAGTTGTTGGTGATTGCTTTGGCGAATGATGAGAGTGCGCATCTTGGTTTGATTCTTGAATCAAGATTTGGCGGGTTGTAAGTATCATCATCATATCATCATTACTAATTATTGTTGTTGTTATTATTATATTGTTGTTATTGCTATTATCATTATTGTTGTCATTATTATTATCATCATTATTATTATTATTGTCATTATTGTCATTATCATGAAGTTCACTGTTGTTTCTCCTCGACCAGATTCACCTGAAACATGTATCACAGAAAGCAAAAGAATAATAGAATGGCTCGTTCTTTGTTTTGTTGATGTTATTGTCGACTTGTTTTGTTTGTTTGTCTTCTTTACTGATGTAACCTTTCTTTGTTTGTTTCCTTTCTTTCAGCATCCACCCAAAGACCCGCGCACTTCTCACAACTTTAACGGTTACCGTGACGACCAGGGTCAAAGGGAAGAGGTCATCTCGCGCTTGGAACAGGACATCAGACAACTGGAGCGCAATTACGGGGTAAAACTTCGTGTTTGTGTGTGTGTGTGAATGTTTATGTGTGTGTGTGTGCGCGCGCGCATTTTTTTTTATGTGTGATTACGTGTGTGCATGCATGTGTGTGTCGGTGTGTGTGTGTGTGTATGCGTGCGCACGCGTGTATGTGTGAGTTGGCATGAGTCTGTGTGCGTGCCTGTGTACAGAAAGAAAGAGCGACAGACACTGAGACAGACCAAAAAAAAAGTTGGCAAAAAGAGTATCGTTCATCTTCAGGACATAAAAGGGAACTATTGATAACATGACGATTGTAATGAATGTCGGATACAAATTTGATCAAAATAAACAAGTAACGCGTCTCGTTAAGGGAAAAAACTATTTGGTTTCAAAAACAAAGTTGATAAAAGGACAAAAACCGTAAGATCAGAACACTCCTCAAAAAAGGAACGCCCAAGCCTACCTTTATACTCTGCAACTACCCTACACACAACTCTGAGAGAAGAGAGAAATACATACAATATATTGGTCTTACGTTCAAGATTGACATAGTCTTTTATTCTTGAACTGACCAAACACAATATTGACATAGTCTTTTATTCTTAAACTGACCAAACACAATATTGACATAGTCTTTTATTCTTAAACTGACCAAACACACACACATAGACAAGACAGAACATATACAGGGTTGCTTCCAAGGTGTATAGGTAATATATATGTTCTGTCTTGTCTATGTGTGTGTGTGTGTTTGGTCAGTTCAAGAATAAAAGACTATGTCAATCTTGAACATAAGACCAATATATTGTATGTATTTCCCTCTTCTCTCACAGTTGTATGTAGGGTAGTTGCAGAGTATAAAGGTAGGCTTGGGCGCTCCTTTTTGAGGAGTGTTCTGAGCTTACGGTTTTTGTGCTTTGTATCTGCTTCTATGCTAGCTGAATGGGTAGCGCAAACTATGTTAGATTTGAGAAGTTCCACATGGGAGATAACAAATTCCTACATGACTCTCAAGAGTTATGTCCTTTGGTTGATATAAAAGTTGATAAACGCTATTAGCTTTAAACATAAAAGGTATGACTAAATTGCTACTTCTGTGTAGTTTCAGGACGTTAAAAAAATAGTAAATGGAATGGTTAGACCAATTGACCATATTGTAACAAGCATAGCTAATTTGTTACTTCTGGTTAGTGTCTGGACGTGAAAATGAATGAATAGAATGGGTATTCCAACTGGCCGTATTACAAAAAGCATAGCTATTTCAGTACTTCTGGTTAGGTTTAGATGTGAAAAAAGTAATAAACGAAAGGATTAATTAGACTAGCCACATTACAAAACTTGCTATTTCTGGTTAATTTCAGAACTTGGGGAAAACGTACTGAATAAAATTATTAATCTAACTGGCCACATAACAAAGACACACTAACTTGCTTAGTCAGTCTCTCATGAGCTTATTAACCAGCCAACCTTGCTAATGCATTCACAAGTGGAGTGTGCAGCCTAACAGGTAAGGCACACCTAGTAAGTGAGAAACTTGGGTTCGATTTCTTGTTGAATAGAGATTATTCTCCCTCTCCACCCCCTCCACTACACTTGGAGTGGTAGTCTGGGTACTAGTCTTTCGGATGAGATGATAAATTGAGATCTTGTTCGCAGCATTCGTATTGCGCACGTTAAAGATCTCATGGCATCGAAAGTTGTCCCTGGCAAAAGTGTGCAGAAAGACCCTATAATTGAATCATAGATGTGAAAATAGAAAAAACAAATACTGTGGCGATATGCTTTCCATAGTAATAGTCCCAGATTTCATGTAAAAAATTAGGCTGTAACAAAAAAAAAAAATCATCCATTTCAGTCCATTTCGTTTATTTGTTTATCATTCTGGCCTTTTTATGCAGTCTATATGCACATCAGGAAACATTGTGTGTGTGTATGTATGTATGTATGTATGTATGTATGTATGTATGTATGTATGTATGCATGCATGTATGTATGTAGTGGTGTATGCATGCATGCATGGTGATGTATGCATGCATGTATGTATGTATGATGTATGTATGTATGTATGTGTGATGTATGTATGTATGTAGGTAGGAAGGTAGGTAGGTATGAATATATGTATGTATGATGCATGCACGTATGCCTGTACGTACGTACGTACATAGATAATCATATAACATTTCTGATATTTTGTGAACAAATTGGATTTTTTTTTTAAAAAGACACAAAAAAATCAGTCATAAAGTAACTATGCATTCAGTAATTCATCAACGAGTCAAAACCAATTCCTTTCAGGACATCAGAGAGAAGCTGAAGCCCAGAAACGACACACCCTGGTTCAAGAATTTCATGGAGTTTGCCAACGCCTTGTACAATCAGGACCAACGATATGAAGGTACATGAGCTAGATTGGATTATGTTCTTTTCTTTTCGGTGGCCCGTTGCTTACTTGCTAGAGTGTCATGCTCTTAGCCCAAGGATTGTGGGTTCAACTCCCAAATGCCCCCCTTTTCTGTTTTTAGTTTAGTTGGGTTTTTTGTTCTGTTTCGTTTCATTTCATTTTGTTTTGTTTTGTGAGCTGCTTGGTTTCATATGATAGAGTCATGGATCCTAGATCTCATCTATTGACTTTCATCCTAGTCAGCAACATTTAAATCTGGACTGTTCGCTTCCCATCTTAACATCATTTTGGTAATGTCAGCTTAGTGTTTATAGATCCCGTACCCCCCACCTCCCCATGTCAAGATTTTTGCCAACTCGACGTCACTAGTTTTCTCCAGGTCACACGATTGAAACATCTGTGGGCGACCTTCTGGATCTCCAGACCACAGACATCAGCGATGTTGTTAAAGTAGATGTGCGGTCGTCCCTTTCTTCTCCTCGCCTCTTGGTGTTTCTGATCGCATGGCATACGTATTTCAGCTTTCTTTGTTGGTTTCTGTCAGCAGCTGGCGCCTGACATTCAGTTCCTCGGGGTTATGGGACATTATTAGTAGATGATTCCTTCCCCTTTTTGCTTGGGTGTTGTCATTTTGTTTTTGTTGGTGGTGGTTGGTTGGTTTGGGTTTGATTTGTTTGTTGGTTGGTTTTGTGTTTCTTCACCCCTATTGACCCAGCTGTCTCTTCAGCGAGAAAACAAATTTAAAAAAGACTTTTCGCATCGTGCTACCAGAATGAATCTAACTGACCTGTACTAATTCCACTGTCTATGTCCCCAGGAGACTTACCAGCAGAAGATATATACCGATGGACCAGGATGTACAACGAGACGGGGAACCTGGGCATACCGGACTACGATATCTCCAAAGCTCTCAGCGAAGCCTCCAAAGGCGGCAAAGTGAACATTCATACCTACCTCACCAAGCTGGGCAATGTGGCCAACCACGATAAAATCGTTTGATGGCTTTATTCCTCCCTTCTGGTCGTGATCATGCCCTACTACATGTTATTGTCAGCAACCGGTTCTATCTGCCCAGTTCTCTTTTGAACAAGCAAATGTGTCCTTCATGTCTTTTTCATCCACACACAAAAAAATCCGTCCAGTCTGCTCACCATTTCTAGCCTTTTATTTTAGTATTGGGTCTTGACTGCATGTCATATTCATATTCATATTCATTTCTTTATGTCACAATGGATTGACAGTGTGAAACTCAGGCTACTCTTCCTGTTGAGAGCACGTCGCCACAGTGCAGCGCCACTCAATTTTTATCTACACTTCGGCCTTTTATTTTAGCAGTGGGTCTTGACTGCGTGTCATACTCATATTTATGTTCATTTCTTTTTGTCAAACTGGATTAACAATGGGAAATGGCTGCTCTGCCCGTTGAGAGCGCGTCGCCACAGTGCAACGCCCCCCAAATTTTGTATCTAGACTTTACAAAAGCAAGAAGGCAGTTTGGCCTTCAATGGGAGGGATCTGTGAAATGGACCTCTGTTTCCAATGTTTCATACCAGAGCAGACGGGTGAATGCCCTGCCCTTCACGATTTTTAGCTTCCATAGGATCTTTAGCGTGCGCAGCCAGAAGACACACGGATCGGACTTGTTTTTCGTCCCTTTCCAAAGGACTAGCTGTTCAGTTTGATTTTCCGGTCAAATTGAGGAGAAAAATCTAGGCCTCAACGGGAAACGAACTCTGGAACCTCGGGTTTAGTTATTAGTAGGCGAACGTCTGAAGCATTCTGCCACTCTTCTCCCCTGTCAGTGGCCCACTCTTTTTCAGCAACGGTTTTCCCACCACTTAGATCATACCATTCACTTTCAGCAAATGTTTTGACTTGTAATGTTTTGGTCACTCAACTCCTTTCAAGCAACCAATGTTTTATTTCTACGCCCCTTGGTTTGTACTAGCTGTGTGATTTGTCCCTCGGCCAGTTGACTTATTCCGACTACTGTTGTTGATTTTGTCATACAATAAAAAAAACCGTCTGATCGCTGTTCCTCTATTTCACATCATCCCATCACTTGCCTTGTCAGTGCGTGGCCAAAAGTTTCTTGTTTCCGTTGTCTTTGTTGTATGTCGGCATCGTGTGACTATCCTCAAAATTAATGATTAAAGGTCTTTATTATTTTCAGATGATGGTTACTATTTAAGTCATGTGATTAGATTTGTTTGCTTATTGTATTGCTTTCTATCTAAACCACATCATTCCCTCACTTCTTGCAACTCCTTCCGTGTCAGTGTGGGAAGTTGTACATGTTAAAGCATTGCGTGATCGTCTTCATAACCTGATGCTCATGACAGGATAATTCAATTTCAGAGACTATCGTTAATGATTGCGGATGTTATTGTGATAAAGTCGTCTGAAAGCACCACTGCCTAATCTCCATCATCCCAGCACTTTAGCCACCATTACTATTCTCAGTAGAAAATGGATCTTATCAAGCATTGTGTCATAACCCACGGTCTGGTACCAACAATAGTTGCATTCGTTTTCAGACTTTTGTTGTCAATTCAGTCTACAGCATCACTCCTTAAAAATGTTAGCTGCCCGCACTGCTGTCCGGGTCTCTGTCCTCCACATCTGTCTTTTCTCAACCAGGTCGAAAATCCCTGGACTGTTACGATCTTTTCTTTTAGAACTGGACAAAACAGGACTGGTGCAAGTGTTCTGTAACTGGCCTTTGGCAAGCATACAAAAAGATAAAGAAAATATATCACTATATTTAGGAAAAAATATGTCGATCGTTGTATCCTAAATTCCATTCTGTTTCTTTGTGGGGTTTTTTGTTTATTTGTTTTTTCTTTTGTGTTTTTGTTTGTTTGTTTGCTTTTGTTTTTGTTTTTCATGCTTGGCAAAAGTCGATTGGTCGAAATTTCCCGTCCGTCCATTTTTTCAGTTGAATACGCATTTTTGTCCTTGGTTTTCTTGTGGTTCTTATTTGTATTTCTTTTTATGCTGGCAAACCCTTTGATTCAGATTTGGATATTACTGTTATGTTATACATAGAGATCTGTGATAATGATGTATACTGAAGCGTTGTGTGATAGGCTCAGCTTGAAGACTGTTCATTCTCAGTCTATTAACTCTGTGTTCTCCTCGTCCGATGATTCCCTTGTCTGCAATGTGATCATTATTAATTTATTATGGATGAATTATGGAAATAGAACTCCTTGCAAACTGACTGTGACTGACGGATAGACCTACTAGTTTTGTTGAAAACAACTAAATAGCTTAAACCGCGTTCCCACTGTCGGAGTGAAAGTTGTGCGTGAAAGTTCTGAGTGATCGTGGAGCACTCAGGAGTGAAGCGACAAAGGGCCCTTTCACTCCAAAATAGTGGGAATGCATTTGGGTGATCGGTGTGAGTGATCTATTTGGGGAGCTGACCCAAGCATTTCCTGTGGGCCACGCTCGCCTCGCCTCGCCTGTGGCTGGCAAGGCTCGCACGCAACCGAAAATTTTCCCGCGGTATGCAAATTGGACACGATGGATGCAGTAGGTGCCACTTGTGTTTAAACATGTTTGAACACAAATCTCGACCACGGAGTGATCTGACCGTGCACAATCACTCAAAGCTGGCTAGGAGTGAAAGGGTCTGGTAGTGGGAATGCTACAGGATTCATCGAGAACTTTGAATTTTTAGGCCCAAAAACACGATCACTCCGTCATTTCGCTCATAGTGGGAAGGGGGTGTTACTTGTGTCGTCAAATTATCATTTATTGATTTGCTTTGGTCCTGTTTTGTGGTTGATGCCCTTGATTCATCATTTATCCTTTTTATTTGGAGCTGGTGGGGTTTTTTTGTTTGTTTGTTTTGTTCTGTTTTGTGCAGATTATCTGTGAATTTTGTCAATGAAATACTAAGTAGTTTGTTGTTGTTGTTTTTTTTTTTTTGGGGGGGGGGGCGTATATCAGTTTACCATATTTTTGCCCACTGTTTTTTCTTCTTCAAGATTATGATATACTAGACGAGGTGTGAAAAGTTTTAGCTGTTATTCTTATGTTCTTGCTCTTGTACGTTTATGTAACACGTCCTCAGTCATATTTATCTATTATTCATAGAACGTCTTCCGTTCATCTTTATCCATTAAATGGTTTAGATCAACATTTCGTCTGTTGACAGCATATCAGGAACAATTTCTCTTCTGTGTGAAAAAAAAATGAAACAGATTCACATCGGCAAGAATTCGTTCATGCAGAAGTTGGAACGTGAGCACTTTTTTTTTTTTTACTCCAGTAATCCCCTAAAAGTGTCTGAATTTTTGGGTGGGGGAAAGACAGTTTCGAAAAGAATAATCGTTCTCTTCAAAGGAGAAACCGATTCAGATCGACCCATGGTGAAGGCGTATGGTGATTATGAATATGTTTCAGTACCGGTAATACTTTTCAGTGTCTGGAGCAGGTGTTTCCCATCTCAAATCATAGGCATGGCTGATCCAGGAGCGAAGTAGAACTGATCTGGGAACGACGTAGAATGTTTGCTTCGAAAAGACGTGGCCATGAACTAGAATATGTGCTTAGACAAAGGTTTGAAAAGATTTAGATTCAAGGGAACAGATTATCTAAAACTTTCAGAATGTCATACATCATGGGAAAAGCATTGTTAAGAAGAGTATCTAGAGAAATATTGTGTCTGGTCAAACTGCAATATGTACACGTGTATTTCTTTTTATTTCATCTGTTTGTGATACACAGTGGTGAAGAACATATTAAAGATTTATAGCATAAACAATATATAGTCATCAGGTAACTCAAGACAACAAATTGAAAAGAAAGCATTCTGTAAACAGGAAATTGCAGTATATTTTAGCACGACTGGTGGAGTAATCGTTATGTCATTAAGATATTCTTTGCTGCGTGAAACTGGCTTTTTCACAGCTATTATTTTTGTTATTAAAGAACTCCACAGACGCTCGGTTGTAGAATGAATTGACCAGAGCATAGTTTTCAAAGTCACAATGTCCTTCAGTAACTAAATTATTGTATTCCTGGTCACTGTTTCTGTAGAAAGACGTTTGCTTTGATAGCTTATTAGTGAACTGGTTCGTTCGTCCGCTTCTGTGTATTGTTTGTTTGTAGATTACATTAACTTCTAATTTTGTTTGAGTGTATCTGTGTCTGCGCATTTCTGTGTGACATTAAAAATCCTGTGCGAGTCATGGTGAACAGAGATCATCGGTCTTACTATCAGTCTGTGATAAATAGAACTGTGGTCATTATGAATGATACTAATTATGTCATGCTAAAAATATCAATGGAAGAAATAAAAAAAATTAATTAACTCAAAAATAAATTCAGTAACATAGATTATTTTGTTTACATAGTATTGTATGAATGTTTTCTATATAGTCAGTAAACTGATTCATTGTGTTCTGCATGAGATTTCATCTGATCTTTTCAGTGCACTTTACATCTTCAGTACGTTTGTACAGATGTATACGCATCAGTTGTGCACATTCCATTTGATTGTTCTTCTGTTGAGTCAGCGAGAAAGATGCGCAAGCTTTGTACTTCTCCGAATCTGACACTTCGTTTCGGTCAAAAGACGGAGAAACAATGCTTGTTTTGTATGGAATATGAATGGAAATGTATACAATATGAACGTGAATATGAATGGAAAAGTATATAATATGAACACAAATAGAAACAAAAAAGTATACAATATGAACGGGAATATAAATGGAAAAGTATACCATATGAACGCAAAGTATACTGCTTTTGTATAATAGAATTGTATTTATCTAATGGAACCAAGAAATCTATTCATGATTTTTCTAAGGTGAAGCAAATAAAAAGCAGCAAGATAAAATGCTATCAATTAAACGATACAAAACAGGACAGTTAGATAATTTTAGGAAACTTTTTGATGTTTCACTTGTTTTGAAATCTTGTCTTCAAACCATACCAAATTTTACCGAATGTTAATGTGATATTTGCGGCTCGTCAGCTTAAGAAATTCTCGAAAGATTTTGGTTGAAAGAAAAGAAATATACCTTTTCGTAGGGCTTATTTTGCCTGTGTTTGTTGATTTTGCTTTACGTTTTTTTTAAATTGTGTTTCTTTCAGATCGTTGTAACACTTCATCAATTATAATTTCTCAGGGTCACCCAACAATGGTCATTTTCTTTTGTATATATCAGCTGCACATCTTCATTGTCATATCCGGTCCACTTAATTGTACAATTTCCAACATGAGACTGAAAGCGAGTTTACTTTCATCCATTCCTAATCTACACAAGATATCTCCTTCAGAAACATATTATCCCCCCAGTCCATTTTGTATCCTATCATGTTTTCCTGCAGCGATTAGGTGGATGTATATAAAAAGTCTTGAATCAAATCCGTCCCTGTGATACGAATTTTAATTAATCATCGGTATGTTATTATTGACTTGTTTTGTCAATAAAGATTGTCTCTACATCTACGGCGTTATATCTTTATATAATTTTGTGTACTCGTCTGTGTTATTATTGATTTGTTTTGTCAATAAAGATTGTTGCTACATCTTCTGTATTATATCTGTATTGTTCTATTTATTACCTGCCCATCCACCCCCCTCTGCCAAATTAAAATGTATTTGCTGAACATGTATTTTTCATTTTAGAAGAAGAATTTTCCAATTTTATTATGACAACTCCGGTTACTTGTCTCGTATTAAGCTCACTACAACAAGAAAATGCCTCATTGTCTCCAAAAAGAATATGTATTATGCCATAGAAATGTCAACCGATATGTACATAATAAACTGCTACGATAAATCGACTTTGATTTGTGTTTCAGTCTCTCTGTTTTGCTCGCACTGTGTGTGTGTGTGAAGAGGGACAATGCTTGACGTGTGAACACAAAGCAAAACTCAGTTTGACAGCTGACAAAACGTTGCTTTAGGGTTCACTGTTCCGTTGTGTATGACTTAAAAGAACAAGAAGAGGAAGACAAAACAGAAAAAAGGAAAAGAAAGTCATTGCCATCTAAACTTACACTTTGTATTTGCTATCTACCGTCAGAGCATGCACTTTAGAGCTCATCAGGCATAACACAGAAGTCACGAAATTTTTAAGGATGTATTTTGGACGATAGGACACACACTCACTGTGACGTATGTTAACAATAATCAGCCTGCTGATAGCAGCACGGGATGATATTCGTTTAAATGATAACTGATTGCTGTTCACTGTGAAATGTATATATAGTGAGTAGAGAATCAGACAGTGGGGAGTAAAGACGAAGAAGCATTGCTCTGTCTTCCGAATTGACGGTTGAAAGAACGAAAGACTCACCCCGCCCTCACACACACACACACACTCGCTCACACATATGAGAAAGAGAGTAAAATCCACAATGTTCATTGTCTTGTCAGTCTTTAAATCTGTCTTTAAAAACTGGAAGATTATTTCATGATTGGATGGTTATATCATGTTTAACAGAGTAAGCGCAACAGTCCATCTATTTATGTGTGTATGAATATTATGTGAGAGTAAACATTGTTCATATCTTTGTTGAACAACTTTTTTAAAATCCAAATTTGGATCATAGGTCAATGAGTAACCGCGAATGCATAAGCTGACTCAGTTTTGTGTTTCAGTCTCTCTGTTTTGCAATGCATGATTAAGTCTTTAATAAATTCATGTGCAATTCAATGTAGCCCTTGATTTGAGACTCATCCAAACTTCTTAGTCGATATTATCAGCTGCTGGAATTTTGTTGCTGATGTTTCTTAGCAAGAACCATCTTCGAATGCTGAGAAACGTGTATGGGTCCCTCGAGTTTATATGATGGCATTAATACCAAAGCTGCGTTCTTCCCATCATACTTAATGGCTCAGAGGCCTTCCACGCAAGGATCTTCCAAAGAATAATTCGATTCTTCAGGCTCAACACTGTCTACAACTATATCATCATTATCATCATCATCATCATTACTATCATCATTATTATCATCATCATCATCATCATGTGGCCTGCTACATGCATTTGGCGATCATGGCTTCTACACGAATCTATATTTTATCGCTGCAAAGTATATCTCCCACCCTTTCTGTCTTCAATCTGGCTATGAGTTAGGAGTATGATACAATGGTGGTTTCTCGATGCCTTCCATCGGTGTTTGTACGGACTCTCCGATAGCCTTTGTGGTTACAACTATCATGATAATGATAATACTAATCCTAATGTGTAATAATGATGACAATAATAACAATTTGTACAGCACCTCATTTCATAAGGGCCCTAAGCCCTTTACAAAAAATGAGGGACAAAGAGCAGACACAAGTCTAGCCGATACATGTCAACCATAAAAGTATGATACACTGGTGATCAACGAAGTTGCGGTTTAATTTGGATCGCATTGTACATATGTCACTGTTATAAAATGGGTTGTACCCCTTGACATAAGGGCCATAAGGTGTTGCTGTCAATAAAATGTTATAAAATGGGTTGTACCCCTTGACATAAGGGCCATAAGGTGTTGCTGTCAATAAAATGTCAGTCTCCTCTCTCTCTCTCTCTCTCTCTCTCTCTCTCTCTCTCTCTCTCTTCTCTCTCTCGACCTTTGTTTCTCAGTTGTTATAAATAAAAGTTTTCGCATCTAAATCCTCATCCTCTCACTCCCCAATAAACTATACATGGGAAACAGATTGTTACCTCGATAAACGTGACATTTACAAGAAGTCAAGAAAGAAGTTTACGTGGAAATACTGTGAACAAAAGATCTTATTAACGTTTACATAAACCTTAATATGACGTTTGATTATATTATACATCTACACTTTTTCCTTTGGTTGGATTCCGATTGTAATGCACAATACCTGAGCGTATGAAAAACAATATTATTCACGATCAAAGACCCTTCTAATTTGATCTGACAAAAGGGAAAGCGTTTACAGGAGAAAGAGAAAGCGAGGTGAAATGAGACGAACGTTGTCTTTTTTATTTATTTATTTATTTATTTATTTATTTATTATTACCGGTTATCACGAGTAGTAGTAATAACTAAACTACCCAATTCAGGATAGTTCTTTCGTCCACCCACCCCCTAATATTCCCTTGTTATTCAACTCTTCTTTTAAAGGAAATCTTAGTTTAAGGAGTTGTGGCCCCTCCAGTCTTTATAATTGAAAACAGGTAAGTGTTTTGCAAAGCAGACGACATTCTTTTCATCATTTTAAAAAAAATTTTTAGCGGGTACGTGCCTAACATCATTTCGTGAATATTTTGTATACTCGAAAGTATCTTCGATGAATCTCCTCAGGAGAAAAGATGACAGATTTAGTCTGAAACGTATCGTTATTTCGATGTAGATTTGCACACTTAATCTAGATTAATAGTCTTGTTGAATCTGTTTATAGAGATTTCATAAATAGATTTACATTTATCTACTACAGTCTGAATCAAAAACGATTTATGAATTTTGAATTTAGCTCTGAAAATTGCATTTTCCGTCAGGACTGGACGTGATCTGTTCAATAGATCTTGCATCTATTTCTAGATCTAACAGTTTACTCGAAATGAAAAGTTCGGTATAGAGATCTTATATCAAACGTTGACCTCATTGCCATTAGAATTATATCTAGATCTATAGATAGATATGTCTAGAATCTAATATTACATAGTTTTACAGTGTTAGACTACAATTCTGTAGTAGAACTACGGTTAAATTAATATTAAGGCTGGTGTTGTCAGAAGTAGTGAAAGTCCAGATGTGCATTCACTAGTAAGATCTGCAAGGACGACCAGACAGTGAGAGACCTAAACTGTAGACGTGTAGTGGTATAACAAAATTGGTCAGGCGTTCTAGATCTCTCTCTCTCTCTCTCTCTCTCTCTCTCTCTCTCTCTCTCTCTCTCTCTTTCTCTCTCTCTCTCAGTCTGAAAGCGCATATGTGAGTATCAGTCTGAAAGCGCATATGTGAGTATAAATCTGTGTGGTGTGTGTGTGTGTTGTCTTAAAGCGCATATGTGAGTATGAACATAGCCTTTATCACAGATGATTTGTCACAGATACTCACAGATAGCTCCAGCTAAAGATAGTTTTTTTTTAATGAGGCGATAATCTGGGACCTGTGTACAATGTGCACTAAGCATTCAGCCACAAATTAATCATGACAACAAACTTTGATGTTGTCACTTGCAAAATTCTGATGAAAACTTTACTTTGGTCTATAAAATAGATTATAACAGACAAGCGAGGGTTCTGACATTGACGGAATAGCCAGTGCTGTGCTCTATGCAGGGAAGGAGATCTCATGTTGGTAGCAGAAAATTTCTTTTTGTCGTGAAGAAAACACCACAGCGCAGTATGACTTAATACAGTATACCACGTTGATTTTGTTATTTTGAACATGCTGACTTAAACCCTGCAGGATTTACACTTTTGTTTTGTCTGTTCGTTCCTTTCTTTGTTTTCTTTTTTTTTTTCCAGCCAAGAACACATGATTTACCATGGAGTCTTTGTGATCACCGATATGCACAGAAATGCCACGTTTTTTTGGACGAGATTATTATAATGAGGTATGGTTTCAAGAAGTTGTCTCAGTAGATCAGCTTCTTAAAAACGAATTGTTGTGTGTGTGTGTGCGTGTGTGTGTGTGTGTGTGTGTGTGTGTGTGTGTGTGTGTGTGTGACGTGTGAGAGAGAGAGAGAGAGTTGAAAACGTGCAAAGGAAGAAGCATGATTAGGTCCCATGTGATCTGTCTTACAGATAATCGTTGCTAGTCTACACATATATAAGCATAAAAAAAATATACATGAGAAAAGAATTAATTCAAATATGTGAATCTGATGAATATGAAAAGTAAAAGTAATTGAAACAATGATAAATAAGAACGAAAAGCAGCAAAAGTAAAAACAGCAATATACAAGAGAGACAACGGGAGAGAGAGAGAGAGGAGAGCGAGAGACAGAGAGAGAGAGAGAGAGCGCGTTTTCTTCACGCCAGCATGCGAGTCGCTTGGTTTGCCTAACCGTGATGTAACCTTGGCATTACGGAGAAGAGTCTTAATACTGTCTACTACTGTACTAGTTCCACTATTTTCTTTGTTTGCCAAGCCCACAACACGATAGGTACATGATTCAAAAGCATGAATATGACCAAAGTTTAATCCTTTGACTCCCGCACTCTATCCACCAACTGCAATCATTTGATTCCCTGAGCTCATCCTATCCACCAGCTTCCTGCTGGAAGCTTATGGGTAGGGTGTGGGAATCAGAGGGTTAAGTTTTTGCTTTGACAACATTGTTGATAATGCAGGATGCTGGTGGATAGGGTTCGGGGGTCAAAGGGTTAAACGTAAAACTGTTATCTTTAAGAAACCAATTTTTTGGCGAATTTAGATAGGCCTATTAACTTTCAGAACTTTTACTTCATATAGTAATACATGCATACAGCATCATCATCATCCCAGACCTTTTTATTGGCTGTGGTTGTGATCTTTGGCGGAATTCCAGGTCAGCCAGGTCTCAGTGGACAAATGAATGTTGTACCCCGAGATAATGTAGAGAATCTTAGGTAGACAGAACAGCTGTCACGATCAGACTAATTCAATCAACATGTCTGGGTTTCATTTTGTCGATTCAGGACCTGATAGCAAGGCGAGAGCTCACTGCCCGTGCCTGTCTCATTGTGCCTCGTCGACTCAAAGACGAAAATGAAGACGATCAAACAGCCTCCTACTTTGACATCAGCGGAATATGCAAGCAAGATTTTCTCGGTAATTTTCTTACTTTACGTAATATCAAAATCGAAAGAAATGATTTCAAATGTACTTTTCATTTTGAAATGTCTGTCAGAACATATACGAATGAAATGTGTTTAATATTGAATGTTCAGAGATTTTTTGTGGTCATCTCAGGTTGAGACTTTATGAAGTGATTCTGTTCGAATGAATAACATCTTTCTTCGGAATAAGAGTATTTCCTTTGTAGATAGAGTATTTTATTCAGTTGACATTGTATTCGTTTTTAATCCATCATAACAATTTGCCTTATGGTGTATTGTTGGTTAAGTAAGATTTTGTGCTGTTTGTATGTTGGTTCTTTCCTGGGGCCTTTTTTGATTTCTTTTTATTTCTTTGCCGTTGTAACTTATTCTGAGCAGGCGAATTTTCTATTTTATGTTCTGTGTGGTAGCGTGCGTGCAGCAAGTAAACATGCATGTGTGTGTAAAACTGTGAGGTCCATACGTAGTTTAAGTAAGATATCTCTTCATGAGTTTCATTCGTGCATTGTGTTGTTATTTAATCAGTAAATACTTATCTGTGTATGCTACTTTTGGCACTGTTGGCAAATCATAAGATTCTCAGATACAGTGTAGTCTCTGTCATTCTCTTCGAAAAAGTTGATTGCTTATCTGTATATGCTACTATTGCAACTGTTGACAGATCATAGGATATTCAAATAGTCTCTATTACTCTCTTTGAAAAAGTCGAATTAAGTTGGGTCAGTAGGCTTGTGAACATAATGAATGTATTGTTTATGAAGTAGACTGTAGTAACTAGTGACTGTGAGATGAAGGAACTCCAAAAGACATGGAATGAGCTTTCTTGGCAAGCTCAAGACTGACTAGAGGCGACTGGTTGACGCCTTGTGCTGGAGCAGAGGATTGAGTGAGTGATGATGAACTAAAACTAAACAGTATTTATCTTAAGTCTATGATAATGATATGGTGTGACAATTATGTTTCAGGTTATTTGCAACCGTTTACAGAACCAGATGAAACGATGAGTTTTCCGCTTGACTTGGAAGTCTGCTCTAAAACTGTGTCAGGCGTTGAACAGCTGCAATGGTTTGAAATTTGTACTTCATTATTTTTTCATGATATATCTTTAAGGTTACCCTAAGTAATAAAGAAATCTTCGTCAACTGCGCATTCGTGTGTGTGTGAGTGTCTGTCTATATCTGTCTATGTGTATGTATCTATATGTTTGCATTTACATGCACTTGTCTGCGTGTCTGAAATCTATATTTTCGGTCTTTACAAAAAGTCACTTCTGTTACTCCAAAAATTAACTTTTGGCAGTATTTGTGCATGTGTATGCTTGTACGTACGCAACTGTACGCGTATCTGCATGTGCGCGCAAGTGAAATTACGTGTTTATGTCCATTTTGCCATCTAGTGCTACAGATGCGTAGTTGTGGGTGCGTGTGCACTTTATTATGGGTGAATGTGGGAGCGAACGTGTATGTATGTGTGTGTGAATGCCTCTGTGTTTGTGTGTGTGTGTGTGTGTGTGTGTGTGTGTGTGTGTGTGTGTGAGAGTGTGTGTGTGTGTGTGTGTGCGTGTGTGTGTGTGTGTGTGTGTGTGTGTGTGTGTGTGTGTGTGTGTGTGTGTGTGATTTTATTCAAAGGGCTACAAGATGGAAGGAGTTCGATGGCAACTACATAGAAATCGTTCCAAGTTCGAACCCAGAATCAGAGAGCAGCACGTTTGATTCTCAGCCTGACTCTCTGCCTGACACATGTGTCACTGAGGAATTCTGCACATTTCCATTGCAGCAGATAATGAAAGGTACTGCTCTGTATTTTTTTCACTATTTCACCAGGCGGCCTGCATTAATTTTAGTGAAAGACTGTCAATATAAAATATTTAATGAGCATTGGGAACTGCATTAATTTTAGTGAAAGGCTGTCAATATAAAGTATTTAATGAGCATTGGGAACTGCATTAATTTTAGTGAAAGGCTGTCAATATAAAGTATTTAATGAACATTGGGGACTGCATTAATTTCAGTGAAAGGCTGTCAATATAAAGTATTTAATGAACATTGGGAACTGCATTAATTTTAGTGAAAGGCTGTCAATATAAAGTATTTAATGAACATTGGGAACTGCATTAATTTCAATGAAAGGCTGTCAATATAAAGTATTTAATGAGCATTGGGGACTGCATTAATTTTAGTGAAAGGCTGTCAATATAAAGTATTTAATGAGCATTGGGAACTGCATTAATTTCAATGAAAGGCTGTCAATATAAAGTATTTAATAAGCATTGGGAACTGCATTAATTTCAGTGAAAGGCTGTCAATATAAAGTATTTAATAAGCATTGGGGACTGCATTAATTTCAATGAAAGGCTGTCAATATGAAGTATTAAATGAACATTGGGGACTGCATTAATTTCAGTGAAAGGCTGTCAATATGAAGTATTAAATGAACATTGGGGACTGCATTAATTTCAGTGAAAGACTAACAATATATACTATTGAATAAACATTGGCATTGGAATATGGGCACAAAACAAAATGAACACAAACAAAATGAAAAGAAAAGGAAAAGATTTAGAAAGAGACAAACGGAGGAAATAAGCACTTCACTATACTGTGGTGTCATACTCAATCCGGAAAGACAAATTCGATATTTGTTTAAAAAGGAACAAAGGTTTTTTTTTACAAAGTAAAGAGAACAAGAAAAGGATACCAAAAAGGTCAAACCATTTTGATCATTCAGATAGTGTACGACTAGGTAATTGTGACCTTGAAGTAGCTTTGGTTGATGTAAAACTTGAGTGCATAAACGATATTGGCTGACAGTGAAAAATGGATTTTGGACATTGTCCGAAGTTTCTAAGGACGAGGCGATTTTAGACTTTTTCTTTTCCTTTTTTTTTTTTTTATCTATTTATTTTTCATTTTCAGGGCCCCAGTGAGTTGGGCCATGAAGCTTTGTCTTTGTCTCTTTGTCTCAAAAAGTGCTGACTTTAGGTATTTGTTTGTCTCTGTAACCTTGATCTTGGAGCTTTAAGTTTCAATTTATGCTTTCACGACTCCTCATCAGTTCAAAGTTGGACCAAAATTTGGTAAAGGTCAACCGATAAAAAAAACAACTGAGAAAATCTTGTTCATCTCTCTGTCTCTCTCTCTCTCTCTCTCTGTCTCTGTCTCTCTTTGTCTCTGTCTCTCTCTGTCTCTCTCTGTCTCTCTCTCTCTCTCTCTCTCTCTCTCTCTCTCTCTCTCTCTCTCTCACGCAAACACAATTTGAGACTTTATGAAGTGATTCTGTTCGAATGAATAACATCTTTCTTCGGAATAAGAGTATTTCCTTTGTAGATAGAGTATTTTATTCACACATTCACCTCTGATCGATATGAAATGGTCTCCATATTAAAAAGAATGGGTGGCTCTGCTTTGTAGAGACACACTCTCTGAGCTTTTCTGTTTCAGACCAGCTCGACTTTCACATTGAAAATCCATTGTGAAAAAGTTTTTTGCAGTACAGTACAATGCAAAGCATTAGAGTGCCAAAAATTTACTCTTATAAACTGCTATACAACACAACACAATACAATGCAACACTGAACAATATAATACGATAATAATGATGTAAAATCTATTTTTGCAGTCTACAGGGATTACCTAGAAGAGCCAGTATATTTTCGCCCATCAGCATTGCCGTCCACGAGTCTGAGTGACCTGTTGAAATCCTCCACTGAAGAGCTTGACAGTGTGTCAACTGTCATTGCCACGATAGAGGATGAACATGTATCCGAGACTGCATTCTTTGGGTACGCTACTACTATAATCATTTTGTTGTAAAGCTGTAAAGCAAATTGTCTTTCTGTTCCATATATTTGCATTGCTGGTTTAAAGTGAATTCAAAAAGTTTGAAAGAAAAAAAAATGTCTATCTTGTGAATATAAAAAGTTGAAAGAAAAAAATGTCTTTCTGTCTCTTTGTCTCTTTAGATTGTCTGCCTTTTTGCCTCTTTCTCTGTTGTCTGGGTCTTGTGTCAAAATAAAAAGGAATACAGCTACTGTATTTGCTTTTGTGAACAACAACAACAACAAACAAGATCAGCGTGTTTATATTTGTTACGAAGTCGTTATGAAATCAGATTATGCATGCATAGCTATTAACAGTACATGTCAACTTCATTATTTTCTTTTTACAGGAAAAGTGACCATCATCTACATACGACACCAGAAATGGCCACAGAGTTGTTGTCAGAGTCCTGCCTACTACAGGCTATCGAGAAGTTTGAACTGCATCATTTTCCGCCTGTAAGACTGACCAGAGATCTGTTTTTAGAGAAATCAGCGTCTAGTACTGTCAGACACTGAATCTTGTTGCTTTTCTAAGCCATGGAATTTGTGAAAACACAGAGCTAAATGCTGTGAACAGACAGAGCTAAATGCTGTGAACACACAAAGCTAAATGCTGTGAACAGACAGAGCTAAATGCTGCTGTGTCATTCAGTTAGCGTCAGTTTAGTAATGTAGCAACTTTCAACTGTAAGAAAAACAGAAGCTGATAGTGATAGTCAGGTTATTCTGGACCGAGAAGTTAACGATGACAAACGGCCAAGATTGAAGCAGAAAACGGAAGACTTGAGGGGGGGGGGAACTCCAATTTAACATGTTCATATTCATATCTTTTGTCACAGTGGATTTACCATTGAAACTTGGGCTGTCTCCCCTTTGAAGGCGCGTCGGTGCAGTGCAGCGCTACCCAATTTTTTTTATCAAAATTTTAGAAAAGCAAGAACGCTAATTGGCCTTCTAGAGGAGGGACCTGGGAAATAACCTATCTCTCTGATGTTTTATACCAACACAAGCGGGCGAATGCCCCGCTCTTCACGATTTTCAACTGCCGTGGGATCTTTAGCGTGCGCAGGTCAGAAGGCACACGGGTCTGATTCGTTTTTTGTCCCCATCCAAAGAACTAGACATTCAATTCGATTTTCCTGTCAAACTTAGGAGAAAAGTCGAGGTCTCAACGGGAAAAGAACCCCGGAATCTCGACGTAAAATATTGGCAGCCGAACATCTAACCCATTCTGTCCCTCTTCTTCCTGGTCAGCATTATACAAGGCTAGTGTTAAAATATGTTAATTCCGAGGTTTCGGTCGTGTGATTTATACCAGTTTGTTTAATTTTGTCAGTTGTGTTAATTTGATCACCGTAAAACATGTAAACATGTCGCTTTTAGTACACTACCAGTTTAGTATAGTGATTACTATTACAGTGATTGGTTTTGATATAGGCGAGGTTGTGTGTGCATGCATGCATGTGTGCATCCGTCATGTTTGCGTACGTGCTTGTTATGCATGCTTGCGTGTCCATTTGTGTGTGCTGTGCGTGTCTGTACGTGTTTGTGTGCATGCTTGTCTGGTTGTGTTTGTGTGTCGGCTTGTATTTATAGGCGTTTGGGTTCCTGAGTGTTTGCGTGTGCCTGTGATTTTCCACATGTATCTGTATGTGTTTGTGTGTCCGTGTGTGTCTGCTTTCAAGTGCTTTCTAGACTGGAACATAATCATGGGTGTCTTCGGAATGTATTTCAAAATCAATGTTTAGGCCAGGGCAGAGGAGCTGATGTACCCTGTTCCTTGTGACGTCGAGCCACCATCTTCATCATCTGAACCAAGTGATACAAAGAGCGGGCTTGTCCATGAAGCACACACAGCTTGCATAGAGCTTGATCTTCAAAAGTCTCCACCTCTTCCTCCATCAGTGCGTCTAGATAAAGGTTATAATAACCCTACACAATTGACTAATGACTGTGTGTGTGTGTGCGCGCGCGCAAGTGCGTGCGTGCGTGTGTGTGTGTATATATATCCTCTATAGCTCTCATTAATCACAAGACAAGGAGATTTTTTTCACTCTATTTGGGGACATTGTTATACTGTAGTCGCTGCGATTCTGGTTTCGAGTTAGAATCATTCGGTTAACGGGCTTCTTCGTGAGGTAAAACATAGCCATTCAGTCCACTTAAGAAACATTTCCGATTCCTCTTTTGCGAGCCGAGTAAGACGCAGCAAATCATTCATTTATTCTGTTTTATTCCTCTGTTGTCCTATTGTTGAATGATTCGGATGCCTGCTTCAGTTGCGGGTTAGTTGTTTAGTAACTGTAGTGAACCTACAGGAGCTGTAGCTTATTTAAATGAAAGCGAGAATTTGCATGTTTGCGCATGCAGTGGTGCATGTTGGTTGTCATACATTGACCATACTGTATTTGACATTGTTCCCTGTAATTCCAGCTGTATATCAGCGGATGTGTATGTGTAATTTTAAGTATTTTTTGGCTGTTTATATTTTGCTTTTTATTTGAAATTTTCCGGCGGGAACAATGGAAAGGTTTTAATTTGAAGTTTGAAGTGAAATGGAATGAATGGAATTGAAATGAACGAAATACACTCCGGTCCGACCTGTCTAAGCTGTACATTGGTTTATATTAAGAAGTATACGACACAGTGCAAACTGTAGTTAACGAAAGGCATTGGTGTAGTTGTGGTTGTGTCATATTAGTATTTGTTGTTTGTTTGGGGTCATATATCTTCGAGTTTGTTCAGGGTGTGTTTATTTGTTCTTGTGCGTGTTTGATTTTAGTGGGTTGGCATATTTTGTTTCATTTTGTTCTATCTTTTTTTCCCATAGATGTTAATGAACCGAACGTGAGCGAGCTTGTGACGGCACAACAAACCAGAGAAAAGGGTTTAGAGAGCCTGTTGATGTCTCCTATCACCAAACCTTGTTTAACTGGTTTTCTTTCTATGAATGAACAAGTGCAAGACAAAGGTGAGTTCACTTGTACTCTATACAGCTGTGTTGCACATCTGTCACATATGTTTTTGCATTGTGTGCCTCTGAGATGTAAGTTTCAGCTTCAGTTTGAGTTTCTCAAGATGACGTCTCCACGCTCGAAATGGATTCCATATGCACTAATGTCACAGGTGCCATGTACATGGTGATCATGGCACAAGCCTTAAGCCTGCACATAAACCCATGAGCTGGCCAGGTCCTGAGGTCTTGTTTAACCTTCGTTTTACCTAGCCTGAGATGTGAATGTATTGGTATAGTTGTCTGTGTGTGTTCGTGTGTATGTGTGTGTGTATGCGCGTGTGTGTGTGTGAGCGTGTGCGCTCATGCATGTGTGTGTAAAGCTAGCTCGTGTATTTAACACAGTTCCCTTAAAGAGGACTGTCTCACCTGTCTCACCTGTCGGCATCACCGGGAACAGTGTTGGCCGCTGCACATGATGTCCTCACAAGTTGCCTCCAGCACTCTCGATCTTGGCTAAGTCTGACCAACTCCTGGAGTTTCTTGCCACTGATGTTTGTGATGTTTCTAGCAAGTGATGCAGGTGGCCGTCCTCTGTTTCTCTTTCCTTCCACTTTACCTTGGAGGACAGTGGACATCAAGTCTGTTCTCTCATTACGGATTGCGTGTCCAACATATTTCAGTTTCCTCCGTTGTATGAGTACTAGGAGCTTGCGTGTAGTACCCAACTCATTCAGTTGGACTGTACGTACTACTAAAAGCCCCTTTCAAGAATTTGCCGGCGTGAAGGGGTTTTGCGCACGTTTAAGGAATCATCTGATTAATTACTTATGTATGTTGACGGAGCGCATTTAGATTTGTCTGAGCGCGATGAATCGCTTTTGAACAAACTCCAAAGTACAAAGTGTCTTTTTTATTTTTGTCCCTCAGATGAAGTCAGCAAATTAATGTTTTCATCGGCAGCGCTGGAGTCTCCGCTGTACATGCAGACATCATCACCGGCGCACTTTGATCAGATGATTGAGGACACTTTTCTCCAGCCCTGGTCACCACACAAACTGACAGATCTCAGGTCTGACACAAATATAGAAAGTAAGATTAAATGTAATGTAAACAAAATTACAGTGTATTATCTCTTGAAAATGTGGTGAATGAACAACAGCTGAATAAATGAATAAAACAAACAATAAGTTAAATGAACAAATAAATTACAATAAACGAGACATCAGAATCAATCTTATTATATTAACTAGTCGCCGTGGTCAAGTGGTTAATGCGACGGACTACCGAAGGTTGTGGATTCGAACCTCTACCAGTCGTTTCAAAATCATTGTGGGACTTTTTGGCTCCGGCCGGTTCATACCCAGAGTTGAGAGTGGTATGAGTCACTGGGAAGACTGCGATCACGCAGTTGAGTCTCACCCACTTCACGGACCAACAACGCAGCTGTCTGTATCTCTCGGGCCTGGTTAAAACCAGGATATATTATGATAGCAAGCAAAGAGTACAGCCGTGTCGCACAGTCTCAATCCCAGATGGAACTCCTTAGCACCATAATTATATCTCCATGGACATCATCATCATGGCATTGTAAAAAGTGTCCCAGCTTCTGAAGTGGAGTAGAAAATGGGACACAGCTTCTGAAGTGGAGTAGAAAATGGGACAAACAAACTCCTTATTATGTCAAGTTTTTAAAGTTGTTTTGTCCAGACCTGCTGCTGTTTACTCTACTATGATGAACCGACAGTAAACGAGAATCGTTTTTACAAGGTTTTAACACTGTAATTTCAAATTAAGATTAATGTCAGCATACTGTAACATCGATATCCTGCTAATGCAAGCCTTTCGTCTCAAAGACGTAGTATTTTACGCTGGTGGAATCTGTTCAGTTCCGTTTAGAATTACGTTCAAATTTCCTAGGTTGTCAAATCAAAAATGGCGTGTTCGCTTCCCATCTTTATGTTTCCATCAGTCTGACAGTATCAGCTGAATGTTTCATGATCCGTTCGCTCTCCTTCCCATTTCAATACCTTGCCAGCGAACAGGGCTTTGCACAGATTCAGGGAATCTGCCAAACACTTCCTGGCAGAGTTGGATGGAGCTCGTATGGAATTGACCCAGCGCGATGAATCCCTCTTGAGCACACTCCAAATCCCAAGGTTGTCATTAGAAGTGTAAACTGTAGTGTGCGTGTGTGCATGTGTGTGTGTGTGTGTATTGTCATTAGAAGTTTAAAGCGTAAATTGTAGTGTGTGTGTGTGTGTGTGTGTGTGTGTGTGTGTGTGTGTGTGTGTGTGTGTGTGTGTGTGTGTGTGTGTGTGTGTGTTGTCATTACAAGTGTAAAGCGTAAATTGTAGTGTGTGTGTATGTGTGTGTGTGTGTGTGTGTGTGTGTGTGTGTGTGTGTTTTGTAGTCCATTACTCAATGTCCGAGGTATCAGTACAATGGAAGGAAAACTGCGATATGGGGAGGCCTGTTATGGAGGGATCCAGACGGTGAAATTTCCAGGTATCCCAAATTCTTTATCCTTATCTTTTTGTCCATCTATTTGTTTCTTTATCTGTCAGTCTGGCTCTGTCTCTTTCTTTGTCTGTATATTTGTCTGTCTGTCTGTCTGTCTGTCTAACTCTCTCTCTCTCTCTCTCTCTCTCTCTCTCTCTCTCGGGGGGCTACTTCCGGCAGTGAAGTGTTGACAACGTGTGACGAGTCCTCTGATTTACAACGCTTATTCCTAGTTCCAGAGCCTTTACCTGTGCAAAAATACAGGGCGGACGGTAGCATGCCAGAGGTGACTTTGTGCTTCCGCGCCGTTTGTGGTGCTTTTCAGTGTGTATACCTGGCGTTTATGCATCAAAGGGTTATGAAGAGAAAAGCTCTGTTTGTACGGACATTGAAGATGTGCAACATGCAAGCCGGTGTCGTGGTTGGTTTGATCCTCACCTTCTTTTACTACGGACATTTATTGCAACGCTGTGGAGACATCGAGATCAATCCTGGACCACGATCTGCCGGCAAGACAGGGAGCACAAGGCAAACACTACTGAGTTCCAGCGCAAGTCCTGCTGCCTCTGCATCTTCTACTTCTGGAACACATGCATCTTCTCCCACCAGGGAACCAACGACCGCCGACGTCATCGCCATGCTCCAAGATATGCAAAAACATGATAAGACCATGGACTGTAAGTTGGATGATGTAAAGAATGAGATGAGAGGCCTGAATGACAAATTTAATTCATTACAGGAGGAAGTTCAAAAACTTAGAGAAGAGGCACATGATTTGCGTAACAAGAATGCAGAACTTGAAAAAACTAACTCTGAAATCATGGATAAATTAAACAATCTTGAAAAAAAGTCTGATGATTTGGAAGGACGATCTAAACGACAGAATGTCATTTTTTACGGAATGGAACGAAAGGATAAGGAGACAAATGAAGACTGTGAAAAATTAGTGCAAGATCTGGTTTCAAAAAAGATGGGTGTGGAAGGGGAGGTGGCTTTTGATAGAGTTCACAGGTTAAATGCAAAGCGTGACTCTCCCATCATTGCAAGATGCACATTTTATAAGGACAAGATCCGTATCCTCAAAGCCAAAATGAAGTTGAAGGGGAGTCAGATTTTTGTCGGAGAAGATTTCTCCAGCAGGGTGCGTGAGTTAAGACGCAAATTGACTCCACATTTGAAAAAGGCCAGACCTGAGGGAAAGAGAGTGGCAATGGTGTTTGACCATCTCGTCATCGACGGGAAAAAGTTCGGGCTTAATGCCACAGAACAATTAGTGGAATTAAGATAGGTCATTGGCCGGCCCGTTCATGATAAAATGTATGCGTCCTTTTCCAGAGGGAACGAACAAAAACTAACACCGGTGCACATCTCCACGCACGACGAACATAGGCCTATTGGCGACTGTCACTCATGTGAAGGGCAAAATTCACGTGGAGAAGAGTTGATTGAAAGCGTTACTCCTGACCTTCATGGTTGGCAGACGTGTTCTTTGAATGATGTACGCAACAGATATAAATCGAATGTAGAATCAGAATCGAAAATAAATGAAAGTTTTCATATGTATGATAATCACCATGTGCATAATAAGGACTCAGATGTGTACCCGTGCTTGAGTAAAACGATCTCTTTTCTCTCATGGAACGTTAACGGTTTATTTTCCAAAGTTACTGAAAAAGATTTTGTTTCGTATGTGTGTGAGTTTGACTTCATATGCTTTGGAGAAACATTTTTGGAAAAGTGTCACACAGATGTTTTTGTTGGCTATACTGTATTTTGCAAACCAGCGGTAAAGCTTTCGTCCCCAGGGAGACGATCTGGGGGATTGGTTTGTTTGGTAAAAAACCAGTTGGTTCCTTTTGTAACATGGATTGATATTAAACAAACTAATGTATGTGCATTTGTTATCGATAAACATATTTTTGGTACTTCAAAAAATGTTTTGTTTATTTGTGCTTATGTTCAGCCAGAAGGTTCACCTTACTATACATATTTCGATATTGATAACGGAATATCTGCTTTGGAAGAATGTCTTGTTGATTGTTTACTGTCGTTAGGTGATGCTGAAATATTACTTTGTGGAGATCTGAACAGTAGAACGTCAAATTTTTCTCCAGAAATTTACGACTGTTTTGGTATTGACTCGTTGACGAATAGTCAACCGTCATGTACAGATCGCAGATCTGAAGATTCAGTTTTAAATAATTACGGTAAAATGTTGTTGAATTTGTGTGCTGCATTTGGTTTGTATATTTTGAATGGAGTTTGTAAAGGCGACCATCAGGGTCGCTATACTTACGTATCTGAGAACGGGTGCAGCGTGAATGATTATTTTCTTATTTCTGAAGATCTTTTTTCTTCTGTTTGTAATGATTGTACCTTATATATATCTGATCGCATTGATTCAGACCATTTTCCTGTTCAGTTACATATTACTTTCCCAAATGAAAATACATTTGGGACGGATGTTTGTGACAGTGACACAGTGATTGAAAAATTTGTGTGGAGTGATGAAAATGGTCATGTTTATAGATCAAATTTACAGAAAGAGGAGACGCGTTTGAAATTTCAATCTGCTATGAATTTGATTGATGTAGATGTAGATGATGCTTTGAACGTGTTCAATGACTGTATTAAAGATAATGCTGAAAATATGAAAAGATACTTGCATAGTAACAAGACAAACATAAACAGTGATTGGTTCGATTTTGAATGTTTAACAGCCAAACGGAATGTCCGAAGATTGTTAAAAAGATTTAGAAAAACTTTAAGCAATGAGGTCAGATGTATGTATACTATTGCGAGAAGAGAATATAAAAATCTTCTGAAAAGAAAGAGAAGATTCTTTAATCTAGCATTATTGAACAGCTTGGTGTCCACATTGAATGACCAACAGGCATTTTGGAAATCCGTTAAAAAGGCATCATTTAAAAAAAGTCAGTCAAAACGTTGCATTACTGTTAACACGTGGTTTGAACATTTTCGTTCTCTGTTGGATAAAGATGTTGTGCAAGAGGCTGAGTATACTATGCAAGTCAACGAGGAAACAGATGACCATCTTGATCGTCCTATTTCGGTGGATGAAGTTGTGTCCGCCATGCGTAAACTAAAGAATGATAAGGCTGCAGGTCCTGATCTTATTATTGGTGAATTTTTTAAAAATGGGACAGATGATACAATTCAGTTTTTCCTGAAACTATTCAATAAACTTTTTGATGATGGCATATTTCCAGAAAGTTGGTCAGAATCAATAATTTTGCCATTATTTAAGAAAGGGGATGCCAGTAATCCAAATAATTACAGAGGAATTTCTCTCTGTAATATAAGTAGTAAATTATATAGCACCATTATCAATAAGAGGTTACAGGAATGGGTTACAAGTAATGATATTACAGGAGATCACCAAGCCGGCTTTAAGAAGGGATATTCTACAATAGATCATATGTTTACTCTCCTCTCCTTTGTTCAGAAACAGTTTTCTTGTAATAGGAAATTGTATGTTGCTTTTATCGATTTTGAAAAAGCATTTGATTCTATTGATAGAAATTTGCTTTGGCCAATTTTGTTGAAGAACGGTGTAAATGGTAAATTGTTTCAATGTATAAAGGCAATGTATCAAAAAGTTAAATGTCGAATCCGCTGTGGGCTTCATTTTACAGATTATATTCAGTGTACAACTGGAGTTAAACAAGGAGATGTTTGTAGCCCTGTGTTATTTTCTATGTTTATTAACGAGCTTGCTCTGGAGGTTATCAGCAATGGGCGTCATGGGGCCAAATTTCCACATGATTTGTCAGAATTGTTTATTCTTTTGTTGGCAGATGATGTGCTGTTGTTATCTGAAACGGTTGTAGGTTTACAGAGGCATTTAAATATTCTACACAGAGCAGCAACTTCTTTGCATCTTAAGGTAAATTTGAACAAAAGTAATGTTGTCTTTATTTAGAAAAGGAGGACACTTAGCTGCTAGAGAGAGATGGGTGTACAATGATACAGTTATGCCTGTTGTAAATGCATATAAATACCTAGGAATTTATTTTTCTACACGTTTGAGTTTTACTCTGGCTTGTAAAGATATTGCTAGCAGGGCAAAAAATGCATTGCTATGTGTGATGAAAAGATTGAATATGTTAAATAATAATTCATTTGATTTACTTGTCAAAATATTTGATTCACAAATACAGCCAATTTTGCTGTATGGAGCAGAAATTTGGGGATTAGATAAGGCAGTTATGCATTGTGAAGCTGTACACTTATTTGCTTTGAAAGGATTTTTAGGACTGGATAAGCGCACATCTAATGATTTAGTGTATGGAGAAACAAACAGATACCCATTGTTTGTTCATTCAGTTCTACGATGTATTCAATTTTGGTTAAAACTATTGCACATGGAAGACAATAGACTGCCGAAAAAATCATATAAGATGCTGTTTGATCTAGATTGTAAAGGTAAGAAGAATTGGGTTACTAGTATACGTATATGTCTGAATGAATACGGGTTTGGTAATGTTTGGTTTTTCCAAGGAGCTGGCGATGAGAGACAGTTTATTCGTGTTTTTCGACAAAGACTGATTGATTGTAGATGGCAAAAGTGGAATGACCATATACAAACAAGTGGAAGATATGATTTTTACAGAACTGTCATAGATTCTCACAATGTTAAACCGTACATAAGCCTTGATCTGGATATTAATTTGAAAAAAATAATAGCAAAATTCAGACTTGGTTTATCAAATTTAAAAACCCATCAACTGAGATACAAGCAACACAGAGAGTCTGATTTACTCTGTCCCTTATGTATGCAAGCGGAAGAAGACGAAATACATTTTGTCCTGTGTTGTCCAGCTTTAGATGAAATCCGTTCAAGGTTTATCCCTCAAAAGTATTTCAGATGCCCAAATATGTTTAAACTGTGTTTGTTAATGTGTTCAACTCGTTTTGATTATATTAAGAATTTTGGTTTGTTCTTGCTTAAAGCAGTTAAAATCAGGGAAATTGCTTTATCGTGATACACAATTTATTTTGTTGTTGATTGTTAATCCTATATGATATATTATCTGATTATCTCATTATGTTTATAAGCACCCCTTCAGTAGGGGCTATGGCCTTTCTTGAATAAAAATTCTGAAGTCTGAAGTCTCTCTCTCTCTCTCTCTCTCTCTCTCTCTCTCTCTCTCTCTCTCTCTCTCTCTCTCTCTCTCTCTCTTCTCTCTCTCTCTCTCTCGATCGAATGTTTACGCCTTAAAGTGCTTATAAAGTACCATTAAAGAAATCTTTCAAGCATTTTCCAACCATCTATATTTATCGGTTTTCATGAATTGTCTTGATTTGTGTTGTACACATGTATTTTAAAGATAGAATTGTCTTTGAATGTCTGCTGCTGTCATCGTCCCTTGTTTGAGAGTAATTGTTCCTTTCGTCTATGTATCAACTATTAAACAGCCCATCGAGTAAATCCCAGCCCGCAAACAATTTGGGGGTGTTAGATTAGTGTGTTATAGGTCGCTGCCCCCACCCCCCTTCCCCCACCCTCCAATTTCATGACCTTATCAGCACACAGGTTTTTGCGCATGCTCAGGGAGTCTGCAAGATAATTGCTGGCTGATTTGATTGAGTGCATGTAGAATTGTCCGACCACGATGGATCGGTCTTGTACGAACTCCACACTCCAAGTTCCAAACTCCTTCCTTACCTTGCTGTGCACAGTAAAAGGTAGGAAAACTCAAATAGTGAATGACTGCTAGCGTGAAGAGAGACAGCCATAAATAACACCAGCATGTAGAGTGGAGAAGAGGTGGAAAGAGTAACAGCAAAGTGAAATCATCAGTCCATCCAATTCTTATTTTTTCATAGACTAAGGATTCACCCGTATTTTCTTATACTAGTTATAGACTAAGAATACGCCCACAATTCTTCGCTTTCTTTGTTTTCTATGTGCAGAGCCTCAGATGTACAAACAAATTCAAGAAGCAGACGAAAAACTGGATACTCTCACTGAAGCCGTCAACCTGGCCTCGTCTCTAGATTTGGGGGCAAACATAGGCCAGATAGAATTGGACCTTACCTGGGATATTACTCCTCCACACAAATGTTCATTGTCTCAGTTTCGGCCGGAATCTCTATTCATCGCATCCTCTTCCCAACCACAACGTGCTACGTGGAAACTGTCAGTGAATTTTCAAACAGTCGAAGCTATGGTGGAAACGGAAATAGAAAGGACAAAGATTCAAGACAGAGAGGTTGTTCAGGCTGATTCTGTAGATCATCTGGAAGATGTAGGGGACACGTTGTCAGCATTGGATGAGAGCGGTCTTTGTGAGAATCTTATCATTGAGGAAAGTATGAAAAATGAAATTTTTGCTTCTACTGGGAGCACAGCATTTAAAATGTCTGATTCAAAATCTTGTGCCAGTGTCGCTAGCTTCAACTCCCAAGGCAGCACATTTTCATGGCCATTTTCTACAAATACCGCGGAAAATGAGCCAAAAATAGGATCATGTATCGTGGTCCACAATCCCCTGAAGGGAGATATGATCAAAAACATAAATAAACCAACAGAAAGAAATACATCATGTATTCAGATGAGCAATACAGACCGAGTCAAATCAGACGTAGATGTACCAAGAGAAAGAAATACATCGTGCGAACAAATGAACAATTCAAAATTAGCCGAATCGGAAGGCGAAAAGAAGCTGACAGACAAAACACTTGATATTTTGGAAACGCCGACAGTTCTTTCAGGAAAACGCCAAGACACAAGAGGAGCTTATTCGCGTACTCTGTCACTGCCGTCTGCAGATATCAGCAGTAAAGATGAAAATACAGACATAACTGGTAACGGGCACCAGCCAACAAAAGGTGTGACAGACTGTAAGACACAAAGTCCTAGAGCAGAAGATCCTGTTCAGCCTAGATTTGACTTGCAGCTGGATGAGGAAGATTGGGAATTGGACATGGGATCAGATTTCTTCGATGATATTGCCTCTCCAGGTAAGATTGTAATCATTTTCAGTTTTCATCCATCCAAACGACCTAAGGCAAAGTTGTTAGACGTAACCATACTATATTGTCATACACAATGATTTGGTATAGATGATAACATGTACAAAGAAGTAGTAGTAAAGTTACTTTCTCGTAAATATTTATTGTGGAAAAACTGCTGATTGTTACCAAACACCACAAACTTTTGTTTAAATTTGGTTATTGTGTAAGAAACCAAGATCTGCACTTGACAATGCTGAACATTTCAAAATGCGAACTAAAGGAACCGCCACAGAAAAGGAACGCCTTGCAAACAGACAAAATAACAACCAAACATACGAGCAAAAGAGCGAAAAGACGACAAGCAAATTGACGATGCTGCGAAGATATTTCGTTTTGTATAACATTATAGAAGGAGATTTGCTGTTCAGATATTTCGTTTTGTATAACATAGAAGATTTGCTGCTAAGATATTTAATTTGTATAACATTACAGAAGGAGATTTTCATTTTTAAGTCATGTCACTGTTGAAAATTTCTGTCCCGTAGGTCCAGACAAGAAAGAGAAATCCACAACGATTTCTTCATGTTTTGCTGGTGCACCTTTCGACCCTGTGGACAACTTTCTTCTGATGCGTGATGCCCGAACTACCGGCACTAAAACGTTGGACATGGTGAAAGGTGATCTGTGGTTTCTGTAAGGTTATGTATGAATTGGTTATTTATTCACAGTAGCAGATTTGATTTTTTCTTCTTTCTTATAAAAATATATGAGAAAGTAAAATACAATAGTAAACATGTGCATCTGTATAAGATTTTAAAGATTGTGCGTGTTTGTGTTTGCATGCATGTATGTGTGTGTGTGCGTGGGGGGGTCTCTTTGTACCGAATATGGTACTTAAGAGTTTCTTTATTGGATTGTGTAATCTTCATCTGGATACTTGATCAGAAAAAAAAATGGTGCAGGTTATTGCGAGAATTCCTGCTGTGTTTGTGTTATATCGTTCTATTGCCTTTTCATGTCGTTTCATGTGGGCAACTTCTTTTTTTTACAACATTTCTGTTAAACCTTTGCTTGTCTTTTATCGAAACGTTTCAGTTCTTTTTTTTTTTTTTTTTTTTTTTTGAATGACAGAAAGTAAATTCCTTTAGATTATTTTTTGTGGCTATCTCGTAAACACGTTTCAGTTTATTTTGAACAACAAAAAGTAAAGTCCTTTGGATTATTTTTGTAGCTATCCGGTAAAAACGTTTCAGTGTATTTTTCAAATAACAGAGACTAACGTCCTTTACATTATCTAGTATGACTTTCCCGTAAAACGTTTCGATTTGTTTTCGGTGACAGATAGTAAAGTCCCTTATAAGATTCAGAAAGTAACTGATGACATTTACGTCGTCAGATGTTTGAATTCATAAGTAAGTTTTAAGTATCTGCTGTTATCAGCAAACCGTTTTATTGAATTTGAATGACTGTTGTCATTACTAGATAATGGACTCCCTTTGCATATTTTGATTGTTTGAAATTAGTGATTATAAGCAAATTTTTCTTTGAGTCCGTTGATTTTTTTTAGATATTTAAAATTATATTTTATACCAAGACACGCGCATGTTATCAGCAAATGGTTTTTACCAAAGTGACCATGTATACGTATTACCAATAATTGATGATCAAACAGTATTTCAGGTAATCAGTAATCAGATAATTCAACACCTATTTAATGTCACTTTAGCTGAGCACTGAAGTGACAAAATAATCAAGTATGACATATATGTGTGTCTGTAATCAGTAGTGAAGCAACTCTTTCTACCAGAAAATTGCTGTTATTGAAAGTTTTAGTTTAAGCTAAAACTCGTACATTATATCAGACTCGTATGAATACTACAGAAGTGACAGTGTAGTAGTAAGAGCACTCGCTCCTGAAAGCCGAGGTAACGCACCAGCTGGACGGATTACTTGATTTTTGCCCTCGCTGGAACACACTCTCCCAGTTTAACCAGCTGTAAACAGGTATCTGTCCCTCATTATGGTCAGCGAAGGCAAGTCAGCGAGAGGAGAAAGTATTCCTCTTATAATGATGTGAAGTAGAGATCTCGAACACCTCACTCCCCAACAACTGATCGAGTTATAGGAAACTTTACATTATCTTTACTTAGATTTGGTCTGCTCCTGCTGAGTAATAATCCTGTATACCCTGTCGTGCTGCTGCTAGATTTTGACTGTGTACCAACCACACATACAACAGCTGGTTGCACAAGATCTCTAGAGCATCACGTGGCAAGATTGAGCATTCAACCTTTGAGTTCTAAAGAAGTGTGGTTCCTCAAGTATTGAGTGTCAGGTCATTAAATGCCAGCTTTGTTGGACAGTACAGGACACGTTTTCCGTATGGAAGACAACTGCATTCCAAAGATCATGCTTCAGTACGGAGAGTTAAGAGTTAAGCAAGATACCATGACCAGGGAAGACCACTAACGAGATACATTATACGTTTGACTCCCGCACCCTGTCCACCAGCCTCATGCATTATCAACCATGCTCGCAAAGGAAAAACT
>CM060315.1:15513497-15520997 GCA_030674185.1 Monoplex corrugatus | reverse complement strand
GGGCAGAGATAAAAACAGGATGTCAGAATGATTGGTGGTGCGCTGTCAAAAGGCTAGTGTAGAGTTGTCTGCTGTCGGGACCTTTTAATCTGAATGTTTACGGTTGAATGTTCCTCAACGTAAGCTTTGAATCCGATGGCTCGACATTCTGATTATGTGGCATTGTGTAAGCGTTTCATGTATACATATGATTGATATCTGATATGTAGATGAACGTCTAAAAGTATGCATATGTCTGTAACTATTGGTATGGATATGTATTGTTAGACCCTGTGAGTATGCATAATGTGTACATGTTGTTTCGACCCAGTGACTGTGCATTTATTTGTGTACATGTCTGTACGTGTGTGTGTGTGTGTGTGTGTGTGTGTTACCGTCAGTACTTTTGTATGTGTTGTATTCTGTGGCATGTAAATGTATCATGCGCAGAGTCTGAATTAGTTTGGAGAATAACGCTTAGAAAAATCATTTGTCATTTTTAGCTTTTTGCGTCTGTTCACCAGAAGAGAGCAAAGACGACACATACAAAAGTGTGGCGGTGATACACACGTTATGCTCTGCAGCACATATGTTGCAGTACTGCTGTCTGGAATCGGCCATCGTTCATCTTGGGGCCATGCAAGAGAAACACACTGTGCTTACTGGTTAGCCACACTCATAGTCCTCTGATGGTAGTGTTGTAGTTGTTATTGTTGTTGTTGGAGGTGGTGGTGGTGGGGTCTGTGTATGTGTTATATATATATATATATATATATATATATATATATATATATATATATATATATATGTGTGTGTGTGTGGTGTGTGTGTGTGTGTGTGTGTGTGTGTGTGTGTTTGTGTAAGAGAAAGACACAGAGAGACAGAGAGGGGATAGAGAGAGAGAGAGTGGGGAAAAAAATATAAGTGATTTTTTTGTTTGCCTGTTTGTTCCATTTTTTTTTAATTCGATCAGGGATGGAGGGCGGGCTGAAAGAATTAGAGTGATGGGGACGATAGATCGTGTTGGTCAGCAGATGGTGGCTGTGTAGCGAGTTGTCCAAAGGTGGATTTCTACGATAGGATTGTGCAAGAGATTGACGCAAGTCATTTTATTCTGGGGTGTTTCTGTCCATTCCCACTCCCTCCTCCCCCCTTAAATAGTGTAGATGGAGATGTGGAGATATACTATTAGCATTAACTATAGCATAGACTAATATACTATTAGCATGAACTATAGCATAGACTATTAGCATTAACAATACAATTATGCATGATAGTATATAGTAAGAAAGAATGATCCTGTTTGATTACCCAGGCACACTAGAGGGACTACGAAAGACACTGTTCCAGTATCAGTTCACGGCCCAACAGACCAGGCAGCTGCACCCTAAAGTTGCTGCTGTATGCAGGGAGATTCAGCAACACAAGCTTTCACACCCTTCACCACACAAGGTATTGGAAAGACAAGTATTATGTATAGATCAAATATTATATCTGGATAACTAAGATTTACTGTACATAAATGATAACAACAACAAAATTAAGTGAAGGCAATAAGACATAGAAAAACTCGAACTTGATTGTAATGGTGGTGGTGGTAGTGGTGGTGGTGGTGGTGATGATGGTGATAATGATTTTTTTCCTATCATGTTCACCATGTTGTCTGTGTATATATATATGTGTGTGTGTATGTACATGTGTGGTGTGTGTGTGTGTGTATGTGTGTGTGTGTGTGTGTGTGTGTGTGTGTGTGTGTGTGTGTGTGTGTTTACACGTACCTATTGTGTACGAATATTTTCATTTAAGCATATCGGTCAGTGTAAATGTAGATTGATTGTATCTGTTGTTTGCGGGAAATAGGATTCTATAGCATCGAAAGTGACTGACTGTGACAAATGACCGAATTAGATTAACTTCTTTGGTAGAATATAATCACCAATCTAAGACTAAGAAAATCGCTAACCGTCTTTACCAGTATTATTGGAACATTTTCAGACTACACAGCCATAGTGTTCAGAACCATAATGTTCAGATGTATAAAACAATTTCAGGTGGTGGTGGTGATGCGACGTGAGCAGCCCACATTGCTGAAGACACTACAGTCTGCCATCAGCCTAGATGGAACCGTTGCCAAGCCCCTCGGGGCTATAGATATACAACAGCGTTGGTTAGAGTCTGTGTGTGTTTGTCTGTCTTATCTATCCATCGCTGTCGCTGTCTGTCTTTGTCTGTAGCTGTTTTTGGCATTACCAGCCTGTATCTCTCACCCTCTCTCTCTGTCTGTCTGTCTGTTTCTGTCTCTGTCTCTGTCTGTATGTCTCTCTCTCTCTGTATGTCTCTTTGCCTGTCTTTTTTCTCTCTCCCTCTTTCTCTCTCTCTTCCCTCCCCCCTCTCTCTCTCCCTCCCTCTCTCTCTGTCTGTCTCTCTCAGATTTTCAAGATGACGCCTCCATTTTCGGAATGAATTCCATATGCGCTTACATGTGATGGAGAAGATTCAGAATGATCCTGGCACAAACCTCAAGCCTGCACATAAACCCCTGAGCTGGCAAGGCCCTGAGGTCCTACCTAGCCTATGGGTTATGTATCTTATACTAGTATTTGTATCAGTATCCCTGTTCTCTCTATAATTAAACACTGAGACGGAGAGGATGGGACAGGACAAAGATTACTATAGATACTCCAAGGACAGGATGTGTGTGTGTGTGCATGCGTGCATGTATGTGTATATGTGTGTATGGTGAGAGAAAGAGACAGACAGGCGGACAGAGAGAAAGGTACAGACTGACGCAAACAAAAAATGTCTCATGACATCTACGGACAGACGTTTACTGAACTTATGTTGGACTTTCCTCTTTTAAGCCAAAAATCATGCAGTTTCGCTTATTATACCGAAAATCATGCAGTTCAGCGTCCTATGTTGAAAATCGTGTTTTGTTTCCTTTGATTGTCGTTATAACCCTCAAACCTCTACATCAGTGCTGCTGGCATTGCTTTATAATTTAATTTAGTTTTACATTCATCACCAGATGTAGCCTAACCATGTAAACAGCGAACAAACGAATAAAAATGATAATGATAATTTAATTTTGTTATCATTTCCTTTTAAGAGAACAGTAACCCATCTGTTATCTGTTATTTTTGTCAATGTTAATATCATTTCCGTTTAAGAGGAAGTAGCTCATCCGTTATCTATTAAATTTGTCAATGACAACGTCATTTCCTTTTAAGAGGAAGTAACTCATCTGTTATATGCTACTTTTGTCAATGTTAACGTCATTTCCTTTTAAAAGAAAGTAAGTCATACGTTATCTGTTACTTCTATCAATGTTAACATCATTTCCTGTTAAAGAGGAAGTAACTCGTCCGTTATGTTATTTCTGTCAATGTTAACATCATTTTCTTTTAAAAGGAAGTAACTCATCCGTTATCTGTTACTTTTGTCAATGTTAACCTCAGGCCTGATGACTGTGAGTGCATACTGACATGGGACCAAGCAGCAGTGAGCACACTGGTACAGCTGTGCAGTCTGGTGGTGGAGTATGAGGCTGACCCACAGTCACCTCTTTGTAACACCTGTCAGACTGAGAATGTCCACTACGTGGGACTGTCTCTGCAAGGTAATGGTCGCCAGGAATGCTTGGATTATGTGAGGATGGACATTTGGAATTTTGGGTTAGAGTGGATGTTTGGATTTTCAGATGAGATGGATGTTTGGATTTTGGGGTGAGGATGGATGTCTGGATTTTCAGGTGAGGATGGATGTTTGTACTTTAAAGACTGCCTGACACTGGACTACAACATCCAGTAGCGTATGCAGGAGAAAACGCCCAACCTTTGTACAATAATGATCAGTCAGGAAAAAGACCCCAGCGGAGATGACACAGGGCATTGCAAACTCTTCACCAGTCCAAAACAAATGGAATAGATCCGCCCAGTGAGTTCACCTACACTGTCGGACAGGAGCAGACAGTGACGTCAAGAGTCGTCTTAGCAATGCTAGAAACACTTTCAGAATTTTCAATTACGTGTGAAGGTTCCACTGACACCCCCCCCCCCCTCTTCCTCGGAACGTAACTGATACCAGGCTCAGGCTGCATTAGGGCTGTGTCTTTTACACCCTGCTTTAAGGTTCAAAATGCTGGAGGGTGACAGAGAACAGACCTTACCAAGCTATTAACCCTCCACACAAAGAACCTCAGAAGAATCTGAATCCTAAGGCACAACATCATGCCCAACCAACTTGCCCGATGCAGTTGGGAGAGCATGCCCCCCATTATCATGAAATGATGATGATGACGGATTGGGTGCATCACCTGAAAACAGCAGGTTAATATCACCCGGACTGCCCTTTGCTGGACGGCAGAAAGGAAGCACCAGGAATGACGAACAGTAACAGAACTCAGGGCCCTGAAACACACCTGGGGTACCACACAGAGACTGGCCCAGATCAGACAAGAGTGGAGATCTTGTTTGCTGTCCTACTTGCTATTAGCATAATGGAGAGCATGTAAGTAAGATAGTACAAGTGCATGTATGCCAAAGTAACAGTCATTCTGGACTTGCATATTGTAGGATCAGAGAGGGAGAAAAAGGGGTGGGAGCGTCTGAACCTGATGAGCGTGACTGATAGTCACGGTGAAGCGCATGTTCACTGTGAATATTTTCATCGGCAGATGAAATAAAGAATACGACTGGACAGAGTTCCCCGTGACCAAAAGCAAAATCGATATGGTCAGATGTTTGTACTAACAATCTTACTTATTATTGTGTTACAACATCAGTTAGATGGGAAAATTGTGACTTAAAGGGATTTCATTGCACCATACCACCAGGATGTGTCTTTGTTCATTATGCTTTTGCTATATATCATGATCAGAGCAACAGAGATTCAGATACTACCAGGACTGATTTTGTGTATGCTTGCACATGTGTATGCGTGCGTGTGTCTGTGCGCATGTGCGTGTGTATATGTGTGCGTGCGAGCACAGAGACCCAGGTAACAATGTCAGAGAGAGATATATCATCAGAAGACAAAGGTGTTACGGTGATTGGTTCACAACATCTCGTCCAACATCAACAGCTGCTTCAGCTTTTAGAAACAAGGTAAGCGTCACGTCGTAAGTAATTCCATTAATGGCGACATCATGAATACTATCTTCTTCAGGGCTATTTGTAATGTCATTTTCTAAAGGGATATTACTATTGTCATGTAATTTCTACAACTTTAATTTGCAATTTAATCTGGAGGGATTCGTTACGTTCATGCAGTTCTGTATGCACTCCATCAGTGTCTGCCAGCAGTATTCCAGCAGGCTCTTCGGGCATGGCGAAACATGATATATTGTATTGGCAGGTTATTAAAATTGGAGTAGAAGACAGGGCTTAGGTTCTGTAACAAACATTTAGCTGGCACCGTCAGAATGATTAGCTTCATAGGCAACGAACAAGCCAGGGGTTTTTGTTTTTTTGTTTTTCTTCTTTTCGGTTTTTGTTGCGTTTAAATAATCAATTACGACTTATGCGTAATTATCCAGTCCACCTTTACTCAGTTCCAAGCTGATTTATTGTCCTTATGGAAAAATTCTGTTCAGTAGTCTATGTTTTAATTAAGATCGCTACATGTAACAGATGTATGCAGTAGCAGTAGAGCAGTAAAGCAAATGAGCCAGTACAGAATCTGGGACATCTCTTCCTAATGATAGGAATGAGGATAATAATGATGATGCTAAGGAGTCCCATTCTCGATTGAGACTACGTGACAGAATAGAACTCTGCTTATTTTCATAATATATCCTAGCGTCAACCAGGCCCGAGAGAAACACAACACTTCTCCCTTTTGTTCTTGTTTTACCCTCAGACACAACATTATCGTGGTAAGAAGGGACTACGCGAACATGGGTCACGTCCACCACCCTGACGTAGTGGTGAGCGTCCCATAAAGGCGCAGTCCTTCTTCACGCGAAACAGCTGACAGAAGAGGGAGGGCTTGAGCGATTGACGGAACGGCTGACGGCTGTTGGGCTTCAGCTGTCTACCGTCTGGATCTTGCTGCACAGTCTGGGTGATACCACCAGGTAAATTTTGTTCTACAGATTCACAAAGACCATTTAGTAGAGTTGAGGAGAGTTATATCAATCATTACAGTAAAAAGTTTCAGATTCAGTTCCCGGAATGGCCGAATTTTTTCTGTCACCCCCTCTTCTCCCCCGCCCCCTACCCGGACTAGATCTTCAGTGGTGATCGCAGAACCAGTCTTTTAGATGTAATGATAAACGGAGAGTCCATGTGCAGGCATACGTTCAGAGCACAAAAAAAATAACCCGACGACAACAAAAGAATTGTTCCTGGCAAGATCATGTAGAAATATACACTTTGATATGGAAAACGAAACTATATGTGTCGAAATCGTCATTATCATCATCATTGTCGTCATCGTCATCATCATCATCATCGTCATTATCGTCATCATCATTATCATTCTAATGATAATAACAGTAGAGTTTAAAAATAGTAATACAGATCTCTTACGCATGTACTGGAAAAGCAATGATGGCGGTGTACTGTGGCGACATTATCTCTTCTGTGAGAGCAACCCGGACTGTGTACGAAAAAGATGGTTTAAAGATACGTATTTACGCGAGTAAGATACATGTTTACAGGAGTAAAAAGAATTCGCCAATTCACAAGCTAGCAGCATCAGTAGCACTATATCAGCTTTGTAAAGGCAGCTTGAACTATAAATACAGGAGAAATGAATTGATCGACCTCTTCGAAAGGAGATCCTGTCTGTTTGGAGTTTGTTCAAGAGGAATTCATCACACTTGGACAATTCCATATGTGCTCCACTCCAATTTGCCAGCATTATCCAGTAGACCCTTGAATCTGCTCAAAACCCTATGCCTTGGCAAGGTCTTGAAATAGAGAGGGGAGGAGAAAGGACCTATGAAATACTAAGTTGATACCACCAGAACAATTGAAACACTAAGATGGGCAACGCACAGGCCAGTTATCTTTTTGATATTCTGGGCTGTAATTGAACAGAATGGAACAGATCCTGAATCCTCAGCTGTATCAAAAGAACTAGCCAGCTCGTATGGCTTGCATATGTATACTCTTTAGTCAGGCACACATAGCGGCATCGCGAAGAATACCAAGACAGCATTTTATTAATTAATCAAAACGATGTATGACTATGAAATTCGCATATATTATTTGGTTAATGAACAGTTACATACCTTATACGCGGTAAATTCTTATTTGTCGCCTCTTTCAATATTTGGAATCACCAATGACATGATTTCCTCGCAGTGAATTGTTTCGTCCTTTTTCTGATATGAAAAAGTACACCTGCAGGTAAAGCCTGCCATTTTGGTCTCAATGCCCGTCTTGATCGTGCTATTAGGTAACGTTTACTGTCACTGTCCGGGTGATGTCTGATCGTTTCTTAACGTGACTAAGTCTAGTACAAGGATAGATAAGGATCCCCAATTTAGGTAGGCCTAAAAAAATTGCCAGGGCG
>CM060315.1:15488497-15508497 GCA_030674185.1 Monoplex corrugatus | reverse complement strand
CATTTACTGCTGTCCCGGGCCACAGTGGGTGAGATATGACCATGTCACTTGATCAGCTCCGTTCACTGGTGCCCGAACTACCTGAAACTGTTGAGAGGTGGGTTCAGGATATTTAACCCTTTCACTCCTGCAAAAACAACCCTTTATTCCCTAACCTTATCCACACTTCCTGCAGGAACCTGGTAGATAGGTGAAGGAATCCAAGGGTTCAGATATTGCTTTGCTAGCAGGGTTGACAGTGCAGGTGCTGGTGACAGGGTGCGGGAGTTAAAGGGTTAATAATGTAAAGATAGTCCAGTAGTGACAGTCTGCTTCTTTACGTCTTTCATCTTCTTTTGCCTTGTCGTTACCCATCTAAATGCTTCCTTTTTTCTGGTGGTGTCAGCATAATGTTTCGTAGGTCCACTGGCCTGTTTGTTGCCCATTTAAATGTTTCCATCATTCTGGTGGTGTCAGTTTAGTGTTTCATAGATCCCGCCCTCATCACACCCACCCACACCCCTCCTTATTTTAAGGCTTTGCACGTAGGATTTTGCGCAGGCTTGGGAGTCTTCCTTTCCATAAGAATTCATGTGCTTTGTTTTAATTATTTGTTGTTTGACTAATAACATTATTGTTGTTTGCCCTGAGAAACAGAATTACTTTGTGTTTCAGAACCTGTATCGAGTGGTGAACATGGACAGAGGGCTACAGCTCCGTCCACAGATAACAGACCAGCGTGCCTTACAGGCCATGGACCACAGCCACCACAGTGATCACATTGTCACCCACTCCAAAAGGTCCTTTCAGTCTGATGAACCAGACGAAGTACAGACACACTTCCCTACAAATCAGGAAATTGAGGTTCTGTCAAGCAGATCACCTATACTTGAAGATTCAGTAGCGTATCAGTATCAAGACACTGAACGCTTTGACTATAATATGCCCCCTGACATGTCTGAGCCGACACTTCCATCAGACTCTTTCTGGAAGTCTGCACTATACAGATCAGCCTACCCCATTTTTGTCTGGTCAACAAACGTCGCAGAAGAGTAGAGTTTTTTCGAGCAAAGATATATACAGGAATGAAAACTGTAACATCCCACCAGATTCTGTGCCTGTTGAACGTTCATTAACGACCAGTTTCATATCTCACTCGTGCAAAACAGAAGGACTGAATGAAGAGTTTCAGCGAGACCCAGAAAGAAAACGATCGACAGGAATTTCTTCCGTCATTCTGAATTCCTTCACAAGGATACCCGAATGGCAAAGTTATACAGTGACAGCTTTTTATAGGGAGCGTGCTTTTGTGAAATCATCAGGGCACAAGAAAGTCACTGGCACATCCTGCTTTATCACTACCAGCAAAAGACCAGCAACGAGTGCATGCATCCACAGGTATCACAAGCTGGATGGAAGGAGCAGATGTGGACATCATTTGCTTTCAACATCTGGAGCAATGCCTCCACCACTTTCACGGTCACCAAACAGTACAGACAATGACTCATCTCTACAGACTACAATATCGTATGCCCCACAAAGATCTGTGGAGAGAGTACAACCTGTCCTGCCTTCTGTGGTTACTCAAAAGTGTGAACCAGGAAGATTTCCCAAGCAACGCAGAGAGTTTGACATCAATTCTGCATCAGTTCCATTTAGACACCTAGCAGATCAGACAGGGACAGAAGCAGAAGCTGATTCTAATAGTCATTTCTTGTCTCCTTGTTCAAAGTATATAAAGACAAACTCTTACAATCCTGTCCCCAGCAACTCCACGTTGAGTTCAAACTGGCGTTTTGATGTTGCATCGTCCAGTGTTGAAACAGGTGGGGAGTTTGTGGAAGGAAAATCCACAGTGAGAGGTTATCAAGAGGGGCGCCACAGACCAAACTCACAGTGGGACGACAACAGTTTTTGGTCGAACGCAAGCTCAGTGCGTGGCCATGGCAGTAACAGACAAATAAATCAGCATGAGACCTATAATAACCACAATTTGTTTCAAATGAAAGCTCAAATAAATCACGATGAGACTTATGATCTACCACAAAATCAGTCTCTGGGATATCCCTGTTCGACTGAATGGCATGCCAACAGCTCCAATTCTTGCAAGCCTTTACATTTTTCTGACATACTACTGGGCATATGCATGTCGAACAATCATGCCTTGTCAACGCAAAGTACAGACTTTGGAAGACGGTCACTTGGAGCATTGGGATATCAAAGTGCCATGACAGAAGGATCAGACTGCCTTAGAACATCAAACGAAATCTCCGATACTGGAGATAATGCAGTCCCCTCAGCAGATTTCCAAACAACTGGATTACGGAAGACCATTAGGTGGAAACTCGTGTACTACAGCCCATCATTTGAATCCTCCACACACGTTGGAGACGTAGACACACGCCAGCCACAGTGTACTGACAGGTCCTTCAAACTACCCGGCCCTCGTTCACTGAAGACCTGGCGGCTACCACACGTCGACTGCTACAAGGGAAATCTCCAGGACGTCTGTATGGTGCTCACCACAGGCCTCAGACTCCAGTTCATCGTATCAGCATTGGTCTGGCCCAACCTCTGAGAAGAGAGGTTACAACTTCACAAGGTATTGTTGTGTTGATATATACTTTAACCCATTGACTCCCGCACCCTGTGTGCACCAGCATCCTGCAATTTCAACCGTACTAGTAGAGCAAAAACTTAACCCTTTGATTCCCTCACCCTATCCACCAGCTTCATGCAGGAAGCTAGTGGTGAGGGTGAGGGAGTCAAAGGTTAAGTTTTTGCAGTTGGTGGATAGGATACGAGAGTCAAAGGGTTAAGTTTTAAACATTCTGATATGTCTCGGATGCGCGTACCGGTATGCATGTTGTTTAGCCATATGTGCGGACTGTATCTTGCTGCACAGTGTGCGTACTTCTTTCCGGTGGGTTCTAAATATACACTTTTTTACACCACCCACCCACCACCAAAAAAAAAAGAAAGAAATATTCGTCATTATAATAACTTCTGAATACATTGTTTAATGCCTTTTTTATTTTTGAGAGTTATTTCTCCATGATAGTGAATTGTTTTTTCTTTGTCTTTTGTCGGTCATAAATATTATTTTGCTGGTTTAAAATTTGGTTAAAATGAAAAAGTATTTGACTTTAATGCCTTGTGGTCCTAATAGATGGTTGAAGGTCATACCAGAAGAGAACTGGCAACCTACAGAAGTTGAAGAAATATTTCACCAACATGACGTATGAAATCAAACCCTCTTCACTTTCAGTCAGAATGCAGTGAAATCATTAAATACATAAACAAAACGGCAAATAAAAGCCAAATCAAACAAATGAAAAGCAAAAGCAAACAAATACACAAACAAAGAAACGAATGAACGAGTATTTTCTTTTCATTGTTTAATTATTACTTACTTGTGTGTGGTGGTGGTCTTTGATTTAATGTCTATTCACTAAAGTGATTTTAGACAAATTAAAAAAAAAAAAAAAATTTTTTAAAAACAAACAAAACAAAAATATTTGGAAAGAAATGAACCAGAAAAACAAGACAAGAAAGAAAAATTCACAAATGACGTTATCATAATTAACGATTGAAACAGTAAAATTAGCTAACCCTAACACTGAACATGAGAAGTAACGGCGCGTTAAAGATAATTCGCTATAGGACTTTTTGACAGGCTAACAAAAAATTCATATGTTAAGGATGGTGAGGCAAATATGTCAGAAACTGTCTTCGTTGATAACGTAGGTATATGTCGTTTTACCCGAACGCATGATAGAATATGACTATGTGTTATCTTCTTTCCACACAGACACACTACATTCCTGGTGTATTTTGTTTTGAATGCATCAAGTTTCCACCTATACATAAGGGATTGTATACTTCTGCTGGCAGGGAACCGCTTAGGTGTTTTGCTAATTTCAAAATTCATGTAAATTTTTCATACTTTTTCTGTTTATCTTGAAACTGTTTCCATACGTAGGCGTCCACTAAGGTATAACACTCATGCAATGAGAGGGAAAGTTGTATATGATTTGAATCTGGTGAGCTCTTTGCCCCCCGTTTGGCAGCCCTATCAACCATATCATTGTAATGAAAAGAACTATGAGATGGTATCCAGCAGAAAGTAATATCAGTGCCTCTTAAGGATAAACTATTAATCAAGTGAGTAATTTCCAATATCATTTCAGATCTTGTTTGTAATTTTGACAATTCAAGAGCTTGAAGTACAGATTTTGAATCAACGCAAAAAAGTATCTGGGGAATTGTCCTAGGAACATTTATCATACAATTCAAAGCCATTAAGATTGCAAAGAGTTCTGCAGTAAAGATAGATTTATCAAGTCCTATATAGAAAGATTTCTCAATTTTGAGAGCAGGTATTAAAAACGCTGAGCCTGCTTGTCTCTCAATTATTGAACCATCAGTGTAAACTTTCAAGTGATCGGAATAAAAGTCTTCTATATGACATTTAACGTGACTTGCCAGTAAGTTGATATTATCTTCTTTTTTTAAGTCAGTGTGGTGTATGTCAAATCGTGCTCTTTGAAGTTCCCAACTGGGTACTGGTGAAAACGAAGGTCTTAAAGTTATAGGACCTGTGTCTAAATCAATTCCAGAGCCTTTCATAACATCAGCTGTAAATGTTGCAAGCGTGACCTGTGAGGATATGATTTAGCTCTTTTGGAAAGTCGGTGTCTGATCTTACTTTTGTCTCTGTTTTGATGCTGTTTTCTATGGTAGTGTTTCTTAACAGAAATTTAGTAGAAGCGACTTTCCTTTGTTCATCAATGGCAACAATTTGATTGCATTGTATGTGCGATGGCAACAGGCATGCATTGGAAGACCCAGCGCAAGTTTGAAACCTTTACAATCTATGCTCTGCAGTTTTGTGAGTAAATGTTTTGGTGCGCTGAAGAATATTTCGTGGGCATAGGTTAATTTAGATCTAATAAGCGATTTACAGAGATGTGTGTGTGTGTGTGTGTGTGTGTGTGTGTGTGTGTGTGTGTGTGTGTGTGTGTGTGTGTGTGTGTGTGTGTGTTGTGGGTGGGGTGGGGGGGGGGGGGGGATACGCGTGTGCCTATGCAGAACAGCGATAAATCCAAAGGGCCAGTGGTGCCGCACCTAAGCTCCAATTCTTCTGAAGCCATGAATCAGCAGGCATCGTCTCCTCCTCTCGATATGGACTGGGAAATGATGACTGGTGATGAACAGCAGCACAGGGTAAGTGTGTGTGTTTGTGAGTGAGTGTGTGTGTGTGTGTGTTGCGTGTGTGTGTGTGTGTGTGTGTGTGTGTGTGTGTGTGTGTGTGTGTGTGGTGTGCGTGTGTGTGTGTGTGTGTGTGTGTGTGTGTGCGAGAGTGCGTGCGTGTGTGTACATTTTACGCATTGATTAAATGATTACTCTATTTGTTTGTTTGTTTGTTTGTGTGTTTGTTTATTTTATGTATTTAGTTATTTGTTTGTTTGTTTATTTATGTGTTTGTTTGCTTTTTGTTTATCTGTTATTTATTTATTGACTTATTTATTAAAATTTTTGTTTGTTTGTTATTTATCATTGTTAAATTTGTTGCTTACGGTGTTCGGTTATTACATTTTGACACAGTGACTGAAACTACAGACGCTCTCAGTAACTGAGAAAATGACTGATGTATGTATGTTTGATTGGTTTTGGTTCTAAATCATTTAGTTTATTAAACACGGATATTTGGATATTTATTATCGAAAATGACAAAGTGTCTTACTCACCAATTGACAGAATGACTCAGGTGCATGTTTTGTTGATCGATTGACTGTTTATTGATCAGTTAGTTGATTGATTTATTGATTGGTTAGTTACTTGGTTATTGATTGATTGGTTATTTAATTGTTTGTTTGTTTTTCTTGTTTTAATCTACAGATTTCAGAGGCCAAATTAAAGAAATGGTCTGCTCATCTTCAATTCAGAAATAAACAGGACACTGACCCAACGTATTCAAGTAAGTGCGCCTACTTAATGACGGAATGACGGAACAGTGCTTATAGATTGTGGAAGAGCGAATGAGTGTCCCGAATAAGTGTTCGTATACATACTTATGTTACTGTTTTACTGGAGTTATGCGTACTCGTAAGAAATAATTTGCTATTCGTGTAGCCAGACTTAGGTATTGTTAAGCATTCTAAAACAATGAATAAACATTAGGCTACATGACTAATAAGAATTTGCATTGACAGTTATTGACTGATTTCCACTTATATCCTCATGAATCAAAAACCATTCAAAACACCATCACACATTGTAGTAATTGAATGAATTCATTTTTAATGTCGGATCAGAATGGACGAAAAACATGTTTACGTACACACACACACACACACTCACTGCATGCACACGCACGTACACACATACACACACATACTTACACACATTAAACACACACGAACAGACGCACGCGCACATACACATACGCACACGCACGAACACACATGCACGCAACCACACGCACATAATATCACCAACACACATGCACGCAAACTCATGCGCACGTAACATCACTAAAAAATATACGTGCGATCCCCCCTCCCCAGTATATGTACACAATAAAGATGATTGTTTTTAAAGAAGCAGTATGTCTATAATGTGTACGATTGCCTACCAAAGTGTGTGTGTCTGTGTGTGTGTGTGTTTGCGCACAGGGTGGTGTGTGTGTGTGTTGTTTGCTCGCGCATGCGATGTTGTTTGTGTTTGTGTGCGTGTGTGCTGCATATGTATAGTGTGTGTTTGTGTTGCTGTTGTTTTTTGTGTGTGTGTGTGTGTGTGTGTGTGTGTGTGTGTGTGTGTGTGGTGTGTGTGTGTGTGTGTGTGTGTGTGTTGTCAATATAGACACCTGCAGCAACCAAGAAGAGCAATGTCCAAGTGCAGAAAAGAAGAGAGCAATAGATCCAGGCCGAAGACTGACCTATCAGGCAATACCAGGAACCGGAGGACAGACCAGACTTGCCTTTCTTTGAATCTGCTTCAAAACACAATATAAAGGTATATTGAGTAGTGATACTCATTCCAACTGCTTATGAAAACAGCACCGCATAAAAAAAAATGTAAAAAAAGAGATTACTTTCTCTTCCGCAATTTAGGAACGAGTCTGTCTCTTTCTCTGTCTCTCTCTCTCTGTCTCTCTCTCTCTTTTCTGCAGTTTAGAAACGAGTCTCTCTCTCTCCCTCTGTCTCTCTCTCTTCGCAATGTAGGAACGAGCCTCTCTCTCTCTCTCTCTCTCTTCTGCAGTTTAGGAATGAGTCTCTTCTCTCTCTTTCTCTCTTCTGCAGTTTAGGAATGAGTCTCTCTCTCTCTCTCTCTCTCTCTCTCTCTCTCTCTCTCTTCTCTCCTCTCTCCTGCAATTTAGGAACGAGTCTCTCTCTCTCTTTTCTGCAATTTAGAAACGAGTCTCTCTCTCTCTCCTGCAATTCAATTTAGGAACGTCTCTCTCTCTCTCTCTCCCTCTCTCTGTCTCTCTGTGGATGCTGCCGCAGAATTCCTTCTATCCGACCACAGTAGTTTTCCTCTCTGTAATGGCGAGGCCTGCCCATACAGCCTTTTGCCAGGCACATCAGTCTGTATTTGTTTCTTTTCAAACGTCCACACTGACGTCGGTGGACTACATTATATAGGTCACGTTAACAAACATCCCAATATAGCAGCAGTAGGCGCCCTGTGAGCCAGGATCCCACAGCGTCCTGTCCGTACAGGATGTCTTTTCGGTTACGGCCACCCTGCATGTGGCGGACATGGCCAAGCCATCACAGTGGTCATTATGTGAAGAGGGCATATATTCTTGGCATTTTGTGCATTGTTTTATCTGTTGGCACTTGTTATGTAGTTAAAGCTCAAGTTTGGTCATGTTCTCTTTAGTATGGTTTTGCCTGTTTGTTATGCGAAACGTATGACCAGAATTTTGTGACTGTCCTTAGTGTCCAAGAAATCTATGCATTCTTTACAAACACACACACACATACACATGTATACACACACACGCACACACACACACGCACACACACACACGCACACACACACACACACAAACACACGCAAACACAAACATACACACACACATACACACACACACACATGTACACACACACACACAACACACACACCATAACACGAAATTGTTCTTCCGTTGCCCAAACAAAACAAAACCAAAAAAGAAAAGAAAAGAAATATACGAACAAAAAGGAAAGGAAAAAAAAGTGTGTGTGTGTTAGACAGAGAGGTTAAAGTTAAAATCAGCAGCAACCACAAAACTAGACTGGAATCGTCACATCATGAATTGTTCTCATGGGTTCAGATCAATGTCTCTTTTGTCTCATTCGTCTTAGATCCTGTCAAATTGTGCCTCTGCCTCATTGAGTCATAGTCTCCTTTAGACCCTGTCTCATTGCGCCAGTCTCATTGCATCCTTGTCCCATTAATTAAGCCCTTATCTCATGCTGTTGTACGCAGCTGGTTGGTACTTTTGATAGAGCGGAGCCGGAGGATTCGACACATCTCGAGATGAATTCCAGCCTGCAATATTAAAAACTGGCCTGTTCGCCTTAATATTTTCATCATTCTGGTGATGTCAGCCTTGTGTTTCATAGAACCCTCTTCCCCCTCCCAGTTTCAAGACCTTGTCAGCGCATAGGGTTTTGAGTAGGCTCAAGGACACTGTCTGACATATCATAGCTGGCACATTTGGGTGGAGCACATAAGGAATTGCCCGGGTGCAATAAATCCCTCTTGAACAAACTCCAAACTCTAGACTCATTGTCATTGCTTCTCAGTCTCACTGCACTTCTGTTAAACCCTGCCTTACTGTGGTCCAGTCCATTTCCGTCCTAGTATCTTAAAATGTCTCACTCTTTTTCTGTCTCACTTTGTACCCATTACATCTATTCCCAGTTGCATTTTGCCCTCGTTTTGAGTCTGGAGTTTGTTCACGAGGGATTCATCACACACAGACAATTCCATATGCGCTCCACCCAAATCTGCCATCAATCATCTGGCAGACTCTGAGCCTGTGCAAAACCCTATACGTATCTAGGTCTTGAAATGAAGAGGAGGTGGGGGCAGGGATCTATGAAACACGAAGCTAACACTACCAGAATGATGAAAATATTAAGATGGACGGTGAACAGACCAGTTTTTATAATGTTGCGGGCTGGGATTGAACTCGAGATATCAGATCTGTGCCCTTGCCTCTTAATTCTTTATTTGTGACTGCGAGTTCATGTGTGTGTGTGTGTGTGTGTGTGTGTGTGTGTGTGTGTGTGTGTGTGTGTGTGTGTGTGTGTGAGTGTGTGTGTGTGTGTGTGTGTGTGTGTGTGTGTTTGTGTATACATGTGTGTGTGTGTGTGTGGCAGCAAAGAAGATCTGCCACTCTTGCCAGTTCTGGGCCTATTTCTGTACAGTGCTCCTGGTGTGTTTCAGGGCCTGTTCGTCACCAGATGGTCTTGCATCTTCCTTCTGATGTCAAACGACAAGTTATAAAAGGAAAACTTCATTGTGTAGAAAAGTGTTTCCATAGAATGCTTGCGCAATGTAGGCTCTATTATTTCAGTCTTCATTTTGTTGTTTGTGTAATTGAGCACACTTACACTTAGATCTTAGTTGTGCTTTTTCTTTATTTGGTTGGCTTTTTGTATTATAAATTTATCTTGTTAATTGTTTTGTGGGATTTTTGTTAGCTTTGTTTTTCATTTTTTAATGCACTTATATCTAGTAAGTCTGAATCTAAACAATGATACAGATAATATCATAAGTCATAAAAGCATCTGATATAACTTTTAACCTATTGCCTGTACGCTTGTAGACATGCACATATTCATAAACACACATACACACACTCTCTTTTCCTTTTGGTAGACTACTCTTGCAGGTGCATCAGTTTACACACTAGAAACAGCATGGATAAAAAATATTATTCTAAGCAGATCTTGCCTTATTTATTATTTCAGTAATGCACCATTCTGGCATGTAACTCTCAATATTTTGGACTTTGACTGTTGACTGTGTGAACCAAGAATAATAGAAAGCATGCTACAACAAAATGTTTGCCTAAATTTTGAGTCCGGAGTTTCTTCAAGAGGGATTCATCGCTAACAAGAGAAAAATACAAAGAAAGAAAGACAAAAAAAAACCAACAACAACAGAATCGAACCTTTGATCCCAGCATGGCACTCTAAGCAACTGAGCTAAGGAGTTAGTCTTTCTTAAGTAGGCAGGAACTGCCACACTGCAATATGGGACCTGTATTAGGTTCAACACTCTCCAACATTGAAATCTACTTCCAATCTCACAGAAGTGAAAAATGTAGACCTTATAGATTTATGCTTTGTTGTGAAATATTTAAATCAGCTTAATTTAAATAAAAAGTGACATTGTGCATATATTTGCATGCAGTGTGTTATTGTATGTTTTACTGTGTGTGTGTGTGTTGTGTGTGTGTGTGTGTGTGTTGTGTGTGTGTGTTGTGTGTGTGAGTGTGTGCGTGCGCACGTATGTATCTGTGAATTCATTTGGAAGAAAGTGAGGAGGAATACTGAGTAAGATTTGAAATTGATTATGGCAGATTTTCACTTCAGGATTCTTTCTTTCATTCAAGAAATTGTTCCAGTAAAGACTAAACAACAGTTACGGCATAGTTTATTGTTCCAATAAAGATTTTGTTGGAACAAAATATATATGTGCATCATTCATACACCATACTGTCATTACTGATGGTTATGATAAAACAAACTCCGTCCAATGTTGAGACTCTGTACTCCCAAAAGATAAGGTAGAGAGGCTGTAATTTTTAAGAGGCATCCTAATATACCTTATATGACATAACAAAAAACACACAGGATGGTCAAACTTTACACATCTTACCTGTTTAAAAACAAAATATCACATCAAAATTCTAAATTATGAGAAAAAGAAAACAAAATACAAAAAAATCTATACAATGATTAGGCTGAAGGTCTAAGAATGAATAAATAAAGATTTAATGATAAATGATATACTTTTTAATAATTTTTTTTAAAGAATTAATTCTGACATAACAGTAACAAATTCGTATCACAATTTTTGTTGTCGTAGACTGGTACTCATGGTTATCATTATTTTCTAAAACAAGTGAAAGGAAAACAAAACAATAAGTGAATAACAAAAGCAAACAACTGTTAGGCCCTAACCCTTTTAAAGTTTCATTTTTTATAAAAAACAGTGTATCACTCCACAAGTTTGTGTATACATACAAAACATGCAAACAAAAAAAATGACCCATTCCTGTCAAGCCATTATGATTTTCTCTTTTCCCAACACCTTTAGATTGTTTTTGCACCTCTACGTCATCATGCATGATTTCAGATTTTAAAATATATATATATATGTTTGTGGTCAGTCATTTGTCATAACCTAAGAATATATATATATATATATAAATTATAATCATTACATAATAGTTTGGTTCTATTACCAGCTACTTGTTAACCCCTTGACTTCTGCACCCTATCCACCAGCTGCAAAAACCTAAGCCTTAGACTCCCTCACCCTATCCACCAGTTTCCTGCAGGAAGATGGTGGATAGGGTGAGGAAGCCAAAGCGTTAAGTTTTTGGTTGGCAATGCAGGATTCTGATGGACAGAGCGCAGGAGTTAAACTAAAGGGTTAAAATAGACTAAATGTCAAGAGCTGAGAAATGACAACTCACTTTACAGACAACACTGACAACTATTATCATAATTCAGATTAATAACAAATCATTCTAACAGATGTACAGCACTATTCATTAATTCATTTTGGACTTAGTCAACAAGTAGGCCTACACATTTACAAGACAGAGTTCATTACTTACAGAAGCACTGGTATCCACATACATCATACACATCATGAATACACACATGCAATGATTCATACACACCCACAAATGAATTCATACTAGCACTAGTAGCAGTGTCTAACCATGCATAACAAATATCTATGGTCATCAAATATATAGTGATAACACAATGCCACAAGATTAGTAGTCAGAAATGGAATTTATAAGTGGAGTGCACCTATAATGAAATTCATGGGAGATACATTATATAGGCATATAATATATATATATATAAAACATATATATATATATAGGCCTATATATACACATATACATGCATACGTTATAGTAGTAGCTCATAGCAGCTACAGTAACAAACAAAAAAACAACAAAAAACAAAAACAGATGTGACCATACACATCACTGTTGTCTTGCTGGTAGAGTTCAGATGTCATTATAATACAGTGGAAACCATTTATAACAGGAATCCGGATATAACAGGGCTTTTTTCAATCCCCATTTTTTCTTCCTCTTTGTCTCTATTAAAACTTATCGGCAATAACAGGGAGACAAGAGGGCTCGATCGGTTATAGCAGGGATGCCGAGACGGGCTCTGCAGCAGAAAGGCCTAGGCCTAGACTCAGCACGCCACGCAGTAGGCCTAGATCTAGATCTAGGCTAGCCTTGGTATACTGTGTACTGTACACTGAAAGAACGCTTCGCAATGCGAGCGTGATGCGCGAGCAAGCGTGTAGGCCTGAGGCCACTGAGTCAGTGACTGACTGCGCCATCATTCAGTTTGTAAGCTTACTGCACACTTACACCAGACCAGATCTAGGCCTAGATCTACTGTTTACCTTTCTATTTTCTTAGCTTTCTTGCTGATTCTGATTCTCATTGCTATTGCTCATAATGGCCACCGCTGACAACAAACGTAAAAGAAAATGCCTTTCAATTGAGAAGAAATATGAGATCATCCAGGCTGTCGAGAAAAAGCAAGCATTTCCTTGATATCTGATATAACAGGGATCTGATATAACAGGGATTTTGATTTGGTCCCATCATCCCTGTTATATCAGGTTTCCACTGTAATTAATATTCACAACATTCCCCAGATGTCATTATAATTTATATATTCACAACATTCCCTATTTCATATGTGTTTCAGTTTTAGATGTGTTTCAATTTCCTATTTTATACATCATCAGTATCACTATGGCATCTTTTTATCAGTTTTATGACTCAGACACTGATTTCTCTATTTAAAAAGAAATGTACGCACACATGTGCGCAAGCACACACACACACACACATCACTTCACTGTTTGCACCACCGGTACGCCATTGGCATGGGAAAGTGGCTGACAGTTTTCACTGATACTTGAAGAAATCTGCACAGTATGCCGATTGCTGCACTGTTATGCTGTGTGGTTGCTGTGCTGTAATACTGTGTGAAACAATGTACTGTTGTATCTGTCTTGAGAGCTTGTTCATTGTAGACCAAGATTATACACAGCAAGCTTGGCCTCTAGGAAACACCACCTTGTTTGTACAAAGGGGACTTAATTATGCGTGATAGTAGATTTTGATCATTATATAGGCCTACAAAAAAAAAACAACTACATACAGTATTTTACAAGAGGGAAAGAGAAAGAAGTAGGCAGGGAAAATAAAAGAGTATGTAATTGCTGGAAATTAACTGTAGACAGGTTTGTTACAGGAGGAATCTTTCGTAGATATTGTGTACTAAAACATCATGCACAATTGAAATTAATGGTTACAACATGAAACTGAAACAAGCAAAACAAGTAGCATTAGTAGCAATGTGCACATTATAAACAGCACAACTTGGATATAACATCCAACAACAAGCAACGCATTGTTAACAACAAAACTTGGATAAAACCACCGCGTTTGATCAATCAACGAACACTGTAGATAAAATAACAGTGATATGAAACTGATTTTCAGTTCAATTTAATATTCACTGATGCAAGAGCATCTACAGCCCAGTCTGGATAGTTCTTTTCAGGAAACATGTCCACAAAAAAGTTCCTGACAAACTCGGGAAAGCGACCTTCAATTATGCTGGTATGCATGGCCTTCATGAGCGTCAACTGATAGGCCACATTGTGCACAGTCAGCAGTGAACATGCTACAGTCTCGTTGGTCACCACAATGTGCAAGTAGGCTCGTGTGTATTTTGCACAAGTCAAACATTTGCATTTACTGTCAATGGGTTGGAAATCTGTTGCAAAAGTTTTACTTTTTAAGTTTAACTGTCCTGTTGACACAAGTGCACACCCAAATCGTGCTGTCCGAGTAGGAAAGACACAGTCAAACATATCACAGCCTAGAGCCACACACACCACCAAATCCACTGCAAAACCAACCCCCATCAAATAGCGAGGTTTGTTCCTGGGCAGTTCATCAGTGGATACAGTAACCATGCGCCAAAAATGCTTCTTTTCTTCACCTCCACTCAGCCCTCCTATTGCAAAGCCTGGCACATCTCGCTTTACCAGCTCCCTTGCACACTGTCTTCGAAGATCTTCATCAAGGCCACCTTGAACAATTGGAAATAGGTTCTGTTCATGCGGTCGTTTATGCGCTGCAATACAGCGGTCAAGCCATCTTATCGTACGATGCATCGCTTCCTCCACTCTGGGTCCAGTGACAGTACTGGCCACAACGTCGTCCAGCTGCATCATGATGTCGGCCCCAATAGCGTTCTGGATTTCCATGGAGTGTTCTGGAGTCAACAGCATCATGGAGCCGTCGTGAGGGGACTGGAATCTTACTCCATCTTCTGTGATTTCTGCCAGTTTTAACAGAGATACCATCTGGAAACCCCCACTATCTGTCAACAGGGCCCTGTCCCATTTCATAAAGTTGTGGAGACCCCCGGCTTTCTTCAGAACCTCTGGGCCAGGCCTATGTCCAAGGTGGTAAGTGTTACCCAGGATAATGCGGCAATCCAGATCCCTCAACTGCTCAGGAACCAAGCCTTTCAGCGATCCCTGGGTTCCAACTGGCATAAAAACAGGTGTGTTGACTACTGCGTGCGGTAAGGTCATCTCGCACGCTCGTGCTTTGGTTACAGGACATTCTGCAATGACTTTCAGAGACAGAGCCGCGTGTTTTCCAGCCATCTTGAAACATACGGGCCAAGGGAGATAATGCTAACGGCGTACGTTTCTGAGACATGACCGCTCATTACAAACAAGGAAACCAACCAACTCGGATATGGAGAAAATATAGGCCTACAAGAAGAATATTAGTTTGTCCAACATTCCTACTGAGTTAGTTGAAATATTTTTCCATATTGGCCCAGATGGTTGCAAAAGTGAATAAAGTTGCTTGCGTCTTTTCACCTTACCTTCGTAGAAAAAACAAGATACAAAACTGTCACTGGGTTTTATTTATTTTATATCTTTTATATTTGGTCTCATATATGTTTTATACTGGACCCCTGAATAAACCTTATTTACGTGAACTGAAAATAATAATAATACTTTATTTTTTGTATAGCGCAAAATCTTGATAAAATCAAATCTAAGCGCTAAAACAGACACACACGCACGCACGCACGCACACACACACACACACACACACACACACACACACACACACACACACACACACACACACACACACACATGATTGATTGATTTGATTCAGTTTTACGTCAGCACCCACCTCAGGTGATATGGCCGACGGGGATAACCATCCCAGGAAAATGGGGGCAATGGGGACTTATCTAATCCTATACTGACACCACCAGAACAACAATGATGCAAGATGGGACAGTAAGAAGGCCAGTTTTAATATAGCGCACCCCGGGATTCGAACCCACAAACCATTAGCATGTGAATCCGATGCTCAAACCAACTGACTACAGAGGCCCGCTACACACACACGCACACGCACACACCGGCTATAAATGGGGAGAAAGAATAAAAGCAATGGAAAATTATAGAGAGCATATTATATACAATTATATATTACAATGTGATTCCCCTCCGAGTGGAGACAGGCTGCAGAGGGGATTGAGTGAGGTCAGGATTTTATGCAGAGGAGAAAAGCTGAGTTTTGAGAGCGGACTTGAAGGAGACAAAAGTAGGTTGCTGACGGACAGAGAGAGAAGTTTGTTCCAGGAAAGTGGACCAGAAACAGAGAAGGCTCGTGGACCATAGGTATTGAGCTTAGTGCGTGGAAAGCGAAAAGTCAGAGGATCGGAAGCAGAGCGGAGGGTATGTGAGGGAACATAGATCTCAAGTAGACTTGACAGGTAATCGGGGGCTGCGTTATTGAGGCTTTTGTAGCACATGGTATCTAGTTTGTACTGTATGCGCTTTGATACCGGGAGCCAGTGAAGTTGTGCCAGGAAAGGAGATATGTGGTCAGGAAAGGAGATATGTGGTCAGCTTTTTTTCTTTTTTAGAAAAATCAGAAGTTTTACAAATATTCATCAGTTTTGGATGTGTATGACGTACTCCTTTAAAAGACTTTTTTCATAAAAGTGCATGTGTGCGTATGTGTGTGCGCACACGCACGCGCGCGAGCACGTGAGCGGGCGTGTGTGTGTGCGTGCATGTGCCTGCGTGTGTGCGTGTGCGTGTGTCATTTGCTTCAGAAACAGATTGACGGGGAGGAATTTGTGTGTGTGTGTGTGTGTGTGTGTGTGTGTGTATGTGTGTGTGTGTGTGTGTGTGTGCGCGTGCGCGTAGTCAGATGTTCGATTGAATATTCTGATAATATGGTGTGAAAAGACACCTGGACAAGGGGGAGAAGCAAAGGGGAAGTCAATCTTGGCACGTGTAAGTAGCAAAATGGCGTCGACTAGTGAGGCTGGTATCCCCGAGTGGAATATATCTTCAATTAAAAACAAAGAAAGACGACAAGAACTATACCGAGAAATGAAAAGAAAGAAACGAAAGGTAAGCTAGTAAATGTTAGGTTTGCGACTCCATTTACATTATCCGGGCTGACTAAGTCTTAAGTTGTCAACAATTGTCTGACAGCACGTGGACTTGAAATTCAAGAAGTACTGAACTGAAGTAGAACTTTGAATCGTCGATCTACACTAACAGAACTTTTTAAACGGCCCTTTGTTTATAAAATGGGTTTTGCTTAAGGTCTAGTAATCTTCCAAATTGAGATAATTCCTGGTAGATTTGGTTGGAACACATATGGAGTTATTTGATGGAATGAATCACTCTGAAACAACTAGATCTAGTTACAACTTATTACTTAGTCTTAATTTTTTTTTTTCAGCGCAGCTGTGCTGGCCACCCTCACATTTTGTTGACTTTTCTAGGCATTAAAGAAATCACTTAGTACTGTCGGCAAACTTGGATTCAGAGCAATTACCTCAGTATGAATTCAGATCTTAGAGAAACCTGGATCCTGATTTCACCTGATTAAACTGTAGGATAAATCATAATACAGATCCCTGGGGTAATCCTGGATTCTCCTAGTATTGGATTAGGCCTATATTGTATCTACAAGTTATCATAATACAAGGTCCAGTATGTTTGTTGTGCATTACAACAAGTGTTATTCACATTGGTGCATGCAGATTACTATTAGTATTAGCCTCTCAGTCTCAGTCAGTTAAGTGGTGATTACAAAGTGGCTTGACAGAGATTTACGTTTCCGACTTTTAGAGGATCATATGCTTGACCAGAGATTTAGTTTTCCGAACTTTTTAGAGGATCATATTAGGCCTAATTTTAATTAATAGAATTTGAAGAATTGTGTTTCTCAGAAGCAGAGTACAACAAAGTTCTAGCAGCACTTTTGGTTTTTGCAAAAAGGCTAACATTTTCCAGATGGACCCAAATTCAAAGCATAAATGCCATAATGCAAGTCTTTTTTAGGCATCAGAAAGTGTGAGAACATGGTATTCTGTGCAAAGCATATCATGCCCTATCATCATGAAAGAGATGATGTTCCAAATCATCATAAGGTATTGTCAGCATCTATGGCATTTTTAGAGAGATAAGACATGGAGCGAAGTCATAAGTTGTGCAGGTGTAAAATAGTTTGTGTGTGTGTGTGTGTGTGTGTGTGTGTGTGTGTTGTGTGTTTTGTGTGTGTGTGTGTGCATGCGTGTGTATGTTTGTGTGTGTGTGTGTGTGTGTGTGTGTGTGTGTGTGTCTTAAAGATTCTCGAATTTCTCACAGTCATCTGTGCAGTTAAACAGAATCTCAAGATTCTACAATTCCTGATTAGGCTGATAACACCAGTATAAATCAACGTATAGAAATCCAGGATTGCAGTGGGGTAAATCAAGATTCCATAAAATCACCAAGTACCCATCAGGGGGATCCTGGATTTCAACAGGCAAACCAGAATCTTGATTAAATCCTAGGGCAATCCTAGATTCTCGCAGGTAAAATCAGAATTACCTTAGGACAATCCTAGATTTCCTCAGGTTAAGTCAGAATCCAGGTTTCTCTCAGGAGAGCCCTGGGGTAATCCGAGATTGCCCTGAATCCAAGTTTACCCTTTGACATATCCCACATTCATTAGTTAACTAGTTTATTAACTCATTCAGAGCACTTTAGAACAACACTGACCTCTATACTTATGCAAAAATTCAGTATTATGGCATTAAAAAAAAGTCTTCCAACAATCTACTTCAGACTCAAGTACAAAGTGATGTATATTTTAGAAAGATCAGAGTTTCAGCAATCCAAATAACACAATAGAAAAGCAGACACACTAACTTGATTGATGAAAACAGTGCTCCAGTATGTATCCATGCCAAAAATTGAAATCATGAAAATTCTTGAGTACAGATGAGTGTAGGATGATCTGTCACTTGCACTGTTATCACCAATTTTACCTCAAAATCATTGTTTCCATGTAAAAATATTTAATGTGATTCAAGGAAAGAGTCTTCAACTGATTTTTTTGCATTGCCATGGTCTGATCCTTCTTCGTAGTTCTTGTGTGATAAGTTTTATGAATGTTTCACTGGCTGTGTATTGAGCAATTTTGCTTTGACAACAGCGCTATAAATAATTTTGTGACTGAAATTTTCGGATTTTACTGTACAAGTGACTTTGGAAAACTCGAGATATCTCTGTCTATAATTGAGCTGTGATCTGTGGGAGACAACAGACTTATACAGAAATGATTCATCTAGATATCATCAGTTGTCAGTTCCCATCATCTGCAAGACAGCAAACATCACAAATGAAATCTAATTATGTGTGTGTCAGGAGATGCGCATTGCCAAAACAGTGATGTCATTGTGCACCTCAGGAATGTGCTTCACCGTGAACGAGTTGATTTTTTTTTTAAAATTGGAAAGTGTTTTCTGGTTTATAAAACCCTTTAGTGCTTTACATTACAAGTGTCAAGAAATAATAACATTGTTTCATAAATCCGCCCTCGTCCATTCCAAGACCTGGTCAGTGAATAGGGTTCTTTGTTGGCACAGGGAATATGTGAGATAATGGAGTTGCTGGCACATTTGGGTGGAACACTTTATATTCATGACCATAAGCCGAGAGCAGCGAATCCCTTTTGAACTGATGTCATTCCCCAGTTATGGTTATGGTCGACTCTTATCACCAAAAGTGGCAAAATGGTTAAGAAAACTTGAAAAGGAATTCTGAAGAAGGTGGCTTGGATGAAAGTACTACAGACACCATGTCAGCGAAAATCAGATGAGGCATTAATAACAACATGAGTTTATACGTCATTAATGGTTCGTAGACCTGTGGATGTGGCCTGACCATTTCGACAGTGAATAAAAGAAGAAGAAGAATGTATCATTGTTTGAAATGTTTACTCACTGTTTTTACTTGCTGTTTTGCAGGCCAAGCTGGAGGAGAAAAAGAGGAAGATGAAGGAGGCAAAGGCAAAAGGAGAGAAGGTTGTAGTTTTGTTTGTTTGTTTGTTGGTGCTAATGATCAGTCTAGAGTTGTCATCAGTTGCAACATTTAAAGAAATGTGACGTGTCATTACTTTTTGGGCTTGTCTTGAAATTGAGCCTTCATTGTAAATCCAAACATTACCGATACCAGTGTTTGGAAATATCATGTCTTGTGTAGATGGTAATTACCAGTGTACAGTACCTTTTTCATGGAAAATGAAATTGCCTGATTTATTATTATTATTGTTATTATTATTATTTTATGCCTGAATTATTATTATTTGTTGTTGTTATTATGATTTGTATATTATTATA
>CM060315.1:15445997-15483497 GCA_030674185.1 Monoplex corrugatus | reverse complement strand
TTGCAGAATGATGATTTTATTGCATTTATGGAGGTCAGTACTGCTGACATTTTGTGGTGGAACCATTAGTGTGGATGTCAGTATGATTTTGTCTTGTGCAGTATTCACTTTTGCAGATACTCAAGTCTGAAGATGTTTTAATGGTTTGTTTTTAGATTAGTTTGAAATGTTGGAGAAAATGTGGGGGTTTAGGGAGGAGGGAGAAGAAAATGTAGAAATGTTTCTTCTGTCATGACACTGACAGCCATATCAAGCATCCTGTCTGGTTCCAGTGGTCAGTTGATGAATGGTTGCCGCATATCCATCCCCATCATGAAATGTTCTTCATTTGCACGCCTATCATGAGTAGAGATAAAGTGTTCTCTACCTCCACACCCACTGAAGGAGAGAAAAACAGTGTCAACTTTCTTGTTTAAAACTTTTCAGCCTTTTACAGAGATGTTGAGAGGGGGACAGAAGAGTCTAAATGAACATGAATGAATTTGTACTAATGTCTTACAAGTGTGTGTAATGACATTTAGATGGCTGAACTGTATGTCTATGTGACAGAGCGCTATTATTTGTTCTCACAGATATGAGTTTAAGAATGGGAAGAAAGTGGCTTTGAAAGAGTTGGGCCCTCGCTTTACACTGAAGCTGAGATCACTGCAGAAGGGCACCTTTGACAGCAAGTTTGGCCAGTATGAGTGGGTTCACAAGGTATGCTGCCATCTTTTCTTCATTTTTGTCATTGGTTGTGTGTGTGTGTGTGTGTGTGTGTGTGTGTGTGTGTGTGTGTGTGTGTGTGTGTGTGTGTGTGTGTGTGTGTGTGTGTGTGTGTGTGTGTGTGTGTGTGTGTGTGTGTGTGCATGGTGTGTGTATGTGCATGTGTTTGTCTGTGTCTGTGTCTGTGTGTGTGTGAAAGTGTATGTGTACATTTAACAGCTAGTTTCGGTTGTATGAACAGATTCACAAAGTAAGCTGCCATGTATTTTTGCTTTTTACTGAGGTTTTGTTAGTTCAGCCAGTTTTGTACACCCCTGTGTGTGTGTGTGTGCACCTCCAGTTTTATGCACACCTATGTGTGTGTGTGTGTGCACCTCCAGTTTTGTACACCCTGTGTGTGTGTGTGTGCACCTCCAGTTTTGTACACCCTGTGTGTGTGTGTGTGTGCACCTCCAGTTTTGTACACCCCTGTGTGTGGTGTGTGCACCTCCAGTTTTGTACACCCCTGTGTGTGTGTGTGTGTTGCACCTCCAGTTTTGTACACCCCTGTGTGTGTGTGTGTGCACCTCCAGTTTTGTACACACCTATGTGTGTGTGTGTGCACCTCCAGTTTTGTACACACCTATGTGTGTGTGCACCTCCAGTTTTGTACACCCCTGTGTGTGTGTGTGTGTGTGCACCTCCAGTTTTGTACACCCCTGTGTGTGTGTGTGTGCACCTCCAGTTTTGTACACCCCTGTGTGTGTGTGTGCACCTCCAGTTTTATGCACACCTATGTGTGTGTGTGTGCACCTCCAGTTTTATGCACACCTATGTGTGTGTGTGCACCTCCAGTTTTGTACACCCTGTGTGTGTGTGTGCACCTCCAAGTTGTTATGCACACCTATGTGTGTGTGTGTGCACCTCCAGTTTTGTGACGCCCCTGTGTGTGTGTGTGTGTGCACCTCCAGTTTTATGCACACCTATGTGTGTGTGTGCACCTCCAGTTTTGTACACACCTGTGTGTGTGTGTGCACCTCCAGTTTTATGCACACCTATGTGTGTGTGTGTGTGCACCTCCAGTTTTATGCACATCTATGTGTGTGTGTGCACCTCCAAGTTTTATGCACACCTATGTGTGTGTGTGTGTGCACCTCCAGTTTTATGCACACCTATGTGTGTGTGTGTGTGCACCTCCAGTTTTATGCACACCTATGTGTGTGTGTGTGTGCACCTCCAGTTTTATGCACACCTATGTGTGTGTGTGTGTGTGCACCTCCAAGTTTTATGCACACCGATGTGTGTGTGGTGTGTGCACCTCCAAGTTTTATGCACACCGATTGTGTGTGTGTGTGTGCACCTCCAAGTTTTATGCACACCTATGTGTGTGTGTGTGCACCTCCAAGTTTTATGCACACCGATGTGTGTGTGTGTGTGCACCTCCAAATTTTATGCACACCGATGTGTGTGTGTGTGCACCTCCAAGTTTTATGCACACCTATGTGTGTGCATGTGCATACACAAGTTTTATTCAAGAGTAAGGAGAGAGAAATTCAGATTGACAATAAGCAAGATTATGTGCATATTCTTGTTTATGTACAACATTTAGAGACAGGAAAAAGTGTCTCCGAAGATTTACTGGCATAACTGACATTCGGTTTGAGACATAGTGGTAGTTTTCATGCCGTATGTTTCAACAGGTTGGTGTTTTCTGTTTTGTTGTTTTCTGGGTCATAGTGATACAGATCAGATGCAAAACAGCACAGGGTTTCTCAACTAATCCTTATGGATTGATCTTTATTAAATTCAGGTCTTACTCAGATTGACTTGTTCAGGAGCTGGATGAAAAGTTGGTCATGTCTGGTAACTTAAAAATCCTCCATACATGAATGTTTTTTGTTTTATCATTTTGTTTTCATCTTGAAATTTTAAATTGTAATCAGTCTTGTGTTTCTAGAGGTCTGTTAATGTTGAAGATTACTGGAAGAAAGCTTTTAGTTCATTCAGGAGGGATTCATTGCACCCTGACATTGCCATACACACCCAACCCAAATCTGCCAGTAGACTCTATGGGTCTGAGCTTGCAACGTTTTGAAATGGGACCTTTGACTCACTGACTCCACCAGAATGATTGCAGGATTAAGATGAGCAGCAAACAAGCCAAGTTTTATATTGTGGGAAGATCTTGAGGGGAAATAAAGAATCATTTTGTGGAGAAATTGGGTTTTGATTTTCATGTGTTTGTGTCAAGTTTTAACTTATTTTCATTTGTATATTGCCTGATAAATACTAAGAGATGACCAATCACCATGGTGTAGTGGTTAGCACACAGGATTACAGACTGGAAGGTTGTGAGTTCATATCCCCATCAGTCCTTTCAAAATCATAGGATTTGTTTTGTCCCATCAAGCTCCTGCATAGTGTTGAACTTGCTATGGGCTCGTTGGAAAGACAGGAAGCACACACTTGACTCCCATCCTTTTGACAGATGCATTGTGAGGGTGTTGCTTAAATCTCCTGACCAACATCACAGGTGTCTGTATCTCTCAGGCCTGGTTGATGCCAGGATATATTAAGATAGTGTGTGTAGAGTACAGCGCTGTCAATAGTCTCAATTCTAGATGGCACTCCATAGCATCATGTTGTCCCAGCTTCTGTGACTATTGAAATGGCATAGAAATGGAACAAAGTAAAATGGGTGAGCACAAAGAAAATTACCAAGGTGCAGTGAAAAAACTCTTTTTTTAGATAATGATAATGCTAGAATGTTATGAGATTATGTCCAGATTTATGCTGTGTTTGTGCAGTATGCTATTAAAGGTTGTATGTTATCTGTTTTTCTAAGATCCTCATACTGTTTTGTTTCATTGTTTCAGCGCCACGAGATGGAAACAAGCAGGCGAAAATTTTTCCTGTGATCAGTTGTTTGTGCACGCACATGTGTTTGTGTGTGTGTATGTGTGTGTTTGTGTGATTGTCTGTGTGTGTATGTCAGTGTGTATGTGATTTACTGATTGTGTGTGTGTGTGTGTGTGTGTGTGTGTGTGTGTGTGTGTGTGTGTGTGAACAAGCAAATGAATGATCTTGTGTGTTGTATGAACAAGCAGATGAATGTTCTTGTAAATCAGATAAGTGTGTGTCTGTGTGTGTTTGAGAGAAAGAGTCAGTATCTTACGTTTCATGATGTTTTATATAAGGTAGTACTGTAGTAGTAACAAAAATGAGAAAATATGTCTGTTGTTTCTCAATGATTTGTAAATTAAACCTGATACTGATTCTTACAATCAAAATGTTGAAGAGGATGACATGACAAGTATTGCTAAATAGTAGATTATTTTGTGTATATGCAGTAATTTTGAAGTTTTGAGAACGGACAGGGAGGAAGAAGTGACATGAGGTTCTAGAAAGAGGGATTCTTGGGGGAGATGATGATGAAATATTTTTCTTCTTTTTTTTTTTTTAAAAAATCTGTAATAATATATTGGAAGGATACAGCAGTGATAGATTGGGATTATGGAATGTATTTATGAATATGAATATATATGTTATGCATAACCTAGGTAGTCATGGTACTGTTGTTGGTCTGTGTTCTGTGGATGTACAGAATTGTTGTTGACTGATGGAATTCAAATAAAATGGTACACGCATCTGAACAAGTGCTTGTGATTCACAAATTGACTTTGCGTGTTAACCCTATGACTCCTGCACCATATCCACCAGCTGCAAAAACTTAACCCTTTGACACCCTCACCCTGTCCACCAGCTTCTTGAAGGAAGCTAGTGGATAGGGTAAGGGAGTCAAAGTGTTAATTAAGGTATTGCTTTGCTAGCACGGTTGGCGATGCAGGATGCTGGTGGACAGGGTGCGGAAGTCAAAGGGTTAATAATCTCATTTAGTATCATCATCAAGGCACTGGTAATTATAACAATATAAGGCTTTTCTGTCTCTCTCTTTCTCACACACACAGACACACACACAGACACACACTCTACACTCTCTCTCTCTCTTTCTCTCATACATTCTCTCTCTCTCTCTCGCTCTCTCTCTCTCTCTCTCACACACAACACACATAGTCTATACACACTCTTTCTCACACAAATACACACATACATATATATATATATATATATATATATACCCATGAACACACATGAACACACTTATTGTCCCATAAAAGTAGGAGAGGTAGCATGTATACACGAAAGACACGGCAACATTCTAACATTCTGTTTATTTTTTTCCCAAAGTATTCAGAAAGAATTTATCTATCTAAATCATTCATTTAGAAAATGTAACAGTTCATTTAAAAAAATGTGATCGTTTATTATATAACATTATGACAATTAAAAATTTGAAGTAACATGTAAGGTCATTTATAAAATGTAACAATGTATTATAACATTATGACAGTTAAGTTTGAAGTAATAAACAAGAGCAGATTTCCATTATCACTTTATTTGACAACAGATGGTTTAAATGAATGAAATGCCAGAATATCAAAATGTTTTGAAGACATTTTGATGCATGTTAAGTTTGATGGAAAATGCGTAATCTCAGAATAGGCCAGTTTCATCCAAATCGTGATTTTGGGGGTATGGATAATTATGATTCTGGGGGGATATAGATAATCATGGATAATTGTGTTTTTGATGGGTATGGATAATAATGTTTTTTGTTTTTTTGTTTTTTTTGGAGGGGGTGTGGGTTATGGATATACATGATTCTTCATTAATTTAGTCACAGACTTCTATGAGATGTTAGGTCATGGATAGTATAAAAGCGAAATGATCCGGGCTTTGGCACAAAACCATAAGAGCTGGAAGAATCTGGTGGAAAGCTCTTTAGCATGGCACCCCATTGACAGAGTTAAGGGCAAAGAAGAAGACTGACAGTGCATTTATTGTAATGTGCAATTAAAAACATAGTTGCCCAATGTTAATTATCATAATAACATTGGTTTCATTGATCAAATATGGCTTCCTCTCTCCACTTTTTTTTGGTGGTAAATGTGTGTTGTCCAGTGTTAATTATCATAACAAATGGGAATGAACCCTTTGATTCCCGCACCCTATCCACCAATTGCAAAAACTTAACCCTTTGACTCCCTCACACTATCCACTAGCTTCCTGCAGGAAGCTGGTGGATAGGGTGCAGGAGTCAAAGGGTTACATTGATTTCATCTATCAAACATGGCTTCCTCTCTCCACTATTTTTGGTAAACGTGTGTGTATGTCTGTGCATGCATGCCCTGATGTTTTTTGTTTGCATAGACCAAGGATCACTTTTGCTCCATTTAAAGTCTTTAACCCTTTGACTCCCGTACCCTATCCACTAGCATCCTGCATAGTCAACCATTCTAGCAAAGCAAAAACTTAACCCTTTGATTCCTTCACCGTTCTTGTAGGAAGCTGATGGATAGGGTGAGGGAATCAAGGGGTTACATTTTTGTTATGCTGTCTTGGTTGACAAAACATAATGTTAGCGCCTTCTTCTAGGAAGCTGGTGGATAGGGTGAGGGAATCAAAGGGTTAAATTTTTGTTTTGCTGTCATGGTTGACAAAACATGGTGCTAAGGGACAGGCTCAGGAAGTCAAAGGGTTAACTAACTGAGCTAATGGGTCACCCAAAACCTACTGCCCATCTGAAGGCTGAACCCATCAACCTGCGTTAAAAATCAGCATGGCTCTAAACTAGGTGAACTTATTGTTTAACAGCCCAGTGAGCGCTAGGGAGGTGAGATATGTGGAAGCAATTTTAGGTAATTCATTCCTGTTTTTATATATGTTTTGGTTCCTTAGGTGTGCTTAAAATTTGTATTCAGGTGTGTTTTTTAAAATCCCCTGTGTGATAAATTGGACGGAGTGGTCAATGCTGGAGGGGGATGTCCTTAGATTATGTGCACGAATGCATTGATATGTGTCTTTAATTTTCTTTTCTTTTCTTTTTTTTCTTGTTGAAATTTTGTATGTTTTGAAGCAGCTGTAGCCCTGGTATGGCTCTACACTGTGCAGATCCATATCAACCATTTCAAAAATCACACCATACCTCAAAGGAGGGGGAAAATGGAAAAGAAGACTAAGTATATTTACCAGTGCATTTATGCACATAATCTAATAAAGGATATGCCCCTGGCATTAACCAGTCTGTCCAATTTATCACCAGGCGATTTCAGAGACCTGAATACACATATAACTAAGGACACTAAAACGGAAATAAATTACCTAAAATAGTTTCTGCACATCACATTTCCTTAGAGCCAAAACTGCACTTAATACACACAACCAATTATCAATCCTAAGAGAAAGTACGTAAGGCTTTATAGAACCCATACATGTGAATGGACCAGCAAGGCAGAAAATAAGAAAAAAAATGACAGAAAGCAAAGGAGCAAGGTAGAGTGACAGAAAAGAGGACATTACTAGTAGGCCTACAGAATTTCCAGAAGGAGGGGATATTATTTACTCATACACTGAAAGTCCCTGGCATCCTTACAGGGGAAACTAGATGAGCTATTGGGACCACTAATAGAATGATATCAAACAGAACCTTCCTTGAGAGTGATCGTATATCTCGTCTTCTGGGTCCAGTCTTCACTCTTTCCGCAAAAAGTGCCCATTTCAGATTTTCAAATTGTTGACGACGCTCACTGTCCAGTATTTATTCATAATTAATGAAGTGAACAACTGTTAATAGTCAGGTTTCATGCAGTTTGTGTGACTAATCCATGCCAAGATAATAAAATTACCTGGAAACAATTCTCAACAATGGCTGCAGTTCATTATTTCATCATTAGAAGAAGAATGGAAAAATGTCAAAGAAAAACTAAAAATACAATAACACTACAGACATGCTACTAAAACACGGAAAATAAAAACACTATTTACATATCAGATATACAAATTCTCTGTGCTGGTTTCAAGACAGCGGACCTCTGATATAATTTATCACAAGAGCTCATTCTTAGAAGTACATATAACATGAATGTTACATGATAATGAATAAATCAAATCACAGCAATATTTTCCTTCATGCATTATGAATAAGTCTAGATTTTCTAATATCATTCTATAACATCTGCAACAGTTGGGGGGGAGTGGGGGGGGGGGGGGGGGGGAATCAACAACAAGACACTGACTGCATAGCTATCTTCTTGGCATGCATGATTCATATAAAAACGATATTGCATTGATCTCTAAACATATGGCAAGCACATTTTACAAACATGCAGGTAGTGATGCATTCCAACAGCTGTTTACCAAAATATGTACATTATGAATTGACGCACACACTCTCTCTGTCTCTAATCTCTCTCCCTCTCTCTGAATCACACACACGCGCACAACACACCACCACGCACACACAGACACACACACACACTTTTGTGTGAAACATGTAACACAAATGGGACACAACCATGCACAGCAGACAAGTTTACCATCACAACACTTTGGCATGTTTGCACACACACACACACACACATACACACACACACACACACACACACACACACACACACACACACACACACACACATTATTTGATAACATTCATACATAAACACATTCATATTCATATATGTTTTCTTTAAGAAAAATTTTTCTCAATGTTAAAAAAAAGGAATATTTAACCCTTTGACTCCCACACCATATCCACCAACTGCAAAAACTTAATCCTTTGACTACGTCACTCTATCCACCAGCTTCCAGGAAGCTGGTGGATAGAGTGAGGGAACTGAAGGGTTGCTTTTGCTTTGCTAGCATGGTTGACAATGTAGGATGCTGGTGGACAGTGTACAAGGAGTCAAAGGGTTAAACAATTCTAGTGAAGACAACACAACCATATTTATTGAAGAATCTAGCTTCATGGGGGCTGTAATGGTAGCATAATGAGGGGCCCACTCCTCTAGTCATCACTTTACCTTCCCCAACTATGTGCAGTGACAAGCACCCAACCAGTCATCAGCATAAGTGTGCATGTACCTGTAAATGTCTTTTAAGTGGATCATGTGTATGTTATAAAACAGTAAAGCCTTGTGAAAAGTGAAAAATTGTGACTCTTTGGTACATGGTTAGGGTTGCTTTGAGCTCTATTCCTTCTGTACCATGTTAAAAAGTTGCGCGCACATTCACACTTACACACACACACACACACACACACACCACACACACACACACACACGCGCGCGCGTGCGAACACACACACACACACACACACATACACACACACACATGTGCACACACACACACACACAAAAAAACACACACACCTGTCATCCATTAATTTCATCCTAAATTGATAAGAAAATGTCTCAGCTGCCAAGTCCACTTCATGCGTTGATCACAGACTTTCAGTCTTCTCTCTAGGCCTTCACCGACATGCAGTTAACCCTTTCACTCCCTCACCCTATCTACCAACTTCCTGCAGGAAGCTGGTGGATAGGGTGAGAGAGAGAAAGGGTTAAGTTTTTGCTTTCCTGTCACGACTGTCGATGCGGGATGCTTGATGGATAGGGTGAAAGAGTCAAAGGCTTAAGTTTTTGCTTTCCTGTCATGACTGACGATGCGGGATGCTCGATGGATAGGGTGAAGGAGTCAAAGAGTTAAAGTTTTGCTTTCCTGTCACGACAGAAAATGCGGGATGCTCGATGAATAGGGTGAAGGAGTCAAAGGGTTAAGTTTTTGCTTTCCTGTCACCACTGACAATGCGGGATGCTCGATGGATAGGGTGAAGCAGTCAAAGGGTTAAGTTTACCTCTGAACAAGAGTGTTGGACACAAACTACCCGGGGTATATCAAGCAGCACTTGTATCACATGATATGAACCACCTTTGAAAAGAAGAAATTGATTGATTGATTGATTGGTTTGATTTGATTTGATTTGATTCAGTTTTATGTTTGCAACACACCTCATGATATGGCTGATCAGAATAACAGTTCTGGGGAAGTTAGAAGAAAGGGTCTTATCTAATCCTTCCTATGTTGACATCAGCAAAACAACAATCAGATTAACTCTTTGACTCCCTCACCCTATCCACCAGCATCCTGCATTGCCAACCATGCTACCAAAGCAAAAACTTAATCCTTTTGACTACATCTTCCTATCCACCAGCTTCCTACAGGAGGAAGCTGGTGGATGGGAGAGGGAGTCAAAAGGTTAAGTTTTTGCAGTTGATGGATAGAGTGTGGGAGTCAAAGGGTTAAGTTTTTGCAGTTGGTGGATAGAGTGTGGGAGTCAAAAGGATTAACTGCAAAATGAGTCAGGATTGCCTGGATGAGGTAGCAGTCCGGCAACGGTTTCTATCAAGGTAATGCGGGGGTGGTACCTGGCAAGGCGAAACCTAAAAAAATAATACCTTACGAATGTTCTGAGCTTACCACTTTATGCTTTGTGGCTGCGTCTATGCTAGCTGAATGGGTAGCGCAAACTGTGTTGGGTTTCAGAAATTCTACATGTCAGATAACTCCGTGACTCTCAAGAGTTATGTTACTTAGTTAATACCTTACGTGTCCAATAATGAAGCCATCAGGTAAATAAGGACCACCAAAAGCCCTGGCACCCTTCATTCACAGGGTAGGTCTTCTGATCATAAGTTATAAGTGTGGAGTAACTCCCATGGAAAACCTAGAGGGTTGAAGTCAGAGGTACCAGGCCTGCATGCACCTTTAACAAGTCATGATAGTCCTACAGTGCGATATAACACAAATGTCAAAACTGCCACATTTATCAACGAATGTGCTTTAACCTTGTGGACGGCAAGTGCAAGACGAGGAAGAATAACTGCGCTGGGTACATACATAAGCTTGTACTTCATCGTGTGCAAATTCATGTTCCAATAGCCCTTCTGCTGGAGGATGTAAAACTGAATTTCTCACGAGTCTGTTGATAGCAGTTCCAGTTTCAGTTCTTCAAGACGGAGTCTCTGTGCTGGGAATAACTTCCATATGCATTGACGCCACGGATACTTTGTGATGGACAAGATCCAAGACAATCCTGGCATAAGCCAGCAGCCTATGCCCTTGGCACCGGTTAGGTCCTAAGGTTCCTAAATTTATAACTATTAACAAAATGTATAAATTTCATGCAAGTGTATTGTTGATTATTACTGAATTATTGTCATTGTATACTTATCCTCTTCCAGGAAGCGTTGTGGCCTAAAATGATTATAAACTTTACAAGTTCTGATTAAAAAAAAAAAAAGACAAAAGAAAGAAAAGAAAAAAAAGAAAAAAAGGTCCTCGGGTTCTACCTAGAGCACTGGGCATTGAAGTTGACATTGCAGGTGAGACGCTCTCTCGTTTTACATGGCAAGTTTTGGAAACAGCTTCAAGCTGTTATGTCACATCTGTTTTCATGTAAATGAAAGCTCAGTATACCAGTAAGTGAATGGAATGAATGCATCTTTGTATACAGGAAACTGCACATATGCACACAAACTTACAGGCCTACATGCAAACAACTTTTTTTTACATTTACATTAGGTCTAAAGTAGTTAACAAATGATAGATGTATATATTACAATGACAGTGATAGAGGCAAGGATGTAAATGTTCTCAAAATATGAGGAGAAGATGTATCAGCTGTTTATGGATGGAAGTGTACCAGGTTTGGGCGTCAGATCTGGCCCATGGGAAGGCACAAATTTAAAACAAAAGTTGTGACTTTATGCATGAGAATGAAAAACACAAGTAGTGAATTTATGTGTGAGAACAACGGCTGACGTCAGTGATTCTAAGGTAAACATTATGCCAAAATGTGTAAAGAGAAAAAGTTATGGCTGGACAGTCTTTTTCTTTGTATTACTAGTATCACTTTGGCTCTGCCTCTCTCACACACACAGACACACGCACACATACACACAGATATGCACACACATAAGCACACACATATGCATACTCAAACAGACACAACACACACACACACACACACACATGCACACACACACCTCACAGATCCACATTTCACAGACACACATACACACAGATACGCACACACACACATAAGCACACACACACACACACACATGCACACACACACACACACAAATTCACACTCACACACACACTCATACAAACACACACAGTTCCACTCTCACAGACACAGACACACACACGCATACACACATGCCCCCCCCCCCCACACCACACATATACACACACACACTCACACGCACACACACACACACATACTCACTCACACACACTCACACACACGCATACTCACACACACACAAACATATCCCCCCCACACACACACACATATATCAAAACATATCACAGGCACACTGTCTGTGACGCCGTCCATCAAGGAGAGTAGTACAAGTCATGCGTGGGATGCTGAAGAGGGAGGTATGGGGAGGAGGTAGCGGAGCGGGAGACATCTTTTCCTCGGTGTGAGGCCTCCCCCTGTGCTAGGCTGGCAAGCAGACTGTCACTGCACACAGGCCATGCATATGTACAGGGCTGCAGTGGTTACCCATGCAACATGCGTGCTCATACAACTTTCACGACCACAGGAAAACACACACAGCTGTGTCCCATAACAAAGCTGTTGTGATTAACCCTTTGACTCCCTCACCCTATCGATTCACCAACTGCAAAAACTTAATCCTTTGACTCCCTCACTCTATCCACCAACTGCAAAAACTTAATCTTTTGACTCCCCAACCCTATCCACCAACTGCAAAAACTTAATCTTTTGACCCCCTCACTCTATCCACCACCTTCCCGAAGGAAAGCTGGTGGATAAGCTGAGGGAGCCAAAGAGTTAAGTTTTTGCTTTGCTAGCAATAGTTAGCAATGCAGGATTCTGGTGGACTGAGTATGGGAGTCAAAGGGTTAACCATTCAACATGCACACTGACAACAGTCTTGGCTACCACATGAAAATTAATTTTGCAGCAGTTACCAACGGATCATGCGTGTTATAACTATTACCAGACATACTAAGTTACTCATCTGTATTGCATACAACACTGTAGCCGTTATCCATGCAGGAGTCAAAAGGGTTAATGAATAAACAACTCATTAACTGGGTCATCTTGGTGTAATTTTGATCAGACCCAACCCCCACAATATGTACAGAACAGCACTAGATATGATGCTTCTTTCATTACATTGCTTTCATGTGGTCCCCACATACAGCATGCAGAACAATAGCACCAAAACTAACAGGACTACAATGGCAACTAATACAACATCAGATATAGTGCAAGTTTCTTCACCAATATACTCAGATCCTCACTACAAAAGTTTTGACAACTTAATATCCCTTTGACTCTCTCACACCATATCTACTCACTGCAAAAACTGAACCCTTTGATTCCCTCACCCTATCCACCAGCTTCCTACAGGAAGCTGGTGGATAGGGTGAGGGAGTCAAAGGGTTCAGTTTCTGCTTCGCTGCAAACAGGGTTGACAGTGCAGGATGCGGGTTGACAATGCAGGATGCCAGTGGACAGGGTGCAGGGATGAAAGGGATATCGGCATCAATGGACGCTAATTAATACAAATTCTTTTGATCAAGACCAGCATGTGGTGATAGGTGAGAGAACTGGAAAGAGAATAGCACCCATCTGTGTAATGAATGAAATGACGCAAATAAATTTGGTCATGTCTGATTATGTAAGTGTGTACAAGACTATGCAAATGAATTTGGTCATGTCTGATTATGTAAGTGTGCACAAGACTATGCAAATTAATTTGGTCATGTCTGATTATGTGTGTACAAGACTATGCAAATGAATTTGGTCATGTCTGATTATGTAAGTGTGTACACGACTATGCAAATGAATTTGGTCATGTCTGATTATGTAAGTGTGTACACGACTATGCAAATGAATTTGGTCATGTCTGATTATGTAAGTGTGTACACGACTATGCAAATTAATTTGGTCATGTCTGATTATGTAAGTGTGTACAAGACTATGCAAATGAATTTGGTCATGTCTGATTATGTAAGTGTGTACACGACTATGCAAATTAATTTGGTCATGTCTGATTATGTAAGTATGTACACGACTATGCAAATTAATTTGGTCATGTCTGATTATGTAAGTGTGTACAAGACTATGCAAATTAATTTGGTCATGTCTGATTATGTAAGTGTGTACATGACTATGCAAATTAATTTGGTCATGTCTGATTATGTAAGTGTGTACAAGACTGCCACGAGTTTCTCACAAGACAACAGTAGAATCAGTGGCATTGTGCGTAACTTTGAAATTGTTGTGGTTAAACAGACGCAAAATATAATTTTGGCTAGCACAGAAAATACGAGTACTGTAAGGATCTTACTGACTGAACACTGCAATCATTATCTTGTTTTGACTTTTGTTTGTTTGTTTTGTTTTGGTTATGGTCTCAGTCACATTTGTTGGGATCTGATAACATGGTTTATTGTTATCTAATACACAATTACAGTAGGCAAGGCTGAATAGTTTGTTCAATGGCTAAAGTATGCAATTTTCATTGTTTGGTTGACTTTTACTCTAACACTATTGCAAAAACATTGATTGACTCCAGTTTATCTTGAGTCAATATGGTCAGGAACTGGACAAAACCTTATATTAACAACTTGCGTAAATAAGTGTTCAGCAACCAGTGTGATTACTGGGGGTAATGACAGGATTCTTGGGGGACTTGGGACAAAAAAGTCAGACACATTAAACTTTTTATTTGTTGCTGTCTATGGTCCAGTTTTTCCCTTTTCAACCTTGATGACAGCCTCATTCCAAAGTATGATAAAACAATGTGCCATCATGCATAACATGATCAAACCAAGCAAATTTGTATCACTTCATTATTGCCAGAAGTTCCTGCAGCTCAGTAAGGCGTTGATCTTGATCTACTCAATTGTTTTGTTTGAGATAGAAAACCCAGGCATTTGGTATCAAGGGCATGAATTCTCTTCTCTAAGTCAGCATGAAGTGTTCAAGTTTCACACATGTAGGGAAGATAGGAGACCACGAGTGACTTGTAATCTATACTGCATGGTGAAGGGGGGGGGGGGGGGGTTCTCCAGATGGTGGCCATGCTTTTCGAAATCTACATTTGGTGATGGAGCTGGTGGGTTTCTGCAGATGGTGGTGATGCTTTCCCAGATCGAGTTCAGTCCTGCTGTTGCTATACCATTGCTGTTGCAATCTTTGGACTGAACATCTCCCAGGTACTTGAGCTCCTGACCACTTTTACTTTCTGATCGTTCAAACAGACTTGTTGTGCAATATGGCTGGTTGTGTCGCTGACAGCCATTTTGTTGTTCTCATTGCCGACTTTCATTTTGTTCCTCTCATTGCTGATTTTCAGTTCCTCTCATTGCTGATTTTCATTTTGTTCCTCTTATTGCTGTTTTTCATTTTGTTCCTCTCATTGCTAACTTTCATTTTGTTCCTCTTATTGCTGACTTTCATTTTGTTCCTCTTATTGCTGATTTTCATTTTGTTCCTCTTATTGCTGTTTTTCATTTTGTTCCTCTTATTGCTAACTTTCATTTTGTTCCTCTTATTGCTGACTTTCATTTTGTTCCTCTTATTGCTGACTTTCATTTTGTTCCTCTTATTGCTGACTTTCATTTTGTTTCTCTTATTGCTAACTTTCATTTTGTTTCTCTTATGCTGATTTTCATTTTGTTCTCTTATTGCTGACTTTCATTTTGTTCCTCTTATTGCTGACTTTCATTTTGTTCCTCTTATTGCTAACTTTCATTTTGTTTCTCTTATTGCTGATTTTCATTTTGTTCCTCTCATGCTGACTTTCATTTTGTTCCTCTTATTGCTGACTTTCATTTTGTTCCTCTATTGCTGTTTTTCATTTTGTTCCTCTTATTGCTGACTTTCATTTTGTTCCTCTTATTGCTGACTTTCATTTTGTTCCTCTTATTGCTGACTTTCATTTTGTTCTCTTATTGCTAACTTTCATTTTGTTTCTCTTATTGCTGATTTTCATTTTGTTCCTCTTATTGCTGACTTTCATTTTGTTCCTCTTATTGCTGACTTTCATTTTGTTCCTCTTATTGCTACTTTCATTTTGTTCCTCTTATTGCTGATTTTCATTTTGTTCCTCTTATTGCTGTTTTTCATTTTGTTCCTCTCATTGCTAACTTTCATTTTGTTCCTCTTATTGCTGACTTTCATTTTGTTCCTCTTATTGCTGTTTTTCATTTTGTTCCTCTCATTGCTAACTTTCATTTTGTTCCTCTTATTGCTGACTTTCATTTTGTTCCTCTCATTGCTGACTTTCATTTTGTTCCTCTCACTGCTGACTTTCATTTTGTTCCTCTTATTGCTGACTTTCATTTTGTTCCTCTCATGCTGACTTTCATTTTGTTCCTCTAACTGCTGATTTTCATTTTGTTCCTCTCACTGCTGACTTTCATTTTGTTCCTCTCATTGCTGACTTTCATTTTGTTCCTCTCACTGCTGACTTTCATTTTGTTCCTCTCATTGCTGATTTTCATTTTGTTCCTCTCACTGCTGACTTTCATTTTGTTCCTCTCATGCTGACTTTCATTTTGTTCCTCTCACTGCTGACTTTCATTTTGTTCCTCTCATTGCTGACTTTCATTTTGTTCCTCTCATTGCTGACTTTCATTTTGTTCCTCTTATTGCTGATTTTCATTTTGTTCCTCTTATTGCTGACTTTCATTTTGTTCCTCTAACTGCTGATTTTCATTCTATATGCCTTTGAACAATCCACAAGTCTTTTGGTGACAACAAAATCTTGCTGCTGCCTATCGGCTGAATGAGTGGAGTATGCAGATATGCCTGTCACGGTGAAAACAGAAGTATAGTGGTCATGAAGGATCTCTGGTATAATCTTTTTCCAGGAAAATGTTGTACAAGAAAAGTGATATCAGACATCTATTATGGCCTGGATTTGCCAGTGCTGATGAAACTGACTTTATTTTGAGCACCTCACTGACTTTAATGTGACCCTCCTGCTTGACCTGCCACCAGCCATTGTGCCAGAATATGTCAAGTGTTGTTCTGAAGTTGATAATTTTGCGCTCTTTTATGTACACCTGTATCATGTCAAGATCATTGGAAAAAAAAATCTGCTCCTCTGGTTACCATGCCAATCTGATCTTCAAAAAGAAAGCAGTTTCACAGTACTGTGGACACTGACCCAGTGAGTTCTCTCTGAGCTGCTCAAATATGACAAAAAAGAAACAATGATGGTACCCACTGCATTAAACTGGAAGGTATGTGTCTAAAAAACGATCTGAAGGACTGATTCCTGGAAATATTTGACTAAACCCCAATATTCCAAGGGATTTGTACCTCAAAAACTCTCTGACAAACCCCTAATTTTACAACCCTCAAACTGATAAAAATCATGATAAATATCTGCAAAGTTGTACGAGGATAAAAAAAATTTGAAGGCGAAGGCAAAAATGTTAAAAAGTTGACAATTATGAGTATTCAGCAAAATTCAACTTCACACATGCACACACTGACTCATCAAAATGACCAAATGCAATGAACATGCTCTTGACATGAACTGTTTGCGCTACATAAGTGAAATTAATTAATTAAATCAAATTAAATTAAGGTCAATTAAATTAAATTAAATTGAGTTATATTCAATTAAATTAAATAAAATATTCAGCGTATCTTGGATGTGTTCAAGTCAGCAGCGATTTGCTGTACAACATACAGAGTTATCCAATCAAAATGTTTTTTTATCTAAACATAAAACATATGGACATGTCCAGAGGTAACGCTACAGAGATTTTCTGGTTATTTAGACTCTGCATGCAGACAAGTCTAGCCCTTTGACTCCCGCACCCTGTCCACCAGCATGCTGCACTGTCAACCATGCTTGTAAAGCAAAAACAACCATTTGACTCCCTCAACCTATACACCAGCTTCCTGCAGGATGCTGGTGGATAGGGTGAGAGAGTCAAAGGGTTACATTTTTGCAGATGGTGGATAGGGTGTGGAGGTCAAAGGGCTGGGGTACAACAAATAAAACATCGTTAGCCATGCAAAGTTTCTCATTCCACACTGTTCATGCAATACAATACAGTCATGAATGCTGCATACAGCCGCAGGGCATACATGCACAGTACTACATGCAAAACAGCACAGTAAAATGAAATGAATTTAAATGTATTAACCCTTTGACTCCCACACCCTATACACCAACTGCAAAAACTTAACCCTTTGTTTCCCTCACTCTATCCACCAGCTTCATGCAGGAACTTGGTGGACAGGGTGAGAGAATCAAAGGGTTGCGTGTTTGCTTTGCTAGCATGGCTGACAATGCAGCTTGCTGGTAGACAGGGTGTGGGTGTCAAAGGGTTAAAAACCCTTTGACTTAACCCTTTGACTCCCTCAACCTAGCCATCAGCTGCAAAAATTTAACCCTTTCACTCTCTAACCCTATCTACAGCTTAATGCAGCAAGTGAAAGGGTTAAGATTTTGCTTTGCTTACCATGGCTGATAATGCATGAAGCTGGTTGTTACATGGGGAGGGGGGGGGGGTCAAAGGCTTGAAGATGCAGAATCTAAATTGTCATTATATCTGCAATATACAAATGATGTAAATGTGTGTGTGTGTGTGTGTGTGTGTGTGTGTGTGTGTGTGTGTGTGTGTGTGTGTGTGTGTGGGTGCGTGTGTGGGTGCATGTGTGCGTGCGTGTGTGGGTGCATGTGTGCGTGTGTGTGTGTGTGTGTGTGTGTGTGTGTGTGTGTGTGTGTGTGTGTGTGGGTGCATGTGTGGGTGCGTGTGTGTGTGGGTGCGTGTGTGGGTGCGTGTGTGTGTGTGTGTGTATGTGTGTGTGCATGTGTGGGTGTAGGTGTGTGTGTGTGCATGTGTGTTTGTGTGCGCGGGCGTATCTGTGTGTGCATATGTGCATGCATGAAGATTTCCCGGCTGTTTATTTGACAAGGGTCTGGGGATCAATTCTGTCTGGGTACCTCCCACCTGGTGGGTAAACAGTGGAAATTTTCCAAATTTTCCAGGTCGACATGTATGCAGACTTGCCAGTGCCTTATTTATATTCCTATTGTTTAAAGCCCAGCCAACTGCGCAAAGCCATATCAGGGCTACAACCGTTTCAAAATGTACACAACATCTGGTTGAAAAAACGAAAGTCTGGAAAAGAAAATTAAATACACATACCAATGCATGCATGCACATAACCAAAGGATATGCCCCTGGCGCTGACTATTCTGTCCAATCTATCACCAGAGGATTTCAAAAAACAAACCCGAATACAAATGTGAACATAACTAAAGACACTAAGGCATACATAAAAATGGCATAAATTACCTAAAATTGCTCCTGCACAGAACATTTCCTCTGAGCCAAACATGCAATGTACCCAATTATCAAACCTAAGAGAAAATATGTAAGGATTTATAGAATGCATACGGGTGAATGGATCAGCAAGGCAGAAAATGATAGGAAGAAATGACAGAAAGCAAAGATGCGAGGCAGAAACCAGGAGAGTGACACATAAGAGAAAAATTTCTAGCACAGAATTTCCAGAAGATGGGGATATAATTTATACTGAAAGAGCCCCTGGCATCCCCACAGGGGATTGCCAATGCCTTTGAGTGTATACATGCAGAACATCAAATATGCTCATTAAAAATAATCCAGCGCCAATCAGTCATATGGTGTTCAGTGGCTTAACCCTTTGACTCCCGCGCCCTGTCTGCCAACTGCAAAAACAACCCTTCTGATTCCCTCACTCTTTCCACCAGCTTCCTGCAGGTGAGGGAATCAAAGGGTTAAATTTTTGTTTTGCTAGCATGCTCGGCAATGCGGGATGCTGGTGGATAGGGTGCGGGAGTCAAAAGGTTAAATTAAAGAAACATGCCATCATTCAGCATGCACACCCATCGAAGACGGAGTTTGCGGACTGTGCAACAACATGCTGCCTGTGCAGTGTGGATGAAACAATGTGCATACACGCATCCGAGAAAACCAAAACGCTACTAAAAAAAACATCCCATTGACTACCCCACCCTATCCACCAGCTTCCAGAATTATCACCGTGACAGCAAAGCAAAAACTTTCGTCTTTCATTCAATTAACCTATTCACCAGCTTTCCACAGTATACTACTGGACACGTTGATGGAGTGAAAGAGATACGTTCTTGCAGCCAATGGATAGGGTAAGGGAGTCAAAGGGTTAAGATTGAAAATCTGGCCGGTTGAACCCGAGGCCAATCTGATGTAAGGGAGACTGTTAACTCTTTGACTCCTGCACACTGTCCACCAGCCTCATGCATTGTCAACCATGCTAGCAATGCAAAAACTTAACCCTTTGACTCCTCACCTTACCCACCAGCTTCCTGCAGGAAGTTGGTGGATACGATGAGGAAGTGAAAGGGTTAAGTTTTTGCAGCTGGCAGATAGGGTGCGGGAGCGAAAGGTTAAAACCAACTAACCTTTTTGGATAAGAATAATTGAAGGTGCTCTGCATGCAAAGTGTTCCAGTTTGCATACTCACCTATATACAGCAAATGGGTGCGCACGCGCATGCGCGCACACACACACACACATACCGTAACACAAATGCCAATGAGTAGTGAAAGAATACCTGTGCTTCCCAAGGTAACTATTTTTATCATTCAACAGTCATCCACTACCTTGCAGCTTCTCAGTCAGCTGCCACCTTGGAACAGTTAAGATGATCAAACCAGACGTAAGTTATTCTTTTTCCGGCATTTGTACAGGTATACCTTTTCCTCCAATTGTATTCTTCAAACATTCGTTTATCATCCAGCAAAAGCAAACCCCCAGGATGACACTTACCCAATATACAAACAAAACATATGATGCTATTAATTTCTTGTTGGGACATACATGTTAATTAGCACTGTTTGGGGTCACTGTGACCCCCAAACTAAGTCACAATTACAATTTAACCCTTTGACTCCTACATTTTGTCTACTAGAATCCTACACTGTCAACCAAGCTAGCAAAGCGAAAACTGAACCCTTTGACTCACTCACCCTATCAACCAGCTTCCAGCAGGAAGCTGGTGGATAGGGTGAGGGAGTCAAAGAGTTAAGTGTTTGCAGTTGGTTGACAGGGTGAGGGAGTTATGCCTTCCTGATTAATCATTGAGCATATATTTGATAAAACTTGAGTGAAATTTGTCAAGAAACAGTCAAGAAATTCTTGAAGACATACTTCAGATTTGTGACACACACATGCACATGCATGTGCACCATTGACTTGCAAGTCACAAATCAGTATAATTTCTTGTCCTTGAGAAAAGGGAAATGAAAAATTGAGATAGACAGAGAGAAGGAGAAAGAGGAGCAGAATCATTTAAAATATGAACAGTTAAAGCAGACATAACAGCTATTCAGACGACAGATAAGTGGAGCTAGGAAGTTCCAAAAGGTAGACTAACACACCCACTCACTTCACCTGAACAAAAAAAAATTAAATCTAATTTTCCAAGCCAAAACGCTGATTTGACATTATCACCTGACATCGCAAGATACAAAACATCAGATACACTGATCATATCACCAATGAACAAGCGCACCAGACCATCAAGCAGCACACTGGACCGTTTGAAGTTCTGCTGACATCAGTTTAAAAAAAAACAACAACCACAAAAACTATGCAGGTATTGCCACATAAGATCCAATGACCTAACTAAATCAGTCCTCCAGGGAACTTTTGAGAGAAGGAATGACGGAAGGGAAAGACAGAAAAAATGATGGACTGATCACGCTGGAATGGATAGAGAAACCATTTGCAAAGACCCAGGTGTTGGCTCACAACTGACATAACTGAAAGAATTGGTGAATAGTTTTTTTAGTGTGGCACCCCAATGACTCTTCTGGTGAACAGTTCTTTAGTGCCGTGCTTCAATGTAAGAAGAGAATAGAACAAGAGAAGAAGAAGAGAAGAAGAGAAGAAGAAGAAAGAAGAGAAGAAGAAGAAGAAGAGAGAAGAGAAGAGAAGAAGAGAAGAAGAAGAAGAAGAAGAAGAAGAAGAGAAAAGAAGAGAAGTGAGAAGAAGAAGAAGAAAGAGCAAAGAAGAAGAAGAAGAAGAAGAAGAAGAAGAAGAAGAGAAGAAGAAGAGAAGAAGAGAGAAGAAGAAGAAGAAGAAGAAGAAGAAGAAGAAGAAGAAGAGAGAAGAAAGAGAGAAGAAGAGAGCGAAGGAAGAAGAAGAATGAGAAGAAGAATTCAGAAGAAGAATTGCGAAGAAGAAGAAGAAGAAGAAGAAGAGAAGAAGAGAAGAAGAAAGAAGAAGAAGAGAAGAAGTAGAAGAAGAGAGAAGAAGAGAAGAAGAAGAGAAGAAGAAGAAGAAGATAGAAGAAGAAGAAGAGAGAAGAAGGAAGAGAAGAAGAGAAGAAGAAAGAAGAGAAGAAGAGAAAGAAGAAGAAGAGAAGAAGAAGAAAGAAGAAGAAGAAGAAAGAAGGAAGAAGAAGGAAGAAGAAGAAGAAGAGAAGAAGAAGAGAGAAGAAGAAGAAGAAGAGAAGAAAGAAGAAGAAGAAGAAGAAGGAAGAAGAAGAAGAAGAAGAAGAGAGAAGAAGAAGAAGAAGAAGAGAAGAAGAAGAAGAAAGAAGAAGAAGAAGAAGAAGAAGAGAAGAAGAAAGAGAGAAGAAGAGAAGAAAAGAAGAGGAAGAAGTAGAGGAAGAAGAAGAAGAAGAAGAAGAAGAGAGAAGAAAGAAGAAGAAAGAAGAAGAGGACGACAAAGAAGAAGAAGAAGAAGAAGAAAAAGAAGAAGACCTGATTAAATCATTACACTGCAGACTAAATGGACATATAACGAGGAGAATGACGCTATTTGTGGTTCCGGTCATGATACATAAAGAGGTCGGTGCTTACACTTAGAATGATATCCACAAAAGGGGAAGGGGAATATTATGCAGAAAGCGTTAGAGAAGCGCATGTCACTCACAGTCGCTGAGTTGGATCAGTATGTCTGCTTGTAAAAAAAACAAACCACAATCCAACATGACAAGCCAAAAATATATAGATATGAAAACAAAAAAGGCACTCAAGCAAACAAACCACATCACAAACACACGGTTCAATCAGGTTTCCAAGCATTTAATATAAATATCTGTCAACAAAGACCATCCACTTGATACTTTCCAACACTCACAGTTCATAAATCATTTAAACATTTCTGTGTCCACAAATTCCAGTCTTTTATGGTAGACAAGATCACATAAAACTTAATGTCACTGCAAATGAGTTTACAAATGATATCAATCTAACTAAAAAAAAAAAGGGGGGGGGGGGGGGGAAGGGATTGTGATCGTATTTTTAGAGGTTAACTAACATTTCTGTATTACTTCAGTAAATGGAGATGACCAGAGAAGCATTCAAAGAAATGTTTTTTAAAACTTTCCATTCTTTCTGCATATTTGTGGTTATTTGTCTTTGAACAATTATACTTTTACTTTTATCATAAACCAACAAAGCAAAGAAAGACAGATCCAACTTTATAGGTTAAAAAAGTGTCCTCTCTCTCTCTCTCACACACCACACACACACACACACAACACACACACACACACACACACACACCACTCTCTCTCTCTCTCTCTCACTCACTCACTCACTCACACACACACACACACACACACACACACACACACACACACAGAGGCACACAGAGACGACGTAATTTACTTTCAGAAACCTCATCTATCACATTACAGTTAGTGCACACCGACCTCATAAAACCAAACGGATACATCAGTACAGGTAAAACAGCCAAAGACAGCAACAACCTCACAAAAAACAGCACCTGATCTCTGCCCTCAATCCACACACACACACACACACACACACACACACACACACACACACACACACACACACACACACACACACACACAGAGGAAGACTTCAGGATATAAACTTGAAACCATAATTCAAATACAATGTATACAATGACAATTTTCAAGTACATATCCAAAAAGACTGCTCTTCACAAAGCACAGCCCTATTAGTTTACAATTTAAATTCTCCATTTTAATGAAACAACAAGTGAGCATGATTCCAGAACAATTCTTCACGTTCTCTGTTCACTTATTTCATTTCAACAGATTTGTACACAAGAACATGCACTAGCGTACTGGTGCTCAATTTTAGACAAATATAAAACTGACCCACGCATTTGAAACTAGACCTATTATCCTCACACTTAGCTCAAGATGTAAAAACAGCACATTTTTGACAGCCGTGTTCAACAATACTATCCTATCCAGTCATTCAGTGACGCAGGTCACATTTCTGTTGATTTCTGATGACCGCAAGAACTGTCTTACTGCAAACAATAACATGATCAGAAAAAAAGAAAAACAACTGATAGATGAGTGCAGAGGAGGAAAAAATTCAAAGATTAAGCTTTCAGTATGTGAACTCTACATCAGTCCATGTTCTTCAATATTCAGATAGTTTATGACACCAATGGAGGAAATGTAGCTGTCTCAATATATATAACTGTATAACACAGCAGTAAGAAACTACTGTATTACTGATTATAACACAGTAGTAAGAACTCTGTGAAGAGCCGAAGGTCCTTAGAGGAGAAAACCCCTTCAAGCAAGTGTTTCTGCCCTTAACTCCTGACACTCTGAGGGGGCCGGGCCGCATCTAGGTCATGACTCCTGAATGCCCCTCTGCTGTCGCCATAGGGTGACTCTGAAGAAAGCGTAGTTGTCTCAATAGTTATACATAAACTGCTAAACCAGTTAGTTTCCTTAAAGCCTGAGGATTCTCAAATCAGTTACTGTTTCAATGTGCACAGCATTAACCCTTTGACTTCTGCAACCTGTCCACCGGCTTTCTGCATTGTCAACCATGCTAGAAAAGCAAAAACTTAACCCTTTTACTCCTTCACCCTACCACCAGCTTCCTGAAAGAAACTGGTGAATAGGGTTGAGAGAGTTAAAGGTTGAGCTTTTGCAGATGGTGACAGGATGTGGGAGTTTAAAGGGTTAAAGGTCAGTATGACATGAAAATGCACACGTGACTGGTTCTGGCCACCAAATGACATTAGATCACCGACAGGTTCTCACCAGATTGAACGGGTTCATGATTTTTGCATGCAATATGTCACAGTTTTGAAGATTCACTGTGCTGGTTGTTCAAATTTACCAGGTTATATCGCACTGTCTTGAATATTTGCCACATAGGTTTTGGAACCACACAACTAAGTCTGTATGAGGTAGTTAGCGATTCCTCTTTCCTGTCATACTCTCTTTTCCTCACAAGACTGACTCTCTCATTTCTGCCTTCTAGATCATTCACCTGTAGTCCTATGGTAGGAGAACCCTTTGACTCCCACACCCTGTCCACTAGCATCGTGCATTGTTAGGTCGGAGCACATATAAAATTGTCCAAACTCCTCATGCTGTGCATAATCTCATGGCTCTGAAGTCTTGCCACGTGATGCTGCTGCTAAGTCTAAAGATTTGCCATGTGACGTTGCCTGTTCTTGTCTCTTAAAAAAAAAGCTGCCGTCTAATGCCTGAGATGCTGTGTTACATCTCAACTTGCAATAGTTCATGCTTTTAAGGATACGGTCTGTGTAATGTTTCTGGCTCTCACGTACTGTTCCTGATGTTAACACATGTGGTGAGTAATGTTCCTGTTGTCTGTCATAGTCCTAGCTCTAAACATCTGCCATGCAATATTCGAGGGGTCTAAATATTTGCTATGTAATGATCTTGTCTCATTCTGATTTACCGTATGGTATGTAGACAGTAATACATGATTTCTCTCACTCAAAATTTGCCAAACTGAAGTTTTTCACTCAACCATTTGCCATACAATCTTCATCATCAGGAAGAACTGCTGGGCAACGCCAATGGCAAGATTTGTGATGCATCATAACTGGATGCAAAGAATTATAAATAAATAAATAAATGAATAAATTTTTAAAAATTGTATTCTGACCGTATTCTAGATTTACAGATTTGCAGGGTGATATTCCAACATTCCTGACCTTACATATTTGCAAGAGATTGTTCTGGCTTTATTGATACTACCATATCTAATACAAACTACAGAAGTTGCAACGAACTTTGTTTCAGCTCTTAATATAACTCTGTATAATATTACAACAACAACAACAAAAACTTGCTCTGAGAACTGTGTTTTAGTCCTTAACATAATTCTGAATCATACCTAAAAAAATTTTTTTTAAATCTTGCTGTCACAAATTCTCATTTTTGATACTGTACCCTGATTCAAAATCTTTGCAAAACAATGTTTCACACTCAAAAAAGCTTGCAGAGCAGTGTCCCTGGGTATCTTGTGATAAAAACTCACTACATGTGATTCCACATGATCACATGTTGTTTTATTCCTTGGCTCCGACAAAAAACAACCAAACAAACATACAAACAAACAAAAAAACCAAAGAAACAAATAACAAAGCAAACAAACAAACAGACAACACAAGCAAACAAACAAACAGACAAAGAACACAAACAATCATATATACAAGTCAAAAGAAATGACTGAGACTGAAAAACCAAAATCAACCAGACAACTTCTGGCAAAATGAAGAATTGCACACAACACAGGTCAGTATGAAATGGGATATTCTCAGCACACTGGAAATTCAACACAGACTACGAACTGTCAATGTTCAACCATTACACCAACACCCAGCCGGCCTGACTTCACCCTTCGACTCCCACATCCTGTCCACCAACATCTTGCATTGCCAACCATGCTCACAAAGCAAAAACTTAACCCTTTGATTCAAAGGGTCAAGTTTTTGCAGCTGGTGGATAGGGTGTGGGAGTCAAAAGATTAAACAGAAACAAACAGAATAAGCAGAATCTTTCTTCAAATTCACAGTGCTTATAATAAACTTCTCTGAACACTTTACAAATCTAAAAACGTTATTTAAAAAAAAAAAAGACAGGACAGAACTAACAGGTATTACAATACAATCTGTACAACATTATATAACAATGGCTTTATCTATTAAAAAAAAAACCCTGAACATATTAAAAAAAAAAGTCCTCACACTTCACAATCAAAGAATATAAGCTAAATATTTACATTAAACGCTCACAATGGCCGTTTGAATGACTGGCATTTAACCAACATTACTTCACATCAAAATTTGTCAAAATGATCTCTGATTATGTTACTGTATGGTATGGTCAGGTTCTGTCAGTACAATAAAACATTACATCGCTTGGGCTGCTGCATAAAACAACATGTGCATGCCAACCCACAAAATAATGTTTAAAATTCCTGTATATAATTTCTCATGCTCGTAAATATTTTCCCTTCACTCATAAAGCCAACGTGGTCCAGTGCATATATTTTCTCATGCTCGTAAATGTTTTCCCTTCGCTCATAAAGCCAACGCGGTCCACCTTGAACACTTCATACAGATTCTCGATGCAGTGACGCCGTGAAAAGATCTACTGCAATTGCAGGGTGTGTCTTGTTCACACTGCCATTGTCATTCTGAACCCTGCATAGCAAACATTATCATGTCGGTTTGAACATTTTCCCCTCAAAATGTAAATTTCTTTATACTCTGAAAATCACAGGGCTAGTAAGATCAAAATCTTGGATGCAATGTCTTCTTACTACATTTCTCTGTCTCTGCCTGTCTCTGTGATATATGAGTATTGTTTCTCCCTAGACTAACCGCTCATTCAGTCAAAAACACCAAGGATGCTGCTAAGAAAAAACCTGACCATAACATTTCCTAAACATGCATTATTTTACACTTCATTTCACTGTTTGATTTGACAATATCAGCTGGGAATTCTTTGAAAAGAGAAACAAGCCTTTGGTAAAAGATTGGTATGATAAAACCATTCACAAACCACATAAAAAAAACCTTCAAAAATGAACAAAGTTGGCTCCTCATCATTTTCTTTTCAAGTACTACGAACAGCATAAAAGAGTAAATGAGAGACGGGCAACTTTTCATTAAAGTCATGTCATTTTGCTGCATTTTAACATGCATGTTTCTCAAAGGGCTGCTGTGCATACATAGTCACAATCATGTTTACCACATAAGACAAACATCGTAGACAATGATTGTGTAAATACAATATGTGGACATCTACAATACATAGTACATAATGATACATAATGATACAAAGTCTAGGGACTCTATACTTTCACAAGCAAATGTACAAAGGTTACTCAGAAAGCTTCGTTATCACATGAACAGGGGATTATGTACAAAACCAAAGATAACAGAACAGGAAAATGGAAACAAAACTACAAGAGATTCAAAGGAAAAAGAGAAGGAAAATGTACACTATCTTTGGGATAAACAAGAGAAAATTAAACAAGACAAAAGGAAGTCCATCACAGAGGACACCCAGACTATTCTATTGTAAAAGCCACTGACCAATACACAAATATTAGTTGGGGGTTAGGATATATTTTATTATAATATTGATTTATTTTATATTTGAGAGAAACAGAGAGGGAGAGAGAGAGAGAGAGACAGAGAGAGGAGAGAGAGACAGACGGAGAGAGAGAGAGAGACAGAGAGAGAGAGAGAGAGAGAAGAGAGAAGAGAGAGAGAAGAGAGAGAACAGAGAGAGAGAAGTTAGAGAAACAGAGAGCGAGAGAAGAAAGCTTTAAAAAGAAAATTAATATTTGGATTAGAAAACAAGTAATACAACAGATAAACCTATTATGAAAACGAACATAGCCAATAAACATTGAGAATATAACAACAATAAAATGTTTTCAAGCTCAGATATTTTTGCTGTCTTGTTACTCTGAAAACAATCCAAGAAGCCAGAAAACAAAAACACAGGAAATGTTACTTCTACAGAGAAGCTAGGAGCAGTAAAATCATATCCTACTGAAGATGTACACAAGAATATACTGTACAAAAGAGACTGTACACAAGAATATACCATACAAAGAATATAGTAACACATGAGACAGTGTCACAGAAAACATAACAAAAGAAAACTATTCTATAATAGAAGAAAATTCTGACACCTGAAACTACAGACAACAGGAACTGTGATTACTTGAAAGGATACAGACGGAAAGGGAGACCTAATGATAGAAAAAAACAGTCCTTTGGATAACACAGGACAAAACAAAAAATAGCATGAAAAAAAAAATGATGAAAAAATAAAATTAGGTAACAATAATACCAGAATTTATACATGTTAATGTAACAGAAACAGCGGCGAACTGGCATGGCAAGAAATCCATAGTAATAACCTCACAGAGTTATGCACTAAATCCACCATCCGTAAACATTATCTGTACAACTGCCATTGGCACATGTGAGAAGACAACAAGTGTAATTACATATTTAAAGTTTTTAAACCATCTCTAGACAATCATCACTGAACTCCATTTCACAGGCACACAATACATGTCCTTTAACCCCATAAGCATCAAATTCACCCATGCTTCCGCAACTACAAGACTTTAAACATACACGCGCAGACATTTCAAGTTTGGTCAATTCTCAATCACCAATCCTGATTTAGCGAGTAGGATTAAAAATACAGTGTAACATGCCACTTCAGATCTGTCCCTCATCATCATGATGTCTAATGATAAATGAAATGAAAGGGACAAAAATATCTGCCCGTTACAATAATGGGTAGGAACTAACTAGGCAAAAATGAACAAACAAACAAGCGAACAAAAAGAGCAAATTCTCAAAAACACAACTGTTCGTGACAACTTCTCCGTTTATAACCCACACTCAAGGTGGCCACTACTAAATAAAGCTTAATAAACAGATAAATAATTAAGTAGATAAATAAGCAAATTAAATAAATAAAACAAAAGTAGATAAATAAGCAAACTAAATAAATAAAACAAAAGTAGATAAATAAGCAAACTAAACAAATAAAACAAAAAAACGATCATCATGTTAAAATTTTGGGTATAGCGAAAGACTGCAAGTTGTCTCTCTTGCAACATTTTGATGTCCCCTCCTACAATCATTATCTACATTTGTCCTGGTTAATTAAAAACCAAATCAATCCACAAAAATGTTTAACCCTTTGTAACTCCTGTACCCGATCCACCACCTGCAAAAACTTCACCCTCTGACTCCCTCACCCTATCCACCAGGTTCCTGAATCATGGGGTTAAGTTTTTGCTTTGCTAGCATGGTTGGCAATGCAGAATGCTGGTGGACAGGGTGTGGAAGTCAAAAGGTTAATCAGGACAGGTAGCATGTCACATCCTGTATGATAAACAAGTTAAATAAACTTTCAGGGTGGGAAGTGGTGGTGGGTGTGGGGAAGGGCCTTATGAAAAGTTGTACGACATATCACCACCGAAATGGAAACTGAGATGTTATATCGTTTCATGTTCCACAAGTTTAAACTAAAAAATAAAGTATAAATTGTTTCCATGCCAAGAGGTATGAACTAGTAAAATGACAAAACAGATAAATGATACTGCTAAAACTGGTAATTAAAACTGAAGCAGTATATATTCCAAAGAATGAAACTGGGCGAGCATGCCAACGTCATGTAAAGCATAATAAGCTTAGATAGATAATGACAAGCATCAATGTCTGTTTATTACACACATAAAATTATCAAACAAAACTAAATAAAATTCACTCCCCCACTCTTGTCTTCAGCTGCTTCTCTTTTTCGGCAATTCCTATTTCAAATGTCATTTTTCAATATAAGTTTTTGTTTTTTGAGTAATCAATGCCTTAGTCTTTCTGTTGTTTTTTTTTCTTCTATAGTTATTCAATACAGTGGAAACTTTTCAGGAATGCTTTATCTTGATGATGTCAAGGTCAGTAACATTTTTTAAAGTGCTTATATCAATACAAATTTTAAACTTCTTTTCAAAACAGCAATAGTAACGCTCTTCTGCAAGTTCATCAAGAAGATAACAATAGGTTTGATTATCACAAAGATTCATTTTCATGAGGGCTGAAGATGTATGTAAAACAAATCATGAACACAGGTTTCTGATGAAATTAAAAGAACACACAGTCGCAGACTTACAATCTTTTAATCCAACATGTACCAGACTTATCATCTTTTAACCCAATACATCATAAACTTATTGTCTTTTAACCCAACAAAACTACAACAAATTTGATTCCTTTTTGCTTCCAGCTAAACAATCAGGAACCTTGTCATTTAGCTAAAAAACTGCGTAAGCACAAAAAAGGTTAAGATAATAAATGCAAGTAAGTAAAAGATAAAAACAACAAATAAATGAACAACCCGGACAGGACGTACAGACAAGACGGACAACACACAGAAAAGGGGAGATAATGAGTATTGCTAGAGCTGCTGTGCTTCCAAGCAATGTAGCAGACACAGGTCAAGGACATGGGGGGTCAAGGACACAGTTCGACAGGACGAGCGCGCAGTATGTATACAGCACAGCAAGGTGGCCAAGGTGTGTGCAGAAAGGACATGATCACCTGTTGGCGTTGCTGGTGTGTAGCGTGTTTATCGTCTGGGCGCGGCGGGTGGAGTGCACCTGGCGTTGGCGGGCGAGGAAGGACTGGCCCATGTTGTTGTTGGCCAAGCGCTCCTCGGCAGCCTGGCGGTGTAACTGCATGCCCTGTGAGCAGACACACGGCTGTCACCTTCCCCATGTTAATGACAAGCCATGACCAGCTTTCATGATCAAGTGGAACAAAAGGGGGTTAACAGGAGGAAAAGGGGGGGGGGGGCTCTTTTTACACTGGGGGAAGGAAGTTTTTGGGTTTTTTTTCAAATACAGGGAATTATGCTATAGAGATATGACTGGCAATGAGGTAGACCACTTGTCTTCCAATCTGCCACTCCATGCAGGTGGGCTGATAAGGCTACATATCCATGCTGGTGGATTGATAAGGCTACATATCCATGCTGGTGGGCTGATAAGGCTACATATCCATGCTGGTGGATTGATAAGGCTACATATCCATGCTGGTGGATTGATAAGGCTACATATCCATGCTGGTGGATTGATAAGGCTACATATCCATGCTGGTGGATTGATAAGGCTACATATCCATGCTGGTGGATTGCTAAGGCTACATATCCATGCTGGTGGATTGATAAGGTTACATATCCATGCTGGTGGGCTGATAAGGCTACATATCCATGCTGGTGGGCTGATAAGGCTACATATCCATGCTGGTGGGCTGATAAGGCTATGTATCCATGCTGGTGGATTGATAAGGCTACATATTCATGCTGGTGGATTGATAAGGCTACATATCCATGCTGGTGGGCTGATAAGGCTATATATCCATGCTGGTAGGCTGATAAGGCTATATATCCATGCTGGTGGATTGATAAGGCTACATATCTATGCTGGTGGATTGATAAGGTTACATATCCATGCTGGTGGGCTGATAAGGCTACATATCCATGCTGGTGGATTGATAAGGCTATGTATCCAAGCTGGTGGGCTGATAAGGCTATGTATCTATGCTAGTGGGCTGATAAGGCTACATATCCATGCTGGTGGATTGATAAGGCTACATATCCATGCTGGTGGATTGATAAGGCTACATATCCATGCTGGTGGGCTGATAAGGCTACATATCCATGCTGGTGGATTGATAAGGCTACATATCCATGCTGGTGGATTGATAAGGCTACATATCCATGCTGGTGGATTGATAAGGCTACATATCCATGCTGGTGGATTGATAAGGCTACATATCCATGCTGGTGGATTGATAAGGCTACATATCCATGCTGGTGGGCTGATAAGGCTACATATCCATGCTGGTGGGCTGATAAGGCTATGTATCTACGCTGTGGGCTGATAAGGCTATGTATCTACGCTAGTGGGCTGATAAGGCTATGTATCTACGCTAGTGGGCTGATAAGGCTATGTATCTATGCTAGTGGGCTGATAAGGCTACATATCCATGCTGGTGGGCTGATAAGGCTATGTATCTATGCTAGTGGGCTGATAAGGCTATGTATCTATGCTAGTGGGCTGATAAGGTTATGTATCTATGCTAGTGGGCTGATAAGGCTATGTATCATACTGATCGGAGAACTGATTTCCTTGAAGTAATAGCGTAAGACCTTGTGACATACATGTATACTAAGGAGTTTGTGTTTTCATCTGTTTGCAGTTTTTTTGCTCTGCTTTTTCCAATTAACCAAAATGTGCAAAAACCAAACATAATTCTTATATTTTTGAATCAGTATTTAAAGAGTTAGACAAGGAAAATCAAAATATGCAAAATATACTTTTTCTATTTTCCCATCACTGTTTCAGTCATTTTCTGTCATTTCATTATAAAATATGTAAACAAAAAACCAAACTCTTACTAATGTTATGAAACTTTCCTAGACAGGTTGTGTCTTTACATTTCCGTTGTTCATAAAATGCTGTTTAACATGGGCTTTCTTTATGCTAAAATATGAAATGTGTATTTCTGAATTAAAACCAAAACATCACTTGTGACTAAACATGCCAATTTTTCCTAAATCATAGAAGTTTGGAGTTGTGTGTAGCAGGGATGGCAAAGATGATTAAGGTTACTGCTAAATATCATTACATTGAGTACAAATTATCTATCAACATTAACAAACCAGAAAAAACACAAAACAGAATTAGCACTTGTATTAAATATAACAAAATAAGACAGACCTAAATTATAAATGCACTCAGACTCAGACTCAGACTATTTATTAACCAATGAATTAACAAAGGAATTTGATTTGGTTTTGCGTAACACACTCCCGCCATGCATACAAGACATGTGACAACATGAACAATACATAATATGAAAAATACTTGATCAAAAACACTTCAGGTACTCACACATGCCTGGGCGTGCACACCCACCCGTGCATCAAAAACAATATATAATCATACAGATAATAATGCTTGTAAACAAGACATGAAATTTGCTAGTATGATATAAATATAACTTGACAGAAAACATCAACAGATGAGCAGCCCTTACACTCAGAAAGGAGGAGGGAATAACTAAGGAGGGGGGAGGGTGGTGGGGAGGGGGGGCCGGGGAAGAAGAGAGTAGAAAGCAGAAGCAGGGGTGTCAGATAAAAGGAGCAATGGATGAAGAAGACAGTGTCACAAATCATTCAGCATCTTTACAGCAGTGGGGAAAAAGCTGTGCTTCAATCGGTTGGATTTACACTTAATACTGCGGAATCTTTTGCCGGAAGGAAGAAGTTGGAACAGAGGGTTGGCTGGGTGCAGTTTATCAGATACAATAGACCTTGCTTTGCGTGTCACACGCTCCCGAAAGATATTGTCGATAGATGGGAGCTCACATCCTGCAATTTTGGAGGCGGTCTTTACAACCCTGTTGAGTCTTTTCTTGTTGTTACTGGACGCACTCCCATACCAGACAGTATTTGAGAATGTGAGTACACTCTCAATGACAGAGCGATAAAACTGTATCATTATTGGCGTGGTTAATCTAAGCTTTTTAAGTTGACGTAGGAAATACAGTCTCTGATGCGCTTTCTTGCAGATTTCTGATGTATTTACATCCCAAGTGACCTTGTTAGAGATGTGCAGGCCGAGAAATTTGAATGATTTAACCTGTTCAACTGTTTGGCCTTTCACTGACAATGGGGGGAGTACTGGTTTGTTTTTGCGGAAGTCGATTATCATTTCTTTAGTTTTAGATACATTAAGTTCTAGGTTGTTTGCAGCACACCAGTCAACCATGTTCGCAACCTCTTTCCTGTACATTGTCTCATCACTGTTTGATATAAGACCTTCCATAGTGGTGTCATCAGAGAATTTGACTACAGTCACAGATGAGCAGTTAGAACGGAAGTCATTGGTAAACAATGTAAATAGCAAGGGAGATAACACACATCCTTGAGGGGCACCTGTATTCAAGATAAGTTCTTTTGACATTTTGTTTCCTACTCTCACTACCTGGGGCCTGTTGGTCAGGAAATTAGAAATCCAGCGACACACACTAACATCAACATTTAAGTCTGTCAGCTTGGCTATCAATTTTGCGGGAACAATAGTATTAAACGCAGAACTAAAATCAACGAAAAGAATACGAGCATAGGTATTTGGGTTTTCAAGATGCTCTAGAACAGAATGAAGGCCCAGTGACACAGCATCTTCGACAGATCTGTTAGCTCTATAGGCGAACTGAAAGGGGTCCATTAGAGGGTCTGTCACAGTTTTCAGGTAGCTTAGGACGAAACGTTCAAAAACTTTCATTGCCACAGAAGTTAGTGCAACAGGTCTATAGTCGTTCAATGAAGAGATTTTTGCCTTTTTGGGAACAGGAACAATGATTGACGATTTGAAGCAGGATGGAATTTGACATAGGGAGAGAGAGCTGTTAAAAATATCAGAAAAAACGGGAGACTTAGCATGAAAAATATAGCAGACAACTACCCAACCGTGACATCTGGTAGGAGAAAATGGCAGATGTTTATCAGTTTATCATTCATTATGAACATTAATCATACAAACTCGGTGCGAGTGTGTGTGTGTGGATGGGGATGTGTGTGTGTAAGTGAGACAAAAAAGGCAACAATTTGGGTCAAGGGTTATACACCTAATACAATGAGTTGTACTCTGGTTCAGCATCCTCTCTCTCTCTCTCTCTGTGTGTGTGAGAGAGAGACAAAAAAGGCAACAATTTGGGTCAAGGGTTATACACACCTAATACAATGAGTTGTACTCTGGTTCAGCATCCTCTGTATGTGTGTGTGTGTGTGTGTGTGTGTGTGTGTGCGCGTGCGTGCGTGCATGCGTGCATGCGTGTGTGTGAGTGTGTGTGTGAGAGAGAGAGACAGACAGAGTGAGAGAGAGAGATACAGGATGACAATTTGAGTCAAAGGTCACACATCCAGCAGGCTGAATGTATCCCAGCTCAACAGTCTTTGTGTGTGTGTGTGTGTCTATGTGTGTGTGTGTAAGTACCTGCGTTGCGTGTGTGTGTGTGTGTAAGGGCACTAGATGTTCTATTCCTGTAAAGTCAACAAACTTACTTTTGGACATGGACTGTTTGCATTACACAAGTGACATTATTATTACTGTTATGATTATTAAATAATTATGAGGATGCACTGTAGATAAAGAAATCACAACAGAAATCATGGCTTACCAAGTTGTACCATGCAGTCACAATCAGACGTTCCTCTTCATCATGTACGGTTCTCATCTTCTCGTGGTCTTTCTGCAAATGGAATCATTATTTTGTTTAAGCCTGATATCAAGGACATATCTGCGGCAAGCAAACATTCACCAATCTAAAGCAGTAAGAAATCCAAAACAAGCATGACTGTCAGCGTTCAAGCAAACAGGAACCAGTAAAAAAAAAATCAAAATGCGTATTTAACATATTAATAAAATATGAAGTTACCCTCTAGTTTCATATTGTGTGTCAGGGCTACATTTCCTTTCATAAAATATCCTGGCATTAACCAGGCCCAAGCGATACAGAACCTGTGGTGTTGCTTAGGAAATTTGAGCAACACTCCTAGTACAAGGGTGCAACTAACAAAGTAAAAAAACTGAAAGGGGTCCAGGGGCTGGCAGCGCCCCGTATGGGGGATCTGGGGGGCTATGCTGAAGCTTTTTCAAAAAACGTATTTTTCCGTTTCTGACACTTATGAAAAAACGGATTCTGTCGTCAAACGGAAAAAAGTTGCACCCATGCTGGTAACATATCCCTGAAGTGGACGAAATCTGACTGTTTTTAAGAAATTTGAGAAATAACCCCATTGACGCATCTATGAAGTAGCTGAAATCTGACTTTTTAGAAAATTTGAGCAAAACTCTCAAAAAAGCATCCGTGAAGTGGATGAAAGTGACTGTGTGGTCGAAGTCTTCCCAATGAGCTCATTGCACACTCCACTTTGGGTATGAGCAATTTAGAGCTCACATGGATTTTTCTTCCCCCTCTTACTTTTCTCCCCCTCCCCCCACCCCCTTTCAAGATTTGAAGTGGTGGTCTATGCGCTCGTCTTCTGGATAAGACAAACCCAGGTCCATGTGTTAATGCAGGTTAAAGATCCCACAGTAACAAAGAAGTTGGGTCCTTAGCAAACTGCTGCGTACAGGCAAGCATGTGATCATATATACATAAACATAGGTATACATGTATGTGTACATGTAAGTTCAAAAAACTGTATACACAGAATACAATACTTCCAATATTCATGTACTTGGTATCTTACTCAAGTCTTGCTGTATTCAAGTTTATTTGGAGATAAAAACATGTTTTTACTCGAATCTCACTGTGTTCAAGTTTATTTGGAGATAAAAACATGTTTTTACTCAAGTCTCACTGTGTTCAAGTTCATTTGGATATAAAAACATGTTTTTTACTCAAGTCTCACTGTATTCAAGTTTATTTGGAGATAAAAACATGTTTTAACTCAAGTCTCATTGTATTAAATTTACTTGGAGATAAAAACGTTTTAACTCAAGTCTCATTGTATTAAGTTTACTTGGAGAAAAAACATGTTTTAACTCAAGTCTCATTGTATTAAGTTTACTTGGAGAAAAAGCATGATTTTACTCGTCTCATTGTATTAAGTTTACTTGGAGAAAAAACATGTTTTAACTCAAGTCTCATTGTATTAAGTCATGGGTGAAAGTGAAAAAATCTCCCAATCCTGAAACCTTAAATTTCCATGTCCTCTTAATGTTCCCATTCCTGAAAACCTGCATCCATTCCTGAAGCAATGGAAACACTTCGAAACAATCGCCATCTTCTCTTCTTCTAGCCAGAGCCATCGCCACTTGCTTTTTACTGATTTGTCTATTGCAGAAACATCTGCATTAACAGGCACGTCCTTCATTGTTGCTATTGCATGTGTTAGGCCCAAATTTGCTGTCGATACAAATCTTCGCTCGCAAACTTTTTTTTCCCCCGGTTTAGACTCGGAATGCGCATGAG
>CM060315.1:15438497-15440997 GCA_030674185.1 Monoplex corrugatus | reverse complement strand
GCTGCATCATACAGCTAGTTCTAGTCCAGGGATGGGAGGAAGGATGAGAAGGGAGGAAGGAAAGAAGGAGGAAGACTGAGAGAGACAGAGAGTGAGAGAGAGACAGAGACAGAGTGAGAGAAAGAGAGACAGAGACAGAGAGAGACAGAGACAGAGAGACATACAGAGACAGACAGACAGAGAGCACCACCAACACCACAACTAGCAGCAGCAATACTGGTCATTTCATCATCTGTCAGCCAACCCTCGTCTTACCTGACTTCGGTCTGCAGTTCATTGTTGTGTGCGTTTGCGTCATCCAGCTGTGACTGCAACATCTCTGACTCTTCGTTCGGCGTGCCAGATGTTCCCATCTTCAGCATCTTGTTCTCGTGTTCCAGACGTAACAACTGCTCTCTGCAATATCATCAAACCAACAGTATCAATCAATCAAGTTCATTTATCTGTATTACAGATGGACACAGTTCACATTTGTTCACTCTTTTACTCTATGCAGGGACCTATGGATATTTTCTTGTACTGAAAAAAAATTGCAAGTACCTAGTCTGAAGAATGGCATCAATATTTAGAACTGAAAATGATTGTAATTTTTGGATAATTTTTTGCATATAAAATAAGTTCTGTTCCACTGATGTATTAACTCCTGCACCTGTCCACCAACTGTAAAAACTGAACCCTTTGACTCCCTCACCCTACCCACCAGCTTCCGGCAAGCTGGTGGATAGGGTGAGAGAGTCAAAGCATTAAGTTTTTGTTTTGCTAGTATGATTGACGACGCAGGATGCTAGTGGGCAGGGTGCAGGAGTCAAAGGGTTAAACTGTGTAATGTAAAATATGATTTGTGTAGAAAACGCAGTTTCCATAGCAGAGTGTCAGAAAGTCTTCAGGATCATTCTTTCTGTACAATCTGACCATGAACATATTTCTATGTAAGATTTTTGTAAATTTACATTAATGACTGCATATTTTCTTCAAGACATTTTAAAATCAAGCCGAAAAGTCATGAGGAGAAAGGGCAAAGAAAAAAAACAAAACAAAAATCTTATACACTCACAAATCAAACACATGACCTCTGTTTTCTTATTTTCAAACACTTTGGTCTTGCATTACACCACCACAACACCCATAGCCCTGATATGGCTCTACGCAGTCAGCTGGGCTTTAAACAAAAATAACAATAACCACAAAACAGATGATAAAAAAAATCAGGCAGAATGATGACAACACCAGACTCACTTTATCTCAGGTGGGACAGACAACATCTCCATTTGCTGTGAAGCAGACCCAACGCTTCCCATCTGATCCCCGATGGAGGTGCCTGGCAAGGTGAGCTGTGCACACTTCAGTTCTTCATTCATCTCTATCAGGGAATCCCTCTCTGCCATCACTCGCTGAAACACCACATGCAGTGGTTTTCATCATTTCCAGAATGTATCAAATGCACAAATGTACTTACAAGCAAAGAGTTAATAGTACTGACAAGCTACATGGGAATTAGGAGCAACTAATATATTCCCCCCGATGTAGAGAGAACAAATTTAACAAAATCCAAAATAGGTGTGACAGCCCACATTCAAGCAAACAGGGACCAGAAAAAACACAAAAAAAGACTAAGAATGCATATTTAAAATACAACAAGACAAGACAGGCGCAAACTTTCCGCCAACTGGCCTTTGTCAAACGTAAGATCACAAACACACACCAGGTACAAAAATTAGGAGAAAAAGATTGAAACTTCCCTGCTGCTCCTTCCAGTGCAAGAAAAGGAATAAACTGACTAAAATGACCAACAAACTTGTAAACAAACAAACAAGCAAAAACTAAAAATCATACGCACATGGGTGAAACCACAAACTTCAGATAACTGAAAGTGAATATAAACAGATTAACACACATACAAAAAACAGCTGATTTCTTTTCTTTGTTCTTTTTTTTGTAGATACGTAAAAATACACATTCCCTTCCTCTTTGGAAATCATACGTAAAAATACACATTCCCTTCTCTCTTTGGAAATCATACATAAAAATACACATTCCCTTCTCTCTTTGGAAATCATCAATCAATATCTTTCCATAAAAAAAAAATTATCCTTGACCGACATTCCACAAAATGATCCCAGTAATCACACAGTATCTACCTACTCACCTCTTTCTCTCTCTGCTGAATGGCAAATTTCTCCTGCACTCTGTTGAATTCAAACTCCCATTTGTCAGCTCTTTTGGTTTCATCTGTCAGACGATTTTGAAGTTCCATTGTTTGGCGTTTGTAGGATTCCAGCTGCTGTTTGATTGTGGCTAGTCTTTTGACATCCTGTTGACCAACAAGACTTCGTAAATGTGCAAGCAAAATTTCTGGGACGATACAAATAAAGGAATGTACAATAGACTTGAATGGTGAGTGTACTAATCATCAGAAAAACAAAGAATGTTAACCCTCTGACTCCCGCAGCCTGTCCACTAGCATCCTGCATTGTCAACCAAAGCAAAAATTTTACCCTTT
>CM060315.1:15335997-15433497 GCA_030674185.1 Monoplex corrugatus | reverse complement strand
TCTAAAACCACTTAAGCAAATACATATCAATAACCACCAGCAATATCATCACCACACACACACACACACATTCAGAGCCACACACACAAGCACACACACACACACACACACACACACACACACACACACACACACACACACACAAACACACAAACACACACATACACACACACACAAACACACAACTACAAACGCATACTTTCACTTCAGACAGACTAAAAATAAACAGCACAGCAGCAAATGTAATTCTGATAAAGACAATACGTTCTATAATTCCAAACAAATTCATGAGCCTTTAAGGCACAAAGTCAGAGCTCCTGCCTTCTGATTTTACTGCATGAGTTACTAACTGGGTCACAAAAATTGGTGTGTACAGTCTCCTGTCTGACCAGTTCAGGGTTGGGGAACATAAAGCTCTGAGGGACAGAAGTAGAAGTGTAGCAAAGTCCCCACCACATACCCTGCAATCATTACAGGGCAACTCTTACTTTTTTTCTGTTTCTTCATAGTTTTCTTCTTTTTTTTTAAAACTAGAGCACTGTTTGAACTATACTAGAATTCACATATAATCCACATGCATGAGACTAATGATCAGGCTAGGCTAAACAACAGAGACCTGCTACAAGTCAGCACTGACCTTTTCCTTCAACTCATTGTGGTCCTTGAGTAAAACGTCATGCTTGATTCTGTAGTCATCTTTCCCTGAAACAATGCGCACAGAACCAGACCATTACTGTAACAGCTTTATGAAACAATGAACTGAAACAACAACAAATAATAATAATGATAATAATGACATATATATGGCGCTAAACCTTGTTACAAGAATCAAGCCAAAGCACGCACTCTCATCATTCACCAAAGCAATCACCCAACAACAACCAAATTATTGTGGATTACAAGCGCAAGCTTCAAACGTCGACTACTGGCAGCATGATGACATTTTTGTCTATTAGATTACCTTTTCTATTGTTCAGCATGGACAGAGTGTGAGAGTGTACAAAATCATGTCCCTTTCCAACATGGCTGCTACTTTTTGATATACAACACAAAATTCTGGCTACATTAATGCTTAATCTATCCCCTTCCAATGTGCCAAATTCTGGACACATCTGTCAACAATTAAGAGGGCAGTAGTGTCTTTTGTGCCACTTCTTGCTTTCTGCCCAATTTTCCAAGGCAGTCTCTGGCAGGAGCATCCTGTATGGATTAAGTAATCTGCCATACTGTCAAACTATCTTACCATACACCACACAGTTTACCTTCCTCTGCTCTATTTTCCAAATTACTGCACAGGCATGACTGACAGTGTGAGAGAGAGAGAGAGAGAGAGAGAGAGAGAGAGAGAGAGAGAGAGAGAGAGAGAGAGAGAGAGAGAGAGAGAGAGAGAGAGAGAAAAGAGAGACAGAGAAAGAGAAAGAGAGAGAAAAAGAGAAAGAGAGAGAAAGAGAAAGAGAGAAAAAGAGAGAGAGAGAAAGAAAGAGAGAGAAAGAAAGAGAAAGAAAAAGAGAGAGTGTGCGCGCGCACGTGCGTGTGTGTGCGTGTGTGTGTGTGTGTGTGTGTGTGTGTGTGTGTGTGTGTGTGTGTGAGAGAGAGAGAGAGTGAGAGTTTGAAAGCGAGTGTGTGTGTGTGTGTGCATTCATACATGCACATGCATTTTTTTCCCCATGAAACAACTGCTTGTTCACCTGATTCAAGTTTGTAGATTTCTTCCTGTAGAACGTCAATCTGCTGTTGGTAGTGGCTTAATCGCTTACCAGCAGGTGTGCTGATGAAGGAAAAAAAGAAAAGAAGAAAAATCAACATATATTAATTCTATCTATACAAAGTATGAATGAATGAGAATAATTTGTTTCTGAGCCAAGGTAACACATTTATTTGTAATACTGATAGTATCATTTTACAATCTTAGAAAAATGCTATCAACCTGCCCGAACACATCAAAGTTCGTCTAAAAGCACATATGTGAGAAAAAGAGAGAGAAAGAGAATGAAAGAGAGAGAAAGAAAAAGAGAGAGTGCGTGCGTGCGTGCGTGCGTGCGTGCGTGCGTGCGTGTGTGTGTGTGTGTGTGTGTGTGTGAGAGAGACAGAGAGAGAGTTTAAGTGTGAGTGTGTATGTGTGTGTGTGCGCGTTCATACATGCACATGCATTTTTTCCCCATGAAACAACTGAATTAACAAACAAACACATCAAAGTACATTTTCTTAGGCATTAGTTAATTGACAAAGATACTTTTTGACCTGACCTAAAGTTGTTAAATTATCACACATTTGTCACAGTGTTAATTTTAATCTATCAAATACATACAATGTTGAACAAGGTGATCAAGCCATTCTAACAATCTCCCAAACTATTTTAACAATCTCTACCTTTATTCAGAAAATATTACAGAAAGTTTGTTCACATTTTGTGCCTCACTGTGATCTTGACAAGGCATCAGATGAAACAAAACTGATATGACAATAATGGCAGACAGTCACAATAGTGAAAGCACATTTTTCAGTATTCTCAGCTTTCTTTAAAAAAAGTGATGATTCAGCAGGTATAATTTTTTCTTATCTTGTGATCTGACTATGATGCCATGGCTTCCAAAAATGCATTCACAACTCCCAAACAGTCTACACCTTTGAGCCAAATATGTGACCTGCTCTGACTAAAGGTACAATACATCGGGGAGGCCTTCCGCTGCTGTGGGCTGAAAACTCTGAACAGGGACAATTTTGTCAATTTTGAGTTTTCTGCATTTTCATGCTCTATAACCACTTTTACACCATGTCCTAACACAATAAAATCAAATTTAATCGATAAGTATCATTTTTGTGTGTTTTAATGTGTGGTAAGTGCTACTATCTGATCGTTGAAAGCTGCCCGATCGCCCCATTTTGGTGATTAAAGTATGCTTTTCTTTAATTCATATTTCTTTTTGTTATTTTGGATGGCTGGACAATTAAGTAAACAAGGGAAGTATGGAATTTCAGCTGATTTGGTTGATATTTAATGCTTGTCGCTAAGGAGTTTCTGACCAAACCCTTTCAATTCAGGCCTATTTTCTTCAACACTGTTTTTCTCAAAATGGCTGATTTGACCCCTCTCATCTTTGAAAGCCCATAACTTTTTTGTTTTTATAGCCTGAAGCTCAACTTAAGTACCATTTGAAAGCTGAGATTCTAAACTTTATAGTGATACCATAACCTGAAAATGCCTAAACTGAGACTAATTGTGCCTTTTGTGAGAATGGGTCACATATGGTATATAGCTAAGAAACAGCCGAAAATGTCTTTCTAATATATGTTTGTTACAGACACACACATTTCTCTCTGTCAATATGAAACAACTGCCCTCCTTTCTTCTTACAAACAGAAGGGAAAAAAGCCTCCTTCCCTCACCATCAAACAAACAAACAACACCAACAAAATTCAGTGTCAATCAGTTTATCATCATTTCTCTCAATTAACTCCATTTTCCTTCCACAACTACATAATTAGCCAAAAGATCTATCCTATAATGTGCATAGTGAAACCATCCATACAAAAACAAAGGAACAAACAATCCAAACAATAGCGTTGTTCAGAGTTACCTAGGATCATCCACATTTTCTGCCTGCTGAAGCCTGTCCTGCAGACGCTCATTTTCTGTGGACACAGAGGTCTTCTCTTCCTGTAGGGATGCCACCTGAAAAAGGACACAAGTTCTTCACCATTAGGCACACAGAACAAAGTGGTAGTGATGCCACCTGAAAAAGGACACAAGTTCTTCACCATTAGGCACACAGAACAAAGTGGTAGTGATGCCACCTGAAAAAGGACACAAGTTCTTCACCATTAGGCACACAGAACAAAGTGGTAGTGATGCCACCTGAAAAAGGACACAAGTTCTTCACCATTAGGCACACAGAACAAAGTGGATCATCAGGACATGTTACTGTGTTTCCAACCCCCTTACCCTTTGACTCCACACCCTATCCACCAACTGCAAAAACCTGACCCTTTGACTCCCTCACCCTATCCACCAACTGCAAAAACCTGACCCTTGACTCCACACCCTATCCACCAACTGCAAAACCTGACCCTTTGCCTCCCACACCCTATCCACCAACTGCAAAACCTGACCTTTTGCCTCCCACACCCTATCCACCAACTGCAAAAACCTGACCCTTTGCCTCCCACACCCTATCCACCAACTGCAAAAACCTGACCCTTTGACTCCCTCACCCTACCCACCAACTGCAAAAACCTGACCCTTTGACTCCACACCCTATCCACCAACAGCAAAAACCTGACCCTTTGACTACACACCCTATCCACCAACTGCAAAAACCTGACCCTTTGACTCACACACCCTATCCACCAACAGCAAAAACTTGACCCTTTGACTCCACACTATCCACCAACTGCAAAACCTGACCCTTTGCCATCCTCACCCTAATCCACCAACTGCAAAAACCTGACCCTTTGACTCCCTCACCCCATCCACCAACTGCAAAAACCTGACCCTTTGACTCCCTCACCCTATCCACCAACTGCAAAAACCTGACCCTTTGACTCCCTCACCCTATCCACCAACTGCAAAAACCTGACCCATTTGACATCCCACACCCTATCCACCAACTGCAAAAACCTGACCCTTTGCCTCCCACAACCCTATCCACCAACTGCAAAAAACCTGACCCTTTGACTCCACCTCTATCCACCAACAGCAAAAACTGACCCTTTGACTCCACACTCTATCCACCAACTGTAAAAACCTGACCTTTGACTCCCTCACCCTATCCACCAACTGCAAAAACCTGACCCTTTGATTCCCTCACCCTATCCACCAACTGCAAAAACCTGACCCTTTGACTCCCTCACCCTATCCACTAACTTCCTGCAGGAAGCAGGTTAAGTTTTTGCTTTGCTAGCATAGTTGGCAATGAAGGATGCTGGTGGACAGGGTGCGGGAGTCAAGGTTGATGTATCCATTAATTAATACCAATCTTTTAAGATCAATACTGGTTTCAAAATCAATCCACTTTCCTAATCCCTTCACTGCTGAGGCTGTCTGAACAAGGTTAATGGCCCAGTGCTGAGCTGCTCCGCCTGCAGTGAAGTATCTCTTGTTACAAATGTGCATGACAACTCATTCATGAAAAAGAAGAGGAAGACAATACACACTGAATTTAATCACCCAGTCACTATCGAAATCATCACAGAATCTGAATCTACCAGTGACTTCTGCATGGTTTCACCAATCATAAACCAAAGCTTCGTTGTCATAAGAAAATATCATGAACTTCATACTACAGAGATCGAGACAACACTCACACCAGCACAAAACTTTTTCAAACTCAAATACCATGTGCTGAATATGAATGAGAAGGGAAATAACTCTAAATAACTCTAAGTTTCGAGTGGTGTGCTTATTATTTGCATTATTCAGGAATGATTTAAAAATCAATGACCAATCCAGAAGATCAAGACAGATTTCAAAATCAGCGGTCAAAATTCCATAAAAAAAGAAAAGAACAAAAATCTGTCAAGGAATACCAGCACCCTTTTGTTCTATAACTTCTGAGATACAAAAAAACATAACTTCCACTCTGAAAATGGACTGCATTCATTTTGACTTGATTTCATTGGATTCCTGTCTAGTCAGGAAAAGAGTGCTCTATAAACAAGTGAGACAATCATGCCAATGTATTTTTCAGACACATAAGATATATTTCAATACACACAACATGGGGCAGGCCTGTTTAACATTTATGATACCTCAATACGCCGACTTATGATCAAAAAGTGGGGATGATTTCAACTAAAAAACAAAATGTTTGTGAATTTATTTCAGAGATATGCATGTGTCAACATATACACGGCCTTGCTTCCAGTTAACCCTCAGTGATTCTTTCCCCAAACTCGTGTGTGTGTGGTGTGTGTGTGTGTTTGTGTGTGTGTTTTGTTGTGTTGTGTTGTGTTGTGTTGTGTGTTGTGTGTGGTTGTGTGTTGTGTTGTGTGTTTGTGTTGTGTTGTGTTGTGTTTTGTTGTGTTTGTTGTGTTTTTTTGTTGTGTTGTTGTTGTGTTGTGTTGTTGTGGTTGTGTGTGTGTGTGTGTGTGTTTGTGTGTGTGTTGTGTGTGTGTGTGTGTGTGTTTTGTGTGTGTGTGTGTGTGTGTGTGTGTGTGTGTGTGTGTGTGTGTGTGTGTGTGTGTGTGTGTGTGTGTGTGTGTGTGTGTGTGTGTGTGTGTGGTGTGTGTGTGTGTGTTCTTTCGTTCATTCTTTGATTTCATATCTTTTCATTATGAGTGATATTGGACAGGTTTCTTTTGTATATATGTGTGTGTGTGTGCGTGCTGTGCGTGTGTGTGTGTTGTGTTGTGTTTGGTGTGGTGTGGTGTGGTGTGGTGTGTGTGTGTGTGTGGTGTGTGTGTGTGTGTGTGTGTGTGTGCTGTGTTTTGTGTGTTGCATGTATGTGTGTGTTTTGTGTATGTGCGCGCACTGTAGTGTAAAGTAGCGTACCGAAGTATGCTGTGCTGTGCTGTACTGCACTGTACTGTACTTTTCTGTACTGTAGCGTAGTTGAGCATAGTGTAGTGCAGTGAGTGTACGTACATATGCATGCACATTCTTTCGTGCATGTTTGTTTACACAAGTCACGAACAATTCCTAAAACTTAAGCATGCATGATATTAAGTCTTAAGACTCACCTGCATGTCCAACTCATGGCAGCGCTGCATCAATTCTTCTTTGGCTTCCAGTGCAGCATTCAGTTCCTCCACTGTCTTCTTCAGCTGCAACAAAAACTAAGTGCTTCACTTTGGTCAAAGTGACTCAGCCACTGGGAGGAAATTTGAAAAGCAAGACGATTAGCATAAAAGACAGTAAGAGAATCTCTTCATTCAGCCTTTGTTAGATCGCACAGTCTTTGTGATGGTTTGACCATTTTGTTTTCCCTCTGGACTCACGGTAATAACTAGCGAAAAATCTAAACAAAGTGAACGCGTATTCACACAACAAGACAAGACAAGCGCAAATTTTCGGCCAACCGGCCTTTGTCAAGTGCGAATGCACGGTCACAAACAGACAATTTGCGCTTGTCTTGTCTTGTGTTGAATACGCGTTCACTTTGGTCTGCTTGTTCTTCTGGTTCCTGTTTGCTTGGGCGCGGGCAGTCGCACTTGTTTTGGATCATGAAAAATCTAAAACTTGCAATTTTGTTGATTCTTCTAGTGAACTCCTGGTTTCAAATGTTCAGACTGATGCTGGCAAAAATTCATCTACCACTGACACCAACTGAATTCCACAAATGCCGAGGAAACTTCATCTTTAGAAACGAGACCATTTTATTGAGAAAGTGGTTAAGCGTATGAAATTCTCTGGAAGAGAGAATATCCGTTTTGTCACAGAAGTACTTTTCCCTATTAGTATAATATACACACATTTGAGTATGTGTGTTTATGAGCACTGTTTTGGTAGTACAACATCTACATTAATTTGACAATGAACAGTTCACACTGATGATGTAAATGCGTGCATATGTGTGAGTGCATGCAGGTCTGTGTATTCTGTTCTTGTTTTTGATCAGCCTAATTGATTAACCTCTTTGGCTAACTCCATTATGATGAATGTGTTTAATATTGCATAAATATACAATTATAATACATGAACAGTATAATGAACATTAAAGAGAAATAGGTAATGGATGTAAGCTGAGAGTATGCATGCATGACTGTGTGCATGTGTGTGTACATTCATGTACACTCTGTGTGTGTGTGTGTGTGTGTGTGTGTGTGTGTGTGTGTGTGTGTGTGTGTGTGTGTGTGTGTATGTGTGTATGTGTGTACATGCATATGCATGGTGCATGCGTGCATGAGTGTATGCTTATGCGCTTTAATACATATTTCAATAGAATTATAATTTTGATGAATGATGACCATATCAAATGTTCGTAATATCACAAACTGTTGCTATATATTTTTTTCATTTGAAAATGATTGTTTTTAAGGTTTCAAAATTACCATTTCTGTGTGCAAGGTGTCCACATTTTAATTTCTTAATGTGAAACAATAAACTTGACTATACTCATGTCCAAACAAGGACAGTTCATGGATGGGTGGGAAATCAGTTTTTTTCCCTTTAGACAAATCTTGTACATTCTGTAATTCAGTAACTTACTCAACATATTAAAACTTGTTAACCCTTTAACTCGCTCACTATATCCACTACTTTCCTTCAGGAAAGAAGTTGGATAGGGTGAGGGAGCCAAAAGGATTAATAACTATACCTGGTCGTGAAGTTCTGAGTCAGCCTCATCCCCTGTGGATGTCTCTTTGTTCATTAGCTGCAATCACATAGATCACACATCATCACAATCTTTGTAAGATTATCAACAGTCATAATACTTGACAATAACTACTGCTTCTTGTTCCAATAACTATTTCTGAGAGCTAATTTCGGCAACTTAAACAATATCATGAACAAAACAGCAATAATGTAACACAAACAAATACTGTTACTGTCAGGTGTTACGACAATGCAACACAAACCCTGTTACTGTTAGGTGTTTCAATAATGTAACACAGACCCTGTTGATGTTAGGTTTTTCAATAACATAACACAAAGCCTGTTGATGTTAGGTGTTTCAATAATGTAACACAAACCCTGTTGATGTTAGGTGTTTCAATAATGTAACACAAACCCTGTTGATGTTAGGTGTTTCAATAATGTAACACAAACCCTGTTGATGTTAGGTGTTTCAATAATGTAACACAAACCCTGTTGATGTTAGGTGTTTCAATAATGTAACACAAACCCTATTGATGTTAGGTGTTTCAGTAATGTAACACAAACACTGTTGATGTTAAGTTTTTCAATAACATAACACAAACCCTGTTGATGTTAGGAGTTTCAATAATGTAACACAAACCCTGTTGATGTTAGGTGTTTCAATAATGTAACACAAACCCTGTTGATATTCAGTGTTTCAATAATGTAACACAAACCCTGTTGATGTTAGGGAGTTTCAATATTGTAACACGAACCCTGTTGATGTTAGGTGTTTCAATAATGTAACACAAACCCTGTTGATGTTAGGTGTTTCAATAATGTAACACAAACCCTGTTGATGTTAGGTGTTTCAATAATGTACCACAAACCCTGTTACTGTTAGGTGTTTCAATAATGTAACACAAACCCTGTTGATGTTAGGTGTTTCAATAATGTACCACAAACCCTGTTGATGTTAGGTGTTTCAATAATGTAACACAAACCCTGTTGATGTTAGGTTTTTCAATAATGTAACACAAACCCTATTGATGTTAGGTGTTTCAGTAATGTAACACAAACACTGTTGATGTTAAGTTTTTCAATAACATAACACAAACCCTGTTGATGTTAGGAGTTTCAATAATGTAACACAAACCCTGTTGATGTTAGGTGTTTCAATAATGTAACACAAACCCTGTTGATGTTAGGTGTTTCAATAATGTAACACAAACCCTGTTGATGTTAGGTGTTTCAATAATGTAACACAAACCCTGTTGATGTTAGGTGTTTCAATAATGTAACACAAACCCTATTGATGTTAGGTGTTTCAGTAATGTAACACAAACCCTGTTGATGTTAGGTTTTTCAATAAAATAACACAAACCCTGTTGATGTTAGGTGTTTCAATAATGTAACACAAACCCTGTTGATGTTAGGTGTTTCAATAATGTAACACAAACCCTGTTGATGTTAGGAGTTTCAATAATGTAACACAAACCCTGTTACTGTTAGGTGTTTCAATAATGTAACACAAACCCTGTTGATGTTAGGTTTTTCAATAATGTAACACAAACCCTGTTACTGTTAGGTGTTTCAATAATGTACCACAAACCCTGTTACTGTTAGATGTTTCAATAATGTAACACAAACCCTGTTACTGTTAGGTGTTTCAATAATGTAACACAAACCCTGTTGATGTTAGGTTTTTCAATAATGTAACACAAACCCTATTGATGTTAGGTGTTTCAGTAATGTAACACAAACCCTGTTACTGTTAGGTTTTTCAATAACGTAACACAAACCCTGTTGATGTTAGGTGTTTCAATAATGTAACACAAACAGTTACTGTTAGGTGTTTCAATAATGTAACACAAACCCTGTTGATGTTAGGTGTTTCAATAATGTAACACAAACCCTGTTGATATTCAGTGTTTCAATAATGTAACACAAACCCTGTTGATGTTAGGGAGTTTCAATATTGTAACACGAACCCTGTTGATGTTAGGGAGTTTCAATATTGTAACACAAACCCTGTTGATGTTAGGTGTTTCAATAATGTAACACAAACCCTGTTGATGTTAGGTGTTTCAATAATGTAACACAAACCCTGTTGATGTTAGGTGTTTCAATAATGTACCACAAACCCTGTTACTGTTAGGTGTTTCAATAATGTAACACAAACCCTGTTACTGTTAGGTGTTTCAATAATGTAACACAAACCCTGTTGATGTTAGGTGTTTCAATAATGTACCACAAACCCTGTTACTGTTAGGTGTTTCAATAATGTAACACAAACCCTGTTGATGTTAGGTTTTTCAATAATGTAACACAAACCCTATTGATGTTAGGTGTTTCAGTAATGTAACACAAACCCTGTTACTGTTAGGTGTTTCAATAATGTAACACAAACCCTGTTGATGTTAGGTGTTTCAATAATGTAACACAAACACTGTTACTGTTAGGTGTTTCAATAATGTAACACAAACCCTGTTGATGTTAGGTGTTTCAATAATGTAACACAAACCCTGTTGATTTTACGTGTTTCAATAATGTTACACAAACCAACCAACCTTTCAGTTGTTATGTGTTTGAATGTTGTCATATAAACAAACATTATTGCTGTTATGTATTCAAATGCTGTAATACAAACAAACCAGCCCCGATGCTGTTATGTGTTTAAATAATACAAAGAAACACACACACACACACACACACACACCACACACACACACACACACACACACACACACACACACACACACACACACACACACACAAACCCTGATGCTGTTATGTGTTTAAATAATACAAATAACCCCCACACACACACACACACAAACAAAAACCATGATGCTGTTATGTGTTTAAATAATACAAGCAAACAAACACCCTGATGCTGTTATGTGTTAAACAACACACACACACACACACACACACACACACACACACACACACACACACACACACACACACACACAAACCAACTGTGCAGCTGTTTCATGTTTAAGCAGTGTAATAAAACAAAAAACAAACAAATCCTGTTGCTGTTACATAATAACAGTCAGTTATTTGCATTCTATACACACAAGTTTGTGAGCATCCCTGTTGATGTATATGATACATTCATATCCCTATTCTAACAGGTGTCTTAACTCTTTCTCCCCGGACATATGCTGGAGCGTAGGTCACGCGCACATCGCTTCAGCCTGAGCATGAGGCCAAGCGTAGCTGACCTTTCGGAACTAAACATGCTGGCTCCCTTTATAACATATCAAGAGTACGTTTGTAACCTTCCCGAGTGCTGGTGACCTTTGTTCATTGGTTGAGGCGACATCAAAGGGAGTGACTCTGTGCTCGAGTTCACCGTGTGGTCGCTTGGGGTCAACATGGCGTCGCGTCAAACACTGGCTAGCCGTGCACGGTGAATAAATGCAAGACTCCCAAACTTGGTATACACACTAACCAATCATAAATACACAAAATAAAAGTATTTTGGAGTGTATCAAACAAAAATTGTGATTTTTTTGTTCTTTGAGTATTATGACACCCCTTTATGTGATGTTTCCAAAAAATCAAATTTTTGAAAAAATTGAATAATTTCATTATTTCACAAACACTTTCAAACTTGCACACAAGTAAGTTTATTCTAATGACAACATCTCCACAAAATTTCATTCCTCTATCTTTACAAGTTTTTTTTTTACAAATTTATTAGTAACATATACAATTTGGCCAGGGGAGAGAGGTTGTGAGAATGAGCACTCGGCCAGGGTGGAGTGAGTTAATGTCTTTGTGCATTAAGCATACAAGCATCAGGTGTGACTAACATCAAACACGCTTCTAATTGTATTTGACATCAAAGACATTAATTACAAGTTAACAAAACAATCATTTCATCACTGTGTATTCCCTAACAGATTACTTTATACCTTGTTTTATCACAAAGTAATTTATGCCTTGTTTTATCACAAAGTGGTCAGTCACAAATCAGCTCATTGCCTTTGTTTTCCCAGATTAGTTATCATCAAGGTAGTTCACAATGAGTGGCACACACTGAGGTGGTTAATTAAAACACCTGGCTAGGATGCAAGAAATTTAAGTGATGGACTAGGTGATATGATAAACCAAGATCCTTTGTGCATCTTGCATTCAACACATAATACAGATCCCAAGGAGCTGTTCCTGCCAAACAACTGTAGTAAAAGCCACTCTGATCAGTAAACAGAAACACATGTAGGAAGAAAAATAAAAGAAGAAAAAATGGGTGGGTGGTTCTACAATGTGGCAACACACTCTCCCAAGGACAGCAGCATAAAGTTTACATGGTACATATGTTGTGACAAAAAAATAAGAAAAAAAACCCTACAATATCTATATCTACATCTACATGGCAGGCAGTGTAGCGATTAGAGCACTTGCCCTTTTCAAAAACAAGACTGAGCACAGTTAAGCTTGTTTGTCAAATGGATACTACATTTTGATTTTAGCCAAAAGGCAGAGATTTTCAGCTCAATTGTTAGCATCATGCTTGTAACGCACAGGCTGCGGGTTCAATTCTTGAGCTGGCCACATTATGCAAGCGGGTTTCCGTTCTTTTGATAAAGTCATGGACTCCAAGATCTGATATGCTTAGTTCAATCCTAGCTTTCAACATTAAAATTGGCTGCTGGTCATTTTATGTTGCGATCTCTGTGTGTCATTTATATTTGTAGTTCCCTCTTCCCATACATCTTAAAGTTTCCATCTTCTGGTGGTGTCAGTTTAACTGTTTCGTAGTTCCCTCTTCCCTTTCCCCATTCATCTTATAGTTTCCATCTTCTGGTGGTGTCAGTTATGTTTATAGTCCCTTCTTTCCATCTCTTAGTTTCTCTTCTGTGATCAGTTTACTGTTTATCCCTCTTCCCTTTCCCATTCGTCTTATAGTTTCCATCTTCTGGTGGTGTCAGTTTAACTGTTTTATAGTTCCCTCTTCCCTTTCCCCATTCGTCTTATAGTTCACTTCTGTGGGTCAGTTACTGTTTTATAGTTCCTTCCTTCCATTCAAGACCTTACCGATATATGTTTCAGCTGGTTCAGGAGTCAAGAGTTGTTGACAGATCTGCGTTGGAGCACATTGGAATTGTGGACAGAGTGAAGGAACAAAAGGGTTAAATTTTCGTAGCTGGTGGATAGGAGTGAAAGGGTTAAAATGATTGTATGAAGGTAAAATGGAGGAATGAGACAGTCACTTTTATTCTAATCAACAATCTGACACTTCATACTCAGAGGACTGTCTTCATTTTTATGATTTATGAATACATCTGGTACTTTTGGCTTGATTGTCTACATGATCAGAAATGACACTTGCTGGCACATCCAAACCTTTATCTTCCTTATTTGATCAAGGAGAATTACATACCGTAAAGACTTTCCAAATTCTGGAGAATTACATCTACAGATTTTCCCCAATATCTGGAGAATTACATACCCTACAGATTTTTCCTAATATCTGGAGAATTACATACCTACAGACTTTTCCAATATCTCAGAATTACATACTCTCCAGACTTTCCCCATTCTGGAGAATTACATCTACAGACTTTTCAAATATCTGGAGAATTACATATCTACAACTTTTCCCAAATATCTGGAGAATTACATATTCTACAGACTTTTTCCAAAATACTTTTATTTCAGGTCATTGTTCCTAAAAATCACAGAAGGTACAAAATGGTGGGCAATGCAGCAGAATACACACCTCTTGGATGGCATTCTTGATGGTCTGTTGTACAGCCTCCCCATGCTCATGATGCGCTGGATGTGGTCTTGCTTGTTCTCACAGTTCACCGCCACACCCAGCAGCAACTGTAGCAAGCGACCCAACTCCACAGGGTCATTGTATTCCCCTGCAGCAAAAACAGAAAGTCAACAAAATATCGTTCAAGCATGAACTGTGCATGTAACTCATTCAAGTGTTGATATGTACATGTTCAAATATTCACAGATTAAAAACAAGGTTTAAAAATAAAGTTGCAAGGTTTAAAAATTAGAGATCGTTATAAAGTTTACTTTCATGATCAATGTTTTTCACTTATTTTGGACTTCTTTATAATGCCATAGAAAAATAACTGGGCCATACACACTGTAATAAATTTTGTATTGGCCAACTAAATAAAACACCTTATTTATCAAAAACAAACACAACAAACAAAAAATAATAAACAAAAAAAGCATTCTAACTTTAACATTTCTTTAAACCAAATTTTGCTTTATTGCTCTCTCTTCATTTGTTTACTAATAGGGGTTTAGAGAAAATCTTAATGTCTTTCTCTTACATGCTTAACACACTGGACATCTTGAAAAAAACAACAGAACAAAAAAGAAAAGAAATACTGCTGTGTGGCGTGTGTGTGTGTGTGTGTGTGAGCATGAGTGTGTGTGTGAGTGTGAGCATGAGTGTGTGAGTGTGTGTGTGTGTGTGTGAGTGTGAGATGGTGTGTGTGCGAGCGTGAGCATGAGTGTGTGTGTGAGCATGAGCTGTGGCTGTTTGAGTGAGTGAGTGTGTGTGTGTGTGTGTGTGTGGTGTGTGTGTGTGTGTGTGTGTGTGTGTGTGTGTGTGTGTGTGTGTGTATGTGTGTGTGTGTGTGTGTGTGTGTGTGTGTGTGTGTGTGTAGTGAGTGATGATGAGTAGAGTATGTTGTGTGTGGTGTGTGTGTGTGTGTGTGTGTGTGTGTGTGTGTGTGTGTGTGTGTGTGTGTGTGTGTGTGTGTGTGTGTGTGTGATGAGTAAGTGAGTGAGCGTAAGTGTGTGTGTGTGTGTGTGTGGTGTGTGTGTGTGTGTGTGTGGAGTGAGTGTGTGTGTGTGGAGTAGGGGTAGGGGGTTGCATGTGCATGTTACTAACAACATACCAATAGCATTGAAGTCTGGCATCTGGAAACCTTGAATCTGTACACCCAGCACCTGGTACAAACACAGAGAAGAAAGGAATGAACATGTGAGCCGGAAGCACAATTTCTACCAAATATGTAAACAGTGCTATGTTGACTTTGCTCCCTGGATTTCTAGTTGGATTCCTCATTGCTAATGATAGATCCTAGGTACATGAATGATTGAACAACGCCTAGCTTCAATATTGGGTCATTTACATTAGTAGTGGTGATGGTGTTGTGACAAGAGTCATTCTGGGACAGGAGTATCTGTTTACTACAGTTGTTAAATGTCAGGTAAACACTGTGATAAACACATTTTGTCCCAGAATGTACCAACTCATTGAAAGTATGACTACATGATAACACAAAACATTCTTAGAATGTACTAAGGTGTACACAACAAGTGTATTGTCATAATGGGATGTTGTTTATTAACACAGATGGGGACAAGACTTTTTAGCCCATTAAGGGCGCCTTGTCTGAAGCTGCTTACTTCCTCTATATGAGGTCTTATGTTTCAACGTTTTTATACAAAAATTGAAAAAAAAAGACTGCTAAATAAATTCACACATCTTCTTCAAAAAGTGTTGATTATAAACACTTTTTTGGACTCTGTGACGATAAAGTTTTACCTTCTAAATTTACGCTTTACGACTTCTCAAGAGTCCAAAGCTTTAACCAGAATTTGAAAAAATAAACCCATAAAGAGCGGATAAATTTTGTTCACATGATTTTCTTTCTCACACTTACACTCTCCTCTTTTCAGACGACAGGAAACAAAAACAGGACATTGCTAAATGCCAACACTGTAACAAATGAAAGTTACTCCACAAGCAAATTTGTTTTATGCTATCAATCTATAATCTCAGAATCTGACTGCAAAATTCTTTGCAAAACCAATATAATCTTCCTCATAATCGCAACATGGAGAACATGGACAGAAAGACAGATTTGCGCTGTTACATACCTCTAGGTTGTATTCCAAAATGCCTTTGACAATTTTCTTCAAATTTGTCACCTGCAATGAAAACAAAAAGAACAGTTTAATACAGAAAATGAGACAGCGATTCACTTGTTAAGTAAAAAAGATCATTAGATTTACATTAAGCCATTTCACTGAGCTAGTCTATCAAAAAAGTCACTCCTACCAAACTTCATCTTAGGTTAGAATAAAATCTGTGCAGCAAGTCAAAAAATCTACACAAATTTACTAATACTTGCTCTTTTTTTAATGTTAACTTCAAACCGCAACATATTTTACACAACCCAAAAGAAATTCAATAACACATACTGATTCAAGCTATAATCACATGTTTTACATTACTCAAAATTAATTGAGTCCAATCATTAACAAAGCATACAGAAACAGTTAACACCCAATTTCAGGCTCCTGTTAACTATACAGCAACAGAACTACTTAACATTTCTAAATCCTGTGCCATGAAAGTCTCCATTTGCTTTTATTTTAGTTTCAGTCAGGGAAAATAAGACATCGCCAACCAAAGTGCTTCCCTGCCTCCATCCACCAAAACGTTAACAACATAAATGATCTCTATGGGGCGCTAAATCTTTACGCATACATTCAATCAAAGCACACACACTCATCATTCACTCAACCCTTTCACTCCACACCTTATCTGCCAGCTTAAAAAACTTGGCCCTTTCACTCTCTTGCTTTATCCTCCAGCTTCCTGCAGAAAGCTGGTGGATTGGGTGTGGGAGAGAAAGGGTTAAGTTTTTGCCTGCTGTCATGGCTGACAATGTGGGATGCTGGCGGACAGGGTGAGAGAGTGAATGGGTTAAACATTCACTCACAGTGACAAAAACAAGGATACAAAATATACATATGCATACTGGAGGATAGAGGTAGGAGTAGGGAAATCACTGCTGGACAGAAAGATAGGTATTCAGGTTAGACTTAAAGAAAGAAGAGTTTGTAATTGTACAAAGACAGAGAAAACTTGCTCCATCTGCATATGGACCAGACACAGAAAATGAACTGCAGTTCGTTGAAACACAGGGCAAGCTTGTTCCAAAAGATGGACCAGACACAGAAAATGAACTGCAGTTCGTTGAAACACAGGGCAAGCTTGTTCCAAAAGATGGACCAGACACAAAAAATGAAAGGTGACCAACGGTGGAACATCTGTATAGAAACTTTATAAACAAACAACATCAGAAGGAGAATACAGAGGTCAAAGTGATTGCTGAGACAAATTGGTGCAAAACCACTGACACACTTGTAGCAGATTATGTCTATTTTATATAAAATTCTTTGAGTAACTGGCAACCACTGAAGGGACTGAACAAAGGGACTAACAAGATTATGTTTCTTTCTGTGAAGGACAAGATGGGCCAAAGAAATTCTAGATATGCTGGAAGCAAGTGACTGAAGATGCAGGCAAGCCAGAGAGCAGAGAGTTCAAATAACTGATACAAAACAAGATATGGGAAGTTGCAAGTTCAGGTGCTGCTTCAGTTCAGGACAGAACTGAATCACCACAGTTGACTGTATATGACTGACCAGTCTGACTAATGAATTTAGAGAGCTGAGGATCAATAACAACATCCAGGTTCTTGACTGAATCAGAAAGTGCAATAGTACTGTCACTTCTTGAATAGAACTTGCTGGGACAGAACTTGCTGTAATTATGGAAAGCTTGTGCATGGAGCTAATAAGAACCACTTCAGTATTATCTCCATTCAACTGTGGCCTATTCTGTGTCATCCAGTTCTGGATATCAACACAGTAATCAGAAGCTTCTGAAAGAAGAGTTGAGGTTTTTAGGAGATGCACCATGTACACCTGCAAGTCATAAGCACAGAAACGATATCTGATGTTGCACTAACTCTGATACACAACACCAACAGGACTACTTAAAAACAACACTGTTTGATCCAAAACACAACCAACCACCATATACTATATGGCAAGACAAACCTTCAACCGCCAGTTGCCAACATCTTCGGTCTTGATCTTGTTCATCCATGTTTGGCTAAAATATTCTGGGGCACTGAAATGATGCAACAGCAAAAACATAATTAGTGCAATCCAAGTATGATTATGCAGTAACAAAATGTGATGAAACGCAATCCTGATAAACTTCACAGCTGTCTGAAGAATCTATCGGCAGTTATAACTATTCAAGGCACATTTACTTGAGACTGATAGTGGTGAAATGTACTTAAACTATCACACAGAGCCTGGAATTGCTAAGAAAAAAAAGAGAGGAAACTTCTAAGGGGGTCCGGGGGCATGCTCCCCCGTAAAATTTTTAAATCAAGACTAAAATCTGTGCATTCTGAGGCATTCTGGAGACAAATTTAAAGGCATCTATTGATCTAACACACTGAAAATCACAATGAATATCAGTCAAAAGAGTATTTAATAAACATTGGGCACAAGATCAGGATCCATCATACACTTATATAGTCTTTTCTTTTTTTTTAAGTATGCTTGTCGATTTTTTTTTAACGCGAAAAATATTTTTTTGCGCGATTTTCGATTTTGATTTCCGCGGAAATCCTCGTTTCCGCGACAAATTCCAGGCACTGATCACAAGTAATAGCAGAATCACCATCACTATCAGCACCTCACTCTCAACTTATCTTACATAAAGTGTGGAAACAACCTTTATCTTTACCCTATGTACTTTTTAAAATATTGGATATGGTTTCCTGATTTTTTTCTTTCAACAATAATAATTGTGTCTGCAATCACATTATCACTAATAAATACTGCATAAATTACAGCCTTTACTGTTTACATATATAAGAAATGAAAAATCACAGTAGTAATAATGCAATGAGCCATGGACTCTAAATCTGATATTCCAAGTCCAATCCCAGCCAGCAACATGGAAACTGGCCTGTTCGCTGCTCGTCTTACTGTTTCAATCATTCTTCAGTGTCAGCTTAGCATTTCAAAGATCCTGTCCCTCTCACCACTTCCATGTCAAGACCTTGCCAGTGCATAGGATTTTGCACATGCTCAAGGAGTCTGCCAGACAGCACATGTCAGATTCTTTTCTTTTTCTTTTATTGTTGTTTAAAGCCCAGCCGACAGCGCAGAGCCATATCAGGGCTTTAACCGCTTCAAAACACAAAACTTCAACAGGATAAAATAAAAAAGAAAATTAAGTACACATATCAATGCATTCGCGCACATAATCTAAGGACATGCCCCCGGCGTAGAACCTTCCGTCTGATTTATCACACAGGGGAGATTTAAAAAACACACTTGAATACAAATATAAGCATGCATAAGGACACCAAAACATATATAAAAACAGGCATAAATCACCTAAAACTGCTTCCGCATATCTCACCTCCTTATGAGCCAAAAATGCACTTAATACATGTACCCAATCATCAATCCGAAGAAAAAGTACATAAGATTTTATTGAAAAAATACAGGGTGAATGGACCATTAAGATTAAGGCAGAAAATAAGTAGAAATGACAGAAAGCACGGCAACAAGGCAGAAACAAAGAGAATGACAGAAAAGAGGAAATTTCAAGCACAGAATTTCCAGAAGGTGCGGATACTATTTATACTGAAAGAGCCCCCCGCAACCCAACAGGGGCACATGTCAGATTGAGTGGAGCGCATATGGCACTGTCTGAGTGCAACAAATCCCTCTTGAATAAATTCCAAACAACAATTCAGTTCAGTCAGTCAGTCTTTATTCACTCTTTCAGATATTTCTAAAAATCACCATTGTAAAGTTTACAACAGCTGCATTCAATTTCAACTAAAGTTGCTTCGTCCATAAAGTTGCTGTTATGTCCATACAATTACTAACACTACCAAGTTTACAACAGCTGCATAAAGTTGCTATGTCAGCTATGGCCATACAATTTCAATTTCCGCAAAGCTGGCCCAACATTATGTGTACAGTCAGATATCTCAAAAATTATAAAAATAACTTTTAAATCAGATCCCAGCATTTGACTGGTAAATTTGTCGGGGTGAGAGTGAAGAAGATTTAAAGCTCTGAGTTTCTTCAAGAGGGACTCACTGCATTCAGACAATTCTGTGCACTCTGCCCAATCTGCCATTGTTCATTTGTTGTCTGACAGACTCCTCAAGCTTGAGCAAAAAACCCTACGTGTTGGCAAGGTCTTGAGAAGGGAATGGGACCAGAGGTGGGGAATGGAACTTATAAAACATAAGGCTGATACCACCAAAATTAACTGACGCAATAAGATGGGCAGTGAACAAAAGTCGCTACGTTATTCACTTATTGGGAATAACTGAACAAAAAGAGAATGAAAGACTTCAAAGAGTGAAAAAGCTGACCACTAGTACTAGTACTCATGGACAAAAACAGAAAATGGACACAATAAGCAAATAAAATGGCTTACATTTGCTGTAAGGCTTGTGCGATGGCAATACCATCGCTCAGGTCAGCTGCTGATTCATGCGGAGCATCAAGTTCAAAAGTCTGCAGCTGAAAACAACATTATCCTCATTATCATCTTCATAATGACATCATCCCCATCATCATCACCAGCTGAAAACAACATTATTCTCATTATTATCTTCATAATGACATCGTCCCCATCATCATCATAGTCACCATCAAATTACAATACTCATCCATTCCACCTTATTTACCTCTACAGCATCTAGCACAACTAGTAAAGCAGCTGCTGCTACAACTACATCATTTATTTATTATATTATTTGGGACCAAAATAAAACATCTGCTGCTGGTTACTCACTCACTGTCGATATCAAATGACCTTGTATGCATCACTTAGATATTCACAACAGTAACAATATCATTAATAAAAATGATAATGATGACGATGATGATTTTAAATAATAATATGATAATGATAATTTATTTCAATAAGAATAATAAGAATATTGTATTATCCTCTTCATCATCATCATCATCATCATTGATTCATTATCATTATTGTTATTAATTAGAACAATTATTATAATATATAATGAAGTTATCAGTACTTATAAACCATCCACCTTATAAACCAGAAATACACAAAAATAGAATCAGAACGCATATTTAATGTTTTAGCTAAACAAGACAGACAAATTTCATGCCAACTGACCTTTGTCAAATGTATAAGAATGAAAAATAATGCACAGAACTTGACAGAAAAAAACAGTACAAAACTTCCCTGGCTTTTTGTTGAGCAAGGTAAGATACAGTGGGAAATCCAGCCATTTCATTTTATGAAAAAATCATGGTACACTTGTTTAAAGCAATCCTAGTTATTTACAATCATACTCCATGATTTGCTTCACAGACCTAGTTTATCACTGTGACTATGACTTTGTCTACCATGAACTGATGAAGTGATATGTGTAAACCAAGACCAATCCTTCATTCTGGTTCAAATTTTATAAACTCACAATAATGTGTGAGAGAAAGATTGAGGTTTCCACAAGTGGTTTTCAGGGTTGTGTGATTTATCAAGGCTAAAGATTAGCACACCTCCAGACATTAAAAGTTAAAACCACAATTGAAAGTTTGATGGTATTTGAGAGAAAAAAAAAAGGATGAACTAAGGATTGTAAATCAATACTAAGGGGACTGAGTAGTATCTAACAGTTCCCAGAAAGACATGAAACAGAATGAGAATGTGTGTTTGATACACATGAGAGGCACAAATTTTCAGCCAACTGGCCTTTGTGAAATTAAACAAAAGAGTTCAATTTATATAACAAACATAAAACAATTTATACAACAAAGACCAAATGCAAAACAGGAATAAAACAGCAGCAAGACTTCTCTATGTTTCACTGAGCAGGAGAAAAGCAGGATAACATACAATGGCATTTTCTCCTACACAACAAACATCAGGGAAGTCTTGCAGCTGGTTTTTTTCTAAGTTTTGTATACAATACATTTGTTATTTTTTTGTCTTTTGTATACCCTTGACAAAGGCCAGTTGGCTGACAATTTGTGCCTGTCTAGTTCCGCATATCAAATATGCATTCTCATTCTGTTTCTGTATGTTTCTCTTTCCTGTTTGCCTGAATGCTGGCAGTCGCTTTGAGTTCAATTTCATATTACAGTAGAGTCCTATATTATATTATAATGTACCTGCCTACAATTGTAATTGTAATTGTTGTTTAGAGCCCAGCCAACTGCGTAGAGCCGTATCAGGCTACAACCATTTCAAAACATACACAATACTTCAACAGTAAAAAAAAAAGGAAAAGAAAATTAAGTACACACATCAATCACAATGCATTCGTACACATAATCTAAGGAGATGCCTCTGGCATTGACCACTCTGTCCAATTTATCACACACAAACCAAACCTGAATACAAATTTAAACATAAAATTAATACAGTAAAACATATAAAAATGGGCCTGAATTACCTAAAATTGCCTCTGCATATCTCACCTCCCTAGAGCCAAAAATGCAACTAACACATGTACCCAATTATCAATCCTAAGAGAAAGTCTGCAACACTTTATTGAACACATACAGGTGAACGGACCATTAAGGCAGAAATGATAAGAAGACATTCATGACAGAAAGCAAAGGAACAAGGCAGAAACAAACAGAGTGACAGAAAAGAGGAAATTTCTAGCACATGATTTCCAGAAGGTGGGGATACTATTACTTTTACTATAGCCCCGGCATCCCCACGGGGGGCATCTGCCTACAATCAATTTGAATTTCCTGCAAATAAGTGCAATAGCATAGTCTTTTTAATAGCCTCTGCTCACTTCCTTCTCTTTCCCCGCTTGTAAAATATTGTCTATAATTAACAAAATTTACGGTTGCGCGTAACAAATTCATCTTTGTTACGTTTGTACGATCGAGGTACTGTTTCCCAAAGGCCAAGCTTGTTATGTTTTTATGTATAGTCCTGTCCTACAATGAACAAGCCCTCACTATTGGTACAACTGGTAAGCATTGTACACTGTGTGTACAGTACAGTGATCACAGCAAGACATAACACCAGAAGCAGTGTGTATGCTGTGTGTGTGTGTGTGCTCTGTGTGTGTGTGTGTGTGTGTGTGTGTTCCATTTTCACTTTTTCATCGACTGACGCATACAGTGATACACTGTCTGATAAACATCAAAGTGATGAACCATAAAATACCGGACCAATAGACACAATCATAATGGTATGTAGAATAGGGAATACTGTGAAAAACTTCTATACTCCACCACCAACAGAGCAAGGAAAAAAAAATTCTGTGTTGTGTAATGTCACTGAATTTTCTTACGGGTACTAGTGGTATGACTACAAACAACTGCCACAATGAACACATTCACGCCTCCTTTGAATTTCGTTGTAAGCATGAACGCATTCACACCTCCCTTTGAGTTTCATTGTAAGCAGACTCACTGTACTTATTGGCTAATTAATTGGTAGGATAATCCTTCCATTTGTCCCACAAAAAGAGTGAGAAAATTAAAACAGTGTCAGGTATCTCTGCTCAAGAATTGTTAATTCTTTAAATAACAAATGAATACCACCATAAAAGACACAATGGTAGTTCAACGGTATGCACTCACCCAATTTAACAAAACCAACTGATATAAAAGTATTTAACAATTGGCTACTTCACACCTGATTTTTTTGTGTCTTATCATAAATTTGAAAAGTTGCATTCGCGTGAGCCTGAGAGAGAGAGAGTGAGTGTGAGAGAGAGAGAGAGAGAGAGAGAGAGAGAGAGAGGAGAGAGAGAGAGAGAGAGAGAGAGAGAGAGGAGAGAGAGTTTGAGTGTGTGTTTGTGTGCGTGTGCGTGTATGTGAGTGAGTGTGTTCGTTCGTTCTTTGATTTAACGTCTTTTCACTGTAAGTGATATTAAACGGGAGTGAGTTGTGTGTGTCACTGTGTGTGTGTGTGTGTGTGTGTGTGTGTGTGTGTGTGTTGTGTGTGTGTGTGTGTGTGTGTGTGTGTGTGTGTGTGTGTGTGTGTGTGCACATATACATGTGTGATGTGGTGTGTGGGATCTGGTGTGGTGTGGGGTGTGGCATGGCATGGTGTGTGTGCATGTGCATGCATGGGTGCGTCTGTGTGTGTGTGTGTGAGTGTGGTGTGATGTGGAATTAATTATCATGAACTTAAAAAAATTGCAAACGGTACTGTACTTTCGTATTAGGAGTATGTCAATTCCATTAAATGAACTATTGACTATAATGGTCAACAGCACAAAATCCTGACTGTTATGCTGAGAGTTATAAAATTTCTTTCAGTATTCATATCAGAGCTAACATAAGCTACACTACTGAAAAATATTTAAAATTCTATACATATTATAGTGACTTTGTCTCCTCTCCCTTGAACTTGAAGGATGCAAGAAAAACGGCCTTGAAAATCATCATCTGAAGTAGGCACTTCTTCATTTATCAAATACTACTTCGATCAGGTTGGGACAGAGCACAAATATCATTAACAATAATACCCCTATCAACAAACAAGACAAATTAATCCAATCAGTAAAGAAAAAAACCTCAATAATACTAAGCCACTAAATCAGTATCTCTGTACTTTATTAATGAGTATAATTCACTATTTTAGACAAAAAATTTCCTTATATGTCATATGTGTACATCAAAACTTAATTTTTTTTATATAAAAAATACATGCGTACATTACAAACTTCTTGTTAAAATTAAATTTCACTACTATAGCTCTAGGTTAAAATAACATTAAAAAACATCTTTTTGAACTACCTTGTTCTTTGTGAATGTATTTTTTACTGAGGTACAACTTTTATTCTGTGCCTGTGTCAGTGTGTGTGTGTTTCTTTTATATGCAGGTAGGTGGAGGGAAATTCATGGAGAGGGACTGATTGTGTGTGTGTGTGCTTGTGTGGTGTGTGTGTGTGTGTGTGTGTGTGTGTGTGTGTGGTGTGTGTGTGTGTGTGTGTGTGTGTGTGTGTGTGTGTGTGTGTGTGTGTTCATGAAAAGAATCTTATGCACAATTTACCTACATGTGTATAGTCATTTACAAAATACATTCGATTCATGATTTGTGCAAAATCACATAATTACAACTATGAAATATACTTTTAAAAAAAAGGTGGAACCTGGTTGAGTTTACATGGTGCAGTTGCACTTGTAGGTGCTTCCTTTGGATGTGGATGGCAGGTATGATATTATCTACTAGTACTATTAACAGAGCGCACAATAACAAATACATTCTCAACGTATAAACTGAATTGATGAAAATATGCTACATACCCAGTCAAGAAGCTAATGTGAACAAAGTCAGCCCAGACTGTCTTATAAATACAATTAAACAGGCACACACACTTTTAAGTTCTAACTGGATATGCTTGCACAAACACACACACACACACACACACACACACACACACACAAGCACAAACACACACACACACATACATGTATATACTCACATGCATACACACAAATTTTGTGATTATGACTATGAGTATGATACAAATGTCTTAATCGATGTGTACTTGAATAGACAATAGCCTATCTGTTTTTTCACACTCGGTCAGTGCAATGATATGATGACAAATAAAACAAAATAATAACAAATCATGTCTATGGTTGTAATTCACTGGCTGTTTCAGTGTTTTGATCAATTATTTGTTTTCAAATCGGGATTGTACAGTCTGCAGAACTATGTAGACTGGTAGAGTAGGGGCTAGGCCTACTGAAATTGAAAGAATTTACTACTTCTTGCAGCTCTCAGTCTGAAATAAAAAGCATCAGAGACTATACAACACTATCAATATTCTAGTATTCATGCCAATGAAAGGGCAATATTGGTCTCTTGTCTTCATAAGTTCATTCCTCATATGACATGACCTCACTTGACCGGAGTCTTGAGTTGAGGGCACCAGGGCTAACAAGCAAGAGCACTGAGCAAGGATTAAAGACTCAAAGAGGCTGATTACTCAGTTTCAGTTTCTTAGGATGACATCTCCACGCTCGAAATAAATTCTATCAGTAATCTACTGGTATCAGTTTCAGTATTTCTATTATTATTTACAGTACTCAATACTGCTGTGTGGGCGTACTTGCCTAACTTGGTGTTCAGGCTACTTTAGTACAGTGACTGAAATGTGGATTTATAAATTGATTTCCTTTCTGAGAAACTCTGATAATCAATCTAAACAAAAAATCTTTACTGTAGTCTCTGCTTTTCACTTTAACAATTAAAGCTATGGTTTGCCCTGCTGACCATCTTTTTTCGCAATAATTCTGGCATTGGGTTGATACTAATGATAGGTTTCCCTTTCGGTGGCACTGTCAGTGGGAGTCATTCTGGGTGTGTTCTAGATCTACTTTGTACTTACCCAAGATATAAGACTGTAGCATATCTGTTCCCTGTCGGGTTCCATGACAAAACAAACTATACAAAGCGATACATAAATGTCCCAAAAGATGAATTCAGACGTGAAATCATGCAGAATTTCTCAAATATTTTCTTTCCTCGAAGGCAGACGAATGGGACGTAATTCTGAATGATTCCGGTTTTGCGACAACAAGAATTCGGTCTCTAATTTGTTTTTGTACGCTTTTGATTAAAAACTTTATGTGTAACGCTATCAGAATGACTAATGTACAAATAGTTTGTCAAATGTGTGGCATAACTGCAACGAACATATTTATAAACGAAACGAAAGTACGACATATGCCTTCTTTATTTAGCAACAAACTTTCTACCGACACGTTGGAATGTTGCAGAAGAACCGGACGCTGCAACAGCACAATCGTACATCTCCAAGTGAACGATTGCAGTCTTGACTGCAGAAATGCCGGATACCTTTTCTGTCAAGACGGGAATAATAGAGGGGATTGGAAACGAAGTATTAATTGGGGCAGCGGCTTTTGTGGGCGTGCTGGTCCCCATGCTGGCGTATGTTTTTAACAGGTTTGTTTCAATGTTAGAAGATATTCATTCATTAGATTAATTACTAATTAAATTAGATCAAAAAGCGGGGAAACGGAGCCGAAGAGCTAGACAAGACCAGATCAGAAATCAGTAAAAACAATAACTTTAAATGCCTTATTGACGGAGCAAATGCTATTGTGATGGAGCACTCAGAGAAAACTTCATTTTTCAGTGTGTGCTAATATCTGTCTCAAAGGGTTAGGGGTGTGTGTGTATGTGTGAGATTCTGTTTTATCACAGATAAGGTAGTTTATTTCATTTCTTCCGAAGCAGTTAATGAGTTAGTTTTTGTCATTAACCAAGTTTTTGTCATTAACCAGTCTGTAGACTCTGTCTCGAAGATTTTTTGTGCTGTTCTTGTGGAGCTTATAAAAGCCCATACCGCTTGCTAAATTTCTATGCTTCGTTAAAATACAGTAATCTTATTTCCTAAAAATTCCCTTACTAGAGTGTGTAGGATGCGGAAGAGGCCGAGGTTTGGACTCTTTGTCAGTTTGTGAGACAGTCATCAGGCTCAGAGGCTGAGTGGTGACACTTGGTGTATAGTTGAGATGGCTTCTATCAAGACGGGGCAGGGTTGTAGTTAGCTTACAGCCCCATATGCTTACAGGGTGGTTCTTTTGGCCATTGGTTAAAGGCAAGATGATTCCTTCAGAAAACCAAGAAGGCTGAAGTCAGAGGTACCAGGCCTGCAAGCGCCTTGTAAGAAATCATGGTACCATACAATGTTTCGCAAATATGTTGTGTAAATGTCTCCGTGGTCATCTCCATCAGGTATGAATGGGGCTTGGTCATTGAGATAGATCTCTCCACCACTGGGTCGTGAGTTTCACTACAACTCCCCTGATCAGCAATCATTTGCATTGACATCCAGTTGACTCATGGAATGAGTTGGTCCCTGACCCTCCCCGACCCGAACTGCCGTCTCCCAAAGGGAGGAGAGTGGCAGAATGGTTCAGACGTTCACCTGCGAATAACCAAACACGAGGTTCCAGGGTTTGCTCCCCATAGAGGCCTTGACTTTTTTTCTCAGTTTGACTGTCTTTCAGAAGTGGACGAAAAATTAGTCGGACCTGTGTGCCTTCTGGCTGTGCATGCTACAGATCCCATGGCAATTGAAAATCATGAAGAGCAGGGCATTGCCTGGCTGCCTTGGTATGAAACATTGGAGAGATAGGTTGATTTCCCAGGTCCCACACCCTGAAGACCAATTAGCCTTCTTGCCTTTCTCATGTCTTGGTAAAAAAAAAAAAGTGATTATGAATATAGAATTTGTAGTGAGGGAGAGGGGATGGGTGCCGCCCTCATGGTGCTGGCTCCGGGAAAAGATGAAGTCTCTGTCACCTCACTCCTCTGCCATCTACGACCCCAGAGTTATGGAACGATCTAGGTGGGACATCAGAACCGGCCAGCTCGTGGGTTTATGTGCAGGCTTAAGGCTTGTGCCGTGATCATTCTGGATCTTATTCATCACATGGCACTTGTGACGTTAGTGCATATGGAATTCATTCCCAATGTGGAGACGTCATCTTGAAAAACTGAAAGTGAAACTGACCAGCAAGCTCCGTGGCAGCTGGCAGGAACTGGAAACATTCATTCATTCATCATCAGATGTGGCCTGACCAACTAGACTGTGAACAAAAATTGTTAACTTGGTAAATTGTTAACATAGTCTAGGTAGGGCCTCAGGACCTGGCCAGCTCATGGGTTTGTCTGCAGGCTTAAGACTTGTACCGCGGTTACCAATACCATACACATGGCATCTGTGACGTTAGTGCATATGGAATTCGTTCCGAGCGCAGAGACGTCATCTTGAGAAACTGAAACTGTTAACTTGGTGTGAGCCCTAATACAGTATGTAAACAACAGTGCTTTCCCTCTCTTCAGGCTGAGGACCACGTACCTCCATTTTCTCGAGATGATCAGTTGCCAATTCAGAGCTGATGTCTCTATTTAAAGATGGCTTACCCTCAAATGATTTCCAGTGTTTCTATTTAAATATTTCATCTTGAAGTGTGATTTTCAACCCCTTTGCTGCTAGCGCTTTTGGTTGTTGTGTATGCTGAGAAAATTTTCGGGTAAATTCTGAAATTATGCATTTGAGTTTTGTTGACTCGTATCTCCTAAACTATAAAAGTATGTATACAAATGAATCAGAAATGAACAATGATTCCTTTGTGAAATGTGTGTGTGTGTGTGTGTGTGTGTGTGTGTGTGGTGTGTGCAAATATTTAACTAGATTGTGTGCGCACACTTACTGAAATGTCATGTTCCTGTTATTCACTTATTGAAGTTATTCTCTAACTATTCTAAGTCTCCTGTCTCTCTGTCTGTCTCTCTCAGTCAGACTCTCTCTCTTGATATCTCTCTCACTGTTTAAATTGGTATTGTGTGTGTGTGTGTGTGTGTGCGTGTGTGTGTGTGTGTGTGTGTGTGTGTGTGTGTGTGTGTGTGTGTGTGTGTGTGTGTGTGTGTGTGTGTGTGCATGTGCACATTTGTTTGTGTGCATATATACTCCTAATCATAATTTAAGGGCCACTTCTTCCTTCCTCTCTAATTTTAAGTTGAAATAATTGACAATGTTTAGAATTGATTCTATGTTTTATTTCATCATTTCCACACCTGTTTTGGAAAAAGAAATTAGCACAATGACCCATTAGTGAACAGCACATGCATTTAAAGGAACATCCCCCCTTTTCAAAAAACAGAAAGTGTCAGATTTGGCCAATCTGTTTTCAATATCGCGTGTGTCCGCCCCGAGCCTGGATGCATGCTTCACAGCGCCGATGCATCGACCCCACAAGGGTACGGAGTGTGTCCTGAGGGATGGCCGCCCACTCGATCTGCAGGATGTCGACCAGCCTGGCCAGGGTGCCCGGTGGGGGGTGGTTGTCCCTGATGCGCCTCCCGAGCACATCCCAGAGGTGTTCAATTGGGTTCAGGTCAGGTGAGCACGCTGGCCAGGCCATACGGACGACTTCATGCTGCTACAGGAAGTCGGTCACAAGGCGTGCTCGATGCGCAGGTGCATTGTCGTCCTGGAAGATGGCGCCTTGACCAAGGTCCACAAGCGCAGGCAGTGCCACGGCCGCCAGAACCTCGTCCCGGTACCGGACCCCGTTCAGGATGCCGTCAATGGGGAGCAGGGGGGTCCGGGTACCACGGCTCATGCCACCCCACACATCACCGACCCGCCGCCGTACCGGTTATGCTCTTGGACAGTGGCGTCAGCGAACCTCTCCCCTTGACGTCGCCACACCCGAGCCCGGCCACTGTTGCCTTGTCCAGGTCACGTGCTCCCTGGCCCAGGTCATGCGGCGCACTCTGTTGACCGGTGACAGCACGGGTCGGACGGCCGGTCTCCGTGACCTCAAGTTTGCCTCATGTAGCCGTCTTCTCACCGTGCTGCAGCTGATGTTAGCACCTGTTGCGTCCCTCAGCTGACCCCTCAAGGTCACCGCAGTGGATGCCCTTTCCCTCAGGACGGAGAGGGCAAGGTAGCGGTCTTGCTGTCTTGTCGTTACTCTGGGTCGACCCGTGTGACGCCTTTCCTGGACTGCTCCAGTCTCATTGAAGCGCTCCAGCAGTCTCTGGATTGTGGAATGCGACACTTCAAGTCGTCTAGCAACTTCCCGCTGCGCTAGGCCTTCATCAAGCAGAGCGAGGGCTCTCCCCCGCTGCTCATCCGTCATCCGTCGTCTTGCAAGCATGGTTAAAACGAACCAAGAACGGGTCCTTTTTATCCTCGTCTGCGGGCAACTTTGGCTGGAGTAGTGTTCAAAAAGGGCTTGCCTTGCACGTGCAAAGCGAATTTTGTCGCTACCTTGCCTGCGTCGTCAGAGAGACCCTGCTGAAGATTCGACAATTTCGTGTGGAAATTGTCTTCCTTGGGCCGCCCATTGCAAATCGGCAAATCCCCAAACACGTGCCAAAAGGAAACTGCAATGTTGTCTAAGCTCTTATCCATTCAGTTACGGCAACGAATTGGAGAAAAGAGTAAGAGAAAATAGGTTATTTCTCCTTTCAAAAATTGACTCAAAAACGTTCCTGGCCCTTCAATAATGACGTGTAGTATATGTATGTATGTGTGTGTGTGTGTGTGTGTGTGTGTGTGTGTGTGTGTGTGTGTAACTTTCAACTGTGAGTGTATACATTATTATATGTGCACATATGCAGTATAATGCACCACTCTGTGCGTGTCATTCACAAATTCATCAGTATGCATTGGACAGGCAAAGGCAAGAGCCCGTCATACATCCAGACAGTGCCGCTAATGTAGAATCCACACGACTACACTTGCAACAGCAGAGTAGCAACAGCAGCACGAACAGCCAGCCACAAGAACAAGAAGCAAGGCCTCAGTTGCGTAGCCATAACAATGGTCAGCTGACATGTCCCATCTGTCTTGGTGAAGCAGCCTTTGCTGTGGAAACCAACTGCGGTCATTTGTACTGCGGTAAGTTGATAGATTCATTACTGATTTGTGGTCTGGAGTGAGCAAAACAGGCCATTTATTGTTTAGTATTGCTCTAGTTTACACATCAGTATGTAACTAATTTATATTGTGAATGGCGAGGACGTAAAGCTGATGCAGAAATCAAACGACTTGTAAAGCAGATAAAGTGCAACTCGAAGATGTTACCGTATAATAATATAATAATTACAATATTTATATAGCGCAAAATCTTGATAAAATCAAATCTAAGCGCTGAAGCAGACACACACGCAGGCACGCACGCTCGCACACACACGCACGCACACATACAGACACACACACACACACACACACACACACACACACACACACACACACAACGCATGGCTATAAATGGGGAGAAAGAATAAAAGCAATAAAAGCAAGAATAAAAGCAATGGAAAATTATAGAGAGCATAGCATACAATTATATATTATAACCATGTGGTTCCCTCCGAGCGGAGACAGGCTGCAGAGGGGAGGGTTGAGTGAGGTTAGGATTTTATGCAGGAGAGAAAAGGTGAGTTTTGAGAGCGGACTTGAAGGAGACAAAAGTAGGTTGCTGACGGACTGAGAGAGGAAGTTTGTTCCAGGAGAGTGGACCAGAAACAGAGAAGGCTCGTGGACCATAGGTATTGAGCTTAGTGCGTGGAAAGCGAAGAGTCAGAGGATCAGAGGCAGAGCGGAGGGTACGTGAGGGAACATAGATCTCAAGTAGGCTTGACAGGTAATCGGGGGCTGCGTTATTGAGGCTTTTGTAGCACATGGTGTCTAGTTTGTACTGTATGCGCTTTGATACAGGGAGCCAGTGAAGTTGTGCCAGGAGAGGAGATATGTGGTCAGCTTTTTTCTTTTTGAGTACAAGGCGTGCAGCATTGTTTTGAATGCGCTGTAGGATGTGAATGGTGGAGGCAGGAAGACCAGACAGGAGTGAATTGCAATAGTCAATGCGAGACATTATGAAGGAGAGAACGAGTTTTGCAGTTGTTTCGACAGAGAGATACTTCCTGATCAGCTTTATACGATGGAGATGATAGTAGCAGGATCTGGCAGTTTGAGAAACAAAGTTGTTCATGGAGAGGGTAGAGTCAATGCAGACACCAAGGTTTTTAGCTGAATCAGAAATTGGGACTGATGTGTTACATAATGGGAGAGAAAGAGGAGGCAGCTGAGAAAGTTTCTGACGGGTGCCAATGAGGATAGCTTCTGTTTTGTCGTCATTAAGCTGAAGTCTATTGTGTGTCATCCAGTTCTTAATGTCCGAGTAACACTCAGTGGTGCGAGTCAACAGGCGCTGTATATTATCAGGTGAGTATACCTTGATGGCTTCAGAACTTACTGCTCAGTCACCAAGAACAAATCTGGATGACTTCATTGTCAAGTACGTCAGAAGCAGCATAAAAAAATGCTGCATGCATACATTATAATCTCCAACCTGTTGATGGAAATTGAGGCAGTCATGATTGTCTAGTTAGCTTCAGCAGATAATAAGATAAATGAGAAGCAAGGCTTCATTGTTAGTGACTCTGTAAACTACTTTAGTAAGTGGAATAGAGCCCCTAGACTTAGAAGATTTGAGTTCCTTGTGACTTTAAAATCATACCTTTGTGGACAGACTTTAGGTTATACCACCAATAGTCTTACTCTCAAGGGAATCATTAGAGTGTAGTTCAGGATTCATCATGAAGAGAAAAGAACCAGATATTGGTCTTATCTTAAAAATAACACTGTATAGATCCCTGCTGCTTGGAATGGAAAGTAATTGAGCTTTTCCTGAACCACAGATTAAAGAAATTAAAAAAAATAGTAAAGACGTTGGAGGTAGAGTGAGGAAGAATGTGGTGGTCACTGTATGGTCATAGTATAAGTAATATGAATGAGAGAGCTGAATTTTTATTGTGGAGTATAAGCAGAGAGGAAATGGAATGATAAGTTGTGTTGTGTTGTGTTGTGTTGTGTTGTGTTGTGTTGTGTTGTGTTGTGTTGGAGAGCGGATGAGAACTGTGTTTTGTGTTGTCGGGGGATAGGTGTCTATGATCTGATGGTGAAGGGTATTGGTGCAGTCCATTCATACCATGGCTGGATTTTATGTATGTGTTTGTTTTAATTTATGACATAAAAAGCATTTTTACAATACTTATTATTGTTATCTTTAGTACTTTTATTTTTACATCAAACGTCACTCATGAAATTATCTTCTGTGGTATGCTGATGTGTTTTGTCTTTTCAGGATTGTGCATTATCACATACTGGCAGCATCAGAACTGGCTTGGTGCAGTGCCTTGTCCTTCTTGCCGCACACGGGTAACTGGCTGTGTTTGACACTGACAAGTGTGTGTGTGTGTGTGTGTGTGTGTGTGTGTGTGTGTGTGTGTGTGTGTGTGTGTGTGTGTGTGGTGTGTGTGTGTGTGTCACTGTGTGTGTTGTGTGTGTGTGTGTGTGTGAGTGTGTGGTGTGTGTGTGTGTGTGTGTGTGTGTGTGTGTGTGTGCGCGCGCGCGTGCGCGCACATGTCTGATCATGTAATTTGCCCCAGTTTCCAGTCTGTCCATGTCACTGTTTCATTTTTTTGTTTTTTGTTGTTGTTTTTCTTATGCCATCCTAGCATTGCTTTCTTTGATGTGTTTGATATGTGTTTGCACATTGTTTGGCTCACACTGTGCAGATGTTATATTGCCGCACAGCTGCAGTCTGTCTTCAGTGGGCATGCGTGCTAGGTATTTTCATGTTTCTGTAAGCAAACCATCGAGTTAAGTTTTGCAGAAAATGTGCAGTACAGTACATTTGTAGCTGTAACTGATTTACACACCTGTTTACACTTATATTTTGAGAGGGTTGCCTGATCTTAGCCAGTTTAGAAAGGTAAAAGATAAAATTATCATTAACCCTTTGACTCCCACACCCTATCCACCAATTCCAAAAACTTAACCCCTTGACTCCCTCATCTTATCCACCAGCTTCATGCAGGAAGCTGGTGGGTAGGGTGAGGGCGTCAAAGGGTGAAATGTTTGCTTTGCTAGCATGGTTGACTACACAGGATGCTGTGGACAGGGTGCAGGAGTCAAAGAGTTAGGTAGAGTCCTCTATACCCTGAGGCCAGCACCATATGGGCAGTGCTTACTTTTCTTTGTCATTGCTTTATCTTTCCTAACCAAAGAGGCAGGTAATGAGAATACTCTTTGATGCTTTCAGGTGACGCTTTTGTTACCAAACTTCACTGAAAATGAAGTTTCAGAGAGAACAGAGGAGGGTGTCAGCATCGAAGGGGAGATCAATGACTACAACCGCAGGTTTTCTGGAGAGCCTAGACCTGTGAGTTATCACTTTAGATACTTATTTAGTTGTGTGTGTGTGTGTGTGTGTGTGTGTGTGTGTGTGTGTGTGTGTGTGTGTGTGTGTGTGTTGTGTGCGTGCGTGCGTGCGTGCGTGCGTGCGTGCGTGCGTGCGTGCGTGCGTGTGCGTGCGTGTGTGTGTGTGTGTGTGTGTGTTCTGTTGTTTAAATTGAGACTAATAGAGTTTAGAGGAAAGGATCAGTATGCTTGTGCATGTGAATGCATACGTACATATATTTATGCTCATGCATGAATGTTTGTTTAAACCGGATGTTTTTGATATTTTCGGGGGGGGGGGGGGGGGGGGCTTTTTATGGAGTGACATTTCCAAATGTAAGTGAATTGAAGACATATATATGCAACCTAGTGAGAGGTCATGATTTTCAAGGTGTTTTTTTTTATAATCATCTGTTGTTTTTTCCCAATGTGATAGAAAAATTCTCTGCAGAAATTTCTTTTCTGTTCATGGGCAAATTTTGGTTACTCATGCAGAAGTGCATACTTTAGCATGACAGGTTTAAGTGAAATTGCTCCCTTCTATGTGTTTTGAGGACCCTCTCTTCAGGTATAGTTCATTCTTTTGTGTTTCCTCCCTTTCCCTTCTTTTTGGTCTTGCACCCTTCCTCCTTTATGCCATCTTCTTCTGTCCTCTCTTCTCTTCGCTCTTATTCCTCCCATTTGTGCCCTCTTGTTTCTTTTTGGAATAGGTGAATGAATGACTGGATGACTTCAGTTAAGTGTTCGTATAGTTTGGAGATCTTACATGTCACTGTGCCAGATACTCTCTCTCTCTCTCTCTCTCTCTCTCTCTCTCTTTTCTCTCTCTCTCTCTCTCTCTCTCTCTCTCTCTCTCTCTCTCTCTCCAGTCCATTTTCAGCAGTTTTTGTGTCAGTATTGCCATGCTGTTCATTTTGACCCCTCATCACTTCTCTAATCCACCCAAAGTTTGTCACTTTGAAAGCAGGGCATGAAGAGCACAAGATTCTGGGAAGATTTTTTTTTTCAATGTTATGATGATGATGGGAATGGGAATGGTGGTGACGGTGCTATGGAGTTCTGTGTCAGATTGAGACTACATGACGGGTTGTACTCTGTGTTTCTTTTCATAATGATTAGTACTGGCATCAACCAGACAGCCAATGGTTCTAACATAGACACTTGTGGCATTGGCAGGACTTTTAAAACCTTTTGACTCCCGCACCCTGTCCACCACCATCGTGCATTGTCAACCATGCTAACAAACCAAAATGTAACCCTTTGATTCCCTCACCCTATACACCAGCTTCCTGCAGGAAGCTGGTGGATGTGGTGAGGGAGTCAAAGAATTAAGCTTTTGCAGTTGGTGGATAGGGTTTCGAGAGTCAAAGGTTAAATAACATCTCCAATGACATATCTGTAAAGTGGGTAAGGATCGACTGTGTGGTCCCATGTTACCAGTGAGCCCATAGCATGTTCAGTCTTGAATAATAACCAGTTGGGGACTAAATTTACAGCAGTGTTTTTTGTGTGTGTTTGACAGATGGGGGTTCAGATCCATGCCTCCCAGTCAGAAATCTGTTAGGCTTATCACTGGACCGTGTTGATTGATAGTTTGGCAGATTCTTTATACGTATGGGATTGTCCACCCAGGATGATTTCATGTCTTGTGTCAAATGCAAACCTATATAATGGATAGATGGATTGTTTTGTGGTAATAGGAAAAACGAGTAATGTATATTCTTTGTTCTTTGTGCAAGAATATGTGTATAGGCTTTTTTGTTTGTTTTCGTTTGTTTTGCTTGTTTTATTGGCTTTTATCAGAGCTGAGATGCAATACTCATCTTGCTTATTCGTAATGCTTTTATCCTTGCAGTACATGGACTACATCAGGGACCTCCCCACGCTTCTGCGCCATGCTTGGAATGAGTTTTTCACCGTAGGTGGCCTCATTTTCATGTTCCGTGTGCGAGTCGTCATTTGTATCATTGCTGCTTTCATCTACTTCATCTCCCCACTGGACATCATTCCAGAGGCAGCGTTTGGCATTCTTGGATTCTTAGATGACATTTTGATCGTCCTGCTCCTTGCCATCTACATCAGTATTGTTTATCGCCAAATTGTGGAAGCACGAGCAGCACGAGCTGCACATAATGCGCAGGGAACTTGAGGCTTACTGCTCAAGTTGTGTTGTGTGCCAAAAACATTGGCTTCTTCAAACATGAGAAAGATTATTAATGAAACTGTTTGGTGTTCAGAAAAGTGAAGTGCAATCTTATCATTTGTGTGTCATACAAAGTGAAAGTGCTGATGTTGTATCGATAACCTGTCTGAAAGTTTGTGTGTTGTTGTACAAGGTGCTTATGTTGTATTGATGATCTTCCTGAAAGAATGTGTGTATGTGTTTGTATGTGTGTAGATGTACATGAATGCGTGTGTGTTGATTCTTTAAAAATACATTTATGGGACCGATACATAGTATTGACTGAGATGTGTTCATTTACTTGTTTTTGTTCGTTTATTTCTTTGATTATTCCAGTTTGTCACCCCTCCCTGTTTGAGTCCTCAGAAAACACAGTTTCCAGCTGATGCATTACTGACCAGCTTTTCTAGCACCTCTGTAGGTATAATTTGCTTGGGTCTTGTTTAAGAATCTATGTGGAGATGCTCTAGTCATTATACTCTTATAGTTTACATACACTGGAAGTGATTTCATGAAGCTGTATAAATTTTACAATGCTTGTTCTGCTCAAGATTTATAATTTGGGCTTTGTGTCTGCTTTCAAGATGCAGCATGTATATATAAATAAATATATATATGTAAATTTTTCTTGCATTTCTCTGCTTGGTAATAAAATGTTGGAACAATCCATATCAGTGCATGGTGTCTATGTCAGTGTGCATGATAATGTCGTTATACACGGCTGTTTCAGTAGCTCCCTTTTTCACCTTTTAGTTGGTCGGCCAGCCTGGCACCAGATGTCAAGATATCAGACGTCTGCCCTTACCCGTAGCCATGTGTTTCCGCATTCCTTAGTCTAGTGGCAAGGGAAATAGAGGATTAATACTGTGCTGTACAGTGATTAAGCCATTTTATCATCAACTTTGGCGTTGTGTAGAATGAAATTCTGCATCATCTGTCAATTCATTTTTTGGAATCCTTGTTGTTTGTTTATCATTTGACTGAGTGCAGCTATACATTATTTGTTTAGTTGTGTAGTTTGAGTTTGTGCTTCATTTCTAGAGAGTAAGTGAGTGTCATCATTTCTCACTGTGGGTAAGTGTGTGTGTGTGTGTATGTGTGTGTGTGTGTGTGTGTGTGTGTGCAGTCTATTGTTTGCTGTATTTCATCTACCTTTCTATACTGGACTTATTTCATGTGAAACGGGAGACAGTACGTGAGTGAAAATATTTTTAAGTTTTTGTTTTGTTGTTGTTGTCTCTTTTGTTTTTGTTGCTGTTTTGTTTCATTTCTTTTGTTACTTTTGTTTTTGTTGTGGTTTTGTTTTGTTTTTTATTTTTGTTTGTTTGCTTTTGTTTGTTTGTTTTGTGTGTGTGTGTGTGTGTTGTGTTGTGTTGTGTTGTGTTGTGTTGTGTTGTGTGTGTGCATGTGTGTGTGTGTGTGTGTGTGTGTGTGTGTGTGTGTGTGTGCGTGTGTGTGTGTGACTCAGTTTCGTCTTTTATTTAGATTTTTTTTACTGAAAGTGAACCTGTTTTTTTTCCTGTTATTCATTGTTGTTGTTGTTATCGTTGTTGTTTGTGTGTGTGTTTGTCGTATTTTAGTAGTTGTGCGTGTGTATCTGTGACGGAAGTGGTAATAAGAACTGGCAAATGGATGTCTGCTGGTTCTGTATTAAAAGAGAGTTAGTGTTGAGGCTATGTAGGCCTGTGTAGTCAGCCTCTGCATTGTGTGAAAGAAGGCTGCTGCCTTGTACTGTGAGAGAAATCTGTGCCATATCAAAGTGATGGGATGCTTACTAAACAAGCTGATAACGATCCTTGCAGACAACTAAACATTTATTCGGTAAGTTTGGTGTTGTCCACACACATGCAGCTAACATCTCTGAAAATATGAATGTTGTAAAGGTGCAGGTGCATGAACAGTTTGTCATTTAAACTGGGTTTTTTATTTTACGTATGTGGTTTTCTTCTGTCAGTCATCTGATCTTTGCAAACAAAACAGCTGTTATATCTAATTTTTCTGCATGCCTGATATCAGTTTCTACATGAGTCATTCCTGTGTTTGGTTATATTGTTCATATTTCTCTTGGTGAAACTCAGACTTTGTAATTTAATGTTTTCACAACCTACCCATGTACTACAACGCTATAAAAAGTTAACTGGCCTTGCTACAAGTCTCGTATCACTAACACCTGCGGTTCCCTTTTGACAGCTCAGCGCGTTGCACTCACACACTGCTCTGTGCAGAGCGCTCAACTGGCTAGCTGCCACTTGAGAGTCCACATCTGCTTATTATCTCTCCCGTCCCATCCCCTCCCCTCCGCCGCTCCTGCTCTCAAACTAAAATCTTGCTCGGGAACAGCCGTGTATATGGTGTTTGTGTATGTGCGTGTGTATGTATGCAAACTATTTCAGCAGGTTTTTTGACTGGTTATGAATATACAGCTTTGTTTTGTGCGTGTGGGTTCTTTCAAGTCATGACAAAAAAATGGTATAACTCCACCATTTTACTGCAGACTCAATGAAGACCTCGTTTCATGATGTGCCTCCAAAATTTATATTTTTGCTTAATGAATATCGTTCATTTGACTGGATTTCAACATGGAAAAGATCTGATTTGAGTAGAACCTTTCATTGGTTTTAGAACCTTGCATTGGTTTGTGTCTGAATGATTTTAGCTTGCTCTTAAACTGCAGCTGATAATGGATATGATGTGTGGCTGGTTTCATCTTTAGCAGACTCAGAGAGGACCTTGGTTTTGTGACATTTCTCTGGAATATATTTTTGCTTTTATAGGAGAAACGAATAGCTTTCTGTTTGATTTGATTTCAAGCTGGAAATGAACAAATTTTAGTTGGATCTTGCACTGGTTTGGTTCCTAATGTTTTCAACTTGTTCTTGAATATTGAGTGACTTCATGTGTGATATATAATTGTAATCTTTGACTTTTGTTGATGAGTGACTTGATATGTGATAATTGTAACCTTTGCCTTTTGTCGGTGGCATTATGACAGCCCTAGTATGGCTCATGTGTGTTGTCTTGGCTCTGAGCAACATGAATTGAACTGAATGGTGATCTGTACTTTCCCCTCTTGCCAGTTCCCCTCTCCTCTTTTGCTCATTCTTCAACGTCCCCTCCTGTGCTCTGTTCCCTTCTATTCACCCTGCATCTTCTATAGGAATAGGAAATGTGACACAGTACACAAGGCTAATGTTAAGATTTCATATTGGGGATTTGTAAATATGTTGGCATAAAAAAGTTTAATTGACAGATTGATTAATAACAATAACAGTACGCAAAAGGAAACAGTATCAGAATTGATCTACCAGCTACATTTCAATTTAGCAAGTATTTGAGGTTTTGTTGGCTGCTATTCAAAGTGCAGCTGGCTGTTATAGTTTATCAGAGATTAGCTGAGAGTGTCTTCTTTTTTGTTTAGACCTGGCTTTTCCATGCTTGTAACAAATGTTCAAAGTTTTATCTGCTTATATGAAAAAATCTGAGCTTTTGCCAAGCAAGTTTAGGTAAACTTAGGCCAGTTTTTACATATGTTTTAATGTACTTACACAATTGTATTCACATATGATTTTTGAACCTCCCCTGGTTATAAATTGGGTGGAATCGTCAATACCAGGGAGGTATCCTTAGATTGTGTGTATGAGTGCATTGATATGTACTTAATTTTCTTTTCCAGTTTTTTTTTTTCAAGGCCATGCATGTGTTGTTTTGAGGTGTTTATCTGAGGATCTTGCACATTTTGTGCTTGGCTTTCTGCAGGGTGCCAGGTAGCATGGACATCAAGCCAACACAAGTCTGTTGACACGTGCATGTGATAGATGATGCATGTGTGTCCAGTTTTTCTAGTCAACACAGTCTATCATTGAAGGAGCACAAGGGCTTATTAGCTTTGATGTCCACGGTTTTGTTTACTTAAGTCATGTCATTCCCCTTGCCTTTCTGTTTGTTGGGGCTTTCTGATTACCTCCTCTAACCAGTCTGCTGGAGCTTTCTTTCTTAACCCCTTCACTCCTGCACCCTAACCACCAACTGCAAAGACTTAACTCTTTGATTCCTTCACCCTATCCACCAGCTTCCTAGAGGAAGCTGGTGGATAGGGTGAGGGAATCAAAGAGTTAAGTTTTTGCTTTGCTAGCATGTTAGCGGTGCAGGATACTGCTGGCCAGGGTTCAAAAGTCAAAGGGTTAAAGAGGCTGTATACAGGTGGTCTGTTTTTATTGATCCAGTGAGGTGATAGTGTTGTTTTTATTATTATTGTCATATATTATTATTGTTATCATATATGACTTTTCTTTGTTTGGGCTTGGATGGTCATGGCTTCATTTGAACATGTCCTGCCATGCCTTTTGTTTTCTGAAAAATATTGCAACACCCCCTTTCTGGAGATTTGGGTTTTGCTGATGACAGTTACCCCCTCCCTCCCTTGGGGATGCCAGGGGTTCGTTCAGTATAAACATTATCCCCATCTTCTGGAAATTCTGGCTAGAAATTTCCTCTTTTCTGTTACTGTCTTTGTTTCTTTCTACCTCCTTTGCTTTCTGTCATTTCTTCCTATCATTTTCTTGCCTTGCTGGTCCATTCACCAGTAGGCCTATGTGTTCGAGAAAGTCTTGCGTACTTTCTCTTAGGATTGATAATTGGGTACATGTGTTAAGCGCATTTTTGACTCTAGGGATATGAGATATGCGGAAGCAATTTTAGGTAATTAAGGCTCGTTTTTATATATGTTTTAGTGTCCTTAGTTATTTGTAAATTTGTATTCAGGTATGCTTTTTAGATCCCCTGTGTTATAAATTGGATGGAATGGTCAGCGCCAGGGGCATCTCTGTAGATTATGTGCGCAAATGCATCGATATGTGTACTTAATTTTCTTTTCCTTTCTTTCCTGTTGAAGTATTGTGTATGTTTTGAACTGATTATAGCCTTGATATGGCTCTACATAGTCGGCTGGGCTTTAAACAACAACAACAATGCTGATGACCGCTACAAGTCTGCGGTGTGGTCAAACCGGGGGCATATCTTTAGATTATGTGCGAACATGCATTTATACATGTACTTAAATTATGCACGAACATGCATTGACATGTGTACTTAATTTTCTTTTCTAGCTTTTTTTTCAACCAGATGTTGTGTACTGTTTTGATGTGGTTGTAGACATGATATGGCTCTGTGCAGTCGGCTGGGCTTTAAACAATAAGAATAAAAATCAAGTCTGCTGGAGATGTCGCTGTAAGCTGTTTATGACCATCAAGGAGTACTATCATTTGATCTGTCCATTTTGGTTGGCCCGGCCAAGAGGTTTTGCTGAGACTTTGCGACAAATGAAGCAGTCGAAGTGCTTTGGCGGGTTCAGTCAACAGCTCCATCACCTGTTCACCATCTGGAGATCCCTGTGGATTGTTTGGCGTCATTTTATCTTTGGGCATCCCCTTCGCCTCTGTCCCTGTGGGTTTCATTGAAGAACTCTGGTGTTCAGTCTGTCAGGTGGAAGTTTATGACGTGTTTCAGGGTTACATTGAAGGACTCTGTTGGCAAGTCTGTCAAGTGGAAGTCCTATGACAGCCCATCCGTGACTGCTGGGGAGACAGGCTCAGGTCGGTTGAGGACTTCGTTGAAGTGCTCTGCCTGTCTGGCAAGCTTGTCCTTTCCTTTATATAGCAGGGTACCATCTTTTTGGTGTCACTGGGCCTGCGCTAGCTGTCTAGTTTTTGAGCTGCCAGTGATCTTCTTAGCGATCTGGTATACATCAAGCGTGTCAATTTAGGTTGCTGCTCATTCAGCCTCTTCTGCCTGATTTTCCATCCATGCTTTTTTATCCTTCTGTGCATTGCGCGTCACCTCTCTGTGTTTTTCTATGTGCTTCTGGTACATGGCATTGCTATTGGAGTTTGCATTGTGTCTTCTCTGATACAGGGTTTTCCTTTTATCGATCTGCTTCCAGGTGTTGTCACTGATCCATGAGCAATTTCTTGTAGCCCAGGCCCCCTGTGGGGATGCCGGGGGTTCTTTCAGTGTAAATAGTGTCCCCACCTTCTGGAAATTCTGTGCTAGAAATTTCCTCTTTTCTGTCACACTCTCTTTTCCTGCCTTGTTCCTTTGCTTTCTGTCATCTCTTCCTATCATTTCTGCCTTGCTGGTCCATTCACCTGTATGTGTTCAATAAAATCTTACATACTTTTTCTAAGGATTGATAATTGGGTACGTGTGTTAAGTGCATTTTTGGCTCTAGGGAAGTGAGGTATGCACAAGCAAATTTAGGTGATTCAGGTCCGTTTTCATATATGTTTTAGTGTCTTTAGTTACGCTTAAATTTGTATTCAGGTGTGTTTTTTAGATCCCCTGTGCGATAAATTGGACGGAGTGGTCAACGCCCGGGGCAAATGCATTGATATGTGTACTTAATTTTATTTCGTTTTTTTTTTTCTGTTGAAGCTTTGTATGTTTTGAAGTGGTTATAGCCCTGATATGGCTGTAAGCAGTCAGCTAGGCTTTAAACAACAATAACAGTTGTAGCCTAGGGCTTCTTCACCTGCTGTTGTTGTCATTGCATCCTTAGTTTTTCCCATCATTCTGATGTTTCTGGTGGTGTGTCTGCCAAAATGGAGGATCTTTTCCTCAGGTAGGTCTTAAACTGAGCTTCTGTTGCAATCCTGTCCTTCAGTTTACTGATGTCAGACTTCTTGGGTATGGACGTCTTCCTCTTTTCCCTCTTCAGTTTGATGGATAGATGATGATGGCTGCAGACATCGGCCCCTCGATACATTCACACCTCTCATAGACATGGTATTGTCCATCTTCGTCCGGTCGCTATGTGGTTGATCTGTGTCTGATTGATTGATTTGGTTCAGTTTTTATGTCGACACCCACCTCAGGTGATATGGCAGACGGGGATTACCATCCCAAGGAAGTGGGGGAAGGGTGGTTTATCTAATCCTATACTGACACCACCAGAACAACAATGATGTTAAGATGGGACAGAGAGATCGCCAGTTTTAATATAGCGCACCCCGGGATTCGAACCCACAATCCGACACTCAATCCAACTGAGCTACTGGGGCCCACCGATCTGTGTCTTGGTTCTGTGGTCATTATATGTCCATGTCGTCCTATGGGCGTTCTAGTGATTAAAGGGAGACTACCCAGTCTTCATATTGTTCATGGCACAGAACTAGGTGAATCTATCCTTGTTTTTTGTGCGGTTATCAAGAATGTGTTTGAGTCACAATCTGTTTTCTCCAATCTGAGCGTTCAGGTCCCCCGTCACAGTAAGGATGTAATGGTGAGGGATCTTGTCAGCCACGTCCTGGTGTTTGTTCGTTGGGGCATAGCATTGTGCTGTGCTGATCTTTGTGTCAGATGTGGTGAATCTTGCATCATGAGCCGTTCATTGATAGGTGTCCATTTTTCAAGGGTGCTCTTAACCCTTTGACTCCCGCACCCTATCCACCAGTTGCAAAAACAGTCCTTTGATTCCCTCAACCTGTCCACCAGCTTCCTGCAGGAAGCTGGTGAATATGGTGAGGGAGTCAAAGGGTTAACTTGCTTTGCTAGCATGGTTGACTATGCAGGATGCCGGTGAACAGGATACAGGAGTCAAAAGGGTTGACAAACTTGTCCATGGTGCTACTCCATCCCGATGAACTACCATCTTGACGACCTGAGAACAGGATGACCTTGTTCTCTGAAACGAACTTACCTGAATCAATCCAGACTTGGCTGAAGCCTGAAATGTTGATCTTGTTGGCCCCCATTTCTGTTATGACTTGAGCCAACTCGGACGACTGGTAGAGCGTTTTCATGTTTGAGTACTCCGTATGCGTAATATTTTCAAAGACAGAACTCTGGTCTTCATTGCCCTGGCTTCTTCATTGAGGTTTTCACTGGCATCCATCATACTGTGTCTGGTCAGAGATGACTTTCATCTTGGCTGCTTGGAAGCTGTTGCATTTTGAAGCATAATCATCGCAAGGTTGTTTTGCCAGAGATAGGGTGCTGACTTGAGGCCCAACTATTTACATTGATCATAGAGACTGCAAGTGGAGTAGTTTTTTTTTATTAGGATTGATAATTTTTTTTATTAGGATTGATAATTGTGTACATGTATTGATTGCATGTTTGGCTCTAAGAAAATATGCTTGCAGGAGCAATTTTAGACGATTTAAGCCATTTTTATGTATGCTTTAGTGTCCTCAGTTGTGCTCAAATTTGTATCCAGACTTGTTTCTAGAAATCCTCTGGTGATAAGATGGACAGAATGGTCAACGCCAGAGGCATTTACGCAGATCATGTGCACACATGCACTGATATGTGAATTTAATTTTCTTTTCCAGCTTTTTTCCCCCCAACCAGATGTTACGTACCGGTACGTTTTGAGATGGTTATAGTCCTGATATGGCCATGTGCAGTCGATTGGGTTTTAAACGATAAGATTAAGTCTCTCTCCTGACTGCCAGCCTTGGACAACAACGTATGGTGTGGGCTGTCTTTAGTCATGGACACTTAGCCATGGAGTCTTCATGAGATCCCACTGCCCTATGACCAAGTGGCTGGCTAGATAGAAAGCAGTCCTTTTCTCCTGTTCAGTAAGACATCAGTCCTTTTCTCCTGCTCAGTTAAACTTCAGTCTTTTTCTCCTGCTCAGTAAAACTTCAGTCCTTTTCTCCTGCTCAGTAAGACATCAGTCCTTTTCTCCTGCTCAGTAAAACATCGGTCCTTTTCTCCTGCTCAGTAAAACATCAGTCCTTTTCTCCTGCTCAGTAGAACACCAGTCCTTTTGTCGTGCTCAGTAAAACATCAGTCTTTTTGTCCTGCTCAGTAAAACATCGGTCCTTTTCTCCTGCTCAGTAAAACATCAGTCCTTTTCTCCTGCTCAGTAGAACACCAGTCCTTTTGTCGTGCTCAGTTAAACTTCAGTCCTTTTCTCCTGCTCAGTTAAACTTCAGCCCTTTTCTCCTGCTCAGTTAAACTTCAGTCTTTTTCTCCTGCTCAGTTAAACTTCAGCCCTTTTCTCCTGCTCAGTTAAACTTCAGTCCTTTTCTCCTGCTCAGTTAAACTTCAGCCTTTTTCTCCTGCTCAGTTAAACTTCAGTCCTTTTCTCCTGCTCAGTTAAACTTCAGCCCTTTTCTCCTGCTCAGTTAAACTTCAGTCCTTTTCTCCTTCTCAGTTAAACTTCAGCCCTTTTCTCCTGCTCAGTAAAACATCAGTCCTTTTCTCCTGCTCAGTGAAAGATCGGTCCTTTTCTCCTGCTCAGTAAAACATCAGGGAAGTCTCGCAGTTTTTCTCCCATAAGTTTTATATACTTGTTTTTGCTGTCTTGTATGTACACTTGATAAAAGCCAATCGGCCAAAAGTTTGTGCCTGTCTTGCCTTGTGCTTTAAATAGCCTTGCTTTCTTGTTCTATTTTTTATGTTTCTGGTAGTTAGAAAAGGTAGAGCTCCTGATTACCGATATCACTGCATAGGGTTGAGTCTGGTTCAAGAAGAACTATACCCCCATGGGGATGCCAGGGCTCTTTGGGGATATAGAAGGAAATTCTGTGGTAGAAATTTCCTCTTTTCTATCACTCTCTTTGTTTCTTTCCTTTTTTTCTATCTCTCTCTTTGTTTCTTTCTTTCTCCTTTACTTTCTATCATTTCTTCCTACCATTTTCTGCCTTGCTGGTCCACTCACCTGTATGTGTTTGATAAAGTCTTACGTACTCTTTCTCTTAGGATTGATAGTTGGGTACATGTATTAAGTGCATTTTTGACTCCAGGGAAATGAGATATGCAGAAGCAGTTTTAGGTAATTTAGGCCTGTTTTGTATATCTTTTAGCGTCCTTAGTTATGTTTAGATTTGTATTCAGCTATGTTTTTTAAATCCTCTGCGATAAATTGGATGGAGTGGTCAACGGCAGGGGCATGTCTTTAGATTATGTGCGCGAGTGCATTAATATGTGTACTTGATTTTCTTTTCCCTTTTTTTCCTGTTGAAGTATTGTGTATGTTTTGAAACTGTTATAGCCTGATATGGCTGTACGCAGTCGGCTGGGCTTTAAACATAACTAACAGTAACAGTTCAATAAAAACTGTACGTACAATCTCCAGTCTGTCACTTCTGAGTAGGTCCTTGACCTTCTTTATGGTTGGAGATGGTAAAACAATAAGAGAGAGGAGATGGGTGCCGTCCTTGTGATGCTGCTGATCTTCAAAGAAATTGAATTATATACCATCGTGCTACCGTTCAACCCTGGGGTTATGCAAGAACCTTTAACTATTTTACGGGAGTACAAGCTCCCTGCTGGTATATCTACCCGGATCATCGAGACACCTAGGCCACCCCATCACGTCCATGAATGGGGTAATTCAGGGTCTTCTAAGTTTAAATGGCAGACTTTTCAGATTGACAAAATTTATTGCCAATGGAGAGTCACAAAGTTTTATTTATTTATTTATTTGTATGTGTTGGTTATTTATTTATTCATTTATTTATTTATTTATGTTCTCATTTATTATACTTTATTTTTGCTGCACAAGTTTTCGTTGCACATGTGAATGAGAAGCAAGGTACATGACATGTTGTGTGTGTTAACTGTTTCATGATTTTGGTTTTTGTCATTTTCGATTATTATCTTCCACTTTGTCACTGTGTTGTGTTGCAGTGTGTATGTTGGGAGAGAAGGGATGGGGGTGAGGGTGTTAGAAGAGCGATTTGTTGTTCCTCGTTACCCGTTTAAAGAGAAAGATTGAGATGACTGTGGCTTTATGAGTTATTGCAGATATCAAACATATTTTGGCTTATTATCAGTTGGACTTGACCGTGTTTGAAAGTTAGGGTGTAGCCTGTAATTATAACATTTGAAAGTAAAAATGGTCAACCAAGATTATTTTATATTGAAATTTAGAATAAGAAAGATGAAGTTTGAAACGAAAATAATATTTTAGTGATGTGATGCAATGTTTGAAGGAAAATGAGATTTATAGTATGACTTTTGTTATTGTTGATTGTGTTAATCTGCTCTTGTTGAATGGTATGTGTTGTTCCTGTTGTCTTTAACAGTTAATAAAGATTTTATTGGAAAAATGATGGTATTGTACAAAGGTGTGACGTGGTTAGATAGTGCTGTCTGTCTGTTTTCTATAAAACCTTACAATGAAGATTAATTTATGTACTACAAATGTCGGAATTTCTGTAAATATTTTCTCACTCGTCTGTGGTTTATACTAATAAGAATCCAAAACAGACACAGCTAAGTGCACGCATGTGTGAACACACGCATGAACTCAACACACACACACACACCCCACACACACACACACACAACACACACACACACCACACACACACACTCATACACACAAATACACACACACACACACACACACACACACACACACACGTAACACACACACACAACACACACACACACACACACACACACACACACACCACACCACAACACACACACACACAGTATCACGTATATAAACACACACGCGCGCGCGCACGCACACACACACACACACACACACACACACACACACACACACATGCACGCACACACTTTTAATCCTTATGTTCTTTTCAAGACAATGGAAATGTCAAGTCTGTTTCGGACATGACAGTCTCTCGAGTGATAAAAATGTTTTTATTGTTCATGGGACACACACACACCACACACACACACACACACACACACACACACACACACACACACACACACACACACACACACACACACACACACACGTGTGTGTGTGTGTAATACAGATTAGCTTGAATCGCCTAAAATGTTTTAGAAAAGAACTGATCATCAACGTTTTAATTCAAACAGTCTGCGCGCGCACGCACGCACGCACACACACACACACACACACACACACACACACACACACACACGCACGCACACACACACACACACACACGCACGCACACACACACAACACACACACACACACACACACACACGTTTGTGTAATACAGCTTAGCTTGAATCGCCTAAACTGTTTTAGAAAAGAACTGATCATCAACGTTTTAATTCAAACAGTCTGCGCGCGGCATACACACACACACACACACACACACACACACACACACACACACACACACACACACACACACACACACACACACACACACACATGTAATATAAATTAGATTTGAAATCGGCTAAAATGTTCTAGAAAAATAAAACGGTGATCATCAACGCTTTAATTCAGTTTGTGCACGCATCAACAACAGTAATTAAAGAGTTAATAAACACACTATGACTTTTTGTTTATCACTTTATGTTGGTGACTTTATAGTTTACTTGAAGAAGTGATACTGCTGCTTGTTCACTTCTTCCGATAAATTGGATAGAGATAAACATGCAGTAACCGGTTTAGCAACAGTGTAAAGATTTTACACCGCGATAAAATTCACGGTGGGAAGACGTGCAGATAACTGCAACTGAATCACACTGCAGTCATATTGGGTATGTTCGATTAAAATGTTTGTTGTTCTTCTTTTGCAAATATAAAAAGTAGTTAGCCTATGATAGACTTTGATCCGCATACGAGGACAAGTTGAATTTTCCACAGGAAATATAAAAGCAGTTAGCCTATGATAGACTTTGATCCCTATACGAGGAGAAGTTGAATTTTCCACAGGAAGAAAAAATAAAAAGAAATCATATGGAAATGTAGCAAGATCAATATGGGCTTTGTAAGGTTTATGCCATGATCACCACACACATGGCACCTGTTACGTTAGTGCATATGGAATTCGTTCCGAGCGCGGAGACGTCTTTTGAGAAACTGAAACTGAAACTAAGGGAACGGTACAACGTAAGATAAAACAAGACAGACGACAGAAGAGAGAGAATGACAATATTGCTTGAATGATCAGAAATTAAGTACTTCTCTGCAATCCAGGCTTTTTACCTACAACCGTCTGAAATCAAGTTAGCTGATACATCACTCTGATGCAGTGCCGTTACACTTACAGACCACAGAAGTGGAAGTGGACTATAGAGTCTAGCTTATGTACTGATTTATTGAGTCGACTTTTTTTCTATAAAATTTTTCTTCAGTTGCTTGGGGTTCTCAGTTGTACTGGTCATCCACAACACTAGACTCAGATCAAATACTTGCAGGGTCTGATGGAGGATGGAGAAGGGGAAAGGAGGGAAAAATACCTGGGCTCGAATTTGGAACCTTTCAGTTTCAAGACGTGTTCTAACCACTAGGCCAGGTGAGCAAAGTCTTTACTGAAAATATACACGAAAAACATGGAAATCTCATCAAACTCTAGATGGTATCTACATACAGTGCTGATCCGACTGTTCTTTGTATCGCATTGTAACATATAGTTCTTAATTAGGTCGTGCTCTGTGTATGTGTATGTGTATGTGTATGTGTATGTGTATGTGCGTGTGTGTGTGTGTGTGTGTGTGTGTGTGTGCGTGGTGTGTGTGTGTGTGTGTGCATGTGTGTGTGTGTGTGTGTGCATGTGTATGTGCGTGTGTGTGCGTGTGTGTGTGTGTGAATGTATATGTGTGTGTAGCTGTGTTAGTTTGTTTGTTAGTGCGTGCGTGTGTGTGTATTTGTGTGCGTGAGTATGTGCGTGTGGTTGTGTATGTTTGTGTGTGCATGTGCGCGCGCGCGTGCGCACGTGCTTGTATGTGTGTCATAAATGTATGAAGTAGAATAAAACAACAATGTCGCGAGAAAAATGACGAACATTTTATGACAATGGCGCCCAAGACATATCTATTCAAAGAGCGTATCAGACAGTTATGATCGCAGACAGAAAAGCCAGATTGAAACATGTAAAATATTTCGAACCGCTGATCTGGGGGGTCAGCTCAGCAGACAGGGCTTCCTATTTACGACTGTTGTGGTGGGCGTATAATACATAAAATCTCTACAGGGGTGCTATGTTCAACTGTCACATGAGCAGGCGCTCTACAACTTCCTTCTAGATTTGTAAAATGTAAGTCTTCCGTTTTTCTTTAAAGTAATCAGACATATTCTGCTGATAGAAAAAGAATTGTGAGAGTGAAGGAATAAAAGTTGAAAATAAGATAAAAACAACCACGATATTTGAAGCACTCAATCTAAACAGATTGAGGTTAAAATCCTGATCCACCCTTTTCGAATTTTGAACTCGTCCAGTTAGGATTCACCTTCTACGTCATGATACGTGTATCGGAAAACGGAAGGGATTGCCCTTCTTTTTGTCAGTGTTTGACGGGTGTCTCAGACGGTGGGGAGTTATATCCGAACACGTGAAGATTGTGTGAAAGCACGGGTTTTATATTTCAGTGACAGACGGCGAGCAAAAGATGCAGATGACATTTTCCGTGTTTTGGCGGATGTTTGCTCAACAATTTTGGACTTGTTGGTGACTTGATTTGAACTGTTTCGAGTTCAGACACAGATTACAAGCAGACGACAGTTGGATTATCCAAGAAGTGAAGTAAGAATATCAAGCAAGGAACAGAGCAAAAGTGGTTTTCAGGTTTCTTTGTTTTGAAATGGCTGACATAATGGCGGAAGAGTCTGTTCACGACAGCGCCGTTTCCTGGGAACACAGTCGAGAGAATTCCACGAGCAGCGAACGATGGCAGACTGAAGAGCAGAACAAGGAAAACACACAGACGAACACACTGTCACGACAGAACAGCACGAGTAGCGACGGCAGTGGCAGTGGACAGATGATACTGCATGATGGAGTGAAACTGGCAGAAGAGAGCAGGACTGACATGGCAGGCTTCACAAATCCAGCATTCAAAAGGTATGGAAAGATTTTTTTCATACGTATATCACAACGGGATTTTCCACACGAAAATTTGTCCGTCTGTTTTTTCTAAGACAGGGCACGTTGCCGCCACAAAGCAGCGCCACCTTCCCCTCCTTTCGTTTTTTAAAATCTATTTAAACTAAAGTGACTTTTTTTGGTACCATTTAATGATTTTGCCAGGGAGTTTGTTGCATGCCGACTTTGCTTCACTCGGGATTTCGGGTTATCGTTTTATCCATACAACTGGCACCGAGAACAGCACTTGCGGCGTAGTGAAAGACCAACCTGAAGCTTCGAGTACTGTACGGTGTACCACAACTGTACGAAATACACTGTGTGCAAATGTATAGGATTACAGCAGGGAAATCCCCAGTGGGGATACCGGGGTCTATATATATATATACATGTTTTAGTATGTTTACTTATGTTTACGTGTGTATTCAGATGTTTTTTTTAACTCCCTGGTGATATATTGGATGGAATGGTCAACACCAGGAACATATCCTTAAGTTATGTGCGCGAATGTATTATGTATGTATTTTCTTTTCCATTCTTTTTTCTCCAGTGATGCGTGGCGTACGTTTTGAGATGGTTAAAGTCATGATACGGCTCTGCACAGTCAGCTGGGCTTTAACTTAACATCAATTAAAACAGTAGGGGAAAGATAAGGTGACTAGAAGTACAAATGATACAGAATGAATGTGAAGTTGGTTTGGAGTTAAAAGTTGGACTTTGTTCAAGAGGAATTCGTCGCAATCGGATAGCTGCATATGCGCTATATCTGCCAGTATTTGGTAGACTTGCTCAGCTTGCACAGAACCTTATAAACTGGTAAGACCTTCAAAAGGAGAGGGGAGGCTGGGGACAGAAAGGACGTAATAACATTAAAGTGACACCAGCAGAATGATGGAAGCGTGGAGATGGGCAGCGAATAGATCAGTTTTTGATGTTGCGGGACGGGATTGAACTCCAGATTACTAGATCTTGAGTCACAGCTCTGTCAAGAGAACAAACCAGCCCGTGTAAAAATGTGGCCTGCTCGAAGGTTGAACCCAGTCCAGTTGATGTATGCTCGGAATTGACTTTTCTTTTAGGGGCGACCTTCACTGTCGTATGCAAACTCATCTATTGGCATCGATACTCGTAGGTCTTTACCAAGGTGAATGTGTGTGGCTCCCCTCCTGCGTTTCGGTATAACTTATAATGTTTAAAAACTTGGGTATCTCCCATTCTATAAACTTGCCAACTCCCATTCTATAAAACACCACTTCTATGCTGATGACACCCAACTTCAAGACAGTGACTCACCTGATAATATACAGCGCCTGTTGACTCGCACCACTGAGTGTTACTCGGACATTAAGAACTGGATGACACACAATAGACTTCAGCTTAATGACGACAAAACAGAAGCTATCCTCATTGGCACCCGTCAGAAACTTTCTCAGCTGCCTCCTCTTTCTCTCCCATTATGTAACACATCAGTCCCAATTTCTGATTCAGCTAAAAACCTTGGTGTCTGCATTGACTCTACCCTCTCCATGAACAACTTTGTTTCTCAAACTGCCAGATCCTGCTACTATCATCTCCATCGTATAAAGCTGATCAGGAAGTATCTCTCTGTCGAAACAACTGCAAAACTCGTTCTCTCCTTCATAATGTCTCGCATTGACTATTGCAATTCACTCCTGTCTGGTCTTCCTGCCTCCACCATTCACATCCTACAGCGCATTCAAAACAATGCTGCACGCCTTGTACTCAAAAAGAAAAAAGCTGACCACATATCTCCTCTCCTGGCACAACTTCACTGGCTCCCTGTATCAAAGCGCATACAGTACAAACTAGACACCATGTGCTACAAAAGCCTCAATAACGCAGCCCCCGATTACCTGTCAAGCCTACTTGAGATCTATCTTCCCTCACGTACCCTCCGCTCTGCCTCTGATCCTCTGACTCTTCGCTTTCCACGCACTAAGCTCAATACCTATGGTCCACGAGCCTTCTCTGTTTCTGGTCCACTCTCCTGGAACAAACTTCCTCTCTCAGTCCGTCAGCAACCTACTTTTGTCTCCTTCAAGTCTGCTCTCAAAACTCACCTTTTCTCTCCTGCATAAAATCCTAACCTCACTCAACCCTCCCCTCTGCAGCCTGTCTCCGCTCGGAGGGAATCACATGGTTATAATATATAATTGTATGCTATGCTCTCTATAATTTTCCATTGCTTTTATTCTTGCTTTTATTGCTTTTATTCTTTCTCCCCATTTATAGCCATGCGTGTGTGTGGGTGTGTGTGTGTGTGTGTGTGTGTGTGTGTCTGTATGTGTGCGTGCGTGTGTGTGCGAGCGTGCGTGCCTGCGTGTGTGTCTGCTTCAGCGCTTAGATTTGATTTTATCAAGATTTTGCGCTATATAAATATTGTAATTATTATTATTATTATTATCTGTGGTACAACTTAAAATGTTTAAAAACTTGGGTATCTGTGGTACAACTTAAAATGTTTGAAAACTTGGATGTTCTTGGTATAACTTATAATGTTTAAAAACTTGGATATCTGTTACCCTTGACCCGTCGACGTGATAGCCTGCGATGGTAGCCGCCACAGAACGGGGTGTATTTTTCAGTTAAACAGGGTCTGAGAACTGAACAAGACTTGTGTCTTTAGAATTAATGTCAGTGGTGAAGTAATATAAAACAAACATTAAGGAATCTGTTTTGTATTATATTGCATGACGTTCACAAACAGCCCATGTCAAGCTGTCTGATGACAAAGTCAACAGTTCCCTTGTCACAGCGTCTGGAGATATCCCTCCTTCCCGTCTTGTACTGCGTTATTAGACTTGTAGATATTTTAATGGGGGGCCTGTAGTCGAGTGGTTAGAGCGCTCGTCTGCGGTGCGGAAGGTCGGTGGTTCGAATCCGCTAAACGCTGGTTCGATTTTTCCGGCCTGAAAACTCCTTCTGTCCACCCAGCAGTGAATGGGTACCTGACTTCGGTCGGGGGAGGTTTAAAAAAAAAAGGCGGCGAAAGGAGAGGGATGGGCTCCGCCTTTCATAATGCCGTGCCCTAGACACGGTGAATCTTTAACAGTTCACCGCCCCTACGGCCATATTGACCATGGGACCTTTAACCTTAACCTTTAAGATATTTTACACCGACTGACTGAGAAACAACAACCGCTAAATAAACAAGCAAATAAATAAATGAATGAATAAATGAATAATAAAAAAAAAAAGATACACACACTGACATACGTAAACACTGACACACGCATTTGCGCGCGCATATGCACCTATATACACCCAAGAGTACGTACGCTTATGCATGTAGATGTACTCAGACGCGCAGACGCACGCACGTTGACATCACACAGACACACACGTTGACATCTCACACGCACGCGCGCGCGCATACACACACACGCACACGCACACGCACACACACACACTCGCACACGCACACGCACACACACAGATGCAAGTACGTACACACACACACTGATGCACGCATGTAATCTACGCACACTGATGCATGCATATAAACTCACGCATTTGTATCATTTAATTGTACACTGCGGCACACCGAGTTGTAAACACACACAAACATAACACAACACAACACACGCACACACATCAGCTTATACAGACACAGATACACACATGCACCCCCCGCGTGCGCCCACACACACAAACCACGCACGCACGCGCACAAACTACCGAAATGTATTTTATCACTTAACTGAACGCAACCACACTTTACACGTGGTACTAAACTCGTACTGACACACCTCAGGAAAAAGAATGCTGTAATCACCACACCCCCAAGAGAGAGAAAGTAGCGGAAAACTACATACAGTCTGTTATACATTCCTTCAGATCGACGGGGCGAGACAAAACACACGACAGACCTGACCGTTGCTTTCCCGTTCCCAAGAGAACTGCTAGCTTCCGCTGATTTGGGCGATTACACCTTTACCCGCCTGCGAGTGTCAATCCCAGCTGTGATTTGTACAGGTTCTAGGTGGTTTCTGGAGGTACTGAGTTTGGGGAAGTTGTGGTTTGGGTTTGTCTTCTTGGGGAGAGTAGGAAGTACAATCTTTTTAAAATGTACTCTGAAAGTGATGTAGTGTAGGAATTCAGTCACAGATTGACGATCGGCTGACCAACGTGTTTCTGTAAAAACTAGCCTACCTGAATCAGGCTGGGATTTCCATTTGGAAAGGTTAGAGGTGTTCAACACTTTCAGTTCAGTTGAGACAGTGGTAGTTTTCCTTAGACAGTGGAATGAAGTTGAAATACTATATAAATCAAAGATTCTGGTCTGAGAGAAAAATATGAACGAGTAATGAATTTGGAAATATTGGTCTGAATTGGATTTTTCTGTGAATGTGGACCTAAATGTTGAGCAGACTGAAAGTAAACTGAATAAAAAATCGTTAGATTCCCAGGCCCCAAACCGCCGAGACATCGCTGCCAGATCAGATCAGAGAGACTTGTCACTGGTAGCTTGGAATTCAGTGACAGTGTACTCGAGACTGCACCTATAATTTTACTGGTTCACCGGCTGTCTATGGAATGATCAAGTAAGATAATCACTTGTCTGCTTGCTACTTATTACTGGGAACCGGTTCCAACCTTCAGGCATTTGTGAGACAGCACAATGAGTTTCATCATGAAGTTTCGGAAGACATCCAAGAGAGAGGGTAAACATAATCCGCAGAAAATGGCACACGAGGAGGTTCAAGACGATGAAGGCGCAGAAGACACGTTTCTGAAAAAATATGAAGTTAGTGCCCAGGGTACGGCGAAAAATGAGGACAGATTATCGGAATGTGGTTCTTGCACCCACGGTTCGTGTGCAGACATCTCGTTTACTGTGGACGGTTCAGTCGTTGGAAGAGATACCGTGGGCGCAGATGGGTGTTCAATGTCAGAGAAGACCGTCAGTGATACGTCATCATCTAACATGATGTCATCGCAGAAAGTTTTGGCGTGCACAGTGACGAATCATGTAAAATATGGTTCAACGGATGATTCCAGAAAATTGCCTTCAGTGCCTGACGCGATAGACAGGTAAATAACGTGGAATATATTTCCTTGTGATTTTGTACAGCTATATTATATATATGCCATAAACAAATGACTATTAACACGAAACGATTGTACTGTATATACATGTACGTACCACGTCAACAGCAATAATAAACTATCTTCTTTAAATACATGAAGATAAATTCGTTCTCATTTTTTAATTGATTTTTTTTCTTATAAAGGTACCGAAAAATCAATGATAACATAAGCTGCTTGAAGCTGGTGGATAGCAGGAGGGAGTGAAAGGGTTACATTTTTGCTGGTGGTGGATAGGGTGCCGGAGTCAAAAGGTAAAACCAGACAGCAACTGGATGAACACCCCACTGCTGGGCGGACGGATTTGTTAAGAACAATTGGACTTTAATCTGTATATGTTCTACGGATGCTAGGCGTGGACAGTCAACAGACAAAGCCAGAACAAGATTGAGGCAGCCGAGATGTGGTTTCTAAGAAGAATGTTGAGAGTTCCATGGACAGCAAAGAAAACAAACGAGACAGTCTTGATGGAGGCAGACACAAGTAGATCACTCGTAAGGAAGATTAGGAAAAGACAGGCAACATTTACAGGCCATTTTATGAGGAATGGGGATTTGGAGCATCTGGTCACAACGGGAAAGCTGGAGGGAAAGAGAGCACCGGGTAGACCCAGGGAGAAAATGCTGGACGGACTTGCAGAGTGGCTGGGGACGAGGAGGGTGGGGGAGATGCTAGGGGCAACGAGTGATAGAGACAGATGGAAGTCCATGATCGCCAACGCCATGCGGCAGGGCACCTGATGATGATGATGTAGTATCGAGATTGCGGACAAGAAGCCCGGTAAGAAAAGTCAGTCAGCCTGTGAAAACTGTAGCACATCTGAGGATTGAACGGACGGCATCTGTGTTAAATCAGCATGGCGATGTAACCAGCTGAGATAGGCCTAACGGAAGCGCTGGAATAAAGTCTGAACCATCCTCAGTCGGGGTCCTGCGGACGCAGAAATTAAGGCCCCCTCCTGTTTTGGGAACCACAGGAGCTACCTAGTTTGCCTTTAACCCTTTCACTACCACACTCTATCCGCCAGCTGCGAAAACTTGACCCTTTGACTCACTTAGAAAGCTGGTGGATAGGGTGAAGGAGTGAAAGGGTCAAGTTTTGGGTTGACAGTGCGGGATGCTGGCGGATAGGGTGAGGGCGTCAAAGGGTTAAGTAATTAGGGTTTAATAATGTTCCATTGCTGAATAGTGCAATGAGTATGTTTTTCACACAGACCATTTGTGCTCTTTCACTGTCATGCTCTTTTTCTCCACACAGGACTTTCTCGTTGCTGTCCTCCTAGATTATTCATGTGTAATTCTACCTAATGTTCTCTTTAAGCTCTCCAAAGTGTGAATGCCTTTAAGGCGGGATAAAGAACAGTCGTACACGTCCGCTCCTTCTGCTTGGTAGGATAGTTTGCATGAATTTATATGCATAGATAGGGAGCGTTTGCAGAAGTTTTAGCGTAACAAGTCTGGATGAATTTCTATGCATAGATAGGGAGTGTTTGGGGAGTTCTATCGTAACAAGATTTGGATGAACTTATATGCAGAGATAGGGAGATACGCCCGTGGAGATGCCGGGGGCTCTTTCAGTATAAATAGTATCCACCTCTTCTGGAAATTCTGTGCTAGGAATTTCATCTTTTATGTCAGTCTTTGTTTCTGCATTGTCACTTTGCTTTCTGTCATTTCTAACATTTTTTGACTTGCTGGTCCATTCACCTGTATATGTTCGATAAAGTCTTGCGTACTTTTTCTTAGGATTGATAATTGGGTACATGTATTGAATGCATTTTTGGCTGTAGTGAAGTGAGATATGCAGAAGCAATTTTAAGTAATTTAGGCCCGTTTTTATATGTTTTGATGTCGTTGGGTATGTTTAAATTTGTATTCAGGCGTTTTTAAATCCCCTGTGCGATAAGTTGGACGGAGTGGTCAACGTCGGGGGCATGTCCTTAGATTATGTGCGCGAATGCATTGATATGAGTACTTACTTTATTTTTTTTTTCTTTCCTGTTTTGAAGCAGTTATAACCCTGGTGTGGCTCTACGCAGTGGGCTGGGCTTTAAACAACAATAACAAAATGAGTGTTTGCAAGAGTTATAGCATAACAAGGTCTAGATAAACTTAAAAGCATAGATAGGGAGTGTTTGCAGTTCTGGCGTAACAAAGTCTGGATGAACGTATATGCATAGATAGGGAGTGTTTGCAGTTCTGGCGTAACAAAGTCTGGATGAACGTATATTGCATAGATAGGGAGTGTTTGCAGGAGTTCCTAGCGTAACAAGGTCTCGATGAACATATATGTATAGATAGGAGGTTTGCAGGAGTTCAGCGTAACAAGGTCTGGAATGAACGTATAGATAGATAGGGAGTGTTTGTAGAGTTCTAGCGTAACAAGGTCTCGATGAACTATAAGTATAGATAGGGAGTGTTTGCAGGAGTTCTAGCGTAACAAGGTATAGATGAACGTATATGTAGATAGGGAGTGTTTGCAGGAGTTCTAGCGTAACTAGGTATGATGAACTATATGTATAGATAGGGAGTGTTTGCAGGAGTTCTAGCGTAACAAGGTTAGATGAACGTATATGTATAGATAGGGAGTGTTTGTAGGAGTTCTAGCGTAACAGGTCTGATGAACATATATGTATAGATAGGGAGTGTTTGCAGGAGTTCTAGCGTAACAAGGTCTGGATGAACGTATATGTACAGATAGGGAGTGTTTGCAGGAGTTCTAGCGTAACAGTTTCAGTTTCAGTTCTCAGGATGATATCTCCGCGCTCGGAATGAATTCCATATGCACTAACGTCACAGGTGCCACGTGTTTGGTGATCATGGCACAAGCCTTAAGCCTGCACATAAACCCATGAGCTGGCCAGGTCCTGAGGCCCCACATAAACTAGTGTAACAACAGGTCCAAAATCTAAACTCTTCCTGTTTCTGTCCACGCCTTCTCCCCTTTGTTACAATCGTAACGGATTATAAAAAAAAAAGGGTAGGGGCGGGGGAAAGGCCAGGCGTCCACATGACGGACCAAGCAGCAGAAAGGGATAACAGTGTGTATTTGCTAACGAAAACTAAGCAGTCAGTTGTGTGGAATGTGCAGTAGAGCGTGTCGGGTGGAGCCCTGGTTGTTACACGGTCTGTGAACCGTGACACTGGTGTCAGTCTGGACAAACACCGCAGGTAGGGGGTAAAAGAATGGTTGTGTAGTGGTTTTAATTTCTCTGTCATGTTTTGATTTCTTTCCTTGCATGGCATGTCATTTCGCGCGCGCACAAAAAACACACATACACACGCGCGCGCGCGCACAGAGAGAGAGGAGAGAGAGAGAGAGAACAAAAAGAAAAAAAAAGAAAGACAAAAATAGTATACAAGATTGTGTGAATGTGTGCGCACACGCATGTGTGTGAATGCCTGTGGCATGTCATTTCGCGCGCGCACAAAAACACACATACACACACGCGCGCGCGCGCACAGAGAGAGAGAGGAGAGAGAGAGAACAAAACAAAAGAAAAAAGAAAAAGACAAAAATAGTATACAAGATTGTGTGAATGTGTGCGCACACGCATGTGTGTGAATGCCTGTGAGTGTGCTCGCACATGCGCTTAGCATGAACACTTTTTTTTCAATTTTCATGGTAGTAAAAGGTCAGATTTCCAATAGGAAAGCCTCGATGTTCGATCTTGACCTGGTACCTCCCACCTGGTGTGTTATAGGTGATTAATTTTTCTGGTCTCTCAGGTCAGCATAAGAGCAGACCTGTTAGAACCTGAATCCCCCTTTGTGTTTGTGTGTATACGCACGCAGAACATCAGTTATGCATGTTAAAAGTGCAATAAATCATGTTAATATACGGTAGCTTTTAAAAACATGGAAATACCCAGCGTGCATGCCCACATAAGGCAGAGTGCAGCATGTCGCCTGTATAGTGTGGGTAAAACATGTATACACTCATCCATTATGTCGCCTGTATAGTGTGAGTAAAAGTAAAACTATACACTCATCCATCCTCGCCTGTATAGTGTGGGTAAAACGTGTATACACTCATCCAGCGTATCGCCTGTATAGTGTGGGTAAAACGTGTATACACTCATCCAGCGTATCGCCTGTATACTGTGGGTAAAACATGTATACACTCATCCAGCGTATCGCCTGTATAGTGTGGGTAAAACATGTATACACTCATCCAGCGTATCGCCTGTACAGTGTGGTAAAACATTATGCACTCATCCAGCATGTCACCTGTATAGTGTGGGTAAAACATGTATACACTCATCCAGCATGTCACCTGTATAGTGTGGGTAAAACGTGTACTCATCCAGCGTATCGCCTGTATAGTGTGGGTAAAACATACATGCACTCATCCAGCATGTCACCTGTATAGTGTGGGTAAAACATGTATACACTCATCCAGCATATCGCCTGTATAGTGTTGACAAAACATGCATACACTCAACCAGTATGTTACCTGTATAGTGTGGGTAAACATGTATACACTTATCCTGCGTATCGCCTGTATTGTGTGGGTAAAACATGTATACACTCATCCAGCATGTCACCCTGTATAGTGTGGGTAAACCATGTGTACACTCATCCAGCATGTCGCCTCTGTAGTGTGGGTAAAACGTGTATACACTCATCCAGCATATCGCCTGTATAGTGTTGACAAAACATGCATACACTCAACTAGTATGTTACATGTATAGTGTGGGTAAACATGTATACACTCATCCTGCGTATCGCCTGTATTGTGGTGGGTAAAACATGTATACACTCATCCAACATGTCATCTGTTTAGTGTGGGTAAACATGTATACACTCATCCAGTATGTCACCTGTATAGTGTGGGTAAAACATGTATACACTCATCCAGCATATCGCCTGTATAGTGTGGGTAAAACATATATACACCCATCCAGCATGTCGCCTCTATAGTGTGGGTAAAACATGTATACACTCGTCCAGCATGTCGCCTGTATAGTGTGGGTAAAACATGTATACACTCATCCAGCGTATCGCCTGTATAGTGTGGGTAAAACATGTATACACTCATCCAGCATATCGCCTGTATAGTGTGGGTAAAACATGTATACACTCATCCAGCATATCGCCTGTATAGTGTGGGTAAAACATGTATACACTCATCCAGCATGTCGCCTGTATAGTGTGGGCAAAACATGCATACACTCAACCAGGAAAAGCTGGAAAACTTAAAAAAATTAAATAAAATAAAGAAGAAAAAAATATTCGTTCGAAGAATCAAGACCGTGGCATTCAGTTGGGTTTGGGAAAAAAGTTCATGCACCTCAGTGGGGGTAAACATAGTTTAAAGTCAGGGAAACTAAAGTTGATGAAAAGCATGCAGTAGCTATTGAGAAGCGTTGAGCAGATGTAAAGACTTTTTTCTCTGTCGGTTGTAAGAAAATGATTATGATGAGTGTCGTGATGAAACTGCATTGACGGAAAGCTGTGGGGTTCACAATGTCTGAAAGCAGATTAGAATATATTTCATTCATTTAGTGTCAATGTAATTATTAATTTGCTGTCGTATCTTCTGGACCTTTTCTAGTTTGTTTTTCCTCCAGTGAGGTCTACTATTTGAATTGGTTGTAGCCCTGATGTTGCTTTGCGCATGCAGCTGGTGTTTGGCCAGAAATAGAGGATTTCTTTTCGCAAAGTAGAGAAAACGGAGGTACTGTTAAGAAACATCTTGAGACCTGGAGCGGTTTCAGGTATTTAAGGCGGGAAGAGTTCTGACTTAAACATGTATGGATACAGGTTATGCATATGTATATCACGTGCACTCCTGTATGCATGTGTACTTCGTGCAACTTGCACAGACACAACATACACATCTACATAAAGCACCAGGACTATTATGTCTGTCACACACACGGTCCTCTCTCTCTCTTCTCTCTCTCTCTCCTCACACACACACACACACACACACACACACACACACACACACACACACACACACACACACACACACATTCTTCTCTCTACACACACAACACACACACACACACACAACACACACACACTCTCTCTCTACACACACACACACACACACACACACACACTACACACACAAACACACACAACACAAACACACACACACACACACAAACAGCAGAGAGAGGGGGAGGGTAAGAGAGAGAGAGAGGACGCGCACGGGTGCACATACACACGCACACACTCTGTCTCTCTCTCTCTCTGTCTCTGTCTCTCTCTCTGTCTCTCTCTCACGCATACACACGCACGCGCGCACGCACACACACTTGCACGCACGCACACACACTTGCACGTACGCGCACACATGCACGCGCACACATACATAACACACACACGCACACATACACACATAACGTACGCGCGCATACACACACGCACGCGCGCGCACACACACGCGCGCGCACAACACACACACACGCGCGCGCGCACACACGTGCGCGCGCGCTCACACTCTCTCACACACTCGACGTCCTAGGCAGCACTCTAATCACTAACACGCGTACTTCAGTCTGCTTGTGGTCAGGATAAGACCATATCGAAGACAAGCCTTCACAGCCGTTGTTCATTCCAAAACTATTCAGTTGTCAAAATACTGTCAGAATTTTGGGCTGCAACGCCGTCAGTATTCACAAGTATTTCTACATCGCCTGTCACTTATGATCAGTGTGTTCCGGGTGTCGTCAGGTTTGCTTCACAATGGTCATGTTGACATAGTCTACATTGTTATTTCTGCCACACCCATCGCTGTCTGTCCAAATTCACTATCTGCTTACGCCCGGGTTAATATTTTCAGCAAACAGTGGAATCCAGATAGTCTTCTTTTTAGGTTTCCTCGGAAAGAGAAGAGGGGCAGAATGGTTCAGAGTTCTCCTGCCAATAACTAAACTCTAGGTTCCAGGGTTCGTTTCCCGTCGAGGCCTCGACTTTTTTTTTTTAATTTGACCAGTAAATAGAACTGAACGTCTAGTCCTTCGGAAGCGACGAAAAACGAGTCGGACCCGTGTGCCTTCTGGCCTGCGCATGCTAATGTTGACTTCCCATGTCCCTCCCCTTGAGGACCAATTAGCCTTCTTGCCTTTCTGATGTCTGGGTATAAAAAAAAATTTTTTTTAAAAAGGCGCTGCACTGCGGCGACGCGCTCTCAAAGACGAGAGCATCCCGTGTTTCGCATGGTTAATCCACTGCGACAGAACAGATGAATATGAAAGTTCGTGAAAGCCGTCCTCAGTATTTCGTATGTGGAAGAGAAATGTATAAAAATCTCTGGCTTGCCTGAGTAAGAGTCGAACTCGTAACCCCTGCGTTACTAGCTTCAGTTTCAGTTTCTCAAAACTACGTCTCCGCGTTCAGAACGAATTCCATGTGCACTAACGTCACAGGTGCCATGTGTATGGTGTTACTAGCATGATGCTCTAACTTGCTGAGATAAATGCTACTGAAACCTGTGGCCCGCCTCACAGTCGAACCCAGGATCTCTGCGTTATAACTGAACTGACGGGCCTTTAGTCCCGAGTTCAGTCCCAACCCGCAACATGGAACTTGATTCGTTCGTTGCCCATGTTGATTGCTTCAATCATTATAGTGGTGACGTCGTTTCATTGGTCCCGTTCCTTTAGAATACCTTGCCAGCACATAAGGATTTGCTTGAGCTCAAGGAATCTGCAGTTTTTCAGTTTCATTTTCTAAAGATGACGTCTCCGCGCTCTCAATGAATTCCATATGCGCTAATGGCACAGGTGCCAAGTGACGAAGATCCAGAATAACGATCATGGCACGAGCCTTAAAGCCTGCACATAAACCCATGAGTTGGCCAGGTCCTGAGGTCCTACCTAGCCTATGGCTTTTGTGTCTTATACTAATATCAGTATCACTGGAACAATCCTGGTTACGTGTGTATCTGTGTATCTTATTTTAAGATGTGTCCCTCCTGAGGATGCTGACGCACGTATGGAACGGTCCGACTGGGATAAAACCCCTCTGGAAAAGCTCCAGACCCCCAGAGAATTATCGAATTCGATGACGGCATTCCCGTCCTCAGGAAATTTTGTGCTTGAAAACTTCCTCTTGTCTGTCACTTTTATTTTTCAGTGTTTTGTTTTTTTCTTTTATTTGCTTTGTATCCTATCTTTTGTGTTCTGGTTGGTGTAGAGGTAGACCAGTCGTCTTTCAGTCGGCCTGCACGAGTTTGCCTGGGGGGAAACAAGTATGTGCGTGCGGCCTCCAGTCTACCCAGATGTGAATGACTTTCTTCCAAGTTAGGAACACACACACTGAGGGAGAGGTGATCTATGTATAAGACCACCGTCATAACGATGGCCCCCCCCAAAAAAAGTTGGGTCTCTACCACCTCTCTCCCCTACGACCTCCGATTACGGAAGAACTTGTTTTATCCTTCTGTCTTTAATCTGTCATGTCTTTTAGGTCCATCCACCTATATCTTTTTTTTTCAAGAAATTCTTGCAGCTTTTTTTTTTCTTTCAACCCCACTGGTAAAGAGTATGCCGAGTGTGCAACAGCACGACAGTGTTGCCTGCAGAGGCTGGCCAACTCACCAAAACTTGCATAACGCATCCCAACCTCATGAACACAAGGCTCAGATAGAATTCGTTAGACACAGCTGCAAATTCAATCTCTCATGATTCTAGTTCAATTCTAGCCTGCATAAAACTTTACCTGTTTGCTGTCAATTTTAATGCTTTGGGTCATTCTGGTAGTGTAAACTTAGCGTTTTGTAGGTCCTGTTCCCCACCCCACCTCCCACCTCATTTCAAGACCTCGCCAGCGAACAAGGCTTTTCTCCAGCTCAAGGAACTGCCCAATGATTGCTGCCAGATTTACGTGGAGCGCATATGAACAAACTCCGAAATCAGTCTTGGAACAGATACGGTTGACCGTGTGAAAGCGTCAACCTGCCTGAACACAGAAGAAAAGGATAACTGGAACTGATACGAGTCACTGTCACAGTTGTTTGCGGTGTGCATTAGTGTTTTTTATTTACCACTCTTTTGATGAATAGGTCTCCCGTAGTCTGAGGGGGCCTGGCCATCTTGACAATATCATAGAAGCCGAAGAATGTCGGTGGATTTCTGTGTGTACAGAGGATGGTTTTTTATCTAAATGTAAAGCCTTTTTTGACAGAACAATACCCGTTTCGGGGGCGCGTTCTTCCGAACAAACTCACATCTTTTGTTTGAAGTTTAGAAGGACAGTTGTGATATCACTGTTACCCGGCTGTTCTGGACTGTGACCAATAGAACTGGAATCATGTTTTTACACAACCACACAGGTTTCTGAATCGAAATAACTGCTAGCGTTCAAGCATGAAAAACAACAACAACAACAACAACAACAAAAAAACACTTATGTTACAGCTTGAACAATATTCATAAAGATTTTTTCTGCTAAAACAGTTTTCATGAAAAGATTTGAAGCCAAAGATTTTCCATCTGTCTAAAGATCTGTTTTTCAGACTGCATTTGTGAACATGATTTTTTTTGCACAAAAATGTTTTAATTATCGTTTGCGTTCTTACACCGATATCTACTACAGCTTAGTTGTTAGTTTGAAGTCAGTGTAATTATTGTCCTCATGCCACCTTCCATCATTTTTTTTCCAGAACATTTTTGATTACAGAGTGTCTGAGTTTTGATATGCGTATTTCTTTGTCGTAGATTGCCGATCAGAGTGCCAGTGTAAATTACGACATGTTAGTCTTTGAGAAGACTGTCAGCAAGACTAGATGTAACATGGTCAGTGTCAGCAAGACCACATGTAACATGGTCAGTGTCAGCAAGACCAGATGTAACGTGGTCAGACACGCCAGGATCAGAGAAATGGTTACAACAACATCGGTCCACCACTACATTCGACAGTAGAGAAGCAAGTGATTTGGTCCACCCGCAGTGCAATCTCACCAGCAAGCTTAAAAAGCATTTAACAAAAAGACGACTGGACTCTAAGCGTGATGCAGACAAAGAAAAACCTGGACTGATGGCGTAAAAAGGATATTGTCGTCACACGGCATTTCCACTTCTTCAGGGCTTAGAGTTCTCTTCTGATCGTCAGGAGAGAGAGAGAGGGAGAGAGAGAGAGAGAGAGCTCCCAGACGAGAATGGTTTCGATTCAGTTTGAACAGCTGTTGCATTTGAAACCAATAAACTTTCAAATTTTAGATCGAAGTTCTTTAAAAGATCGATATCTCTTCTTGTCTCTTTGTCTGTCTCACCAAATCATGTTCAAGTGCGTGGGTTTTGTGTATACTTGTAGCAACATTTACTTTAAAAACTTGTATGGTGTGAATGCAATTCTCTTAAGCCTGTTCACCACTCGCTTTTATAGCAGTCGTAAAAGAAGTTCATACCTCATTCACCAAGCCATTGCAATGTGGCATAAAGATATCTATTATTACTATAAGCTTGAAACATGATCCTATCCTTTTACCTGTATAGTTTGACCCAGTTATGTTCGCGTAGAGGGAGGGAACTCCTGCAGTTTCTGGGTTGGCAACATGAAAAGCAAGATAGGCTGTATGGAGGATTACGGCAGACATTTGGTATTATCTCTTCTTTAGTTAAGTATTCAAGGCTTGTTTATGATGGTATGAATGACGAACCAGTGTCCTGAACGTAGTTTTTGTCTGTCTGTATCTGTTTTTATCAAGTCACATCTGTGAAGAGTTTGCTTTCGTACCACGTTTTTACTGTAAAGATAGGAATCGTCAGACGGTGGTCACTGTGATTTGTATAGACTGACTTTTAAGAGTTGTTTGGATGCAAAGTGCAGTTTCCTTGCTGCAAGTGCCACAAAATACTGTGAAATGAAATTCATCTTAATACATTACGAAATTCCTTTATGAAAATTCAAATTCATTTTAACTTTATCCTTGCTGTAAAGTAACGAAGTATCCAGACCAGCGTGGCGAACATCATCATTAAGTTTCATTTTCATGAAGTCGCATATACAAAGATGTGTGTCATGATTTAAATGGGGTAAAGTATTGTTCGGATGTAAGAGGCAGCCGCCTGTGTGGGAATAAGTCTGAGGATACAGTGGTGGGAAAAAGGCCTCTGCACTTTGTAACTTTGTGTTTTCTTTGTATGCAATATAATTGCGGTGTTTCTGTCGAGACACGCGTAGAGATAGCTGTATATTTCAGATACGTTTAATGGCTCTCCCCCCTCCGAACTGTAATAACTTCAGGTGTGCTCAAAACAGCATCATAATTGCTGCTTACAAGGTGCGGGTATCTGCTGTATATCTCTCAAGTCTGGTTGACGCCGAGATAAGTTTGAGAAAGGAACAGTGCCCTGTTGTCTCAGTCCGAGATGAAACTCCATAGCGTCAATATTGTACGACGTCATTCCTGTGCGACGTCATTCCTATGCGAAAAAGAGAACACTGCCCAGTTGTCTCGATCCGAAATGAAACTTCATAGCGTCACCCTTGTACGACATAATTCCTGTGCGACGTCATTCCTGTGCGATGTTATGATGTTCTGAAAAGATTGTCCCAAGATTCTATGACCCTTCATGCTGGGATCTTGATCTTGATGTGTAGACGTCGGCAGAATCCAATTCTGGATATACGCGCCAACGGGGGAAAAACTGGGGAGAGCACACAGGATTCCTAACTTTTTAAAAAAAAAAAAAAAAAAAAATTTTTTTTTTTTGGGGGGGGGGGGGGGGGACTGACCGTCGGCAGGCTTCACTTCAGCTTAAAGTTGGTATAATCAGCTGGCCTAGCCGATCCCCAGCACCATCTAGTATGGTCCTGGGGCCCCCTCCTCGTTCAGCAGACTGGTTTTGGGCTGCATCTGAGGCCAGACACAGCCATCCTGAACTGGTGTGCCGACGATAAGGTGATGATATCGTCTGGCAGACCATTCCACTCTGTTGTCGTTCGAGGGAAGAAAGAATTCCAAAAGGTGGTGGTGTTTGAGCGTTCAACCACGAAGCACCTGTTGTTGTTTCTGGCCATGGTTGATACTATATTAGTTGTTTCGTGGTCCTTCTCTAAGCGTGGTAAGATTTTCCTTTTTGATTTGGCCACAGGTCTGAGAAACTGCTCTGCTGGTATGGCTGGGATTTCCCCCCTGACGATCTTGAAGAACAGGGTAAGGCGTTGCACCTTCCTCCTGGTCTGCAGTGGTGGTAAATTCTGCTGCTTCAGAATGGTTGTGATGCATCCAGGGGTGCGGTCTTTGTAATTCTGGGTGATGAAGCGAGCCGCACGCCTCTGGATGCTCTCCAGCCTATCAACATCCCTCTGGAGGAACGGGTCCCACACTGACGAACTGTACTCAAGGGTTGATCTCACCAGGGAGATGTATGCTGTGCGCCTACTTTGAGCTGGGCAGCAGCGTAGATTCCTTCGTAAGAACCCCAGGGTCGAGCTTGCTTTCTTGACGATGGTGTCAATGTGTGCCGTCCATTTGAGTTCGTCAGTGAGGGTGACTCCGAGGTATGGATTGCAGGGAACTTGCTGCAGGATCTCGTTGTTTAGCATGTAGAAGTGTGATGACCTGGGTCTGATGCTGAGGATGTAGCATTTTTTTGCATTAAACCTCATGCCCCATAGATGAGCCCACTTCTCCAGCTCCTTAAGATCAGACTGCAGGGTGTGATGGTCCTGTTGGCAAGTGATTGGTCGGTACAGGAGGCAGTCATCAGCGAACAAACGAACCTGCGACTTGACACAGTCTGGAAGGTCGTTCAAGTGACAGAGGAACAGTAAGGGTCCTAGCACGGTACCTTGAGGTACTCCCGAGTCCACAGTCACTTCCTTTGACTCTTCACCATCCACCACTACCTTCATGAGCCTTCTGGTTAGGAAATGGTCCAACCAACTATGCAGGGGCCCAGAAATGCCGTAACTTCTCAGTTTGTACAGAAGTTTGGAATGGGGGACTGTATCGAAGGCTTTTGAAAAGTCAAGTATAGCCATGTCGGTCTGTTTCCCCTGGTCGAAATTTCTGCAGAGGTCGTGAAGGGTTGTGATGAGCTGGGTTTCGCATGAGAAACCAGTCCTGAAGCCATGGTTGAGGTTTGTCAATATCTTTTCTTTCTCCAGATGGTCGAGGAGGTGCTTGCAGATAATATGCTCAAGCAGTTTGCATGGTACAGATGTTAGGGAGACCGGTCGATAGTTTTCTGGTTGGTGCTTGTCTCCCTTTTTGAAGACTGGGGTGATGTTAGCTTTCCTCCAGTCGGCTGGGAGAGTTCCTGTGTCCACGGACGTCTGGAAAATTTTGGATAGACCTGGTGCTAGTTCGGCTGCACACTCTTTGAGTACCATGTTGGGTATCTGGTCTGGTCCAGGGGCCTTTGAGGTTCGGATATTTCGAAGTAACTTCTCCACTCCCTCTTTCCTTATTGTCAGGTCAGCAATTAGCCTATGCTGGTGTAGCTTGGGTAGTGGGGACTGGGAAGTGTCTTGAGTGAAGACTGATGAGAACTGTTTTAGGAGGGTGTCCGCCTTGGATCTGGCATCGCTGTAGAGTGTGCCTCTGGATTTCAGTGGAGCTATGCCGATGTTGTCCCTCTTCTTTGATTTTATATAGCTCCAGAAAGGCTTTGAATTGTTTTGTGACAGTCCTTCCTCAATGCTGTTTCTGAGAAAGGTCCACTCAGCCTGCCTGAACTGCTTTCGGCATTCTTTCTGAATGAAGCGGTAGTTTGTCCAGTTCTTTGTTCTTCTGGCTTGTCTGTATAGTCGCTTCTTTTTCTTCACCATTTTTTGTAGACGTCGGTTAAGCCAGGAAGTCGATGTCGAGTTCCTGTGGTTGAAGAGGGAACATGGGCTTCTATGGCCGTGATCAGTTCTTTCTTGAAGGTGCTCCACAGGCTTTCTATATCACTGGTGTTATCTGCCGATAAGATGTTGGTAGATATTTCCTCCGCTTCGTGCTTTAGGGCCTTCCAATTCGTTTTATTAAAGTGAAAGCGTTTCCTAGGCTTCTGTCTTGTTCGAAAAGGCTCTAGGCAGATGTCTGTTATTACAGCTGAGTGATCTGACAGTCCGGGGATCCAAAAACGTTATAAATAGAACATTTTTATGTCTTGGCTGGGATCTCATGGTGACCTCAGTTTCAGTTTCTTATACCGCTTTCATGTCTGAAACATATTATCGGGGTATCTGGTGTCCTTACTTCGTGCGGGCCGTTGTTGAAGGGATTTGGTGGCGGTCTTCTTACCAGACGGGTGGGTGGTGGTGGGAGTGGATCACTTGCTCGGTCTGTCTCCAGCAATTGTCGTGGTAGGGACCTTGGATGTTCTAATTGCAGAAAATGAAAAAGACCTACAAAATATTGTGAGTATAACAGAAATAGCAGAAATAAAGGGCTTGAGCAAAACGGCAAGAAGACAAGTCATGTAATCAATAAAAATAAAAAAGAATAAATAAAAAAACAATCAAGAAATCTCCTCATGCAAAATAACAGCAAATGGCACAATATTGAGACAAATAATTGATAAGTTTAAATATCTGGGAACAGCCATCTCACCAGACGGCATGGAAGACGTAGGAACAGAGAAGAATAAACGATACGGGGGGAAGGGGTGGAGGTATGTATGCAGTAGGAGGAAAAAATGCTTAAGTTCCATATGCGCTACACCACAAATGCTGTGTGATGGACCGCCCAAAGTAATTGCAATACGGCAAGCGTGTATAAACTCTACAATGTATCTGCCACAAATGACCCATGTGGGGATGCAGGGGGATCTTTCAGTATAATTAATAACCCCACCTTCTGGAAATTCTATGCTTGAAATTCCTTCTTTTCTGTCACATTGTTTCTTCTTTCTTCCTTTGCGTTCTGTCAGCTTTTATCATTTTCAGTCTAGTTGGTCTGTTCACCTAACTTGTTCTGTATAGCCTTACATACTTTCTCTTAGGACTGATAATTGGGTGCATGTATTGACTGCATGTTTGCGTTGAAGGAAATGTGCTGTAAAGGAGCAGTGTTAAGTAATTTAGGTCATTTTTGTATATGCTTTAAAGGCTTTAGCTACGTTCATATTTGCATTCAGGTTTTTTTTTCTTTTCAAATCCTCTGATGGTAATTAGGACTGAATGGGCAACACCAGGGGCATATCCTTAGATTATGTGCACGCAATCATTGACACATGTACTTAATTTTCTTGTCTTTTTTTTTTTAACCAGGTGTGTACGTGTTGACATGGTTATAGCGTTGATATGGCTCTGTGCAGTCGGCTGGGCTTTTAACAATAAGAACTGCCACAGATGGAGAAAACAATGGCGACACAGCTTCATGCTACCTGTATGAGTATCTGACTTATAGCAAGCGGAACGCTTCACGTTAAGACTTTAAAAACTGTCCAACAAACCTTTTCACTACCTGTGCCTCTGTTATCAGGACGGCAGGTAGTTAAGTTGTACATTCACAGCGAGAGGGAGTGGATTCTCTGGACTGAACAAATATACGGTCACATGTCGCGAGTTTTATCTTTTTCAATAGAGACACGCCTATGTCGACTTCACTTTCTTCTGTTTTTCAACGCAGCCTAAAAATGGAGACTGCTTCATATTGACTGAAGACGGTGTATGTCTATGTCTGGATTTTTTTTTTCAGATCGGTGAGGTGTAAAGATCGGACAAATATTTTCTCTCCTCCTTCACGAGAACTTAACTGGTGGTCTGGGTGCTAGTCTTTCCATTGAGATGATGTAGACCCACGTCCCGTGTGCAGCACGCGCTAAACGCACGTTAATCTCTCCATACCAGCAAGGTTGTCCGTGGCATATTTGTCTCAAAATCTACTTTCACAATGAAAGAGAAATATACGCATGAAGAGGATGGCTCTCCCTACCTTATAGAAACTCTCTGCTAGAAATTTCATCTTGTGTTACATTCTTTGTTTTTTCCTTCCTTCTTTGTTTTCTGTCATTTCCTCCTGTCAGATTTTGCCTTACTGATCCATTCAACAAGTAGAGGAATGAATAAATGAATGATTAGATACATAAATAAATGAATAAAAAAAAATCGTAATAATTATTGTATGTTCACAAGAGAATAAATACCTAGTCTCGTAATTAAGGCTCTTGTCCTGGGGTGAAGGGGGGTGGGGGGTGGATTGATTTGATTATTTTCTGTGTAGGAAAAAAGATTGACAGGATGGCTAGACCATATATTTTCTAATAGCTCCCTTGGAGACCCAGAACCATTTTGTTTCGTGGCCGACCACCCATACTGCGCTCCTTCATAAGATGCACAGTGTGGCTTTATTTGAGATTAACTTACCTGTTGACCCCTAACAGAGCGAAAGTAAGAACAGAGTTTTTTTTTACAATGACCAAACATATGCTTTTATATCCATCTCTCCCCCAGGTAAAATCTACACTACACATGAGTAAAAACATAGGTAACAACGACTAGATCAAAATGTTATCAAAATAGATCTCGATCTCTCTCTCTCTCTCTCTCTCTCAAAATGTGATCAAAATAGATCTCTCTCTCCCTCTCTCTCTCTCTCCCCCTCCCTGTGTCTCGGTGTGTCTTTGTGTGTGTGTATTCGGATATATGTACGTGCAGCCTCCAGCCCACCCTGCTGTGAATGGGTATCTGATCATGTTCAGGATTGGTGAAGGTAAAATTGAGGGAACGAGATGGGTGCTGTCCTCATAACGCTGTTCCCGAGAATAGTTGAGGCATGGTACATGTAATACTTTGCTCCATTTCGTCTTTGGGGTTATGGAACAAATGACCTTTCTTTCATAACGTGGATCACACATGGATGGGTGGGGTGTACCGGGAGGAAGAGTTTGTTGTTGTTGTTGTCGTTTAAAGCCCAGCTGACTGTGCAGAGCCACATCAGGGCTATACTATTTTACTATCTAAAAAAAAAAATGGAAAAGAAAATTAAGCACACATATCAATACACTCGCACACACAATTTAAGGAGATGCCCCTGGCGTTGACCGCTCCGTCCAAATTATCACCAAGGGACTAAAAAAAAAAAATGCAAATATAAACATAATTAAGGACACTAAAACATATACAAAAACGGGCCTAAGTTACCTAAGTTTGCTTCTGCATATCACGTTTCAGTAGAGCCAGAAATTCACTTAACACATGCCCCCAGTTATCAACCCTAAGAGAAAGCATGTAAGGCTTTACAGAACACACAGGTGCACAGGTGAATGGACCATTAAGGCAGAAAATGGTAGAAAGAAATGACAGAAAGTAAAGGAGCAAGGCAGAAATAAAGAGTGACAGAAAAGAAGTTTCCAGCACAGAATTTGCAGAAGTGAGGATACTATTTATACCGAAATTTCCGCAGGCATTCCCACGGGGAAAGGGAAGAGGATTGCCGAGTGCTTTCTATGAAAAGATTAGAAACTAGGAGTTTGGAAGTAAAACTGAACAAGAAAGGACAGTGAAAGTTACTTGTCGTGGGGGTGTACTTTTGAGGCGGGGAAGAATACGCTACTTTCGATAGATTTAGACTCTGTTTCACACATCAAACTCGGCCTGATCGAATCTTGCCCCATCCCATGCCCACCCAAATCTCACGCCACTGTTACACTACCCCGCCCTCCCCCCACCCCAACTACCACCGCCGCTACGTCACACCGACGCCCTCACATTTAGTTTTGATTTGTCCAGAAGAGTGTCCTGTCAGGTCAGATTAGTTTATCGTCGTCGTAGTCATGTTATCGATGATGATGATGGATCCATTGTGTTAAACTGTTCACAATAATTGAAATTTAAGTCTTGCCTTGTTCCGTAGAGTGTCTTGTCAAACTTGCTAAGATCAGGTTTATTATTATTGTCGTCGTTGTTGTCATCGTCGTCGTCGTCGTCGTCAACCGTTTCATCGGTAACAGAGGATTTGTATTTGCCAAAATCCTGTGGTAAAATCACTTTAATAGATCAACATAAATACATTTAGAACAATAGAATACCCCCTAGGAATGCTGGAGCTCTTTCAGTGCAAACAGTATCCCCACATTTTGGAAATTCTGAAATAGGAATTTCCTCTTTTCTGTCACTCAATGTTTCTGACTTGTTCCTTTGCCTTCTGTCGTCTTTTCCTGTCTTTTTTTCCCTTGCTGGTCCGTTCACCTGTGTATGGTCTGTAAAGCCTCACATACTCTTGTAGAATTTTATAATTGTTTACAAGCATTAAGTTCGTTTTTGGCTCTAAAGAAATGTGCAGACGTAATTGAAAATAAACCGGGCCCGTTTTTATTGACATGGTTTAGTTTCCTTATGTATGGTTTATGTTTGTAATCAGGTTTTTTTTTATCCCCTTTTGATAAATTGGAGTGGTCAGTGCCAGGGGACATTATTCTTAGATTCTATGTGCGAATGTATTGATATGTGTACTTAATTTTCCTTGCCAATTTTTTTTCTTCAGTTACGTATGGTGTACTTTTTGTTAGATGGTTATAGCCCAGCTGAATGGGTAGCGCAAACTGTGTTGGGTTTGAGAAATTCTACATGGGAGATAACTCCGTGACTCTCAACAGTTATGTTACTAAGTTGATATTTAAAATTCTCACTGCTTCCCTCTTATTTCCTTTGGTATAAGAAAACAAGTGGCGGTGCACTACTGCGATGCGTTTTCCTAGAGTAGAGCAGCCCGAATTTCAACCGGTAAATCCATTGTTAAATCAGTGACAAAAAATAAAATATAAACAAAAATAAAATGCATGACAATTGTTGATAACAGCGCTACATGATGATAAAAGACCATTATTATATACAACATTGTATGAGGATATATAAGACAAGTATAGCTCATTTATCTGAAATTCAGTAAAACGAAAGGAATTTTGATAGTAATGGGTGTGATGCTTGCCCGCCATTTGCGATCTTCCACATGGAAAGCACTACTCGCATGAGGATCGCGCGTAATGCAGCACACCTTAGGGCATAATAATGGCGACAGCGACGAACAACTCTACAGGAAAGAGATGCTAGGAGACAGTTGAAAAAGTGTGTATACATGGACAACGCAACACCTGCCGTTTTGTGCAATCACTTTAGATTTGCACGGAGCCTACGTGATCCTGGTTCATTATTTGTCTTCCCGGGCGACACCCGCGACATACGATTCTTTCTTTTCTTAAGGATGTGTATTGCCTTTTTGACGGGGGAGTCAAATATTGCGTGCGTGTATTGATTCGTCTTTTATCTTTTCGAGTGTTTGGTTTTGAGGGCTGGTCGTATGGTGTGTAGACACTGTACTCCAGTCTTTGTTTTTTAAAGCTGTTTTTTCTCATCCTCTGAGTGTGGGTAGGTGTGGCCTTGTGTGTATGCGTGTGTGTATATATATGTGTGTGTGTGGGCTTGTGTGTGTGTGTGTGTCGTTTGTGTGTGTGTGTATGTGGGCTTGTGTGTATGTGGGATTGTGTGTGTGTGTGTGTGTGTGTTGGTAGTGGTGGTGATTTTGTTTGATTTTACCCACTTTACAGTACGGAGATGGAGGGAGGGAGAGTGGGAGGGAAGGAGAGAGAGAGAGAAGTTAACGACAAAGCTTTTCTATGTTTTAGACAAGAAAGACAGATAACACAGATTGCAAGCCCATAATGTACACACGTTCGCGCTGGTGCGTACACACACACTCATACTCACTCACTTTCTCTCTCTCTCTCTCTCTCTCTCTCTCTCTCTCTCTCTCTCTCTCTCACCCACCACACACACACACACACACAACGTGCACACACACACAAACACACTGACGTACATGAACACACACACCCACGCACACAAACTCCCTCCACATCCCGTTCCCCACACCCCCTCACAACCACTCGCTCCCACAAAAGTCCCCACGACAAGGAATGACCAGTCGACACGCGATTGAGGTCTTCTGTCTTCATTAATTTAATCCTTTTGTCTGTGCAGCGTTAAAATCGGACAGCAGTAGAAAAGAGGCAGCTGTGGACAGCACGCAGATAACACGCACACGCGTGCGCGCGCGCACACACACGCGCACGCGCGCGCGCATGCCACTCACACATCGCGCCACAACACATGCTACACACACACGCAGTGTGCGCCGCATCACACACACACGCACCACAACATCAAGCACGCACACACACACACCACGCACGCACCACACACACACATACGCACGCCACACACACAACGCACGCACACACACACACACACACACACAACACCCACGATTGCTAACAGGTTTCTCCCCCCCCCCCCCCCCCCGCTTTCTCTGTCTCTGTCTCTCTCTCTCTGCCCCTTTCCCCAAACACACATACAGACAAATAATAACCCCAGCATAGACACTGTAGAACGATGTAGGCACTGTTTGGTCGCGGATCTTTAGTTCAGGAATCCTGTCGATGCGATCTATTGGTATGACACCCTTTTCCATTGCATCTTCTTCATGTCTTGCTCTGTGTGTTGGTGCTTCACCCTAGATGTAAAGATATCCGGATAGTCTGGTCTTTTGCTGCGTCCGTCAGACACTTATTATTTTTGTTTAAATTAAAAACCCAGCCGACTGCCTAGAGCCATGTCAGGGCTATAACCCTTTCAATACACACAATATTCCAACAGAAAAAAGGAAAAAATTAAGTACACATAGCAGTGCATTCGCACACATAATCTAAAGAGATGCCCCTGTTGTTGACCACACCAATTCATCACACAAGGGATCAAAGACCATACCTGAATACAAATTTAAACATAACTAAAAACACTAAAGCATACATAAAAAGGGCTGAAATTACCTGCAATTGCTTCTCATATCACCTTTCGTGGAGCCAAAATGCACTTAATACATGTGTATACCAATGATCATTCCTAAGAGAAAAGTACGTAAGACTTTATCGAACATACAGGTGAATGGACCAGCAAGGCAGAAAATGATGGGAAAAATTGACAGAAAGCAAAGGAATAAGGCAGAAATAAAGAGTGACAGAAAAGAGGAAATTTCTAGCACAGAATTTCCAAAGGGGGGGGGGGGGGGATACTATTTATACTGAAAGAGCCCACGGCATCCCCACGGGGACGTCAGCCACTGAATGACCACACTGATAACAGATCTTTCTGAGGATACGAGACAAAATATGATTTATTCGTCCTAAGTTAAATAAAACATTGAAGTAGTGATAATAGTGATGGTATGGTGCATGTTTGCCATTTGATTTCGTCGTGGCGATGTTTCTCGCTTGTTGTACGTGTATGCAACATGCCTGGGGAAAAAAGGGTGACTGGAAAAAGACTGCGCAGAGCGTACCACCTGCCCTCTTCAGTGTTCACTTGAAATTTGCTTTGTGCTTTCGTGTGTCCATGATGCAGTATTTGTCTTCCCCAAACCGGCGACGTATAGAAGGGTTTTTTCATTTGCTTCTTGGCGACGGTGTCAGATATTGTGTGTACGTATTTAAAGTTTTTTTTGTGGGAAGTTTTTCGATGTTTCATTTTGAGGGCTGTTCCATATGGTGTCCGGGCAGGTGTCACCGGTTTTATTTATTTTTTTAATCTCCCTTAAAAGAAAAAAAAAGGCAAGGGAGAGATTATTTTACACCAGCCAGAGGTGTGTGTGTGCGCGCGCGCACATGCGTGCGTGCGTCCGTCCGTGTGTGTGTGCGTGTGTGACAGAAATGTATGGACAAGAGTTTTTCAGCTCTTTAAGGATGGATCTTTACCAAATTTGGGTCAAAAGCGTGGATCGTTTTGGAGTCGTGAAAGAGTTAGTTTTGAAGGTAAGGCACCAACGTAATGTCAAATAGGCCAAACAAACAAACATAAAAAGCCTGGGCTTAAAATCGGCAGTTTTCGAGAAAAGCGTTTGAACAGCACTTTCTCAGGAACTTTGAGAATATTTGTTTCTGTTTTAGCAGTGGTGACAGTTTATGCGCGTCAGATCTGTTTCATATAAAGCTTTTTCAATGTCATTGTGATTGATATTGTAGTTTGTACTCATTTGTGTACAAACTGAGATTATGATTTATAGGACTGCTTGACTGCCTTGCTTTATTTTCTTTTGTTTTTTGTTTTTTTGTTGTTTTCTCTGCAGCTCTCTCTCTCTCTCTCTCTCTCTCTCTGTGTCTGTCTCTCTCTCTCTCTCTCTGTCTCACTCTGTCTGTCTGTCTGTCCTCTCTCTCCCCGCACGCGCCATCAAGGAGGTATAGACCACCAACAGTACCAGACTGGAATCTGTCTTCATTAATCCTTTCGCTCTGTACGACGCTGGGGAAAAACGACCAGAGACAGTGACGACAGCTTGAAGGCCCTTGCCCCATCGACCCCCCACCAGCCGCCATCAAACCTCACACCACCCCCTCAACCGCCAGAAGACGCTCACAATCCCCGACGACAAATGGAAAATTGTGATCTGTCTCCATAAAACTGTTCTGTGAAATGGAGTGTGAAGTCCATTGGGTGAAACATCCACGTAGGATCTGAGAAGTTAGAGTTTAATTCCTGGTCATTTTTCCCCTTTGTTTTAAGCGCTGTACAGGTAAAATGAATACAGTCAGTTGTGTGGGTTGCTAGACTTTCGGATGGAAGTGCATGTTTTCCATCCCACACATCCCTACTAACAACTCCTCACCAGAAGCACTTAGCACTTGCAACCAGGTCTGTTACATATATCTCATCACTGGCACCTGTGGTCAACCAGCGCGCATAGCCATGCAAAAACTAATACATTTCACCATTATGTACAAAACTTCCGTTTTAGAAACACCACTAACTTGTTAGTATAGAATGAAATAAGATGTTTTCTTTAGTGCACATTAGACCGAAATAGGACTGTGTACCGAAATGATGAAATGGCTCAGTGGCTTTGAATACTTGGTTTTTGGGGGATAAAGGAAAAAAAATCACCGTTCGCTGTGAAAGCAGACGAACTAAAAGGTCTGGATAGGGGGCCAAATTGTGCCAAGGAATTAAAAAGTGCATTTCTACCATAATTGTGACCTTTTAATTTTTATTGTGTACACATTTATAACCTGCGAAGCAATATGTTGAAACGTTAAGCTTTACATTTTGTAAATACTGTTGTGTATGCTGTTTTCGACGAAATATATAGCTCTAGGGATGAGTATACCGCGATAAGGCGTTAACAGACGTCCTTTAGCACCTTGCATGATTTTGAAGAAGCCGACAATTCTGTCCCAGTCTATATGGCAGAAGAAAGAGGCTCTGCAAGAGTTTAAAACGATGTGGTCATTCACATTTACAGGAAGAAGGGCGACAATCATCGCGGGTTGACCCTCTTGCACATGCAGGGAAGGTCCTTATCAGAACTATCGTAGACGGGCGAGCGACATAGTGTTTGCCATGCACGAGCTGCAAGAAAAGTGTCGCAAACAAAACCAGAAGCTCCACTTTGGTGTTTGCAATTCGACCAAAGCATTTGCCACCATTAACCGCTTGACTCCCGCACCCTATCCACCAGCATCCTGCATTGTCAGCCATGCTAGCAAAGCAAAAACATAACCCTTTGACTCCTGCACCCTGTCCACCAGCATGCTGCATTGTCAGCCATGCTCGCAAAGCAAAATCTTAACCCTTTGACTCCCTCACCCTATCCACCAGCTTTCTGCAGGAAGCTGGTGGATAGGGTGTGGGAGTCAAAGGATTAAGTAGGAAGCTGGTGGATAGGATAAGGGAGTCTAAGGACTAAGTTTTTGCGGTTGGTGGATGGGGTGCTGGAGTCAAAGGGTTAATATCAGAAACTGGGAAGAGTTCCTGCAACAGTGCAAGCTGGAAACAGCAATACATGCTGGTCACAATCACGTTTGAACAGCGCAGAACAGCTGCTGTTCAACAGAAGAGGGACTGGTGGAAGCAGAAGCCAAAGCTATTATAGGACCTCTTTGTATGCAGCATCTGTGGTGGAACTTACACCTCCAGATAGGTCTTGTATCCCACACGAAGACCCGGACCAGGGGATTAAACAGTGTGCCTATTCATACGTCGGATCGACGTAAGACTCCATCATGTGACTGAACAGAAAGGAAAAAAATCGGTTAGACGGATTAGTATTTTTGGATTGTATGTAATTCACACGTGTAGGGCGTAAATCGGAGATGGTCACGACAGCACGCAGACCTCTCTGTCTCTGTCTCTGTCTCTGTCTCTCTCTCTCTCTCTCTGTCTCTGTCTGTCTCTTTTTTTGTCGGTCTGTCTGTCTTTCCCTTTCTCTCTGTCTCTGTCTGTCTTTCTGTCTGTCTCTCTGTCTCTGTCTGTCTGTCTGTCTGTCTCTCTCTCTCTCTCTCTCTCTCTCTCTCTCTCTCTCTCTCTCTCTCATTTTCTGTCGGTTTCTTTTTCTTTCTGTCTCTCTCATTCTCATTCTCTCTCTCTCTCATTCTCTCTCTCTCTCTATTTTATGTTTCTGTGTGTATGTGTGTGTCTCCCCCCCCTCTCTCTCTCTCCCACACACACACACACACACATATATACATGTATATATATATATATATATATATATATATATCCCCCCCCCAACCTCCTACACAAGTCCAACCACCCATCACTTCATTAATTCTGTCTGTGCAGCACTACAAACGGAGACCGCATCAGCACGCACACCCCGGAGGTATCCCCCAGACAGTCTCTAGTTAGCGGCGGGGGTGGTGGTGGTGGTGGTGGCATCGGCACTGCACGTTACCGAGCGCTCAAGTCTGGAAATATGGGTTAGTACTCTTGGATGGAGCTGTCAACCCTTCAGAGTTTTTGCCTCTGCTCTTTTTTGTATTTTTTGTGTGTACTTGTGACTTATTTATCTCTGTCGTATTGGCTTTGTATTGCTGTTCATACCAAACTCTGTCTCTCTGTATCTATATCTCTGTCTCTGTCTGTGTCTCTCATATATATCTGTCTGTCGTATTAGCTTTGTATTGCTTTTTCTGCCGAACTCTGTCTCTGTATCTCTCTGTCTCTGTATCTGTCTCTCTGTCTCTGCCTCTCTCTATGTATCTGTATCTGTATTTGTATCTGTCCCTGTCTCTCTCTCATATATATCTGTGTCGTATTAGCTTTGTATTGCTTTTTCTACCGAACTCTGTCTCTGTATCTCTCTCTGTCTCTGTATCTGTCTCTCTGTCTCTCTCTCTGTATCTGTATTTGTATCTGTATCTGTCCCTGTCTCTCTCTCATATATATCCGTCTGTCGTATTAGCTTTGTATTGCTTTTTCTACCGAACTCTGTCTCTGTCTCTGTATCTGTCTCTGTCTCTCATATATTTGTCTGTTGTATTAGCTTTGTATTGCTTTTTCTACCGAACTGTCTCTCTGTCTCTGTATCTGTCTGTGTCTCTCTGTCTCTGTATCTGTCTGTGTCTCTCTGTCTCTGTCTGTCATATATATTTGTCTCTGTCGTACTAGCGTTGTATTGCTTTTTCTACCGAACTGTCTCTCTCTGTATCTGTATATGTCTCTCTGTCTGTCTCTCGTATATATATTTGTCTCTGTCGTATTAGCTTTGTATTGCTTTTTTTTTAAATTTTTTTTTTACCGAACTTTGTCTCTCTGTCTCTGTCTTTCAATCTGTCTGTCTCTGTCTGTCTGTCTCTCTCGTATGTATCTTTCTGTCATAATAGCTTTGTATTGCTTTTTCTACAGAACTCTGTCTCTGTCTCCGTATATGTCTGTCTCTCTGTCTGTCTGTCTATATATATGTACCTGTACATTTTATGTGTGAGCATGTATAGGCAGAAGCATGTTAGTGTATGTATGTATGCATTAATGAGAGAGAGAAAGAGGAGAGAGAGAGGCAGGCAGAGAGACAGAGAGTTTAATAACTAAGGCAATCAGTTCATATCAGTGGGTGGGGGTAATTCTCTCTCTCTCTCTCTTTTCTCTCTCTCTCTCTCTGTCTGTCTCTTTCTCTCTCTCTCTCTGTCTCTCTCTCTCTCTCTCTCTCTCTCTCTCTCTCTCTCCCCTCTCTCCCCTCCCCTCCCTTTCTCTCTGTCAGTGACTGTGTGTATGCGCGCGCGTGAATAGGTACGTGCGTGTACGCGCGCGCGCGTGTGTGTGCATTTGTGTGTGTGCGCGCGCGTTTCCCGTATGGTCTGTTATGGTCTTTCCATCCTATTTCAACATGTCCCCACGCGCTCTCAATATGTGCTCTGTCTCAGTCTCTATTGTCAGTTTCTGTCTGTCTGTCTGCCACCCCCTTCCCCTTCCCACCCAGACAATCTTAGGTAATGGAGGTGACATTGGCGCTGCACGTTACCGAGTGCTCAGGTCTGGAAATGTAGGTCAGTGGGCTTCTTCTGGTTAGAGCGTCGACCGCATAAACCTTGTCTCCGATTGTCTCCCTTTTTCTGGCCGTGTGTTTTTTTTTGCAGGCTGGCAGTCTGAGTGTTAGAGCCGTGGACTCAGGGTTTAAGGTCTAGAGTTCAGTCCCAGTGCGTGACAAAAATTTAGCCTTTAAACTGTCTATCATGATTGATGCTTTGATCATTCTGGTTGTGGTATCAGCATATTGTTTCATAGATTTTAGTCTCAGCTCACCCCTCATACTTTTCATAGATTCTAGTCTCGGCTCACACATTAATTTTTATAAATTCTATTCATAGCTCACACCCCACCTTTTCATAGATTCCAATCATAGCTCACACCCCTGCTTTTCATAGATTCTAATCTCAGCTCACACTTCTACCCCCTATTTCAAGTTCTTGCCAGCAAAACGTTTCGCGCAGACCTAAGGAGTCTGAATATATATATATATATATAATATATATATATATATATATGTATGTATATATAGACATATGTATAGACATATACATATACACATACATATGTAAATTATGAATGTATGTATATATATATATATATATATATATGTACATGTAGATATATGTATACACATGTACATATACATTAATGGCGAGTTGAGTGTAGCGCATATGGAATTGTCCAAGTGAGATAAAGCCCTGTTGAACAAAGTCCACCAGACTAGTGGTTCTGAGCAAAGAGAATACTGCCTATCCTCTTTGTTCTGAGTTTGTCCTTAAGTCTCTGCCTCATTCGTTTTCTTCCTGTTCTGTTTGTCTTTCTTTTTCTTTCATGTCTGTCGTCGTCTGCATCTGTTCGTGGTGGCCAGATTGTTCATTATCCGGTCTGTCTGCCTGTACGATCTGTCTGTTTTTCCGTTCTCTATCTTTTCCCTCATACTCCCTTCTCGTTCTTTCTCTGTGCATATTTGTATGTGGTGGTCTTTTCGTCTCTAAAGTTATCCAATTAGTAAGAAATATCCGAGGGTTTTGAAAGGGACCCAAAGCAACAATGCTGTCAACGGCCAGAAAATCGCTTCCCGATCCACGACGTCACACGGTAGCCATTTCGCCATTTGCCCAAGTAAATGGGAGCGGCTTATGCGCTGCATGATCCCTTCGGACCCAGTGGTCATTTTACCTGCTTACTTTGAACCTTTTGTTTGATTTAACGAATGATTTGAAATAAGTACTTTGTGGAAAGGTGTGGTCGTGTAGTGACTGCATTGGGAGTGTATGCTTTCGTGCGTGCATGTTCGTTCTTTAATTTAACGTCTTTTCACTATAAGTGATATTAGACGGGGGAGGGGGGGGGGAGGGAAAATTATTAAAAAAAAACAAAACAAAAAACAAAACAAAAACGATAGTTGGACGGTTGGATTTGGGCAGAGGGAAGACAGAGGAAAAAGACATTAGCAGGTGGGGGAACAGTAAAATGGAACGAGAACTTAACACTAACAATTAACTTCAATAACGTGAAGGGAAATTGTAACACTAAAATACAAACCGAATAAAGTTAAAGTAATGCATTAACAGGACTGTGAACTAATGATTCTGAAATTCTAACTAACAACGTTTGATCTGATGTAATTTTCTGGAAATGATTTTCAGAATACTTTTCTTGAGTAAACATTTTCGGTAAAAAAGAACGTAGCATTTTGCAGTAGAATAAACAGTGAAACAGTGTGAACTGTTCGCCGCAAATACACTTGACATTTTTACAATATTTTGTTCTCAATGCGTTTAGCTGAATACGAAAACAAACTGCAACAATCGATCTCAAATGATACATAGAAGAATACTGCAATTTTTTACATACATTTTGAACGGTAAGTTTTATCATTTGTTGTGACACAAACTGTTCATCTGAATGTTCAAGAAATCGAGTCCATGAGGCTGATTCGAGCAAGTTGCAAGCTTCTTTTACGGAGGTATGAACATGTAATTCTAAAGCATTATCAGCATTCTGGGCGCCTTGCTTAGCTGCTCTGTCAACTACTTCGTTGCCGTGAAGACCAACATGAGAAGGCACCCAGCATAAACTGATATCTGTACCTTTGACCCTTAAACGATGTATAAGATGATTTGCCTCAGTAATTAAATCAGGTCTTGTGTCGGCATTAAAAGACCGTAAGGCATATAATACAGATTTTGAGTCAACAAAGAGAACTACTTTGAAAGACATGGTTTTAAGATTTACTAGATAATGCAATGCTTGATTAATAGCGACTAATTCCGCTGTAAAGATCGATAAGTTTGCCCCAACGAAAAATGACTTTTTTATCTTAAATTTTGGAACATAAAAAGCTGCTCCAGCACATTTATTTTCTAAGACTGATCCATCGGTAAAAATGTGAAGATGGGTACGGTATTTTTCATCGATGTGTTCTCTTGCTGTGGATATCGAAATGTTGACGTTTTCAGATTTCTTAGCGTCTGTATAATCAATATCAAAAGAGGCTTTTTGCATTTCACATGTAGGGATAGGCGTTGTTGATGGTGTCTCAGCTATTTCATCCATATTTATGTTAGACTGTTTGACCAAGTCAGATATGTAAGTTGAAACAGTCATTTGTGATGAAATGCTTTTTGCTCGCTTTGGAAAGTCAACATCAGACCTGATTTTAATTTCCTTACTCACAAAATTGTCCGTTTGTGAAGTAGTTCTAACTGCAAATTTTGCTGTCGCTAGCTCACGATAGTTGTTCAGAGGCAGAATTCCAGCAACTTTGTACGTTTCCAGATTAGAGGCATGAGTAGGGACACCTAGAGCAATTTTAATACTTTTGCAGTCTAAGCTTTGTATCTTCTTTAATAAATATTTTGGTGCACTGAAAAACACTTCTTGCGCATAGGATAATTTAGATCGTACAAGTGCTGTTGACAGATGAATTAGTATGTTCGTATCCATTCCCCAAGGTAATCGGCTTATTATCTTTAGAAAATTTAGGGCTTTTCTTGCTTTTGTTGAAATATAATCAAAATGGACATTCCAGTTTAATTTCGATGTCATAAAGACTCCCAGAAATTTTACAACCTGTTTGTAATGTAACACTTCACCAAGCAATCTGAAAGTAGGCAAGTTACTTAAAGTACCACCAGAATTAAATAGCATCATGTTAGTTTTTTCCGCTGACAACGACAGACCATTTTCTAACATATAGTTTCCAAGATTATCAAGATCAGATTGATACAATTTCCTAATGTAATTCTGTGCTCTCTGTGGGGTTGTCTTTTTTAAAGTAATATTCATCCAAATACATATATCATCAGCATACTGTGCCAAAACAACACGATTTGAGAGTGCTTTAGGAAGATCCTGTATAAGGATATTAAATAAAAGCGGTGCTATCACTGAACCTTGTGGAATTCCCATATCAAGATGTCGTGAAGTAGAATAACTAGTTCCCACTCTTGCCTGAATAGTTCTATTGGCTAAAAAAGACTTAATGTAATCATACATATTGCCAGATAAACCAATAGATTTCAGCTTGTACAATAAACGCGTATGCCAAACTTGATCGTAAGCTTTTTTCACATCAAAAAATGTAGCTAAAAGACTTTTTCTGCGGGCAAACTCTTTCTTGATGTGAGTGGTAAGTTTAACCAGGTGCTCAACTGTAGATCTCCCTTTTCTAAAACCAGCCTGATTTACTGGAATAACGTTATTTTTATCACAGTAATGTACAAGTCTGTTTAATACCAATTTTTCCAATAGTTTGCTCGTATGGGACGTTAAAGCAATAGGTCTGTAACTGTTTTTATTGTTTTTAGGCTTTCCTGCTTTTAATACTGGTATAACAACAGACGTTTGCCATAATTGTGGTATAGTTCCACCAGCCCAGCATTTCTGAAAAATTTTGTGTAAAAAAATAATATAGTTTTCTGGAAGATGTTTAATCATTTCAGTTGAAACTGCATCAACACCTACCGAACTCCTTTTGTTGCGCAGAGACAAGATAGTGTTTTTTAACTCTTCTAAGGTGATTGGAGAATTAAACCAGAGATCATTTTGAGGTATTGGATCAGTGTAGATAGGGTTGTTAGCTGCCATTTCCCTGTAGTGTTTGCAGGTAGGAGTCAAACCATCTACTTTACATGTGTGGGTGCACACGTGCTCGTGTGTGTATATGTGTGTCTGTCTAAATATTTATCCGTCTGTCTATCCGTCTGTATCCGTCTGTCTGTCTATCTATCTATCTATCTATATATATATATATATATATATATATATATATATATATATATATATATGTGTGTGTGTGTGTGTGTGTGTGTGTGTGTGTGTGTGTGCGCGCGCGAGTCAGAGAGAGAGAGTCAGAGAGAGAGAGAGAATTTCTTAACAAGACCAAATAACCTTTTACGTTTCTGTCTTGTCAGTGACCTCCATACCGGAAGAGGAAATTACCATCCCGAACGATGGGAACCTGGCCTCGTTTTCAGCCGACGCCATGGCGACCTTCTTGCGCTACCTGAGGCTGGACGACCGTCTGGTGAACCACATGCACAGGAACGGGCTGGACGGGCGCCGGTTCGGTCGTTTGAAGAACTCGGACCTCGACAACCTGAAGCTCAGCAATCCCGTGTTGGTGTATTTCCGGGACAGGACTGCTCCTGCTGTGACTAAAAAGTCTAAGCCTCGTTTGCCTTTTATTTTGTGATTCGAGGGAAAGAAAAAAAGAGGAGGAAGAAGGAAAAGAATATAAGAGCCTACGTGCCTTGTACTGAGTACATACAAACTTGCGCGCACGTACGCTCGAATATACGCATGCTTGTACGCATACTCGCATACACACACTCGCATGCGTATGCACGCAACACACACACACACACACACACACACACACACACACACACACACACACACACACACACACACACACACACACACACACACACACACACACACACACACACACACACACACACACACAGATAGGAAAAACTGCCTGGAAATGGTGCTCTTATCATGGATGAATTGATCATACAGGCACACAGAGAACTTCTCTTAAGATTTTTTTGTTTGGCAGTAAATGAAAGACAGATTGGTTCTTTCTGTCACGAGAAAAAAATGTAGAGAAATGTTATTTGAATTAACACATTTGCATCATTTGTACTGTCATAGTAGAAATCGAAAACGGTGATTTGGTGGAATATCTAAACCCATACATTATTCAGAAGCAATAGGATACTTGGCCGATCAAGGGATGTACGGGTAATTACAATTTTACGTCGTCTTTCGGGTTTCCTTAAAGGTAAATCATAATTTTCAGTGAAAGACGCTTACCGGTATCCAAAGATTTGATCGAGATGTACCGGAAACATCTGGCTGCAGCCGGGAATTACTGTAACAAACACTGATGATGAGCGTTTTTTTCCCTCTGTATTTCTTTTTCACTTTCCTTTTTGGGAGAAGGAAATTTGTTTCATATCGATTGGAGAGAGGTGTGTGTGTGTCTCAGTGTGTGTGAGAAAAATGAACAATGTGTGAGAAAAATGAACTATCCAGATTTTCTCAGCTGTTTCTGGATGGATCTGTAAGACATTTTTTATCAAGGGCGTGCGCCGTCGAACAGTCATGTCTGCAAGGGTGAAAAAAAGAAAAAAAAAGAAAAAAACCGCCAAGCCTAAAATCAAAAGAAAAATAAATAAGGCAAGTTTGTGAACAGCACTTTTGTTTTTTTTAGGAATTTGTGACGATATTTCGATATTGTTTTCACTGTTTTAATTTCAATTTACCTATTGTCCTCACATAACATCAACTCTTACGTCATTGAATGCTCTTCCAAGGTCACAGTGACATTGAAGTAACAGATCAGCATTTTCTGTAACAGTTTTAATGTGAAAAGGGAGAGTATCATGAAAACTTGACCACCATCTCCACATTTCTGCCGTTATCATTATTGGTTGATTGACTGATTTTTTGAAAGTCAGTTGTTGGCTTGGGGAGATAAACTTGCAGAGACTATAGGCAGCGTTTTAAAAGCGTGAAAACAGACACTGAGGCGTGTTTTCCGAGGGAAAAAGGAAGATGAAAAATCGACAAAACAAACACTTTGAGACGCGTTTTCCGTTAAGTTTTTTTTTTTTTCATGATCCTTGTACTTAGGGAAATTTCCCTTTGTGCTCATTCCCCCCCCCCCCCCCCCCCCCCCCCTCGTTTTCTGTGCCACCTTAATGGCCACAGAAGCTGACGTAGTTTTCACAGTGCAATGATGAGGATGATAATCATGATGCCATTTAGTTCCATCTAAGATTGAGACTGTTTGACATTTCTGTACTCTACAGTTACTGTCAATATATTTTGGAGTCAATCAGGCGTGCTGTATTTAGCACTAAAGCTTAAAACAAGTTGATCAAGTAATTGGAATGTTCCTCTCCGTGGGGTTTGGGGTGTGTGGCTGCAAAACATGGAGGGAGATAAATCGATAATCCAAAGCGACTAAGTTATATCACCATATCACGTCACCTGCCCCAGGGAAAGTGATAACAAAACAGCATACTTTTTGGCAGTTTGATATATACCGACCAATGCTACTTAGTTTTGAAATAATACAAAACAACTTAACTGTAAGTAGCAGAAACATGTAATATAAATAAACAGTAGCTGAAAGAGCTAGCAGAAACATGTAATATAAATAAACAGTAGCTGAAAGAGCTAGTAGAAACATGTAATATAAATAAACAGTAGCTGAAAGAGCTAGTAGAAACATGTAATATAAATAAACAGTAGCTGAAAGAGCTAGCAGAAACATGTAATATAAATAAACAGTAGCTGAAAGAGCTAGTAGAAACATGTAATATAAATAAACAGTAGCTGAAAGAGCTAGCAGAAACATGTAATATAAATAAACAGTAGCTGAAAGAGATAGTAGAAACATGTAATATAAATAAACTAGCTGAAAGAGCTAGTAGAAACATGTAATATAAACAGTAGCTAAAAGAGCTAGTAGAAACATGTAATATAAATAAACAGTAGCTGAAAGAGCTAGCAGAAACATGTAATATAAATAAACAGTAGCTGAAAGAGCTAGTAGAAACATGTAATATAAATAAACAGTAGCTGAAAGAGCTAGTAGAAACATGTAATATAAATAAACACTAGCTGAAAGAGCTAGTAGAAACATGTAATATAAATAAACAGTAGCTGAAAGAGCTAGTAGAAACATGTAATATAAATAAACTAGCTGAAAGAGTAGTAGAAACATGTAATATAAATAAACAGTAGCTGAAGAGATAGTAGATTAGAAACATGTAATATAAATAAACAGTAGTTGAAAGAGCTAGTAGAAACATGTAATATAAATAAACAGTAGCTAAAAGATTGAGTCATGAGAGAAGGCAGAACAAAAAATGAGGTTTGTAATGTACGCTTGTAAATTGTTGGTGAAAATACAATGTTCATATGAATAAATTGTTCCTATGATTGACAACGACGACAACAACAACAACAAAAAAGTAAATAGTAAAGGGCTTTCGAACGGACGTTCGTTTTCAACTCGTTGAAGTATGGATGACAGTGATTTCCACATTTGCGACTTGTTAACGTACTGATGGCAGCAATTTCCACATTTGTGAATTGTTCATATATCGAAGACATTGTACGGTGGAAATACGAGAAATTCTTAAAGTGATTGTCTGGTCTTGTTAGGTAAATGTTTAAAAGAATGATAGCCGTCAGTGTGACGTCTGCTTGTGATTTTTTGAAAGATAGCTGTAGGCAGCAGAAATGTGGTTATGGAAAACTTTCAACGAGAAGGATCGAGATCTTTCTGTGATTGCTTGAGATAGTGTGTGTGTGTCTGTGTATAATGAATTTCTTACATCTGAGCCAATGTATAAATATAATTTGTGTGTACATATCCACGCATACATATGCATATATTTGAATGAAATACATTGTGTACAGTTAGACTGCGTATGTGAATAGCGAATTATGTAAAAAGTATTATCACTTGGTTTGGCCCCGCGACTGAGTGATTACTGCAGTCACTGAGGGGCTTAGTAGGCAGTGTCCTTTGTAAGCTGGATCAGAACAGATGTGAAGGAACTCCACCGAAATGACTCAGTGGCGATGCAGTCTTCTCTGGTGGGTGGCATGATGGTGGCTTGAGATCACTCGGTTCTATGACTACCAGAATTGAGATTTGGCCTGAATGAGCGTGAGCTGGGTGGTGTGTTGAAGGGCTAAAATGAACGATGTGGGATCAACGCCATTGAAGTGAGGCTTAAGATGTGGCTAAGACCTACTTCGTTACAATCCCTGTGCGCAGATTGGTAGACATGTGAAGTGTTAGAACAAGGGATAGGTGCATATGGAGGGCCGTGATCGCCAACGCCATGCGGCATGGCGCATGATGATAGGCGCGCTAAGGCCAAAAGTATAGGAAGATGGACAGAGGACAGACCTCCTTACGTTCATACTACAACATAACACCTACAGTTCAAACCTCCACACAGACTTCTTTATTAGGGCTGCTGGGCCATAGAAACTCACGCCTCATGCTTCACGCCTCACGCATGAATAGAAAAAGGAATAGACGAGGTCTCGCGCGCGGGGCCATATAACTCTACTCACGCTTCACGCTTCATGGTTCACGCGTGAGCGGAGAAGTGGGACTGTCCACTTTTTTCGATGCGTGAAGTTGAAGTTCCTGGTTACCATTGGCCATTTCAATTCTCCTCACATGCAGGATGGATGACTACAAAGAAAAATTAATCGAGTTGGTTCGGGCAAGGTCCCTCCTCTGGAATCCGCGTGTGCCTGACTACAAGGACAAAGATAAAAAGAAAAAACAAGTTTGGGAAGACTTGGCGAGGATTCTGAACAAACCCAAAAGTATATTTGAAAAATATTTCTTCATCAGGATTCCCAAGGAGATGATGGAGTGTACGGTGGAAATCTCGTGATTCTCTAAGGAAGAAATGTTCTCGGCACCATATGCTTTCTCTTTCGCTTCCTCCTCCAGAGCAAGAGCAAAATCAGGTCGTCTTCTTCGTCGGAAGAGTCATCGTCGAAAAAAGAAACAAACCACGAATATTGTTTCTGATCAAATGAGCAAACAGCACTGTATTCTGGACCCGTCAACACAAAACAGACGCGTGAGCAGTGAGACGTGAGCTCCTGTCGCCCAGTACGTGAAATATGAGGCGTGAAGAATGAGGCGTGAGGCAAGAGTTTCTATGGCCCAGCAGCCTTGTTCTCGCTCACACGACATTACAAATATTTCTCTATGATGATCCATATCCACAACAAATGGCATCCACAACTTCACATTTGCCAACTCGCACTGTCTGTAGTTCAGAAACGTCTTATGGAATTAGCACTGTCGATGCTGGACAACACAAGTCGAAGGATTTACCCTACAGTTGTAAGATATTCACGAAAAGAATTGATCTGCCTACATCACAAATTGAAGGATGGCTGGCCCGCAGGAGGTCCGCCCCCAAGGAACAGGGGTTCCTCTGATGAAAGGCAAGCCCGCAGAGGTTCCGCTGGCAGTGGCACCTTACGGCAACAATGAAGTGTGGGGAAGAAGAAAGGAAGCAGTCTTCATAATACCCAAAAGGTATATATAATGACGATGAAGACAGAGCTGACACTACAAGACCAAACTACAACACTTGAAGCACCTCCATCCCACACCATCTGTAGATGTCGAGATATCTCTCTGAAGTACAACAGGTTGACGAGGATACACGGACAGTAGTGTTCTAAGGCATTAAACCTGACAACACTACACTTCTTCTGTCTGAGACAGATATGACTTCATCTAACCTTGATGAACAGCTGAAACCGAAATGATACAGACTTGAACATATGGACAATACAGTTTTTTCCGCTGTTCACATATAAATTTTAGCGAAACAAGCTGTGCGCCTCCAACGTGAAGACCGCATTCTACACGAAAACTGCCTTTTACATGAAAACGGCCTTCTACATGAAATCTGCCTTCCATATGAATACTGCCTCCCTAACACAGAATGACCCTTCACGTGAAAAATCTTCCTTCCCTATCTCGCCAGTCTACAACATTGTCTTACCATATTGAATCACACCCATTTTTTAATAATCTTATTTCACTAGTTGATCTTGTGGTGTCATGAAGACATATAGCATGAAGACATAGAGAGAACAAGGAATTACTGATATTATTGAAAAGATAGGTTCCATGAATTCCATGCTTACGCAAGAAATTTGTGGAAGCAAGACATTTTTGCGATGTGTTGTATTTTTTCTTTCCCTTTTAAAGATGGATATGTGTGAATAGTTGTTGGATAGCCGTGATAAGTGGTTGTCATAGTGTTATGCGTATGTTTTTTAATTGTGGGCGATAATGTGACACGCAGTTATATATGCGTGTACATTGTTTTATTGTTTGAAAGCGATGTGTCTTCAAGGAGGGTTCTATGCACTGCTGTTGGCTTGAATGTGAAGAACATGGTACATGTGTTCGTTGAAAGTCAGATGATTCTGTGAGATAATAGAATACGATACGCAAAAGATGAAATATAGTGTTCAAGATTGGTTAACCCTTGGACTCCCGCACCCTGTCCACCAGCATCCAGAATTGTCAGTCATGCTATCAAAACAAACTTAACCCTTTGACTCCTTCACCCTATCCTCCAGCTTCCTGCAGGAAGCTTGCGGATAGAATGAAGTAGTCAAAGAGTTCAGTTTTTGAAGTTGATGGATAGGGTGGGGAAGTCAAAGAGGTTAAACAACGGTTGTTGGAGAAGAATAAGGGGCGAGGTTGTGGTGAGGAAAAAAGCAATCTCTAGAAAATGAGGTACAGGAATGTCACTCTTTTTTGTATCGTTCGCCTGCCCGTTTTGTGCTCGTCCTCCTGCGAAAGTTGCTTTGGACATGGAATGTTAACAACTTATTGAGTGACTGGATCATTGTATACGAGGAATGTGATTGAGAAAGATGAACATTTCTGATAAAGCCGTAAAGAACTGTGCTGTCAGTCCTTGTCACGAGCATTACTGTACAGAACCCTGTGATCATCATGATCTGATCGTCGTATCGTTCGTCTGCCATCGTCTGCCTCTTCGTCTCCAACGGTTATATTAACATGGAATGTTAACCATCCGCTGAGTGACGAGGATTATGAATTGAAAAGTGAACTTTTTTTTTCACAGTTAATTATATGCTATAACTCCTGTCGCGAGCACTGAACAAAATTGTACAGACTTGTAAGCGTGTTGTAGATTTGACGGTCGTTTTTGTTGTAGTTGAAAATATCCCTTTCTTTGAAAATAGGGGATAATTTACTATTGATCAAAGACTACTCCAAGAGAGGATTGGAAGTATTATTATTGAATGTTAACCATTCGGTGGATGACACTGAAATTTGATGTGACGGTCGTATCATTCATCTGCCATCATCTACCCGCTTCATCTCCTCGCCCTTCCCCCATCCCAAGTAGTTACATTAATATGGGCTGTTAAAGATCCGCTGAATAAGACGAACTGACGGTCGTATCATCTGCAATCATCCCCCGTTGGGTTGCCGGGGGCTCTTTCAATATAAATAGTAGGCTATCCCCACCTTCTGGAAATTCTGTGCTAGAAATTTCTTCTTTTCTGTCACTGTCTTTGTTTCTGCTTTGTTGCCTTGCTTTCTGTCATTTCTATCATTTTCTGCCTTAATGGTCCATTCACCTGTATTTTTTCGATAAAGTCTTACGTACTTTTTCTTCGGATTGATAATTGGGTACATGTATTGAGTGCATTTTGCTCTAAGGAGGTGAGGTATGCGGAAACAATTTTGTATATGTTTTGGTGACCTTATGTATGCTTATATTTGTATTCAGGTGTGTTTTTTAAATCTCCCCTGTGCGATAAATCGGACGGAATGGTCCTACGCCGGGGACATGTCCTTAGATTATGTGCGCGAATGCATTGATATATGTACTTAATTTTTTTCTTTTTTTTTTTCCTGTTGAAGTTTTGTGCGTTTTGAAGCGGCTGGGCTTTAAACAACAATAAGATAAATAAATAAAATCTGCCATCATCCATGCCCCTCGTCTCCTTCCTCTCCTCCCCCAACAGCTGCATTAGTATGGGTTGTTGACCATCCGTTGGATGATACCGACTCTGAATGTCAAAGATGATTTTTTTTGTCAGAAAGATAACTACTTGCTGTCAACTATTGTCGAGAGTGTTGGACAGATATGTACAGAGACTTGTAATCATGAAGACGTGACGATCTATTTTTAATATACCCTTTTGGAAAAAAAAAAAGATATGTTATTTACTGATGAGAGAGTTGTGTATCTGTGAGAAAAAATTAAGATTTTCTCAGCTCTTTATGAGTGGATCTTTACCAAATTTTTGAGGACTTACGAAAACGTATGTTTGGAAGATAAGACACTACGGTCAAGGTTTCGTCCATAAACGTAGCACTTAAATCCTTTGACTCCCGCACTCCATCCATCAACTGCGAAAAACTTAACCCTTCGATTTCCACTAGCTTCCTGCAGAAAGCTGGTGGATATGGTGAAGTAGTCAAAGGATTAAGTTTTTGCTGGCATGGTTGACAGTGCAGGATGCTAGTAGACAGGATGCGGGAATCAAAGGGTTAAAGGAAAGTGTGAATACAGGGCTCCCACTTTTCCGCGAATTCGCGGATTTCCGCTAAAACCGAGAGTGAGAATCCGCGAAAAAACAAAATTATAAAAAAACTATAAATTAAGCTCAGATATGTGTCAGATTGCGCCATTTTAAACATAAATTTTCAAAATTTTCCAGATGGGCAAGTCACCCCCCCCCCCCCCCCCTGATTTTCAGGAATTTTTGCTTTTCCTCAGTAGGAGCCCTGGATTAGCATTCTCTCGGGAATTTATAACGATATTTAACATTTGTTTTCTTTGTTGTGACAGTCCACCAATATCTTCGATCACTGTCTTCTCCGCTTGTAAAGTTGTATTTCGATTGAAACTTCAAGGTCTTGTTGACCTGGAAAATTACAAAATCTGGATTTTGTGTAATGATTTTTGTTGCGAAAGGGAGATCATTAGAAGGGTTCGGCCATTTTCTTCTTTTGCGCGCTCATGTATATGAAAAATCATGCCATTAATGATTTGATGACATTGATCACGTATATGAAAAATCATGCCATTAATGATTTGATGACATTGGTGTGTGTGTGTGTGTGTGTGTGTGTGTGTGTGTGTGTGTGTGTGTGTGTGTGTGTGTGTGTGTGGAGAGAGAGTGAGTTTCCTACTGGTAAAGTTTAATTGAACAAAATCACCAAAAATTTCAGCGCCAGTAATTTGATGAGATGGATATAATTTTTGTTGATTTGACCCTTTTAAAAAGGGACAGCAAAATATGAAATAAGTGTGTTTCCGTAAACAACATAAAAGTGTTTTGTTTGTGTTTGTCTCAAGGCATAAAAACAGCTTCCTGGTTCTGACAGTCAAAATAAGCTTTTTGTTGGCAAAATGTTCAACTTAATTGCTGTTGGAAGCTTTCAGTCTTTTCTTGAATTGTTCTCTTGAGAGAGAACTGGAACGGAAAGCTTGCGACTGGAATTAAATGGAAGATTTTGTGAGTAAACAAGTTTGACGGTTGTGTGTGTGTGTGTGTGTGTGTTCGTTCGTTCGTTGCTTGATTAACGTCTTTTCACTATAAGTGATATTAGACGGATGTTGTGTGTGTGTGTGTGTGTGTGTGTGTGTGTGTGTGTGTTGTGTGTGTGTGTGTGTTTTAATTTGTCAAAGTAATTTAGTTTCTTAATCTTTTGCTGGCTGTAGTGTGGTCATCCGTTATTCTGTGGGTAAACAAATGCGTATGCGTGCGTGTGTTTGTGTACGTGTGTGTGCACGCTTATTTTTCAAAGCAGTTTATTATTTTAATCACTTGCTGGCTATAACTATGGTCATCCGTTTTGTTCAGAAGTGGTTGTTTCGTTTTCATTTTTCTTTCTTCTCCACCGACTGCATAGCACACTTGTCACTACCCTCACGCTGGTCATTTTCACTCAACAACATACCCCCAAACTCCCAAAACTGAGGTCATCATGAGAACAGAACGTGACAGGCCAAAGAATCTGCGACTAGCTTTCGCAAAACTCTGATGATGAAATGGGGATGATGCAAGTTATCAGGAGTCAAAATGAAGGTGTTATGTGTTACCACACGTTATCACATTTTTTTTATGAGGAAAAGGGAATTAGAGCACCTGGTCACAACAGGAAAGCTGGAGGGGAAGAGAATACCAGCTAGACCCAGGGAGAAAATATTGACGGACTTGCATGTTGGTGAGGACGGAGGGTTCCTGGAAAATGTGCTTGCGGCAACAAGGGATAGATACGTATGGAGGGCCATGATCGCCAACGCCATGCAGCAGGGCACATGATGATGATGATTAGTAC
>CM060315.1:15305997-15333497 GCA_030674185.1 Monoplex corrugatus | reverse complement strand
TGTGTCTGTGTAACTTTTTGTTGGTTCGTTGGTCCGTTGTTTGTTTGGACAGTTAGTGGTTAATTCATCTGCTGGTTGGTTTCTAAGTTTGTTCTTCATTTATTATAAGTGATCAGCTAGTAAGGCTGTTATGTAGGGCCTAGCTATAAACATGTTGCAAGGTTGGGTTGGCTACTTTCATGAAGTTATTTCGCTAGTTGATAAATGTCTTCGTTTGTGAGGTTTTGTCCTCGTGTATGTAGGCTACGCTGGCATGTGGAGTTCGGAATTTGTTTAAAGGGATTCACCGCACTTAGTTTCATATGCACTCCGCCTAGTTTCCCACCTTTTCTCCTCTGCATAAAATCCTGACCTCACTCAACCCCCACTGCAGCCTGTCTCCACTCGGTGGGAATCACATTGTAATATATATTTGTATATAATATGTTCTCTATAATGTTCCATTTCATTTCTTCTTTTTCCCCATTTATAGCCGTGTGTGTGTGTGTGTGTGTGTGTGTGTGTGTGGGGTGGTGTGTGTATGTGTGTGTGTGTTTTGTGTGTGTGTGTGTGTTGTTGTATTTCAGCGCTTAGATTTGATTTCTGTCAAGATTTTGTGCTACATATATATTGTAATTATTATTATTATAATTTTGATTATCTGCTGGGCTCTTTGAGACTGCGCGAAACCTTATGCCATAGCAAGGTCTTGAAATTTGGCAGAGGGTGGTGGTGATGGTTGGGGGGGGGGGGGGAGAGAGAAAACAGGCCTACGAAATATTACACTGACACCACCAGAATGATTTGAAGCATGAAGATGGGCAGCGAACTGACCATTGTTTGTTGCAAGCTGAGACTGAACTCCAGATTGAACTCAGATATTCCCCCGTATGGATGCCGGGGCTCTTTCTGGAAATTTTGTGCTGGAAATTTCCTCTTTTCTGTCACTCCCATTTCTCCTTGTGAGGATGCCAGGAGCTCTTTTAGTATAAATAGTATCTCCTACTTTCTGGAAATTTTGTGCATAGAAATTTCTCTTTTCTGTCGCTGTCTTTGTTTCTTCTTTCCTCCTTTGCTTTCTGTCATGTTTCCTATCATTTTCTGCCTTGCTGGTCCATTCACCTGTATGTGTTCTGTAAAGTCTTACATACTTTCTCTTGATAATTGGGTACTTTTATTGACTGCGTATTTGGCTCTAAGGAACATGCTGTGCGGGAGCAATTTTAGGTTATCTAGGCCTTTTTTATGTATGCTTTAGTGTCCTTAGTTATGTTCACATTTGTATTCAGATGATATGTTGTTGTTATTGTTAAATCCTCTGGTGATAAACTGGACAGAATGGTCAAAGCCAGGGACATATCCTTAGATTATCTGCGGGCATGCAGTGATATATGTACTTATTTTATTTTCGTTGTTTTTTTTTTTCCTTTAAATATTGTGTATGTTTTGAGGTGGTTATAGTCCTGATGTGGCTCTGTGCAGTCGGCTGGGTTTTAAACAGTAAGAATAAGAACTCGAGATACCTCGAAGTGGCTTATTAGAGAAGGATAGACGGTCAGACAGACACACAAAGAGGGATAGACACAGAGATAGGGACAGATAAATGGACAAACACACACAGATAGGGATAGATATACAGACACACAGAGAGGAATAGACAGACGCACACAGAGAGGGATAGATAGACGGACAGACAGAGAGAGAGGGACAGGTAACACACACACACACACACACACACACACACACACACACAGATAGATAAATAGACACACACACACCCACACACAAACAATACACAGAAATAGCAGATCAGTATAAATGACAACACGTACATTTGATTGATCTAACGTTTAATTCAAACTACAATCGTACATTGTAGACATACATGATCCTAGAGATATGAAGCTAAGAGACAATACATGCACACAAGACATTGACGTGACTATACCGAACGACTATTACAATCTTCTTTCTTCTTCCCCTTGAATGATCATGTAAATGAGCTTTGTCCATCACTGCTATTCTTGATGGTTCCGTGTGTCTGATCAGACAATGGATGTTCCTGGTTAGGGACTCGGTTAGATGTGGAACGGCATCGGCTGTGGCTGAACAGGCCGATTCTTGAGTGGCAGTCCTTGGTACAGCTGACGTACATGATGGCTGTGGCTGGGTGGTGGGGGGGGGGGGGGGGGGGGCTCGATGCTGTGGTGATCGTTATATGATGTAATGATACCTTTTTTCGTGTTGACCGGAATTTTCTCTGTAAATTTGGTACACGGTTACTAGTATGAGATCTTTTTACTAGTAATTCCGGAACTCTTAGAGATTGTGAATACACATAGACAGACGGATGGACACATGGGACATGCGTGTGTCGTAGTCTACACATACTTACACACACATGCACGCATGCTGGTAACGCTAAGACACAGACACACACACATACTGACACAGACACTGATGTGTGCGCACACCGGTGCACGCACAGATAGCTACATACATACGCATGCATATACACACATACACGTGCACGCTCGCGACCACAACACACACACACACACACACACACACACACACACAACACACACACACACACACACACACAGTAGATTGCACATACACACACACACAAAACATGCGCACAGGCCGGTAAACGCACACACACACACACACACACACACACATACAGACACGCACGCACAGACACATATATGCACTGCATTTCACACACACATGCGCGCGTGCACGCCCACGCCCACGCCCACATACATAACCAAGTAGCTCTGAGATAAAACATATTCTCAGTTGTCACACTTAACATTCAATTGGAAGAGTGGACTGTGAGGTGTTTAAAATCCCGGTGTGCTCAGCATTCTTCAAAATGCTGACATGGTCAAACTGACAATTCACATTGATACTTTGGTTACATGCATTCATTAATAGTAGAAATTTTTTTTCAAAAAACAGACAAAAGTTGAAGTCGAGCTACACTAACTATATACACTACACATATCTTCACATAACAGACCGGAGCATTGACCCTTTGACTCTCACACCCTATCCCACCAACTGCAAAAACTTAACCCATTGAGTCTTTCACCCTATCCATCAGCTTCCTGCAGGAAGCTGGTGGTTAGGATGAGGGAGTCAAAGGGTTAAGGTTTTGCTTTGCTAGCTTGGTTGACAATACAGGATGCTACTTGGCAGCGTGCGGGAGTCAAAGGGTTAAATTTATGGCCCATTCAAAGTTCTGTGAGTCCTGGTTTCTTACAATGCCAACTATTAACCACAATTTGATTGAAATTATTTGAAGTTTTTTTTATGAAAGGGAATTCATAGCATTCGGACAATTCCATGTGTGCTCCACCCAAATCTGTCAGTAATTACCTGGTAGACTCCTTGAGCCTTTTGCAAAACTCTGTGCCCTGATGAGGTCTTGAAATGGCAGGGGAAATGGATGGGGGGGGGGGGGTGAGGAATGGTGGTAGTGAGAACAGGATCTATTAAACGCTAAGTTCACACCACTAGAATGTTCAGAGCATTAACCATTTCACTCAGCATTTATCTATCTATCTATCTATCTACTATCTATCTATCTATCTGTCTCTGTCTGTCTATGATAATGCAGGATGCTGGTGGACATGGTGTAGGAGTCAAAGGGTTAATGAAAATAACAGAGGGAGAAAAATTACACAAACACACTTGTCACTGCAGTAAAGATCTATAAGCCTGTGCAAATCGTCACATGTACTAAAGGTTACCACTGATGACTCAGAAGTCCGTTTTAGGGGAACTGACAACACAGTATGTCAGCAGAAAGAGCTGTGTTTAACTGGATCAGAACTGCACATGATCACAACTTTGTACGACAGGCGAAGATGCATAATCTTAGTATTACCTAAATCACAATCAAAAGTCATAACGAAATAAAGTGTCATCTTTATAGTTTAACCCTTTGACTCCCGCGCCCTGTCCATCAGCATTCTGCATTGTCAACCATGCTAGCAAAGCAAAAACTTAACCCTTTGATTCCCTCACCCTATCCGCCAGCTTCCCGGAGGAAGCTGTGAATAGGGTGAGGGATTTGAAGGGTTTAGTTTTTGCAGTTGGTAGATGGGGTGCGGGAGTCAAAGGGTTAAGAAAGGAAACGAAGAAATAATTAACAATGAAACATGGTAAAAGACACACAGCAGTGCCATCATGTTACACTCTCAACCTAACACTTTCTAACATCCCTGCTGTTGGTTCCATCTGCCTCCTCTACCAAACAAGTCTGGAGTCTTGAGGTTTGTTCAAGAGATATTTGTGGCATCGGGCAATTCATTCTGCGCTCCATCCAAGTCTGCCAGCGCCTAGCTTTAAGGCAGACTCCTTCAGCCTGCACAAAATCCTACGCGTTGGCAAGGTGATAGGGAGTAGACCAACACTCATAAAACGATGACAACAACAGAATGATTGGAGAATTAAGACGGGCATTGAACAAGCTAACTTGTATGTTGTGGGGTGGGGACTGAACTGGAGACGTCAGATTTTGAGTCCACGGCTCATACCACACCGAAATCTGCCAGCAGATTCTTCCAGTTTCAGTTTCTCCTTGCTCTGAATGAATTCCATACGCACTAACGTCACGGGTGCCATATGATCGAGAAGATCCAAAATGATCATGGCACAAGCCTTAAGCCTGCACACATGTGCTCGGAATGAATTCCATGAGCACTAATGTCACAGGTGTCATGTGATCAAGAAGATCCAAAGTGATCATGGCACAAGCCTTAAGCCTGCACACATGTGCTCGGAATGAATTCCGTGAGTTTTAACGTCACGAGTGCCATGTGATGGAGAAAATCCAGATTGACCATGGCACAAGCCTTAAGTCTGCACATAAACCCGTGAGCTAACCAAACATGCGCAAATCCTGTGTGATGGCAAGGCCTGGAAATTAGCAGGTGTGTGTGTGGGGGTGGGGGGTGGGGAGGGTTAGACGAATGACATACTGACACTGTCAGAATGATTGGATCATTAAAATGGACACGAACAAAGCAGCTTATATGTTTTGAAAGGGATTGAACTCAAGATATGAGATCTTTTAAAAATCCACAGCTCTATCAAAAGCGTCAACCAGACCGTCATCATCATCATCATCATTCATCATCATTATGTGCTCTGCTGCATGGCGTTGGCGATCATGGCCCCCCATACGAATCTATCTTTCGTCGCTGCAAGTATATCTCCAACCCTCTCTGTCCTCATCCACTCCACAAGTCCATCTAGTATTTTCTCCCTGGGTCTACCCGGTGGTCTTTTTTTTCCCTTCAGTTTTCCTGTAATCAACCCGGGTAGACAAAAAATTGTGGTCCGATTGAGGGTTGAACCCACGAGTTCTGGTTTATCAGAATGGCGACAGTAACTAGCTGAGCCACCGGGGCCAAGGAAACAGGCTCGTCTGGGATCTGAACCCAGGACCTCGAGCATCCTAAGCAAGTATCAAACCCGAGAACAACGAGCCGCTTGAAAAACTGTGGACTGCCTGAGAACGAAACCACTAACCCCTTCCTTATGGACATGGCGCGTTAATCAACTGAATTGATGGGCCGTTCTTCTCCTGCTTCTTGTTCTCCTTGTTCTTGTGTGTTGGTCTTCTTCTTCGTCGTCGTCGTCTTCTTGCTCTTCTTGTTCCTGTTCTTGTTCTTGTTTTCTTCTTGTTGTTCTTGTTGTTTTTCTTGTTCTTTTTGTTCTTGTTCTTCTTCTTCTTCTTCTTCTCCGCCTCCTCCTCTTTCTCCTTCTACTTTGCTTCTTCTTCTTCTTGTTCTTGCTCTTCTCGTTCTTCTTCTTCTTCTTGTTCTTGTTCTTGTTCTTCTTGTTCTTCTTCTTCTCCTCCTCCTCCTCCTCGTCTTCTTCTTCTTCTCCTTCTTCTACTTCTACTTGTTCTTCTTGTTCTTGTTCTTGTTCTTCTTCTTCTTCTTGTTCTTCTTCTTCTTCTTCTTGTTCTTCTTGTTGTTCTTCTTCTTTTTTACCTTCTTCTTTTCCTTCTTCTTTTTCCTCCTCCTCCGCTTTCTTTTTTTTTTCTTTTTCCTCCTCCTCTTCATCTTCTCCTTCTCCTTCCTCTACTTCTACTTGTTCTTCTTGTTCTTGTTTTTCTTGTTCTTGTTCTTCTTCTTCCTCCTGCTCTTCCTCTTCCTCTTCTTCTTCTTTTTGTTCTTCTTTTTGTTCTTTTTGTTCCTTTTGTTCTTCTTCTTCTTCTTTTTCTTCTTTTTTTTCTTTTTCCTTCTTCTTCTCCCTTGACTCGATGAAGAGTCATTGGGGCATTGTACTGAAGAACTTTTCACCAGATTCCTTCAGGTATGTCGGTTGTGTCCCAAAGCGCGGGTCTCTGCAGATAATTTCTCTGTCAATTCTGCAACAGTTTTTTTTTCCTGTCTTTCCTTCGGTCTCCTTCAGTGGGCTACTAAGACAGACAGACAAAACAAACAAACAGACAGACAGACAGACAGACAGACAGACAAACAAACCAATCGACCAACAAACCCACTCATTTTTCAATGTCAGACAAATCATGTCTGCTAGTCAGCAGATCCAAAGCAAAACATTGCCTTTTCTCACTTATTTTCTGCCCATTATGCCACTGACGCGTAGGGCAGCCATTGTTCTTATGAGACTGGGGCATATTTATCATACCATCATAAAATTTAGCTTTCACAGAATGAGCACTATTTCTTAGTCCCTTTGTACCACTTTGGCCATGTTTCAACACAAACATACAATTATTTTCTCGAGTCCATTTTTTTTTAAAACTCGTCTGCAGATCCTGAGCATTTAGATTCAGCCAGCAGTACTGGCTGCGATAATCATTAGGACTGATAGTCCAGTACAGTATAAGATAATTATCCAATACATTGACAAGATGTAAGATAATTATCCTATCATTGACAACATGTAAGATAATTGTCCTATCATTGACAACTGCCCAGGAATTATAATCCAGAATACTGTTAAGGACAGCAGCTACAATTGGCTGGAAAACAAATCGTTTGAATGTAATATTTTTCGACATGATAACTGCCAAAAATTTAATTCCAGTATCCTGGATAATGTTAAAAAATTAGCGATTGAAAACACAACAATCCAATGTATTTCCAAAAACATATTGGCAACAAAACATTTCGATAACAGTGAACAACTTCAGTACTAGAAATACTGGTAAAGAATTGTGAGGAACGAAAACTTTGGCAAAATATTCACAACAAGTTGAAAAAACAAGAAGAAAAAACCCCACCAACAGCCCCCTCCCCTCCAAACCCCCCCCCCAAAAAAAAACCCAAACAACAACCCCAAAAACCACACACACATACACACACACGCACGTACACACACTCACATAGGTATATATGTATATATACATATATATATATATATGTACCCCACGCACGCACACACACACACACACACACACACACACACTCACTCACACACACACACACACTCACACACACAGACACACACACACGCACACACACACACACACACAACACACAACACACACACACAAACACAAACACAACACACACACACACACACACACACACACACACACACAACACACACACACACACACACACACACACACACACACACACACACACACACCTGGTTCAATAGGATAAACATAACCAAGAATAAATGTCAAGGACAACTATTCTGTTTCAATTCCAGAAATACCAGCAACGATTATTTTCAAGATTGACAAAAGTTATTCTAGTGCCGCAAAATTCTAGAATTGACAGGAACGACAATCCCAATCAATGCCAGAAATAGCGGCAACAACAATTCATCAAGGACGACAACCCATTGCCTTGGAAGAAATATCGCTACTTGTTACTTTTCAGGAACGTCAATCGAACTCACAGGTAGCAACATGGCCACTCGTCAGCAAGTGTCAGATGCTTTGTCAGCAATGACGACAAAATTCATTGTCAACTATGCTAGCAACGCAAATGTGAAATGTGTGGCTTACGGGTTAAAACACATGTCTGAGATGTGAGACACCAAGGTTCAAATCACGATTGGGACAAGGATTTTTCTCTTCCCCCACCCCTCCAACCCAACCCTCCTCACTAGATCTTAAGTGCTGGTACATAGGTGCTGGTCTTTCGGATGAAGCGAGAAACCAAGGTCCCGTGCGCAGAATGCACTCGGCGCGCGTTAAAGATCCCAAGGCAACAAAAGGAGTTGTCCCTGGAAAAATTCTGTAGTAATATCCTATTTTGTGCGTAAACAGAAACACACACGCACAGAAAAAAGGTAGCGCTGCACAGCGGCTACGCTTTTTTCACGGGGAGAGCGGCCTGATTTTCACATGGTAAATCTATTTTGACGAAAAAAAACAACCTCACAGACACACACACATTCACACACACACACACACACACACACACACACACACACACACACACACACACACACCACACACACACACACACACACACACACACAAACAACAACAATACACACACACACACCAACAACACACAAAACAAATAACCAACCAAACAAGCAAACAACCAAACCAACAACAAACAAGCAAACAAATTAAACAACAAACAAACAAACAAACAAAAAACAAATCAAAACCAAACCAAACAAAGAACCCCAAATACAAATAAATACTATTGTCTACAGCGACAATTAAGACCTTGTCAAATATTTCAACAGTGACCAATCACAAGAACGATAATCTATTGTTTTGTCCAAAACATTGGCAACGATATTTGTGAGGGAAAACATTCCAGTGTAGTGCCAGAATATCGGCAACCATCAATTGTTCTTCGGAATGTCAAAAACCTGAAATCCCCACAGTTATTTTCATTATCATAGTGGAATAAATAACAATCCAACTTGATGCTAAAATGCCACAACATGTCAATGTTTTTTGTGCAGAATGAATGAAACAACTTGAGAGACATAAAAAATAAAAAAAAACCGACGCCACAACACCACCATACACATTTTTTTTTTTTTTAAAGAATGTCAATCTATTTAGATCCTGAGACACACTGGCATGCACTGCTATAAACAAAAGAAATGGCAAGATTATTCAGTTCCACTGTTTTCGTGGAATGGTGGGTACAATTAGAGATTAGGTTCAGCTCTTAAAGAAGTCCTCACTTTTATGTTCTTGATGTATGATTGGTTTTATTTTAGGCGCTGATATTCAGTAGCATACAAATGATAATATATACATTATGTAGATTTTGTTGTTGTTGTTGTTGTTAGTAGTGTTGATGACAGAGGTGGTACTGTGTATGTGTGTGAGAGACACACAGACATACAGACAGAGAGGGAGAGAGAAGAAGAGAGAGAGAGAGAGAGAGAGAAGAGAGAGAGAGAGAGAGAGAGGAGAGAGAGAGAGAGAGAGAGAGAGAGAGAGAGAGAGCTACAGCCGCTGTACAGAAAGATAAACCACAGACCGTATGACGTGTTTTGATTTATTTGTGTCTGTGCTTTGGGTAAATGTAATAATAATGTACGTCTGATGCCAGTCCAATGTAGGCCTACGCACATGTAAATTTCCAGTGGATTAATAAAAGGTTATTAAACTGAACTGAGATAGACAATGTCCATCCTCATGCGTATCCTGCAGGACAGAACTGTTAGAATCTCACGCCATGAGAAACCATGGATTAAGGAAAGGTTATTAAACTGAAATGAGATAGACAATGTCCATCCTTATGCGTATCTTTCAGGACAGAACTGTTAGAATCTCACGCCATGAGAAATCATGGTTCGTTTTGTACACAGCTCCCAGCCTTTCATAGCCAGTACAACAGAGAAATGTTCATATAATTCCATCACACCTCGAACATCACTCTACCGCAGTTTCAGTTGTAGTTTTTCAGTTTCTCAGGTTGACATGTCTGCGCTGGAAATACAGTCCATATCCACAGATACCATGTGATGCCGCGCGACGGATGAGGCAGCAAGAGAGCTTCAATGGGCTTGGTCGGCAGAATTTCAGGTGACATCACTCCACCGTTTATCTACATAATCTCAGGTGACGTCACTCCATTGATTATCTATAGAACCTCAGGTGACATCACTCCTTGATTATCTACAGAATCTCAGGTGACATCACTCCCCTGATTATCTAAAGAATTTCAGGTGACGTCACTCAACGGTTTCTCTACAGAATCTCAGGTGACATCATTCCCCTGATTATCTACAGAATCTCAGGTGCCATCACTCCACAGTTTATCTACAAATATCAGGTGACATCATTGCACTGTTTATCTCCATAATCTCAGGTGACATCACTCCACCTTTCATCTACAGAATCTCAGGTGACGTCACTCCACCTTTCATCTACAGAATCTCAGCTGACGTCACTCCACTGATAACCTACAGAATCTCAGGTGACAAAACTCCACTGTTTATCTAGAGAATCTCAGGTGACATCACTCCACGGTTTCTCTACAAAATCTCAGGTGACATCACTCCACCGATTATCTACAGAATCTCAGGTGACATCACTCCACGTTTCTCTACAAAATCTCAGGTGACATCACTCCACCGATTATCTACACAATCTCAGGTGACATCACTCCACAGTTATCTACAGAATCTCAGGTGACATCACTCACAGTTATCTACACGAATCTCAGGTGACATCACTCCACCGATTATCTACACGAATCTCAGGTGACATCACTCCACGATTATCTACACGAACTCAGGTGACATCACTCACCGTATCTACAGAATCTCAGGTGACATCACTCCACCAATTATTTGCCAGTTAAAGGTCCCTGTCAGCCCGTCTGGTGCCAGACCATTTTTGGTTTTTACCTCTCCAGTCACTGTCCTCCTAGGTTCCAGTTCAGGACATGGTGGGCAGGTCTGGAAAGACGGCAAAGTGTAGCGGCATGGCCAAGCTGGTTCACTCGTCGCTGGGATTTCCATGTGATGATGGGGAAGGTCTAAAAATGATCATGGTAAAAAGAAGCTCTACACTTGCGTCTACGCCCTACGCACTGGCAAGGTCTTGAAGATCTTGAGGTTATATACTTAGTGTATGGATTCTGTGTCCATCTTTGTATCATGGATTCTGTGTCCATTTTGTATCATGGATTCTGTGTCCATATTTTTGTATCATGGATTCTGTGTCCAACTTGTTATCATGGATTCTGTGTCCTATTTTTGTATTTATGGATTCTGTGTCCAACTTTATCATGGATTGTGTCCAATTGTATCATGGATTCTGTGTCCATTTTTGTTATCATGGATTCTGTGTCCATCTTTGTTATCATGGATTCTGTGTCCATCTTTGTTATCATGGATTCTGTGTCCATCTTTGTATCATGGATTCTGTGTCCATTTTTTGTATCATGGATTCTGTGTCCATCTTTGTATCATGGATTCTGTGTCCATCTTTGTATCATGGATTCTGTGTCCATCTTTGTATCATGGATTCTGTGTCCATCTTTGGTGTGTCCATCGTCATTGTATCATGGATTCTGTGTCCATCTTTGTTATCATGGATTCTGTGTCCATCTTTGTGTGTCATTTGTATCATGGATTCTGTGTCCATTTTTGTATCATGGATTCTGTGTCCATCTTTGTATCATGGATTCTGTGTCCATCTTTGTATCATGGATTCTGTGTCCATCTATGTATCATGGATTCTGTGTCCATCTTTGTATCATGGATTCTGTGTCCATCTATGTATCATGGATTCTGTGTCCAATCTTTGTATCATGGATTCTGTGTCCATCTTGTGTGTCCATCTTTGTGGTCCATCTTTGTATCATGGATTCTGTGTCCATCTTGTATCATGGATTCTGTGTCCATCTTTGTGTGTCCATCTTTGTATCATGGATTCTGTGTCCATCTTTGTGTGTCCATCTTTGTATCATGGATTCTGTGTCCATCTTATGTGTGTCCATCTTTGTATCATGGATTCTGTGTCCATCATGGGGCATTTGTGTCCATCTTTGTATCATGGATTCTGTGTCCATCTTTTGTGTGTCCATCTTTGTATCATGGATTCTGTGTCCATCTTTGTGTGTCCATCTTTGTATCATGGATTCTGTGTCCATCTTTGTGTGTCCATCTTTGTATCATGGATTCTGTGTCCATCTTTGTGTGTCCACTCTTTGTATCATGGATTCTGTGTCCATCTTTGTGTGTCCATCTTTGTATCATGGATTCTGTGTCCATCTTTTGTGATTTATCATGGATTCTGTGTCCATCTTTGTATATGGATTCTGTGTCCATCTTTGATATGTGTCCACTTTGTATCATGGATTCTGTGTCCATACTTTGATGATCAGATCTGTCCATCTTATGACCAACCTTTTATCAGGATTTGTGTCTTTTACAGTCTGTCAATAAACAATAAGTGCAGGAAATTCCACCTTCCTACAAACAAACACAATAACACAAACTTAGAAGATCGTGGGTTTTACTTTTCGTGATACCGCAGCCTGTCATCACTGTGAGACTTCCTACTGATGAGGCTGCTTCCACGAGACAGGCCGACACTCTGTGGGCTCCGCCTCTCGGATGCCTGCTCCTGCTGCTGTTGTTGTTGTTGCTGCTGCTGTTGCTGCTGGCCACTGTCGATGCTGAAAGAGCGACGACCCCCACGGCTGATGACGATGTCCGTCATGGAGTTGGAGTCCGAGAACTTGGCCAAGATGGGCGGTGTGGGTTTAGGGTGGTGTGACGAGACTTCTTTCTGCTGTCTGTCCGGAGTGTTGGTGGTGGTGGTGTTGGTAGGGGACGAGGTGGGGTTCAGCATGCCCCCGTTCATGTAGGGGCTGGCAGGCATGGCCGCCGAGGCCGTGGACAGCTTTCGGGGGTCCAGGAAGTGCGCGGGAGAGTGGAACGGAGAAGGGAGCAGGTGGACTTCCTCCTCGCTGCGACCCACGCGGGCGAGGTTACCCCCTGCTGCTCCTCCTGCTCCTCCTCCACCTACGACCCCTTCTTTTCCCGCCCCTCCCTTCTCGTTGTCGTTAAAGGAGCCGCTGCGGGTCTGTGACTGGGGCTTGACGGGACGGGAGCGCACGTGCGTGTAGAAGAGGGAGAAGTTGTTGGAGATGACGGGGAAGGTCAAGGCCACCAGCAGGACGCCCACCACGCAGCATACCGTGCCTACCACGTAACCCACCGGCGTCACGGGACTGACGTCACCATAGCCTACCGTCGTCATGGTGATGATGGCCCACCAGAAACCCACGGGGATGGTGTTGAACTGCTCGGAAGGCTTGGTGGCGTCCTGACGTTCCGCGTAGTAGATCATGGTGGCGAAGATGAGCATGGCGATCAGCAAGAAAATAAACAGCATCAGCAGTTCCTGAAGACTGGCCCTCAAGGCGTACACCAGCACCTTCAAGGCCTGGTAATGCTTCACCAGGTGGAAGATGCGGAACATGCGGAAAATCCTCAAGATGAACATGATCTCGATGACGAACTGCTCGTTGAGGTAGCAGGCCTGCAGGTTCCCGGCTTGGAAGATGACGGTGACGTAGAGCGGGACCAGCGCCAGGAGGTCGATAATGTTCATAGGCGCGATGACGAACTTGAGCTTGCTGGGCGAGAAGACGAACCTCAGCACCAACTCCAAGGAGAAGAAGACTGTGCAGATGATGTCCAGGACGAAGAGAGCTTCGTTGGAGGTCATCACGGTGTCGATCATCTGCTCCTCGCCGTTGCAAGAGACTGTGACGTTGTAGTCCACCATGGGACGTAACCGTGGCAAGGTCTCCAGGCAGAAGCCTGCGATGGACGTGACGACGAAGAGGAAGGAGATAATGCCATAGGCCTGGAAAGACACACAGGAACAAAACAGAATGAAGTATCGGTCGTTATAGGGAAAGGTCTGTGTGAATGATTTGAGTGTATCGTTATCATCAACATTCATTCACCCGTCCTTCATTCATTTATTCGTTCGTCCGAAAAAAAAATCATCATCAATAATATAAGACACGACAAACAATGATAAAGATAGATAAAAGAAAATAATAGTTATGAAAAAGACAGAAACAGCAGCAACAATAACAACAACAATAATATTAGTAACAATAATAATAATTCTACTACTACTACTACTAATATTACTACTAAGACAACAACAAAACAACAACAACAAAATGTTTTCTTCTTCAACAACAACAACTCCTATTACTACTACCACAGACAACAACTAAAACAACCAACCTCTACTACTACTACTAATGCTACTACTACTACTACTACTGCTACTACTACTCACTACTACTTTCTACAAACGACAACGACAAAAACAACAAACCTACTACTACTACTACTACTACTGTTACTAAAACGGACAACAACAACATCATCAACAACAAGAACAACAACTACTACTACTGCTTCTACTGCTGCTGCCGCTGCTACTACTACTACTTACTACTACAGACTACTACTACTACTACTACACACTACTACTACCACTAATACTACAACAGATAAAAGAACAAGTAAAAAACTGCCTGTCAGTTCTCATCTAACGCACGTAGGACGCAAACTATTTACCCCCTTACTAACGACAATAATCGCGTAGTCAGTGACTGAAGGAATATTCTCCATATAGTAACCTATACAGATCTTACTATATCCCCCAAATCTATACAGATCTTATTATATCCCCAAACCTATCCAGATCTTACTATTTCCCCCAAACCTATACAGATCTTATTATATCCCCCAAACCTATACAGATCTTACTATATCCCCCAAACCTATACAGATCTTACTATATCCCCCAAACCTATACAGATCTTACTATACCCCTCCAAACCTATACAGATCTCACTATATCCCTCCAAACCTGTATAAATCTCACTATATCCCTCCAAACCTATACAGATCTCACTACATCCCTCCAAACCTGTATAAATCTCACTATATCCCTCCAAACTACACGAATCTTACTATATCCCTTCAAACCTATACAGATCTGTACTATTTTGCTCCTAACATGTACATATCTCACTATATCCCTCCAAACCTACATAGCTCTCACTATGTTCCTCAAAATCTATAGAGATCTTACTATATCCCTCCAAACCTTAACAGATCTCACTACATCCCTCCAAATCTGCACAGATCTCACTATATCCCTCCGAACGACAGACCCCCCCCCCCCTCCTGTAAATTTCCGTCAACATCAAAGACAATACAACTACTCCAGCGGCGGAAGCCATAGAGGAAGCTGAGGTGACCATGAGAGCAGAGAAGGGAATACCATAAAATCAGGGAGATTCTTCACGCTTTGGACGACAATTAGGATGATTATGATGGTTATGAAGAGTTCCAGTCTGTCTGGGGTAGTGCCTGGCAGCAAGGCTTTTGTAAGTAAGCCTCGCTTCCTTTTCGTCATGTTCGCTCATTCCTTCAGGAACAATGTAAATATAATCCGCCACGCCACACTATCATCGATGCAGGAGTTCGTTCGTTCTTTAATTTAACGTCTTTTCACTATAAGTGATATTAGACGGTAGGAGTGTGTGGGTGGAGTGTGTTCAAAATGGATTCATTGCACTCGGACATATCCATACGTGCAGCACCCAAAATGTGCCCACAGTTATCTGGCAGTCTCCTTGAGCCTGCGCAAAATTCTTGTGCGCTGGTAAGGTACTAAAATGGAGAGGAGGGGGTGGAGAGTGGAGGGACCTATGAAACACTAAGCTGACACCATTCATCATCATCAGGTGCCCTGCCGGATGGCATTGGCGATCATGGACTTCCATCCATCTCTATCTCTCGTTGCCCCTAGCATCTCCCCCACCCTCCTCGTCCCCAGCCACTCTGCAAGTCCGTCCAGCATTCTCTCCCTGGGTCTACCTGGTGCTCTCTTTCCCTCCAGCTTTCCCGTTGTGATCAGGTGCTCCAAATCCCATTTCCTCATAAAATGGCCTATAAATGTTGCCTGTCTTTTCCTAATCTTCCTTATGAGTGATCTACTTGTGTCTGCCTCCATCAAGACTGTCTCATTTGTTTTCTTTTCTGTCCATGGAACTCTCAACATTCTTCTTAGAAACCACATCTCGGCTGCCTCAATCTTGCTCTGGCTTTGTTTGCTGGCTGTCCATGCCTCGCATCCGTACAACAGTATTGGTTCTATATAACATTCAAGAACTCTCTTTCTGATGTTAATTGATAGGCATTTGTTGGTAAGAATGCTTGTCATCTTCTTGAATGCTGTTTTGGCTTGGCCGATTCTGACACCATTACAATAATAAAAATCATTCAGATGGGCAGCCAACTGGCCGATTTTTGATGACGCGGGCTGGGATTGCGTTTATTCTTATGCAGAGAGGCACAATAATAACACCATTAGACACATAGACCATCTCACAATGGTCACTGTAGATCTACTGAATGTGTAACACACACACATGCACACACAGACACAAACATACACAAACACACACAGAGAACACAAACACAGACACATAATCAAACACACACACACACACACACACGCACAGAGAGAGAGAGAGAGAGAGAGAGAGAGAGAGAGAGAGAGAGAGAGAGAGAGAGCGAGAGCGGAGAGACGGAGAGAGAAAGAGAGGGGGGGGGGGAGAGATAGAGCCAGAGGCAGACACAGAGAGAAAGCCAGAGAGAATTACAGAGCGACACAGATACTGAAAATCAGAGAGACACAGACAGACAGACAGACAGAGACCTAGCGACAGAGACAGACAGACAGAGACCGAGAGAGAGAGAGAGAGAGAGAGAGAGAGAGAGAGAGACAGAGACAGAGACAGACAAACAGACAAACAGACAGACAAACAGACAGACAGACAGACAGAAAATTAGAAACCGCTGAAATGAAATCAGTGTGACAACTGTGCCCTATTTGAGGTGTCGGTGGTGGTGGTGGTTGTGGTGATGGTGGTAATAATGAAGGTGGTGACGACAACAGCAGCAGCAACAACAACATCAGTAACAGCAGCACCACCAATAGCAACAGCAGTCACAGAACAAGACAGACAGGGCGTGAAACCCTGGATCCACCGGCATGAAATTAGTGACTACTGTACGTTGGTGGTGAAGGCGGTGGAGGTGCTGGTTTGGGTGGCGACAGCGACACAAGCAACAACGACAGCAGCAGCAGCAGAAGAAGAAGTAGGAGGACAAGATAGTCAAGCCATTCTATTAATCTCCCTTTTTTTTTTAGCGAATCCAAATTTTGTACTTTTCAAGGTCACTGCAACCTTGAAGAAATTTTAGTCAAAATTGACGTGACGCAAGGACAAGAGTACACTGTTACATTAGTGGAAACAGATTCTAAATACTGTCAGAAGATCCTGAAAGTTATCGGAGTTATTGGAGTTATTTCATAAGGGATTCACCGCCCTCGGACAGCTCCTTATGCGCTCCACCCAAATCCCTCAACAATCACATTTCCTAAGCCAGAACAGAACCCTATGCGCTGGCAAGGTCTTGAAACGGGGGAAGAGGAGGAGGGATCTATCAAACTCTAAGCTGCCACCACCAGAATGATGGAAGCATTAAGACGGGCAGCCAACAGGTCAGTTTTTAATGTTGCGGGCTGGGATTGAACTCAAGATGTCAGATCTTGAGTCCACGGCTCTATCAAGTTCTTGAGAAAGGGTGTTCAATAACCAATCCCATGCTGTGTTGGTTTTAGGCACTTTTTGGTTGAGTATGGCACTGCCAACCTTGTCTTTTAGACCTACGCATTCACAACACCTTAAAGGTCCCACACCTTTGACCAAACATTGGTAATGATATATCCAGCAATGACTAAGAAAATATTGCTATTCCAACTTTGTCACGTACACACGCCCACGAACACTCGCGAGCGTGCAAACACACATACACACTACACCCATGCATTCTAATACACGCACAACACACACAACATACATAACACAAAGACACGCAGACACACGCATCCATACACACACACATACACACATACACATACACACACACACACACACGCACGCACAAGCATACATACACACACACGCACATGCAAATACATACACATGCAAACGCACAAACACGCACACAAATACTTACACACGCACACACAAATGCACACCCACCCACCCACACACACACAAACACACAAAGACCCCTACACCCCACAGAACACACACTCGTCTAAAAGCACATATGTGAATAGACGTTAAAAGAAATAACGAACAAAACACACACACACCACACACACACACACACACCACACACACACACACACACACACACACACACACACACACCCCCACACACACACACACACACACACACACACACACACACACACTCACACACACACACACACACACACACACACACACACACACACACACAAATGCACCCCCCACACACACACACAGAGCCTCTCCAGGCAATACGAAATAATTTCCCTTTTCTAAGGGGCGGGGAGGTGGACTGGAAAAGTTCTGGAATTTATCTGGAAGTCTGGAATGAAATCAGCGTGACAACTTTACGCAGTTAGCTGTGGTAGAGGCGGTGACAATAGCACAGCCAGCAGTAAGAGCAGCAGCAGTAATGCATACACAAACACACAGGCAGAGAGAGAGAGAGAGAGAGAGAGGAGAGAGAGAGAGAGAGAGGACAGAGACAGAGACAGAACAGAGGCAGAGACAGAGACAGACAGACAGACAGAGAGAAAGAAAGAAAGAAAGAGAAAGAGAGAGAGGGAGAGAGAGACAGACAGACAGAAAGAAAGAAAGAAAGAAAGAAAGAGAGAGAGAGAGAGAGAGAGACAGATAGAGAGACAAACAGACAGACAAACAGAGAGAAAGAAAGAAAGGAAAGAGAGAGGACAGACAGAAAGAGAGCGAGAGAGAGAGAGAGAATGAAAGGGAGAGAGAGAGAGAGAGAGAGAGAGAGAGAGAGAATGAAAGACAAGAGAGAGAGAAAGAGAGAGAGATACATACATACATATATTCATACAGATAGACAGTGACAGAGAGTGAGAGTGAGAGAGAGAGAGAGTGAGACAGACAGACAGATAGATAGATAGATAGATAGATAGAGAGAGAGAGAGAGAGAGAGAGAGAGAGAGAGAAACAGGCAGACAGATAGACATACAGACAGACAGACAAAATGACAGAGTGAGAGAGAGAGAGAGAATGAGAGAGAGAGAGAGACAGAAGACAGACAGACAGAGACTTGTAGACAGACAGACAGACAAAGTGACAGAGTGAGAGAGAAAGTGTGTGTGTGTGTGTGTGTGTGTGTGAGAGAGGAGAGAGAGAGAGAGAGAGAGAGAAACAGACAGACAGACAAAGTAACAAAGAGTGAGTGAGAGTGAGAGTGAGTGAGACTGAGAAGAGAGAGAGAGAGAGAGAGAGAGAGAGAGAGAGAGAGAGAGAGAGAGAGACAGACAAAGTGACAGAGAGTGAGAAGAGAGAGTGAGAGAGAGAGAGAGAGAGAGAAAGAGAGAGTGTGTGTGTGAGAGAGAGAGAGAGAGACAGACAGACAGACAAACAGACAGACTGTCTGTCTGTCTCTCTTTCTTTCTCTCTCTCTCTCTCTCTCTGTGTCTGTCTTGCTTACGTACACTTACTACTCCCTCACTGCCAACAGACACACACAAGACATGTCAACCCTAACTCAATCTTCACCGTGGGTTGCATGGCTCTTTTGACAGAGCCGTGGATCAGCAGCCTCAGGTATCAAATTGAATCACAGCCTGCAACATGAAACTTGGGTTTGTTCGCTGTCCATACTGATGCTCACACGTTTTTCTCTTTGGACTGATAATTCTGTCCGTGTTTTAACTGCATTTTTGGATCTTGGGGAATGTGATGTCCGGAAGCAATTTTAGGCAGTTTAGGCTCGTTTTTAGATATGGTTTAATGTCCTCAGTTGTGTTTAAATTTCAATCAGTTTTAAAATCCCTGCGTGTTGAATTGGACAGAGCGGTCAACGCCAGGGGCATGATCTTAGATTATATACACGAATGCACTGATATTTGTACTTAATTTTTCTTTTCCACTTTTTTTTTTCTTGTTGATGTGTTGTACATGTTTTGAAATGGTTATAACCGTGATATGGCTCTACACTGTCGACAGTGCTTTAAACAACAAAACCAACAACAAAGTATGTGTGTGTGTTTATACTTTAGAAGGAAAAAAACAAACAGAGAAAGAGAGTAGCGATGCTTCTTGCAGCAAGGGAGAGAAAGGGGAGTGGGTGGGGTTGGGGGTGGGTGGGGAATGGGAGTGGGGGTGGGTTGGGGTTGGGGTGGGTGGGGAATGGGAGTAGGGTGGTGTGTGGGCGGAGGCGTGCTTCTGAAACAGTCTGGAAGTATCTCATGGATAGAATCACGATTAGGCGGTGTTTGAACAATCGCCGTGGCAACAGGTGTGCGTGCGTGTAAGAGAATGTGTATGTATTGTGTGTGTTGTGTGTGTGTGTGTGTGTGTGTGTGTGTGTGTATTGGATGATGTGTATGTGTGTGTGGTGTGTATGGTGTGTGTTGTGTGTGTGTGTGTATGTGTGCGTGTGTGTAGAGAGGAGAGAGAGAGAGAGAGAGGGAGAAGATGAGAGAGAGAGAGAGAAGAGAGACTAGAGAGAGAGAGAAGGATGACGAGAGAGACGAGAGAGAGAGAGAGAGAGAGAGAGAGGAGAGACGAGAGAGAGAGAGAGAGAGAGAGGAGAGAGAGAGAGAAGAGAGAGAGAGGAGAAAGAGAGAGAGAGAGGACAGAGAGAGGAGAGAGACAGAGAGAGAGAGAGAGACAGAGAGAGAGAGAGAGACAAGAGAGAGGAGAGAGAGAGAGAGAGAGACAGAGAGAGAGACAGAGAGAGAGAGAGGACGAGAGAGAGAGAGAGAGAAGGAGAACAGAGAGAGAGAGACAGAGAGAGAGAGACAGAGAGAGAAGAGAGAGAGAGAGAGAGACAGAGAGAGACAGAGAGAGACAGAGAGAGAGAGAAGAGAGAGAGAGAGAGAGAGAGAGAGACAGAGAGAGAGAGAGAGAGAGGAGAGAGAGGAAGAGAGAGAGAGAGAGAGAGAGAGAGAGAGAGAGAGAGAGAATACATGGATGAGAGAAAGCGACAAATTAAGACATCTCCACACACACACACACACACACACACCACACGCACACACACACACTTACACACACACACACTCACACACTTACACACACACACACACACACACACACACACACACACACACACACACACACACACACACACACACACACACACACACACTGGGAAGAAGAACAGATGAGGTGGGAGGAAGTGTTTAACAATGCTATCAGACAGGGTCGATAATCGCCAGGCCGCTGGTCCAGTGGTAGGCAAGACTGCCAGCCTCTGCAGGAAGATAAGTCAAATTTTTTCCTGTAATCAGATGTGTCCACTATGGTTACAATTTGTGTAATATGAATTTCTTGATGTTCATATTTGTGTAATATGAAATACTTGATGTGGACTTTCTTGTATTATAAATTCCTGGATGTTGACATTTTTGTACTCTAAATTCCTTTATGTTCACGTTTGTGTAATGTAAATTCCTTGATGCTCACATTTGTGCACCACAAATTCTTTGATGTTCACATTTGTGTACTATAAGTTTCTTGATGATCACATTTGTGTATGATAATTTCCTTGATGTTTACATTTTTGTCCTATAAATTCCTTGATGTCCTCATGTGTGTACGATAAATTCCTTGATGTTCATGTTTGTGAATCAAAAATTCATTGATGTTCATATATGTGTTTCATAATTTCCTGGATGTTCACATGTGTGTACTGTAAATTCTTTGATGTTCACATTTGTGTACTATAAATTTTTTGATATTCACATTTGTGTACTATAAATTCCTTGATGTTCACATTTGAGTTCTAATAATTTCTCGATGTTCACAATTGTGTTCTATAAATTCATTGATGTTCACATTTGTATATTATAAATTCCTTGATGTTCACATCTGTGCACTATAAATTCCTTGATGTTCACATTTGTGTACTGTAAATTCCTTGATGTTCATATTTGTGACCTTCCATCACGGAATGAGTCGCTTGTCCACTGGCAGCGTTTTGCACAATGGGGCAAAATAAGTGAGAGGGGTGTCAGTGCTCGTTATGGAGTTGTTGATTTCAGCGGATGCCGGAACCCTTCGTACACATTCTACATTCAATAAATTTGGCATATTGTGGTTCTTTCTTAGTGAAAAAAGCTATTTGCATTACCCTACCCAACATGTAGATGCTGAACTTTCACTTCCGTTTTTCTTGATTTTCTCAAAACTGTGTTTCGGAAGAGTGCCATGTTTGGAAGGCTGTACCTCAGGTATTTATTGTCCGATTGTAAAATGGTTTTCTTCATTAGAAAGAGCAGTAAATGTACATTTAGAAGCAATGAAAAAGTGAAAACTGCCTGAAGTGGTCAAGTGACTCATTTCGTGGTGGAAAGTCACATTTTGTGTACATTCTATAAACTCCTTGAAGTTCACATTGTGTACTATACATTCATCGATGGCAACATTTGTGTTCTATAAATTCCTTGATGCTTACATACTATAAATTCCTTGATGTTCACATTTGTGTGCGATATATTCTATGATATTCACATTGTGTACTATAAATTCCTTCATGTTCACATTCAACTCTTCAGTGCTTCCTTACCTTTCGGAGATAAACTGAAACATCAGAATTAATTATCAAAATAGATCAGCCATTGTACAGATGGATGGAACCAGTGACTGAAATATCAGAATTAATTATCAAAATATCGAATTAAATAAAAAAAAAAAATCAGCCAGCGTACAGTGTGATGGTACTACTGACTGAAATATCAAAATTAATTATCAAAATACATCATCCATTGTTCAGTTTGATTGTACCTGCGACTGAAATATCAGAACTAATTATCAAAATATCAGAATTAATGATCAGAATATCAGAATGAATTATTAAAATTGATCAGCCATTGTACAGTTTGACGGTATCACAGACTGAAATATCAAAATTTATTATCAGATTATATTGGCCATTCTACAGTTTGAAAGTACCAGTGACTGAAATATCGGGAATAATCAAATTATATTAGCCACTGTACAGTTTGATAATACCATTGACTGAAATATCAGAATTAATTATCAAAATGTATGTCAGCTATTGTACAGTTTGATAGTACCACTCACTAAAAAATCAGAATTAATTATCAAAATGTATGTCAACTATTGTACAGTTTGATAGTACCACTGACTCAAATATCAGAATTAATTATAAAATAGATCAACCATTGTATAGTTTAATTGTACCATAAGCAATCTGACAGAAAAAGCCCCAGTGGAACGGTTGTCTCTAATGTATGTAATAAAATTGTTATCCTTACGTTCATAGATCGAAATAAAGGAGCTTGTGTTTGTCGATGTGTTTGTATGTATGTATGCATTCATGCATGTATGTATGTATGTATGCATGTATGTATGTATGTATGTATGAATGTATGATGTATGTATGATGTATGTATGTATGTGTGATGTATGTATGATGTATGTATGATGTATGTATGTATGTATGGATGGATGGATGGATGTATGTATGATGTATGTATGTGATGTATGTATGTATGTATGTGATGTATGTATGTATGCATATGTATATATGTGTATACAGATATATGTATATATATGTATATATATAAGTGTGTGTGTGTGTGTGTGTGTGTGTGTGTGTGTGTGTGTGTGTGTGTGTGTGTAATGAATAAAAACATGTTGACAGAAATATATCAGATTCACCAAAAGAGCAATTTCGTCAATGTTTTGCCTCAAGGCTTTTACAGACAATCATGACAATGGAAACAGAAAGTTCTGTGAAATACAGCTTTTTCTTCCCACGGCACCTACCAGTACAATCAGACAGAAAATGTAAGCTAAACGAACATTGCTGTTGAAATTATCATAGAAGTAATTCCATTAGTGTTTAGCCTAATCATCATCATCAGATGTCCTGCCGCATGGCGTTGGCGATCATGGACTTCCATCTGTCTCTATCTCTTGTTGCCCCAAGCATCTCCTCCACCTCCTCGTCTTCAGCCATTCTGCAAGTCCGTCTAGCATCTTCTCCCTGGGTCTACCTGGTGCTCTCTTTCCCTCCAGCTTTCCCGTTGTGACCAGGTGCTCCAAATCCCCTTTCCTCATAAAATGGCCTATAAATGTTGCCTGTCTTTTCCTAATCTTCCTTATGAATTATCTACTTGTGTCTGCCTCCATCAAGACTGTCTCATTTGTTTTCTTTTCTGTCCATGGAACTCTCAACATTCTTCTTAGAAACCACATCTCAGCTGCCTCAGTCTTGTTCTGGCTTTGCCTGTTGACAGTCCACGCCTCACATCCGTACAACAGTATTGGTTCTATATAACATTCAAGAACTCTCTTCCTGATGTTAATTGATAGGCATTTGTTGGTAAGAATGCTTGTCATCTTCTTGAATGCTGTTTTGGCCTGGCCGATTCTGCTGGCTATTTCTGATGTGCATCTGCCGTCTGATGAAATAATCGTTCCCAGGTATTTACATTTATCAACCTGTGTCAAGGTTGTGCTATTTGCTGTTATTTTGCATGAGGGGATTTCATGTTTTTTACTGATCACCATGACTTCAGTCTTTCTGCCGTTTAGTTCCAACCCCTTACCTTTGCTTTCTATTTCTAGTATATTCACAAGGTTTTGTAGGTCCCTTTCATTTTCTGCAATTAGCACGGTGTCATCTACGTATCGAATGTTGTTTATCATTTTCCCTCCAACCTTTAGTCCAGGGTCTTCTTCTAGGTTTCTAATGATGTTTTCGCTGTAAAGTGAAAACAGATCTGGTGACAAAACACAATCCTGTCTGTCTCTGTCTCTGTCTGTCTGTCTGTCTGTCTCTAACACACACTACACAAGAGTAGTGTCTGTTTAGCCTAATAGCTTTTATAGATAATAAGACTTCTGGGAATTATCAGTTCTGTTCAGGTGTAGAAATACTATAGATGTAATTTCGTTAGTGTTTACCTCCATAGCTTTTAGAGATGATTAGACTTATGGAAATCGACAGCTGTGCGATACCTGCAGAATCATAATAGCTGTAAGTTTGTCGTTCTGTGTCCTAATGGCTTTTATAGTAAATCTCAATTTTTGAAATTAAGAGTTTTGAAGAATTATTGCAAGAGTGATTTCAACAGGTTTTTTTTACCCCAATGACATTTAGAGATAATTCAGATAATGGAATTAGCAATTCTGCAAAAAGGCACGAGTCACACAAGAGTAGTGTCGTTTTGAAAGAAAAGAAGAGATAGATAGATAGAGAGAGCGAGAGAGAGAGAGAGAGAGAGAGAGAGAAGAGAGAAGAGAGAGAGAGACAGACACACAGAGACAGAGACAGAGACAGAGAAACAGACAGAGACAGAGAGTTTTGTTAGAGTTAATTGATTATAGAGATATTTAAGAATTCTGTGCAAATGCAGCTGCTTTGTTGAAAAGCTTCAATTTAAAAAAAAAAAGAGATCGAACCACCTAGTCACCCTAACTGTCAAAGAGTATTTTGGTGGTGGAAACATTGAACAATACAGAATTCATACCTTTTTGTCCATCTTGGCGTATGAAGAAAGCGTAAGCAATAGTATAAAAACAGCTAAACAAGGACAACCAAGCATGACCGATACAATGAAAGATCAAACAATAATACACATATCAAACAACAGTATCACGGAAGTATACAACAGAAGTGGTAGAGCGCCACAATCTGATCAGCAACAGCTTCTTGGCGTTTTTAGCGTGCTTGGCTCATGAAAACGAAATTACGGAAGCAATGGAAACAGAAATGGAAACGCTAAAGTGTGGAGGAGAGGTTTACAGCTTGCAGCAGCTTCTCACAAATTACTGGAGAACATTCTCGAATCCCTTTGCCCTTCCCTGCCTTCGATTTTATTTGACTGATGAAGGACTCGCATGATTTGTGAGGAAATGGAAAGCTTTAGGATCGATGTACTCCAGTGTCACGCGTCAAGCGTAGCGTGTCAGGCGTCAGGCGTCTAAGCTCTAGGGTCGATGTACTCCAGTGTCACGCGTCAAGCGTAGCGTGTCAGGCGTCAGGCGTCTAAGCTCTAGGGTCAATGTACTCCAGCGTCAGGCGTCACGCGTCAGGCGAGGTCCTCTCGAGATGCACTTGATAGCAGAGTTTCTTTGCTCCACCTAGTGGCCTGCGTGGCTAGGTATTCGCTAGGTAAGGTTAGGTAACATTGCGAAGATTATTTTCTTCCGGTAGAGTAAAAGATGGCGCTTGTGCAAGTTGTTTTTGTGTTTGACGATGACTCGTTTTTCAGTCGAAAAATAAGCGTGGCATGTCAGCTGAAATCTACATTCGTCTCGCGTCCGTTTTATAGATCACTGTTTTCACGCCGAACTTTAAGAAAAAAAAAAAAGGTTTTAGGATCATCGCATGTAGGGAGTTTACCTTTGTGCTCACCTTTTTCTTTTCTTTTTTTCTTTTTTGTTCTTTTTTCTACGCCATCGTAATGGTCACACAAGATGGTACAGTTCTTTTACAATGCGATGATCATGACCATGACGGTGAAGACGATACTCACAATGCTATGGAGGTCCATCTAGAACTGAGACCGCGTGACAGGGCTGTACTTTACGTTTACTATCATAATATATCCTGGCCCGAGAAACAGAGACACCTGCAGTGTTGGTGAGAAAATTTGAGCAACACTTTCACTGAAGCATTCGTGAAGTGGGTGAGACTCCACTGTGTGGTCCCAGTCTTCCAAATGAACCCATAGCACGCCCAACTCTGGGCAGGAGCCATCTGAAGCCGAAAAATCCCACCATGATTTTTGAAGGGACTTATGGGGATTCGAACCCACAACCTTACTAGTCGGTAGTCCGTTGAGCTAACCACTACACACCACGGCGACTGGTTGCTATTTCGGAACTTGCTCGCGAGTGTGCTAGCGTGTAAAAAACATGCTCCAGGTAAAGTATGATTTTGTACAACCCTTTCATTTACATGTGAACTCGGATTGCTGTTTAAATCATTTCGCCAACTTATTTGCTGGAAGTGAACAGACAGTCCAATTTACGATCATCAATAAATCACAATTTGGTTTCCCCAATACATGAATGACTCATAAATCTGTTTTTTTCTTGTCCTTCATCTTGTCTTATCGTAAATAGGCCTACATGTGTGTATTTATTCTGGATCTTATTAGCGATAAAACTAACGAAAGATGTGTGTCTAACAATTCATACACATTGTCTGCATTTTTTCCCTGGGCAATATTTTGAGTTCTAATTATAACCCTTTGACTCCCGTACCCTGTCAGCCAGCATCCTGCATTGTCAACCATGCAAGCAAAACAAAATCTTAACCCTTTGATTCCTTCACTCTATCCACAGGTATCCTGCGTTGTCAACCATGCTAGCAAAACAAAAAATTTAACCCTTTGATTCTCTCACTCTATCCACAGTATCCTGCGTTGTCAACCATGCTAGCAAGAC
>CM060315.1:15300997-15303497 GCA_030674185.1 Monoplex corrugatus | reverse complement strand
GTTTCTATTTTTTTTCCTATTTGGATCTCATTTGTCAAAATGCTTTTATGGCTTTCTACTTTCGTCAGACTTTATACACCGTTTTGTTCTTATTTTCTGTCTGATGACTCGCCACCTCCACTGTCTTCAACTGTCTCTCTTTTCTTTTCTTTCTTTCTTTCTTTGTTTCTTTGTTTGTTTCTTTGTTTCATTCTTACTTTCTTTTTTTTTCTTTCTTTCTTACTTTCTTTTCTTTCTTACTTTCGTACTTTCTTTCTTACTCAGTTTCTTTCTTTCTTTCTTACTTATTTTCTTTCTTCATTTCTTTCTTTCTTACTTTCTTACTGTCTTACTTATTTTCTTTCTTTCTTACTTTCTTTCTTACTTTCTTTCTTTCTTATTTTCTTTCTTTCTTTCTTTCCTTCTGTCTTTCTTTCTTTCTTTTCTTTCTTTCTTTCTGTCTTATTTTCTTTCTTTCTTACTTTCTTTCTTACTTTCTTACTGTCTTACTTATTTTCTTTCTTTCTTTCTTTCTTTCTTTCTTACTTTCTTTCTTTCTTTCTTTCTTACTGTCTTTCTTTCTTTCTTACTTATTTTCTTTCTTACTTTCTTTCTTACTTATTTTCTTTCTTACTTTCTTTCTTACTTATTTTCTTTCTTACTTTGTTTCTTTCTTTCTTACTTTCTTTCTTACTTTCTTTCTTTCTTTCTTTCTTACTTTCTTACTTATTTTCTTTCTTTCTTTCTTTCTTACTTTCTTACTTATTTTCTTTCTTACTTTGTTTCTTTCTTTCTTACTTTCTTTCTTTCTTTCTTACTTTGTTTCTTTCTTTCTTTTCTTTCTTTCTTTCTTTCTTTCTTTCTTACTTTCATTCTTTCTTTTTTTCCTTCTGTCTTTCTTTCTTTCTTACTTTCTTACTTTCACTCTTTCTTTCTTTCCTTCTTTCTTTCTTATTTACTTTCTTTCTTACTTATTTTCCTTCCTTCCTTTCTTTCTTATTTTCTTTTCTTTCTGTCTTCATTTCTTTCTTTCTTTCTTTCTTTCTTGATTTCTTTCTTATTTTCTTTCTTTATTACTTTCTTATTTTCTTTCTTTCTTTCTTTCTTTCTTACTTTCTTTCTTACCTTCTTTCTTTTTTTTCTGTCTCAGATTGTGCACAGCTCCAGTGTCACTCCTTTGTCCATACCCCCCCCCCCCCTATATCCTCCTCGACACCGCTCATTTCAGCTCCCCAACACACCTCCAATCCCACCAAAACTGAGGTGACTATATGAGCTGGGCATTAACTCTTTCACTCTCGCACCCTATCCACCAACTGCAAAAACTTAACCCTTTTGACTCCTTCATCCAGTGCAGAAGGTGGTGGATAGGTGAGGGAGTCAAGCGTTACTTTTTTTGCTTGCTGCATAGTTAACAATGCAGGATGTTGGTGGACAGGGTGCGGGAGTCTAAGGGTTCAGTTTTTGCTTTGCTGACATGGTTGACAATGCAGGATGCTGGTGGACAGGGAGAGGGAGTCAAAGGTTACGTTTTGCTTTGCTGGTAGGTTGACAATGCAGGATGTTAGTGGACAGGGTGCGGAGTCTAAGAGTTAAGATTTTGCTTTGCTGGCATGGTTGACAATGCAGGATGCTGGTGGACAGGGTGAGAGAGTCTAAGGGTTAAGTTTTTGCTTTGCTGGCATGGTTAACAAGACAGGATGTTAAAGGACAGGGTACAGGATCTAAGGGTTAAGTTTTTGCTTTGCTGGTATGATTGACAAGGCAGGATGCTGGTGGGCAAAGTGAGAGAGTCTAAGGGTTAAGTTTTTGCTTTGCTGGTATGATTGACAAGGCAGGATGCTGGTGGGCAAGTGAGAGAGTCTAAGGGTTAAGTTTTTGCTTTGCTGGTATGGTTGACAATGCAGGATGCTGGTGGACAGGATGCGGGAGTTAAAGGGTTATTTCAAGGATTGAATATGCTATATGGTGGTAATGGTGGTGGTAGTGGTAGTGATGTGTGTGTATGTGGCAGGGATATACACATTTAGGGATATATACATTTACTTCATGAATATTTCTATGTATATATACATTCATATACAAACCTACCTACGTAGCGGAGGGAGCGTATGTTCACGTGTATGACAGTTTATTAGATTGCAAGACGCTTCGAAAACGCCGACTGAGATTGATCGGGCACAGCCTTCGAATGCAGACAAGGTGTCCCACTCCCCTGGGTGACATATTGTCTGCCAACCTCAGCGACCGTGTCAACCTTCGATGTGGACAAGGCAGAACCTTGACTCTGAAGGCTGATTTTACGAATGATCTTGACCACTTCGGCGTTTTCCCAGCAATTGTCATGAACATGAACAGCATCCAATTTTCACAGTTGATTGTTTCGTTCTAATTTGCTGAACGTTGAATATGTATATTTGACAGTTTATTGGCCTGCCTTAGGGCATTCACACTCTGTTTTAGTAGAGCATGGGAAGGAATAAGAAAGAAATACAGGTGAATGATCCGGACAGGTGGACAG
>CM060315.1:15293497-15295997 GCA_030674185.1 Monoplex corrugatus | reverse complement strand
TCTGTCTCTTTCTCTCTCTCTGTCTCTGTCTCTCTCTTTTTCTCTCTCTCTCTTTCTCTCTCCTCTTTCTTTCTCTTTCTTTCTTTCTTTCTTTCTCTCTCTTTCTCTTTCTCTCTTTCTCTCTTTTTCTCTCTCTTTCTCTTTCTCTCTCTCTTTCTCTCTCTCTTTCTCTCTCTCATTCTTTCTCCCTTCCTCTCTCTCTTTCTCTCTCTATCTATTTCTCTTTCTGTGTCTCTTCCTCTCTCTCTCATTCTCTCACAGTCTCTCTCTTTCTCTCTGTCTGTCTCTCTTTCTCTGTCTGTCTGTCTGTCTGTCTCTCTCTCTGTCTCTGTCTGTCACTGTCTCTCTCTCTCTCTCCTGGTTTCAGTGCAATTTATATGCAAACGTGGGGCTGGAAAAGTAAAAGGGTTGCGATGTTTTCTCTTCTTCAATTGTAGAACAGTGAGACTTCCACAAAGTTTCTTCCCAAAATCCATTCAAAGTTTTAAATCCTGACGCAATTGGAAGCATGCATGCATAGTGGATATGTTTGAGTGTTGCCGTCTCTGTGTGTATGCATCTACACCCACACTCACGCACATGCATTCTAGTATGCATCTACACGCACACTAGAATACATGTGCGTGAGTATGAATTCTTTCAGATATGTTTTATTGCTTTATCTATTTGCTTACTGATCAATTTAGTTATGGCCTTTCGACTCCTGCACACAATCCACCAACTATTTGACTCCCTTACCCTATCCAACAGCTTTCTGTGCGAAGCTGGTGGATAGGGTGAGGGAGTCAAAGGGTGAAATTTTTGCTTTGCTAGCATGGTTGACAATGCCAGATGATGGTGGACAAAGGCTTAAGTTTTTGTTTAGCTAGCATGGTTTGACAATGCAGGATGCTGGTGAACAGGGTGCGGAAGTCACAGGGTTATTTCAATGACTAAATATGCTATGTGGTAGTATTGGTGGTGGTGGTAGTAGTGGTGGTGGTGGTGTGTGTATGTGGTAGGGATATACACATTTAGGGATATACACATTTAGGGATATACACATTTACTTTATGAACATTTCTATTTACATATAGATTAATACAAACAAACCTACTTACGCAGCAGGGGGAACACATTTTTACGTGTATAACTGTTCAATGGCCTACCTTAAGACAGTCATACTCTGTCTTTGCAGAGCAGTGGAGAGAATTTAGAAGAGATACAGGTGAATGATCTGGAATTCGGAAATAAGAAACAGTCTCGTGAGGAAAAAAGAAAAGCATGGTAGGAAAAGAAACCTCCAACTATCTTAGAGCAAACTAGACAGCTCTCGTGGTACCAAAACAGGATGGACCTTAATTTTTGCATCTGGCATGCATAGGTAAGAAACAGACTTGAGAGTTTAAAAAAAAAATATGGCAGGAAAGGGGAACCCCCAACTATCTAAGAACAAACAAGATAGTTCCCTTGGTACCAAAACAGGAGGGGACCTTAAGTTTTTTGCAGCCGCACTACTCCACTGTGGTGGTTTTGAAAAAAACACACCAAACAAACAAAAAACAAACAAACAAACAAACTAAAAACAAAACAACAAAAAACAAACAAACAATAAAAACGAAAAATCAAAACAAACAAACAAACAAACAAACAAATAAAAAAACAAACAACAACAACAACAACAACAACAACAACAACAAAAAACAACAACAAATAAACCAAGTGTGTGGGACAGCTAATCTGAACAAGTCTGTCGTGAACCGTTTCAGCGACAATGTTCAGATGCGTCACCGAAGACACAAATGCTCCAGATCGCCCAGTCAGAGACGCGAACCCTTGACCCTCAGATTAAAAGTCTGATGCTGTACCTACTGAGCTAATCCCGCTCACCCATCGCTGCAACAAACATGTAACCAAGATTATTCCAGCGATAGGCTGATATAATACCAGTATAAAATATAGACCAGGTAAAACATAGTCTAGGTAGGGCCTCAGGACCTGGCCAGTTCATGGATTTATGTGCAGGCTTAAGGCTTGTGCCACGATCAACATACACTGGCACCTGTGATGTTAGTGCATATGGAATTCGTTCCGAGCGCGAAAACGTCATCTTGAGAAACTGAAACTGAAACTGAAACTGAAACTGAAAAAACGAGTTGGTAGGGCTTCACAATCAGCAGCAGTATTGAACAGACAGGGCAGCCATCAATACTTTGAACAATTACAGATCGAACTCCGCTTCCGCTTCCTCCGTTTTGCTTGGAACAGTTGGCGTGTGTAAGATACAAGGGCTATGGGAACAGGGCAGACCAGCTTCACAATCTCCTTCATCAGCCACATCACGGAACAGACGGAACATCTGTTTAGTACTTATACTAACCATTGATCACACTTCGATTCTACTACTCTGTTAATCAGACTTCGATTCCACTACCTCTGTTGATCACACTTCGATTCCATACCTCTGTTGATCTCACTTCGATTCACCACCTCTGTTGATCACACTTCGATTCCACCACCT
>CM060315.1:15275997-15278497 GCA_030674185.1 Monoplex corrugatus | reverse complement strand
AAGAAGAAGAGAAGAAAGAAGAAAGAAGAAGAAGAAGAAGAAGAAGAAGAAGAAGAAGAAGAAGAAGAAAGAAGAAGAAGAAGAAGAAGAAGAAGAAGAAGAAGAAGAAAGAAGAGAAAGAAGGAAGAAGAAGAAGAAGAAGAAGAAGAAGAAAAGAAGAAGAGAAAAGAAGAAGAAGAAGAAGAAGAAGAAGAAGAAGAGAAGAAGAAGAAGAAAAGAAGAAGAAGAAGAAGAAGAAGAAGAAGAGAAGAAGAAGAAGAAGAAGAAGAAGAAGAAGAAGAAGAAGAAAGAAGAAAGAGAGAAGAGAGAAGAAGAAGAGAGAAAAGGAAGAAAAGAGAGAAGAAGAAGAAAGAAGAAGAAGAAGAAGAAGAAGAAGAAGAAGAAGAAGAAAGAAGAAGAGAAGAAGAAGAGAGAAGAAGAAGAAGAGAAGAAGAAGAAGAAAAGAAGAAGAAAGAAGAAGAAGAAGCAGCAGAGAAGAAGAAGAAGAAGAAGAAGAGAGAGAGAGAAAGAAGAAGAAGAAGAAGAAAGAAGAAGAAGAAGAAGCAGCAGCAGAAGCAGAGAAGAAGAAGAAGAAGAAGAAGAAGAAGAAGAGAAGAAAGACAGAAGCAGAAGAAGAGAAGAAGAAGAAGAAGAAGAAGAAGAAGAAAGAAGAGCAGCAGAAGCAGAAGAAGGAAGAAGAAGAGAAGAAGAAGAAGAAGGAAGAAAGAAGAAGAAGAAGAAGAAGAAGAAGAAGAAGAAGAAGAAGAAGAAGAAGAAGAAGAAGAAGAAGAAGAAGAAGAAGAAGAAGAAGAAGAAGAAGAAGAAGAAGAAGAAGAAGAAGAAGAAGAAGAAAAAAGAAGAAGAAAAAGAGAAAAAGAAGCAGAGAAGAAAGAAAGAAGAAGAGAGAAAGAAGAAGAAGAAGAAGAAGAAGAAGAGAAAGAAGAAGTAGAAAGAATCATTAACTGGAGCACCACTGTGTCAGAACACGTAAAAAATTGACAAAGTGTTTTAAAGAGACTTTGATCACACAGTAATCGTTCACGTATCTAAATCTGATTTTGTTACAGACTGATTCATTCTGTGACAATTCTGTACGTCCTCATCCCAAACTAACTGATGACAATTTGGCAAACTCCTTCACCCTACACGAATCTTTCAAGCCCTGTCAAGATAATAAAATGGAAGCAGAGAGAGAGAGAGAGAGAGAGAGAGAGACACAGACAGACACAGAGAGAGAGGAGAGAGAGAGAGAGAGGAGAGAGAGAGAGAGAAGGACACAAATGGGGACCTCTGAAATACTAAGCTCACGCCACCAGAAGGACTGGAGCAAAAGAGAGAGAGAGAGAGACAGAGACAGAGACAGAGACAGAGACAGAGAGAAGGACACAAATGGGGGCCTCTGAAATACTAACCTCACGCCACCAGAAGGACTGGAACATCCAAATGGGAGGCAAACACGCCAACCTTCGTGTTGCAGGCTGGGATAAGCTTCAGATATCAGAAATTTATCAGCCATTCTGCATGACACCACCACTATACCATGACTTCAATGGTAGATGCTCATCGTATTTTCCGAATTTGGAATAACAAAAAACTTGTGTTCATCATTTAAAAAACTGAACATAATATCCTCGAGAGTTCTATGGACAGCAAAGAAACCAAACGAGACAGTCTTGATGGAGGCAGACACAAGTAGATCACTCATAAGGAAGATTAGGAAAAGACAGGCAACATTTATAGGCCATTTTAGGAGGAAGGGGGATTTGGAGCACCTGGTCACAACGGGAAAGCTGGAGGGAAAGAGAGCACCAGGTAGACCCAGGGAGAAAATGCTGGACGGACTTGCAGAGTGGCTGGGGACGAGGAGGGTGGGGGAGATGCTAGGGGCAACGAGAGATAGAGACAGATGGAAGTCCATGATCGCCAACGCCATGCGGCAGGACACCTGATGATGATGAATATCCTTGCATTGCTAGCAAAGCGTAGTTACAATAGTATCACAGGATTTAAACTTCAACAAAGATATAAGTCATAATAAGTACTTTTCTTTACAAAGAAAACATTCATAATTTTGAAACACAGCCATTATACAGACAACATAAAGATTAACACACACGAGAAACTTTAAATAGAGAAAAAGTATTTTAATGCTGCAATTGTTACAAATGTATGAAGATGATATCGCGTGTCTGTTTCTACGAAGTGTAAATACGACAGCCATTTTGCTGTCGAAAAATACGAAATCTATATAAGTTTTGTATTATCTTCTTCTATGCAGTATTTTGTGATAAGATATTTTCTGAAAGTTCCATTTAAAAGATTCTTTTTTTAGATTTTCGTTTGTGAATATGTGTGCTTAAAGAATACTTGAATTAAATATTGGATCTGTATAAATTTTTTTGTTAGCACCATATGATGCTACATTTAAGTTCATTTGGCGTTTTCATTATAAATTTTGATTTTAACAAATCATCGACTGTTTCCCGAAGTCTGAGAGGTGCCGCCTGATGCTAATATGCAT
>CM060315.1:15253497-15255997 GCA_030674185.1 Monoplex corrugatus | reverse complement strand
ATAACTGTCATAAAAGTATCATTCAATATGCAGCCACCGTCAGATGTTTCATTTTTCATAGGGCAGTGACCGCCATAGTGACAGCGTGACAGTTTGCGTGGGTTGAAAAGTGGTGGCTTACAGCATTACATGTTGGACTGTGTTCTCATATTTTTCTGTTCATTTTTGTATATAAACGTCCGAAGTACCTTACTCAGCAAGGAGAAATATCTGTGAACGTCACAGTCGTTAAGGTTAAGTGTCTCTCATCATAATGTAATGGACACACGGTTCTCTCTCTCTCTTGCTCTCTCTCTCTCTCGCTCTCTCTCTCTCTCGCTCTCTCTCTCTCTCGCTCTCTCTCTCTCTGTTTCTCTTCGTCTATCTCTCTCTGTCTGTTTCTCTCTTTCTCTGTCTCTCTGTCTGTCTCTATTTCTTTGTCTCTTTCATGTATGTATTTCTACCCTTCATAACAGGCAATGACCTGTTACATGAATAAGCTATCTGAAGTCTGAAAAAAAATGAATAAGTTGATGACTTGGTAAGGTCACTCTGTCATCCTCCATAATTCAGAGCCATAAAGTACGATGGATAGAACACCAACCTCGGCTTGGTGTTGATGCTGCACTGGAGGACCTCAACATTTACATAACGCACATCAATGAAAAAAATCAGAGCGTGCACATCTCTGTGGGTTCTTGATCGAGATAGGCCAGCCCTGATCTCCACAAACTCATCAACTAACCAAACGACCGGAACACATGTATTATTCATTAAACAGCAACCAATCATGTGACTGTGATGAAGGTATTAGTTCACAACGCAGCGTCCAATCAACTGACTGTAATAAAATGATTATTCATGAGGCAGAAACCAATCAGATAACTGTCATAAAAGTATCATTCAATCTGCAGCTACTGGTCAGATGTTTCATTTTTCATAGGGCAGTGACCGCCATAGTGACAGCGTGACAGTTTGCGTGGGTTGAAAAGTGGTGGCTTACAGCATTACATGTTGGACTGTGTTCTCATATTTTTCTGTTCATTTTTGTATATAAACGTCAGAAGTACCTTACTCAGCAAGGAGGAATATCTGTGAACGTCACAGTCGTTAAGGTTAAGTGTCTGTCATCATAATGTAATGGACACACGGTTCTCTCTGTCTGTCTGTCTGTCTCTCTCTGTCTTTTTTTCTCTTTCATGTATGTATTTCTACCCCTTTATAAGAGGCAGTGGCTTATTACATAAATAAACTACCTGAATTCTGAGCTGTTGAGTATGACGGACAGAGCACAGCTGTGGTAGTCTCACCTTGGTGTTGTTGTTGCACTGGGGGACCTCAACATCAATGAAAAAAATCACAGCGTGCACATTTCTGTGGGTCCTGAATCTGAATACGCCAGCCCTGATCTCCACAAACTCAGCAAATAACCAAACAGCTGGAACACATGAATTATTCATTATGCCAGCAACCAATCATGTGGCTGTGATGAAGGTATCAATCAGAACGCAGCGTCCAATCAACTGACTGTAATAAAATGATTATTCATGAGGCAGAAACCAATCAGATAACTGTCATAAAAGTATTATTCAATCAGCAGCCACCAGCCATATGTTTCATTTTTCATGGGGCTGTGACCCGCCATGGTGACAGCTATCAAATTGATCAGTCGTGAAGGTTCAATTCAAGTCCTTCACCATCCTCAATCAAACGAACCAATTATCATTATCCTCACATTATTTTTCCTGTTGGCTTGTAGCAGGGGGTGTGCCAGGGAAATGAAACTGTCAATCTTCAGTAACATGGGAAGTCTGGCAATGAGTTAGGTTGTTGTGTGGAGCGAGTCTGCAATTCCATTTATCCAAACGAATCAATTATCAGTATCCTTACATTACTTTTCTCATTGGCTTGTAGCAGGAGATGTGCCAGAGAGATGAAACTGACAATCCACAGCTAGATGGGAAGCCTGGCAATGAGTTATGTTGTACCTGTGAAGTGTGTCTGCCTCTCCATCTATCCACAACCTTCGTGGTCTTCCTCTGGGTCTGAAGCCAAGGTATCTGGTGTTGTAAGTTGGTCACAACGGGAAAGCTGGAGAGAAAGAGAGCACCAGGTAGACACAGGGAGAGAATGCTGGACGGACCTGCAGAGTGGCTGGGGATAAGGAGGGTGGGGGAGATGCAAGGGGCAACGAGAGATAGAGATGGTTGGAAGTCCATGGTCGCCAATGCCATGCGGCAGGGCACCTGATGATGATGATGATGAAGTTGGAAAGGCTGGCTGGTTGACTGGCATCCTGGTCAGGTGGCCACGCTGTTTTGTGATATAGTGGTTCACAAGTGTTGTTCCAACCTGTTCTCGGATCTCTTCATTTCAGATCATGTGTCTTTTGGACATGCTTGCTGCTCTTATGGGACGTTCTATCTGGCAGGTTGTGATACTTCTGTCGAATGTTGCCTTTAAGTCCAGTGGGAGTACACAGGCTGTAATGATATGCCTGGGTTTTGTGTCCATAGGAATA
>CM060315.1:15223497-15238497 GCA_030674185.1 Monoplex corrugatus | reverse complement strand
AAAACCCGTTTTTCGCGTCCAGGTGTGTGAAGTATTTTGCATCTTTGAGGAGAGGCAGTACGTCATCAATGGTTGGCATGGGGTACTCGTTTCTCCTGAGGGCTTTGTTCAGTGGCTTAGGGTCGATGCATAGTCTGACTTTCCCATTGCTCTTTGTTGTTACGACCAAACTGCTTATCCACTCCGTTGGCGTGTCTACTTTAGTGACCACGTCCAGTTTTTTCAACCTCTTCAGCTCGTCCTTCACTTTCTCTTGCACTGCTATCGGCCACTTTCTGCAAGGCATCTTCAATGGAGCAATACTGGGGTCTGTTTCTAGGTGTAATCTCCCTTCTACTTTTCCTTCTCCTTCAAAGACATCGTTGTACTTTGTGAGCATATCTTTTGCATTTTCCTCCTCTTTCTGATTCGCGCTATCGTTGCAATGTTCTCTTCATTGATCGTCATCAACTGCATGTGCTGTACAGCTTTCAGTCCCAGTACTGGCTTACAGTCCGTTTTGGTGATCGCGAAGTTGACTTTGTATTTCCTTCTGTTCTTGGGTTTTTTCACTCGCAGCACTATCTCCCCCACAGGCTTCATTTCTGTTCCGTTGAACATTACCAGCTTCTTCTTCGTCTCTTGCAGATCAGACTTTCTTTCATCTCCTGTGACTTCTCTGTACAGGCTCTCAGACATCACGTTTGTTGTTGCACCTGTGTCAAGAAGAAATCTTACTGGCATCTCATTTATCAGCATTTTTGCTCGTATGTTTCTCTCCTTTTTTCTGGTTTTGTCTTCGATCCCGAGGATTTCATTATCACTTTCAGTGTCAGTCTCTTCTTCTTCGAAGTGCTGAACTCTTGTTTTCTTTTGATTTTTCTTGGGTATTCTGCAGCATGAAGCAAAGTGATTATTTCCTCCACAAGCTTTGCATTTTCTTCCAAATGCTGGACATTTCTCTTTTGCTCTTGAGTGCTTTCCACCACAATATCCGCATTTCTCTCTGTACTCTGTTTTTTTTGCTATACTGCTTTGCTGTCTTCTTTTCTTTGAACCTTGGACTTCCTGCGTATCCTGCGTTTTTCTCATCATTTGGACGGTTTGATGTTGACTTGATTCATGCGCTCTGCACATATCAATACATGCAGTCAATGTCAGCTGTCGCACTTCCAGTAATTTTGATCGCAGAGTCTCGTCATGTACACCCAGTACGATTTGATCTCTCAACAGTCTGTCTTCCAGTGTACCATAGTTACAGGTCTTGATCAGTCTCCGCAGTTCTGCTACAAACTGTTCGATAGATTCTCCTGCTGCTTGATGTCTGCAGTTGAATCTGAATGCTTCATAAGTTTCATTGGTTGAATCCACACAGTATTCTTCGAATTTCTGGAGAACAGTGTCAATGTCATTTCTTTCAGCTTCATTAGCAAATGCCAATCCTTCATAGATGTCCATAGCATCCAGCCCGATGCAAGAAAGAAAAACTGCTGTTCTGTATGTTGAGTCTTCTTCTGTCTGTGTTGTCACAATTTCATAGCTGTCCCAAAGCCTCTTGAATTTCCTCCAACTGCTCTGCAGGTTTCCTCCATTCACTTCAAGTTTAGGAGGCAAGGGAATATTGGCATGTCGTCGACTGGCTCTTCTTTCTTCTTGTTCATCTTCCATGGTTGAACTTTAGTCTTCAATATTCTGGATTTTTGTTAGAGTTCGTAATGACGATTCTGACACCATGTTTCGGTTTCGTTCTTTCTACAGCCAACTCGGAAGACAGGGCAATGCTTCTACGTCTTTACTCGTCGCTGTCTGATTCTCAACTGACTACAGTATATATACATATCACAGTGAACAGCAATCAGTTATAATTTAAACGAATGTCATGCCGTGCTGTTATCCGCACGCTGTTTACTGTTAACACACGTCACAGTGTGTGTGTTTATGTGCGTGTGTGTGTGTGTGTGTGTGTGTGTGTGTGTGTGTGTGTGTGTGTGTGTGTGTGTGTGTGTGTGTGTGTGTTTGTGTGTGTGTGTTTGTGTATGTGTCTGTGTGTGTTTGCGTGTGTGTATGTGTGCGTGCGAGCGTGCGTGTTTGTGTGTGTGTTAATGTGTGTGTGTGTGTGTGTGTTTGTGTGTTGGTGTCAATGTGTGTTTGTGTGTGCTCGAGAGCGGGTGTAAGTTTGCCTGAATGTCTTCAAACGGAAATGTGTCAGCATGCATGCCAAAAATGAAGATTTTGATCTCCATTAACTTTCACCATAACTTCAACACGACAAACACTTTGATGATAGGAGATTTAAAACGGGCATGGCATATTGTTTGCATCCCAACAGTCCACGGTGAAACTGGCTTGATTTGATATAAAATCACAGCCCACCGTTTACCAATGGGAGCTGAAGTAGTCTGTCTTTCTGTCTCTGTCTGTCTGTCTCTGTCTCCACCTCTGTCTGTCTGTCTCTCTCTTACACACACATACAGTGTACACACACACGCACGCACGCACACATACTTACATACACATACACGGACACAGACACACACACATACACACATACACATATACACACATACACACACCACACATACATACACACATACATGCGCTCGCGTACGCACACACACGAGTACACATACATGATGTCTCTCTCTCTCTCTCTCTCTTTATCTCTCTCCCTAAAACGGATAGATTGAACACAGTAGATGAAGGAAAGTCACGCTCTCTCTCTCTCTCTCTCTCTTTGTCTCTCTTCCTAAAATGAATAGATTCAATATAACAGATGAAGGAAATTCACTTGCTCTCTCTCTCTCTCTCTTCTTCTAAAACGGATAGATTTACTACAGCAGAATGAGGAAAGTCAGGCCTTCATCCTCACTAATTCCAAAACCTACTTCAGAAAGTAGACACAAAAAAGAATGGTAATGAAGAAGATTAGGAAAAGACAAATAACATTTATAAGACATTTTATGAGGCAAGAGAAATTAGAGCACCTAGTCACAACAGGAATGCTAGAGGAAAAGAGAGCGCCAGGGAGACCTACGGAGAAAGTATTGGACAGACCTCCGGAGAGGATGAAGACAGAGAAGATGGGAGATGTAGCGACAAAGGATATATATATTTGTGTGGAGGGCCATGATCGCCAACACCATGTGGCAGGGTACATGATGATGATGATGATGATGATGATGATGATGATGCTTCAGAAAGTGACAGCTGAAGATGGACCCACAAACGTACACGAAACAATACTTAGCATCAACCCACAAAAACTCACATGGACTTATCTGACCTAGATGGTTCCCATCATCTTTTAGGACACTCTGAAAAAAGAAAAAGATGTGGCAGAAATGGACAGAAGTGGGTGTGCAGAGTGACTGGTGACGAGGAGGGTGGGGGAGATGCTAGGGGCAACGACAGATAGAAGCAGATGGAAGTCCATGATCGCCAACGCCATGCGGCAGGGCACTTGATGATGATGATGATGATGAGTGGCAACAATTAAAGACTGGACCAGTCTCAGTGTGTCGTACCTACTTGTTACACCACACCGCAGGTAAGGCATGGCGGATCCTATCAGCTGCCGGATCCTATCAGTCCCCTTAAGGATCCCACTGAATATGTTAAGTGTGATTGTTGTTGTTGTTGGTTGTTTTATCCAATGTTTTATAGACATTTTTTTTCAAACATCAAATTATTATAATTATGATTTCATGGTTAGCTTGCACAGAGTGTAGTGTCACTGTAAACTGGATTGTAACTAGTGAACTAGCAAGTCACGGATGATTGTGACATATCCAACTGTGCACTGGGTGAATGAGGAGACTGACTGGTTTCAGTGTCTGGAAACCCTGTCTTGTTCTTGTTCTTGTTCTTCTTCTTTTGCCTCTTCTCTTTGTTCTTCTTGTGGTTGTTCTTCTTGTGGTTGTTCTTCTTGTTCTTGTTCTTCTTCTCCTCCTCCTCCTTCTTCTTTTTCATCTTCTAGTTCTTATTCTTCTTGTTCTCCCTGTTCTTCTTCTTCTTCCTCCTCCTCCTCTTCTTTTTCCTCCTCTTCTTCTTCTTCTTTCTCCTCTTCTTCTTCTTTTTCCTCCTCCTCTTCTTCTTCTTCCTCCTCCTCTTCTTCTTCCTCCTCCTCATCTTCTTTTCCTCCTCCTCTTCTTCTTCTTCCTCCTCCTCTTAATCTTCTTCTTTCTCCTCCTCCTCTTCTTCGTCTTCTTCCTCCTCTTCTTCTTTTTCCTCCTCCTCTTCTTCTTCTTCGTCTTCTTCTTCTTCTACATGACCTCCCTGTGGTCCAGGGGTCGGTGTGTCACGATTCTCCAGGTCGTAGCTGTCCTGTGTCGAGTGGACACATTCAGCCAGGCTTTCCCCTCTCCAGTCCTTGACATCGTCTGTCTATATTGGTCTTTCTCGATCTCTTGCTCTCTTCCACTGAGAATGGACTTGAGGAGAGTGTCATACCGCATCACATGTTCAAAATGAGCCAATTTTGTTGATTTAACTTTTGATAGTAATTCTCTCTGGATATTTAACTTTTCTCAAACAGCTTTGTTCGTTATTCAGCCCTTCCAACCAATTCTACCAAGTCTTCTGAGTATCCAAATTTCCCTGTCACATTTTGATTATCTTATGCATTGATTTATCCACGTATTTCTTCTTTTTTTAAAAAAGTTTTAGGAAGATATGTAGATTAACAACAGCACGTTTTAATAATGCCTTTAATCTAACAACTTGTACCATTACAAATATTAAGTATTCTGGTCCTTGTGTCCCTCTTCCGCAATTTGCAGAAAAGCGTTGTCGTGTGGTTTGACTATCAGAACCCTCTACCATGTTCATACCCCCTCTCCCATCCCCACCCGCCTGGACATCTCTAGGGAGAAAAAATGAGTATGATAGTTGAACCTTGCTCATCCTTCCCCGCTACCTTCTCCATCCTCACCCTCCATGTTGTTTTCTTAGCCTTTCCTTGTCTTCCCTTTCAGCTCGCCAGCTTCCTCCACTCTCACCCCCCACCCTGCCCCCTTCACCTCCCCCCTCCCCTCCCTTATTGCATTCATTAACCTGTCAAGGATTTTATTCTTTCGCTTTATTCCGGCTTCAGACTCATTTTGTCGCAACATTGAATGGAATCGTTTGTTGCTTTTTGTCCTGAAGACAAGAAAAAGTTTCCTTGTGGACATAGAAAGTGGTGTCTGTTTCATCTGTTTGTTGTTTTTCTTTTCGTTTTATCTGTCCGCTTCCTCCCTGTGGAGATGCCAGGGGCTCTTTCAGTCTAAACAGTATCCCCACCTTCTGGAATTTCTGTGCTAAAAATTTCCTCTTTTCTGTCACCCTCTTTGTTTCTGCCTTGTCCCTTTGCTGCCTTGCTGGTCCATTCACCTGTATTTGTTCGATAAAGTCTTACGTACTTTTTCTTAGGATTGATAGTTGGGTACATGTATTAAGTGCAATTTTGGCTCTAGGGAGGTGAGATATGCGGAAACAAATCATTTTAGGTAATTTATGCCTGTTTTATACATATGTGTTTTTGGGTGTCCTTAGGTATCTTTAAATTTGTATTCAGGTGTGTTTTTAAATCCCCTGTGCGATAAATTGGATGGAGTGGTCAACACCAGGGGCGCGTCCTTAGATTATGTGCACGAATGCATTGATATGTGTACGTAATTTTGCATTTTTTTTTCCTGTTGAAGGTTTATATGTTATGAAGCGGGCATAGCCCTGATATGGCTTTACGCAGTCAGCTGGGCTTTAAACAGCAATAACAATAACAATAACAGTAACAATAACAGTAACAATCTGTCTGCTTGTGCCGTGTAGATCTAGTTGTCATGTCGGTCATCATCGAGTCTTGTGTCGAAAAATGCCGTGTAACGTCAGGACCCACGTCTAGAAATGGTATGTAAGGGTAGGGATGAAAATGAAGCTCTTTTCAGTAGGAATGTTAGGGTGTTTGAAGGGTGGAAGATGTCGAAGTCGTCATCGTCGTCGTCGTCGTCGTCGTCGTCATCATCACCATCATCATCATCATCATCATCATCATCTGCCTTGCCACTTGGCGTTGACGATCATGGCTTTTTGTACGAATCAATCTTTTGTCGCTGCAAGTATGTCTCCCACCCTTTCTATCCTCATTCACTCCGCAAACCGTCCAATATTTTTTCTCTGGGTCTACTTGGTGCTCTTTTTCCCTCCAGCTTTCCTGTTGTGACTAGGTGCTCCAATTTCTGGCATCTTAAAATGTCCTATAAATTTTGCCTGTCTTTTCCAAATCTTCTTCATAAATGATCTTATTTTTGTGTTTGCCCCTTTCAAGACTGTCTCGTTTGGGTTTTTTTTCTTTTTAATGTCCATGGAACTCATAACATTCTTCTTAGAAACCACATTTTAGCTGCCTCAATCTTGTTCTGATTTTGTGTGTTGACTGTCCACGCTTTGCATTCCTACAAGAAGTAGATAACTGACATTGTTCGCTTTCTGGATTCTGGTTTTAACTTGTTTGTCGAGTTTCCCCTCTTCTGCGAAAATGCTACCGAGGTATTTGAATACACTCTCTTTATTTGAGTTCAATGCCATTGAAGTTGATGTTAAAGTTGCCTGATGCTCTTCTGACCTTCTCTGTCTCGGCTATTGTTTGTCTGTGCATGACAATATCAACCACCTCCATCACAGCTATCATAACAACAGCATAAGAACTATGTAACAACAATGGCAATAGGAGCAGCAGCAAAAGCAACAACAATAACATGCTTGTACATTGTTTTGTCTCGTTTTCTCTATTGTTTTGAATTTTGCTCAGCGTCTGTTTTTATTTTGTTCATTATATACGTGATGTTGTTTGTGTTCGTCTTATTCAATGTGTTTGTGATGTTGTTTGTCTTCTGTTTGTTTAAGAAAACGGAATTGGAACTCGGAATTTGGAATTAGTTCAACAGAGATTCATCGTGCTAGGACAATTCCATATGTGCTTCACCCAAATTTGCCAGCAATTATCTGACAGACTCCCCGATCCCGCGCAAAAATTTAGGCACTGGCAAGGTAAAGATGTCTTGTAAAGTATCACTTTTTATAAACTTGGATTTTTAAAGTTATGTTCTACATGTTGTTGGGCTCTGAACTGTTCTGGCATATTATGACACTGTAATGTTCTAAACTGAAAGAAAAGAACCTTTTATAAAACAACAACAACAGCAGTAGTAACAACAACAACAACAACGACGACGACGACAACAACAGTAACAACAACAATAACAATAACAACAACAACAACAACAACAACAACAACAACAACAACAACAACAACAACAACAACAACAACAACAAAAACCCAACCCAACCCATCCCATCCCAAACCAAACCAAACCAAACCAAACCAAACCAAACCAAACCAAACCAAACCAAACCAAACCAAGCTAAACTAAACCAAACCAAACCAAACCAAACCAAACCAAACCAAACCAGAAAAAACAACAAACCAAACCAACCAAACCAAACCAAACCAAACCAAACCAAACCAAACCAAACCAAACCAAACCAAACCAAACAAAACCAAACAAAAACAAAACAAAAACAAAACAAATGAAAACCAAAATAAAACCAAAAATGGAACATTACGTATCATTATAACACCAACAATGAAATGACAGATATCAATGGAGCGACACGGAATTGCCTAAGCATAAATAATTTGTTATGAGCTAATTTCAAACTCCATTTCTAAGTTCTTCTGTTTTTCAGTTCTAATTTATTGCATGAGCGGTCTGCCCAGCAGGCCATCAGGTTTATTGTCCAGTTGTCTAACTCTATAAATTAAAAGCAAGAAGATGTAGCTTGTAAAAAAAATACTTTATTTCCTGACAGAAAATAAGACCAGAATACAACAGTGGAATAAGCAGTATTGGGAAACCATGTTTCGTTTATACAGGATGGTCAATTCCATAGAGTGATACAAAGTGCTACACAGCTAGGTAGAAGATGGCATGCATCTAATTTTCATTTCGATACATTGTACTTTGAATCTTTGCTTCAACTTGTGATTCGTGAAATCATTGTTTCAATATGTCATGATACATTTTTTGCTTCAATTTGTAATTCTTTAAATCTGTGATTCAGTTTGTTGTACTTTAAATATGTGTTTCATTTCTCGTTTTTTTAAATCTGTGTTTCATTTTGTCATGCTGTAACGTATTGTTTCAATATGTCATGCTTTTAGCATTTGTTTCAGTCTGTCATGTTTACATCTGCGTTTCTTTCATAATGTTTTTCGCCTTCATTTCCAATTTGTTATATTATAAATCTCTGTTTCAGTTTTGTCATGCTTTACATCTGTGTTTCAATTCAATTCGTCATGCTCTAAGTCTGTGTTTCATTTTGTCATGCTCTAAGTCTGTGTTTCATTTTGTCATGCTCTAAGTCTGTGTTTCAATTTGTCATGCTTTAAGTCTGTGTTTCATTTTGTCATGTTCAAAGTCTGCGTTTCAATTTGTCATGCTTTAAGTCTCTGTTTCAATTTGTCATGTTCAAAGTCTCTGTTTCAATTTGTCATGCTTTAAGTCTGTTTCAATTTGTCATGTTCAAAGTCTCTGTTTCAATTTGTCATGCTTTAAGTCTGTGTTTCAATTTGTCATGCTTTAAGCCTGTGTTTCAATTTGTCATGCTTTAAGTCTGTGTTTCAATTTGTCATGTTTAATGTCTGTGTTTCAGTTTGTCATGCTTTAAGTCTGTGTTTTAATTTGTCATGCTTTAAGTCTGTGTTTCAATTTGTCATGCTTTAAGTCTGCGTTTTAATTTGTCATTCTTTAAATTTGTGTTTCAATTTGCCATGCTTGAAATCTGCATGTCTTTGACATCGAAGCAATTATGGCCCTTGCCTCTGCAAAAGTTGTGAATGATTGTGGCCCTGAAGATTGGCCAGTCGAGCTGAAACCTTAATCAGTCCTGACACATCATTTGCAAAACATCCGGAAGATTCTGCGCACGTCAAGAAAAGGTATTTATGGCGGGAAGTCTAGCTTAAATCTAAATTTTCTAAGAGTCATTGCAATTTTTCGGCATCAGTGCAACTTTGTTTTGTTTAAAATTTGTTTGTATTCGCAGCCAAAATAAAATACGATGAAACTTTAGGAAGGCATCAAGTACATAGGCAATAGAAATGGTCTAGGTGTGAAGAAATGAATGTATCTTTTTTTTCAACACACATAAATATACACGTTTACTACTGCTACTACTTCTACTACTACTGCTGCTGCTGCTGCTACTGATGCTGCTGCTGCTGCTGCTGCTGCTGCTACTACTACTACACTACATGTACTCTACTACTGACAACAACAATAATGATAATTTGATTTCTATAATGTTTACGTTTATTCACACATACATCACATGCACATACTTGCAAAACACTGAGAAATACATTCCGTACACACATACACATACACTACCATACACAACTGTATATGTAAAACCACATAGACCATTTCCCATTTTTCATTTACTATAACGTAAATAAATAAATTGACAAAATCTCTGTAAAATCACTGTAGACGACAGATACCATTTTCCATTAATTTGTTCATTTCGTATATTTGTTTAAATAAATTGAAAAAAAAACCTGTAAAATCATTGCACACGAAAAGACCATTTTCCCATTATTTTGTTCATTTCCTATATTTCAAAAATAGACAAAATCTTTTTAAAGTGACTGTTACACACCAAAATTCATTTTTCCATCAAATTGTTCATTTACTACCTATATTTTTCAAAAGAAATTGACAAAACCCACAACATATCTTGTTTAGGATGATGAAAGATGGGTACAAAACATACAATCAACATAATCCTATTACATGCATAACTTATTGTACCAACATGCATCATAGATAAGATGCTTGTTGTCTTCAATATTTTCCCCTTTAGACAAAGGGACGTGCTTGTTGTCTTCAATATTTTCCCCTTTAAACAAAGGGACGTGCTTGTTGTCTTCAATATTTTCCCCTTTAGACAAAGGGACGTGCTTGTTGTCTTCAATATTTTCCCCTTTAGACAAAGGGACGTGCTTGTTGTCTTCAATATTTTCCCCTTTAGACAAAGGGACGTGCTTGTTGTCTTCAATATTTTCCCCTTTAGACAAAGGGGCGTACTTGTTGTCTTCAATATTTTCCCCTTTAGAAAAAGGGACGTGCTTGTTGTCTTCAATATTTTCCCCTTTAGACAAAGGGACGTACTTGTTGTCTTCAATATTTTCCCCTTTAGACAAAGGGACGTGCTTGTTGTCTTCAATATTTTCCCCTTTAGACAAAGGGACGTGCTTGTTGTCTTCAATATTTTCCCCTTTAGACAAAGGGACGTGCTTGTTGTCTTCAATATTTTCCCCTTTAGACAAAGGAACGTGCTTGTTGTCTTCAATATTTTCCCCTTTAGACAAAGGGACGTGCTTGTTGTCTTCAATATTTTCCCCTTTAGACAAAGGGACGTGCTTGTTGTCTTCAATATTTTCCCCTTTAGACAAAGGAACGTGCTTGTTGTCTTCAATATTTTCCCCTTTAGACAAAGGGACGTGCTTGTTGTCTTCAATATTTTCCCCTTTAGACAAAGGGACGTATGTGTCCCCATGAAATAAAACGACAGCAGTTGGCATATATATATGACAATATGATCTCAACAGCTTTGAAGTGGACACTCACATGTAAAAGTTGATTAACAGGTAGAAGTCCTTTTTTAGCTTTGTTTTTTTGTTTTGTTTTTCTTCTTTCATTTTTAAAAAATATTTTTTACCGTTGAAAAAAAAAAAGATATGGACGAATCCTAATTACAATGTATACTGGGCAGTAGGAAATATATATGTAATTATGCAAACACACATGCACGCACACACATTGACACACACCCTCTAACACTCCACCTCCCACACACTCATACGCACACATACTCACATACGCACATGCACGCACACGCACACACACACACACACGCGCACACACACACACACACACACACACACACACACACACACACACACACACACACACACACACACACACACAAGCATCCTCACCTATACACACTAAATTATATTCCCTGGGGTGGTTGGGTGCAAGTGAAAGAAAACCCTCACACACTTTCCGTAAGTTGTGAAAACAATTTGCTCTAAAATATTTGACATTTACAAAGTTGGAACACTTTATCAGTCTGAACAAATGACGCGATGTACAAGACATCTGCTGAAGAGACAAGAAAATCTGTTTTTTTTTAATGTAGACAGAGAGAGAGAGAGAGAGCCAGAGAGAGAGAGAGAGAGAGAGAGAGAGAGAGAGAGAGAGAGACAGAGACAGAGACAGTGAGTGAGAGAGAGAGAGAGAGAGAGAGACAGAGACAGTGAGTGAGAGAGAGAGAGAGAGAGAGAGAGAGAAGAGAGAGAGAGAGTAAGAGAGAGATTCCCTCGTAAAGATGTTTCCTTTTTGAGTAACAGATTCTTAATAAAAATTATACATTTGTGACTTCATAAGGAGCTGGGTTATCTATCCATATTCATATTCATATTCTTATTTTTTTCTTAAGTCACAATAGATTTTCTATGTGAAACTCGGGCTGCTCTCCCCTTTGAGAGAGAGCTTCGCAAGAAGGCTAATTGTGACCCACTCTGACAAAAGGTACAGTAAGTCGGGCGAGGCCTTCTGCTGCTGTGGGCTGAAAACTGTGAACAGGGACAATAAGTCGATTTTGAGTTTTCTGCATTTTCATGCCCTGTAACCACTTTTACACCACGTCCTAACACAATAAAGTCAAATTCAATCGATAAGTATCGTTTTTGTGTGTTTTAATGTGTGGTAAGTGCTACTATCTGGCCGCTGAAATATTCACAAGTTCCGTACAATTTTGGTGATTAAAGTACACTTTTCTTAAATTTATTTTTCTTTTTGTTGTTTTGGATGATGGACAATTAAGTAAACAAGGGAAGTATGGAATTTCATCTGATTTGGTTGATATTTAATGCTTGTCGCTAAGGAGTTTCTGACCATACCCTTTCTATTCAGGCCTATTTTCCTCAATACAGTTTTTTCTCAAAATGGATGACTTGACCCCTCTCATCTTTGAAAGCCCATAACTTTTTTGCTTTTGTAGCCTGAAACTCAACTTAAGTACCATTTGAAAGCTGAAATTCTAAACTTTATAGTGATACCAAAACCTAAAAATGCCTAAACTGAGACTTATTGTACCTTTTGTCAGAGCGGGTCACAATTGGCCTTCAGGGGAGGGACATGGGAAATCAGCCTATCTGTCCAATGTTTTATACCGGGCAAAAGCCCTGCTGTCCACGATTTTCAAATGCCGTGGGATCTTTACCGTGCACACGGCTCCGACTCCTTTTTCATTCCCTTCCGATGGACTAGACGTTCAGTACGATTTTTCGGTCAAACTCAGAAGAAAGGTCGAGACCTCAACGGGAATCGAACCTTGGAACCTCGAGTTTAGTTTCTAGCAGGCGAACATCTGAACCATTCTGCCGCTCTTCTCCCCTTATCCGTCACTTACATTACATGTTCATATAAGAATTATCACACAAAATCAATACGTTGTATTTGTCAAAGTCACTGCTAGCTTGAAAAAGCGCCTGATGAAGTAAAACTCGATATAGAAACGAAGACAATCGCAGACGGTCATAACAAAGTGAAACTGAACTCACCTGTCTCACCTGTCTCACCTGTCGGCGTCACCGGATTCAGTATTGGCCGCTGCACTCTGTGACACAGCCAACCCTCTCCAAATGGCTCTGTCTTGACTTTTGTGGACAACTTTCTTGAATATATTAGGCCACTGATGTTGGTTATGTTCTCGATGTATGAGATTGGAGGTCTGTCTTTCTTCCTTTCTAGCCACTGTTTTTCCTTGAAAGATGGTTCCCATGAGGTCCGTGTTCTTGCTGCGTGACATATGGCCAATGTTTTTAGTCTTCTCTGATTCATGTCTGCTAGTAATATTCTGGTGGTATCACGTTCTTCCAAAAAAATTTCATTAGTTCTTCTATCTGTTCATTTGACACATAGTAGTTTCCGATAAAACCACATCTTTGCTAACTCATTCTTTTGCAACGAGCTTTCTTTGAGAGTCCAGGCTTCGGAGCCATAAATGAAGTGTGAGATGAAGTAAAAGTTGACGTCAGAAGAAGACAATTGTAGACGATCATAATAAAGCGAAAGCAGAACATTGTGAGAACTGCCTGAAAAAAGTGTTGCGGGCTGGATGGTGTCCCTTGATAGAGCCGTGGATTCAAAATCTGATATCTTGAGTTCAATCTCAGCCAGCAACATTACAAACTGGCCTGTTCACTGCCCGTCTTAATGTTTCCATCATTCTTTTGGTGTCAGCTTAGTGTTTCATGGATCCCTTCTTTCCCCCTCCCTATTTCAAGACTTTGCCAGCGCTTAGGGTTTTCCGTAGACTCAGAATATCTGCCAGTATTGTTGACAAGTTTGGGAAGAGAGCATACGGAATTGTCTGAGTGCAATGACTCCCTCTTGATTTACCTCCAAAATCTTGAAAAAGTAATGATTTTAGGCACTATTTGTCTTTGTGACCTTGAACTTGGTGCTATAACTTCCACACGTATTTCATTTGTCTTTTCAACTGGTCCACCATATCTTTGACGTAAATTTTGGTAAAGATCCATTTTAGGAAAAAAAAAAGTCTTTAATGCCACATTTGCTTCACAGACATACCCATAGACAGACAGACATATTTCTCTCCTCTCAATATGAAACAATTCCCCGTCACCCCTTATCCCTCCCTCCCCCCCCCCCCTCTTCTTTTTTTTTTCTAAGGGAGATTGAAGATGTGTGTGCAGAATATCACGAACCATATCGTCATATCGCTATTCCTTGAATCAACAACTCGCCGCTTCCTCGACACTTCAATCCATTTTCATGCAAAAGTGTTGATGTGTGTGCAGATGCATGAGCACTGCTTCTCTCCCCTTCCTCTGTCTCTCTTCTCTCTGTCTGTCTGTCTGTCTGTCTGTCTGTCTCATTCTCTCTCTCTCCTTTCTCTGTCTCTGTCTCATTCTTCCTCTCTCTGTGCCTATGTCTGTCTCTCTTTCTCTCGTTGTTTCTCTCTGTCTCTCTCTCTCTCTTTCTTGTGTGTGTGTGGTATGTGTGTGTGTGTGTGTGTGTGTGTGTGTGTGTGTGTGTGTGTTGTGTGTGTTTCGTGCGTGCGTGTGTGTGTGTGGCATATGTGGTAAGTGTGTGTATATGTGTGTTTATGCATCTTGAGAGTTAGAAAATGTCAGAGAAAGAGAGAAAGAGAGAGAGAGAGACAGAGAGAGAGAAAGACAGACAGAGAGACAGAGAGAGAGACAGAGAGAGAGAGACAGAGAGAGAGACAAAGAGAGACAGAGAGAGACAGAGGCAGAGATAAAGACAGAGAGACAGACACAGAGACAGAGTGATGGAGAGAAAGAGAGACATAGAGACAGAGAGACAGACAGAGACAGAGAGAGACTGAGAAACAGAGAGAGAGACATAGAGACAGAGAGGGAGAGACAGAGAGAGAGAAAGAGAAAGAGAGAGAACAGAGAGACAGACAGGGAGAGAGAGAGAGGAGAGAGACAGAGAGAAGACAGAAAGCAGACAGGCAGAGAGAGAGAAGAAGAGAGCAGAGAGAGAGAGAGACGAGACGAGGAGAGAGAGAGAGAGAGAAGAGAGAGAGACAGACAGACGAAGAGAGACAGACGAGACAGAAGAGAGACAGAACACAACAGAAGAGATTGATGGTGTGCATGCATGCCTGCACTGGCTCACAGGCACGCATATCTTTGTGAACGCGTGCGCTCGCTTGTGCGTGGGCGCGAGAGTGCTCCACTCTCACGAGCGTTCATTCGGCTTGTCATTCATCAGTTGCCTCGTTTAATTCATTTCTCTGTCTTGTTTTACGTTGGCCGCGAATTCGTTTCAATGAGTATTTTGCGTGAGTCTTGCTGGCTTCATTTTAGAATCATTCTTTGTATTCGTGTTTACGGGTCGTTCTTTGCCTGTGTGTGTT
>CM060315.1:15178497-15183497 GCA_030674185.1 Monoplex corrugatus | reverse complement strand
TATATACAAGCGGGTGCAAAAGTAGGTATACAGTTATAAAAAAAAGAAAACACATACAATACTCATTGCATTTATTATACAAACAAATGAATATTGCATATACATGTAATAACAAGCAAAGCCTTAATCCCTCAGATACTCAAACTGCTTGCCCTTGGTATTCAAACACTCCTCAAATTGATAGCGGAATTAAGTATTATAATAATGATGTGATACTTACTGTATACCTACTTTTGCACCCCCCTGTATACATACATACTAATATATATTTATATATATGTATATATATATATATATGTATATATGTACACGGAAGGTTGTGGGTTCGAATCTCCATCAGTCCTTTAAAAAAATCATTGGGGATTTTCGGCTCTAACTGGCTCCTACCCAGAGCTGAGTGTGCTATGGGCTCATTGGGAAGACTGGAATCACATAGTCGAGTTTCATCCACTTCACGGATGCATCACTGAGGGTGTTGCTAATTCCAGATGGAACTCCTCAGCATCATGATTATCATCTTCATCGTTATCATCGTCATGACATTGTAAAAACTGTGCGGGCTTCTATGGCCATTAAGGTTGCGTAGAAAATGAGACAACCAAAAAAAACCAAAAACCAAAACCAACAACAAACCAAACCAAACCAAACCAAAACCGAACCGAACCGAACCAAACCAACCAAACCCAAACCAACCGAACCAACCACAACCAACAACCAAACCAAACCAAACAAACCAAACCAAACAACAAACCAAACCAACCAAACCAAACCAAACCAAACAAAACCAAACCAAACAACCAACCAAACCAAACAACCAAACCAAACCAAACCAAACCAAAACCAAAACCAACCAAACCAACAACCAAACCAAACCAAACCAAACCAAACCAAACCAACAACCAAACGACAAACCAAACCAACCAAACCAAACCAAACCAAACCAACCAAACCAAACCAAACCCAAACCAACCAAACCAAACCAAACCAACCAAACCAAACCAAACCAAACCAGACCAACAACCAAACCAAACCAAACCAAACCAACAAACAAACCAAACCAAACCAACCAACCAAACCACCAAACCAAACCAAACCAAACCAAACCACAACCAAACCAAACCAAACCAAACCAAACCAAACCAAACCAACCAAAACCAAACAAACCAAACCAAACCAACACCAACCAAACCAAACCAACAACCAAACCAAACCAAACCAAACCAAACCAAACCAACAACCAACAACCAAAACCAACCAACCAAACCAAACCAACAACCAAACCAAACCAACACCAAACCAAACCAACCAACAACCAAACCAAACCAAACCAAACCAAACCAAACCAAAACCAAACCAAAACCAACAACCAAACCAAACCAAACCAAACCAAAAACCAACAACCAAACCAAACCAAACCAACAACCAAACCAAACCAAACCAAACCAAACCAAACCAAACCAAACCAAACCAAACCAAACCAAACCAAACCAAACCAAACCAAACCAAACCAACCAAACCAAACCAAGCCAACAACCAAACCAAACCAACCAACCAAACCAAACCAAACCAACAACCAAACAACCAACAACCAAACCAAACCAAACCAACCAACAACCAAACCAAACCAAACCAACAACCAAACCAAACCAAACCAAACCAACAACCAAACCAAACCAAACCAACAACCAAACCAAACCAAACCAACAACCAAACCAAACCAAACCAACAACCAAACCAAACCAAACCAACAACCAAACCAAACCAAACCAACAACCAAACCAACAACCAAACCAAACCAACAACCAAACCAAACCAAACCAAACCAAACCAAACCAAACCAAACCAAACCAACCCAAACCAACCCAAACCAACCCAAACCAACCCAAATCAAACCCAACCCAACCCAAACCAGCAACCAAACCAAACCAGACCAGACCAGACCAAACCAACAACCAAACCAAACCAAACCAACAACCAAACTAAACCAATCCAAACCAAACCAAACCAAACCAAACCAAACCAAACCAAACCAACCCAAACCAACAACCCAACCAAACCAAACCAAACCAAACCAAACCAAACCAAACCAACCCAAACCAACAACCAAACCAAACCAAACCAAACAAACCAAAACAAACCAACCAACCCAAACCAAAACCAAACCAAACCAAACCAAACCAAACCAAACCAAACCAAACCAAACCAAACCAAACCAAACCAAACCCAATCCATCCCAACCCAAACAAACAAAAACAAAACAAACAAAATAAAATGGTGAGCACGTATAAAATCTCCCTAAATGCAATGATCCTTAAAAAAAAAGATGTGGGTGAAGCGCATATGGAAATGCCTGAGTGCGATGAATCCCTCCTGAACACACACTCTAAATTCAAACCTCCGTTAACTACCACGGTCCTGTCTGATCAAATTATACGGAGTGGGGAGGGGGAGGGGAGGGGAGGGGAGGGGAGGGGGAGGGGGAAGGGAAGGGGTTGGTTGTGGGATGGGGTGGGGAGGGGATTCTCCCATCAGAAATGATCCCATGTGGGACAAAATGAAAGCTGGCAGACGACAGTATTCAACTCACCACCAACTTTCCGGGTTACTAGAATGGACAACACAAATTAGGGTTATCCCTCTAGGCGGTAAATTGACATCTTCCGGTGAATGACGAAGTCTGTTACTACGTAGCCGTCTGCTGCTTGAAAGGCTGGAGTAACCAGAGTTGTCTTTCTTGTTGATCATTCTTTGTATGGTAGTCTGTGGTAGTCATTATGAGGCAAGAGACTTCTTTATCCCTCACCATACCAGCTGCAAAGATGGGAGAGACAGAGCGACAGAACGAAATAGAGAGAAAGAAAAAGAAAGAAAGAGAGATAGATTGAGAGAGAGAATAAACAGAAAGATAGAGAGAGACAAAGAGCAGACAGACAGACGGACAGACAGACAGACAGAGAGAAACAGACAGACAAACAGAGAGAAACAGACAGACAGAAAGAGAGAGATAGAGAGAGAGAGAGAGAGAGAAAGAGAGCGAGAGAGAAAGAGAGAGAGAGAGCGAGAGAGAGACAGAGAGACAGAGAGAGACAGAGAGAGAGAGAGAGAGAGAGAGAGAGAGAGAGAGAAATAGACAAAGAGAAAGAGAACGCATGCAATATCTATGTCTATTATAAGTCCATCTGATGTAACTTAAAGAACCTCTATTATAACTGAACTGTATCAGATTCCATATTAAAACTAGAACTGTTTAAGATTCTGTATTAAAACTAGAACACTATCAGATTCTGTATTAAAACTAGAACTGTATCAGATTCTGTATTAAAACTAGAACTGTATCAGATTCTGTATTAAAACTAGAACTGTTTAAGATTCTGTATTAAAACTAGAACACTATCAGATTCTGTATTAAAACTAGAACTGTATCAGAATCTGTATTAAAACTAGAACTGTATCAGATTCTGTATCAAAACTAGAACTGTATCAGATTCTGTATCAAAACTAGAACTGTATCAGATTCTGTATTATAACTAGAACTGTATCAGATTCTGTATCAAAACTAGAACTGTATCAGATTCTGTATCAAAACTAGAACTGTATCAGATTCTGTATCAAAACTAGAACTGTATCAGATTCTGTATCAAAACTAGAACTGTATCAGATTCTGTATCAAAACTAGAACTAGAACTGTATCAGATTCTGTATCAAAAATAGAACTGTATCAGATTCTGTATTAAAACTAGAACTGTATCAGATTCTATATCAAAGCTAGAACTGTATCAGATTCTATATCAAAGCTAGAACTGTATCAGATTCTATATCAAAACTAGAACTGTATCAGATTCTATATCAAAACTAGAACTGTATCAGATTCTGTACTAAAACTAGAACTGTATCAGACTCTGTATCAAAGCTAGAACTGTATCAGATTCTGTATTAAAACTAGAACTGTATCAGATTCTGTTATTAAAACAAGAACTGTATCAGATTCTATATCAAAACTAGAACTGTATCAGATTCTGTATCAAAACTAGAACTGTATCAGATTCCATATTAAAACTAGAACTGTATCAGATTCTGTATCAAAACTAGAACTGTATCAAATTCTATATCAAAACTAGAACTGTATCAGATTCTGTATTAAAACTAGAACTGTATCAGATTCTGTTATTAAAACAAGAACTGTATCAGATTCTGTATCAAAACTAGAACTGTATCATATTCTGTATCAAAACTAGAACTGTATCAGATTCTGTATTAAGACAAGAACTGTATCAGATTCTATATCAAAACTAGAACTAAAACTGTATCAGATTCTGTATTAAAACAAGAACTGTATCAGATTCTGTATCAAAACTAGAACTGTATCAGATTCTGTATCCAAACTAGAACTGTATCAGATTCTGTATTAAAACTAGAACTGTATCAGATTCTATATCAAAACTAGAACTGTATCAGATTCTGTACTAAAACTAGAACTGTATCAGATTTTGTATCAAAACTAGAACTGTATCAGATTCTGAATCAAAACAAGAACTGTATCAGATTCTATATCAAAACTAAAACTGTATCAGATTCTATATCAAAACTAGAACTGTATCAGATTCTGTATCAAAACTAGAACTGTATCAGATTCTGTATTAAAACTAGAACTAGAACTGTATCAGATTCTGTATCAAAAATAGAACTGTATCAGATTCTGTATTAAAAATAGAACTGTATCAGATTCTGAATCAAAACTAGAACTGTATCAGATTCTGTATCAAAACTAGAACTGTATCAGATTCTATATCAAAACTAGAACTGTATCAGATTCTGTATCAAAACTAGAACTGTATCAGATTCTATATTAAAACTAGAACTGTAACAGATTCTGAATCAAAACTAGAACTGTATCAGATTCTGTATCAAAACCAGAACTGTATCAGATTCTATATCAAAACTAGAACTGTATCAGATTCTGTATCAAAGCTAGAACTGTATCAGATTCTATATCAAAACTA
>CM060315.1:15155997-15160997 GCA_030674185.1 Monoplex corrugatus | reverse complement strand
ACACACACACACACACACACACACACACACACACACATCTACCACAAACCTGACACTCCAGCACTTCACCAAAGTTCTAAACTGACTTAATTACAACACCATCCAGAGAGAGTCATCCACTTCCATGGGTACTTTCAGTGCTTCTGAGTCTGAGCTGACTATCGTGGTCCTGTCTAATGTAATTACATGGGAGATACTCCCATCACAGCTGACCCATGTGAGCCAAATGAAGGATGGCAGACGACAGTATTCCCCTCACCAAACACTCAAGGGGAAGGGGGGTGACAACACAAATGAGGATTATCCCTTCAAGCAGTAAATTGGCGTCTTACGGTAAATGACGAAATCTGTTACTTGTGGCGTCTGCCGGTTAATGATGAAATCTGTGAATTGTGGTGTCTGCCGGTTAATGATGAAGTCTGTGAATTGTGGTGTCTGCCGGTTAATGATGAAGTCTGTGAATTGTGGTGTCTGCCGGTTAATGATGAAGTCTGTGAATTGTGGTGTCTGCCGGTTAATGATGAAGTCTGTGAATTGTGGTGTCTGCCGGTTAATGATGAAGTCTGTGAATTGTGGTGTCTGCCAGTTAATGATGAAGTCTGTGAATTGTGGTGTCTGCCGGTTAATGATGAAGTCTGTGAATTGTGGTGTCTGCCGGTTAATGATGAAGTCTGTTACTTGTGGCGTCTGCCGGTTAATGATGAAGTCTGTGACTTGTGGTGTCTGCCGGTTAATGATGAAGTCTGTGAATTGTGGCGTCTGCCGGTTAATGATGAAGTCTGTTACTTGTGGTGTCTGCCGGTTAATGATGAAATCTGTTACTTGTGGTGTCTGCCGGTTAATGATGAAGTCTGTTACTTGTGGTGTCTGCCGGTTAATGATGAAGTCTGTGACTTGTGGTGTCTGCCGGTTAATGATGAAGTCTGTGAATTGTGGCGTCTGCCGGTTAATGATGAAGTCTGTTACTTGTGGTGTCTGCCGGTTAATGATGAAATCTGTTACTTGTGGTGTCTGCAGGTCAATGACGAAATCTGTTACCTGTGGCGCCTGCAGGTCAATGACGAAACCTGTTACTTGTGGCGTCTGCCGGGAATTGACGAAATCTGTTACTGATGGCGTGTGCCGGTAAATGACGAAATCTGTTACTTGTGGCGTCTGCCGGTAAATGACGAAATGTGTTACTGATGGCGTCTGCTGGTAAATGACGAAATCTTTTACTGATGGCGTGTGCCGGTAAATGACAAAATCTTTTACTGATGGCGTCTGCCGGTAAATGACGAAATCTATTTCTTGTGGCGTCTACCGTAAATGATGAAGTCTATTTACTGGCCGTCTGCTTCTTCAAGAGCTGAATCAACCAGAGTTGTGTTTCTTTACTAGTCTCCGCCTGACTACATGCATTTGTATCTATATGTGAAATTTGGAAAGCGTCAACCTTTGTTGCATGGAGAGAAAGAGAGAGAGAGAGAGAGAGAGAGAGAGAGAGAGAGAGGAGAGAGAGAAAGAAAGAGAGAAGAGAGACAAACAGACAGACAGACAGACTGTCTAAAAGCACGTATGTGAATAGACATTAAAAGAAATAACGAACACACAGACAGAGACAGAGAGAGACAGAGACAGATAGACAAAGAGAGACAGAAGGAGAGACAGAGATACGAGAGACAGAGAGAGAGAGAAAGAGATATGAGAGACAGAAAGAGAGAAAGAGAGAGAGAGAAAGAAAGAGATAGACAGACAGAGAAAGAGAGAGGACAAAAGAGGAGAGAGAGAAAGGAGAGAGAAGAGAGAGAGAATGAAGAGAGAGAGAGAGAAGAGAGAGAGAGAGAAGAGAGAGAAGAGAGAGAGAGAGAGAGAGAGAGAGAGAAGAGAGAGGGAGAGAGAGAGAGAGAGAGAGAGGAGAGGAGAGAGAGAGAGAGAGAGGGAGAGAGAAACCAATGAAGACGGACATATGAAACGCTACTAAAAGAAATTTCATGTGCAACTGAGGTATACCAAAATCTGTAGAAAATCACCAGTTCAGTAAGAAGTGGAAGCAAGATAAACGTTATTAGTGCATATGGAGTTCGTTCCGAGCACGGAGACGTCATCTTGAGAAACTGAAACTGAAACCGAAACTGACACTAAAACTGTAATTTTGCTATATGCATCAATTCCGACCAGTTATTAACGCACGAATGACAAGTACGTTTGGTCGTTATTTCTTTTAACGTCTATTCGCATATGTCTATTTAGATGACAAGTACGCGTTTAGTTCAAACTGACGCCTTCACCAAACCTGTCCCTGTGGTAAACAGGACCAGACAGCTGGACACAAATTGCAGTGATCCCACCTCTAACGAGTAGAGCCACTGGAGGCGTGTCCGGTTACACGTCCACTGACCACCAATCTCCATGGCGACAGGCAGGATCTGGTGGAGAAGAAGAACTGGTGAAGAAGAAGAAGAAAAAGAAGAGAAGAAGAAGAGAGAAGAAGAAGAAAGAAGAAGAAGAAGAAGAAGAAGAAGAAGAAGAATGCGAAAAGAAGAAGAAGAGAAGAAGAAGAGAAGAAGAAGAAGACGAAGAAGAAGAAGAAGAAGACAGAAGAAGAAGAAGAAGAAGAAGAAGAAGAAGAAGAAGAAGAAGAAGAAGAAGAGAAGGAAGAAGAAGAAGAAAGAAGGAAGAAGAAGAAGAAGAAGAAGAAGAAGAAGAAGAAGGAAGAAGAAAGAAGAAGAAGAAGAAGAAGAAGAAGAAGAAGAAGAAGAAGAAGAAGAAAGAAGAAGAGAAGAAGAAGAAGAAGAAGAAAAGAAGAAGAAGGAAGAAGAAGAAGAAGAAGAAGAAGAAGAAGAAGAAGAAGAGAAGAAGAAGAGAAGAAGAAGAAGGAGGAGAAGAAGAAGAAGAAGAAGAAGAAAGAAGAAGAAGAAGAAGAAGAAGAAGAAGAAGAAGAAGAAGAAAGAAGAAGAAGAAGAAGAGAAGAAGAAGAAGAAGAAGAAGAAGAAGAAGAAGAAGAAGAAGAAAGAAGAAAAGAAGAAGAAGAAGAAGAAAGGAAGAAAGAAGAAGAGAAGAAGAAGGAAGAAGGAAAAAGAAGAAGAAGAAGAAGGAAGAAAAGAAGAAGAAGAAGGAAGCAGGGAAGTGGAGGAGGGATGACGAAGGAAGAAGAAGAAAAACAAATGCTGTTAGAGATGTTGGTCTTGAGCGAAGGAAGAAGTCATGAAGACCAAATAGCCTTGAATGATTCTTCAGCGTGAAGTCATGGATCCTAACGACTGATGTACACTGAGCACATATCAGCAAATTAAAAATTTAACCCTTTGACTCGCACACCCTGTCCACGAGCATCCTTGCACTGTCAACCATGCTAGCAAAGCAAGCACTTAACCCTTTGACTCCATCATCCTATCCACCAGTACCCTTAACTCCCTCACCCTATCCACCAACATCCTTGACTCCCTCACCCTATCCACCAGCATCCTGCATTGTCAACCATGCTAGCAAAGCAAAAACAACCCTTTGACTCCAGCACCCTGTCCACCAGCATCCTGCATTGTCAACCATGTTAGCAAAGCAAAAACTTAACCCTTTGACTCCATTGCCCTATCCAGCAGTGCCATTTGGCTCCCTCACCCAATCCACCAGCATCCTGCATTGTCAACCATGCTAGCAAAGCAAAAACTTAATCCTTTGATTCCCTCACCCTGTCCACTAGCATCATGCATTGTAAACCAGGCTAGCAAAGCAAAAACGTAATCATTTGATCTTTGATAGGGTGAGGGAGTCAAAATGGTTGTTTCTTTTTGTGCACTTGGTGGATAGGGTGCAGGAGTCAAAGGGTTAAATGAAGAGTTAGGAACGGGCATGGTGGGGGGGGGGGGGTGGTAGAAGGGAGAAGGAGGAAGGCAACTGAGACATAGTGAAAATGACATAGAGACTTGAAGGAAATGTAATACTTCTGACAGGCTGTCTGAGAAGGGTTTTGTAAAAGCTTGCTCTTTCATTTCCGCGCATACGTGTGTGTGTGTGTGTGTGTGTGTGTGTGTGTGTGTGTGTGTGTGTGTGTGTGTGTGTGTGTGTGGTGTGCGCGCGCGTGTGTGTGTGCGCGCGTGTGTTTGTGTTTGTTTTGTGTGTGTGTGTGTGTATGTATGTATATACATACATATATGTCTATAAATGCATGTATATATATATTATATATATATATATATATATATATATCATCATCATCATCAGGTGCCCTGCCGCATGGCGTTGGCGATCATGGACTTCCATCTGCCTCTATCTCTCGATGTCCTTAGCATCTCCCCCACTCTCCTCGTCCCCAGCCACTCTGCAAGTCCGTCCAGCTTTTTCTCCCTGGGTCTACCCGGTGCTCTCTTTCCCTCCAGCTTTCCCGTTGTGACCAGGTGCTCCAAACCTCCTTCCTCATAAAATGGCCTATAATTGTTGCCTGTCAATTCCTAATCTTCCTTATGAGTGATCTACTTGTGTCTGCCTCCATCAAGACTGTCTCGTTTGTTTTCTTTGCTGTCCATGGAACCCTCAACATTCTTCTTAGAAACCACATCTTGGCTGCCTCAATCTTGTTCTGGCTTTGTTTGTTGACTGTCCGCGCCTCGCATCCGTACAACAGTATTGGTTCTATATAACATTCAAGAACTGTCTTCCTGATGTTAATTGATAGGCATTTGTTGGTAAGAATGCTTGTCATCTTCTTGATACTGTTTTGGCTTGGCATATATATAAAATATATATATATATATATATATATATATATATATATATATATATATATAATATATGAGTGTGTGTGGGCGTGTGAGTATATATTATTTTATATTATATGAGTATGGTTGTATGTGCTGCATGTATGTAATTATATGACAACGTATGTATGTATTTGTGCATGAATAAGTAAATAGATGAACGAATAAATAAACCAAAAAAAAAGTATAAAGATTTATGCATGTTTGTTTGTGTGTGTATGTTTTGTGCATGTGTGTGTGTGTAATGTGTGTGTGTGTGTGTGC
>CM060315.1:15135997-15138497 GCA_030674185.1 Monoplex corrugatus | reverse complement strand
CTGATCAGGCTTATACGATGGAGGTGATAGTAGCAAGATCTGGCAGTTTGAGAAACAAAGTTGTTCATGGAGAGGTAGAGTCAATGCAGACACCAAGGTTTTTAGCTGAATCAGAAATTGGGACTGATGTGTTACATAATGGGAGAGAAAGAGGAGGCAGCTGAGAAAGTTTCTGACGGGTGCCAATGAGGATAGCTTCTGTCTTGTCATCATTAAGCTGAAGTTTGTTGAACGTCATCCAGTTCTTAATGTCCGAGTAACACTCAGTGGTGCGAGTCAAGAGGCGCTGTATATTGTCTGGTGTGTCACTGTCTAGAAGTTGGGTGTCATCAGCATAGAAGTGGTGTTTTATAGAGTGGGAGTTGATGATGGTGGACAGGGGGGAGGTGTAAAGAGTGAAAAGAACAGGGCCAAGGACAGATCCTTGTGGAACACCACAGGTCAGGTATGCAGGTTGAGAGTAAGTGCCATTAATGAGAACAGTTTGTTTTCTGTTTGATAGATATGAAGTGAACCAGGAGAGAGCAATGTCAGAGATGCCAAAAGTATGATGAAGTCTAGAAAGGAGAATACCATGGTCAATGGTATCAAAGGCTGCAGACAGATCAAGGAGTGTGAGGAGAGAGACTTTGCCAGTATCAGTTGCAAGGAGGAGATTGTTGAGAATGTGTAGCAGGGCAGTTTCAGTGCTATGGCACTGGCGGTAGGCTGACTGGAAAGGATTGAGGAGATTGTTGGCAGACAGGTGAGAGTTCAGCTGGTTGAGGATAACTTTTTCGATGAGTTTTGACAAGAAAGAGAGATTAGAGACAGGCCGGTAATTTTTCAGTTCATTTGGGTCTAAATTGTATTTCTTGAGGAGAGGGTGAACAATAGCAGACTTGAAAGAATCTGGGACAGTTCCAGTTTGAAGAGAAGTGTTGATGATGTCAGTGATGAATGGGAGGAGAGTAGGGAGACAGTCAGAATAGAGAGAACCTGGAAGAGGATCCAGTTCGCAGGTTTTGAACGACATGGATCTGATTGTGTTGAGAATTTCTTCTTGTGAGACTGCCTAAAAACCAGGAAAACCGAGTTCGAATCTTTGAACTCGGTTTTCTTGGTTTCTAGGCAGGCATTTTCTTCCTCCCCCCTCCTCCACTGTATTTGAAGTGGTTGTGTGGGTGCTACTCTTTGGCATGAGACTTCAAATTTTTATAATAATTCACTGTTGAAGGATACTAGCGTCGGTTTGTTTTTGTTGTTGTTGTTGTTTTTGAAATGTTTTCTTAAGGAGAAGAGTGGCAGAATGGTTCAGACGCTCACCTGCCATTAACTAAATTCGAGGTTCCAGGGTTCGCTCCCCGTAGAGGCCTTAACTTTTCTCCTCGGTTTGACGGGAAAATGGAACTGAACGTCTAGTTCTTCTGAAGGGGACGAAAATGGAGTCGGACCCGTGTGCCGTCTGGCCTGTGCACGCTAAAGATCCCACGGCAGTTGAGAATGAAAAGAAGATCGGGGCTTTTGCACGGGCTGCCCTGGTATAAAACGTTGGAGATAGTTGATTTCCCAGGTCCCTCCCCTTAAAGGTTAATTAACCTTCTTGACTTCCTGAAGTCTTGGGAAAATAAAGGGTCACGCTGCACTGAGGGGACGCATTTTCAAAAGGGAGAGCAACCCGAGTTTCACATGGTAAACCCACTGTGACAAATGAATATGAATATGAATATCAGTATGAATATCAGTATGAAAATGAATATGAATATCAGTATGAATATGAACATGAATATCAGTATGAATATCAGTATGAATATGAATATGAATATCAGTATGAATATCAGTATGAATATCAGTATGAATATGAATATGAATATCAGTATGAATATCAGTATGAATATGAATATGAATATCAGTATGAATATGAATATGAATATGAATATGAACATCAGTATGAATATGAATATGAATATCAGTATGAATATGAATATGAATATCAGTATGAATATGAATATGAATATCAGTATGAATATGAATATGAATATGAATATGATATGAATATGAATATGAATATCAGTATGAATATGAATATGAATATCAGTATGAATATGAATATGAATATCAGTATGAATATGAATATGAATATCAGTATGAATATGAATATGAATATGAAATCAGTATGAATATGAATATGAATATCAGTATGAATATGAATATGAATATCAGTATGAATATGAATATCAGTATGAATATGAATATGAATATCAGTATGAATATGAATATGAATATCAGTATGAATATGAATATGAATATCAGTACGAATATGAATATGAATATGAATATGATATGATTATGAATATGAATATCAGTATGAATATGAATATGAATATCAGTATGAATATGAATATCAGTATGAATATGAATATGAATATCAGTATGAATATGAATATGAATATGAATATCAGTATGAATATGAATATGAATATCAGTATGAATATGAATATGAATATCAGTATGAATATGA
>CM060315.1:15113497-15118497 GCA_030674185.1 Monoplex corrugatus | reverse complement strand
GAGCGGGTAAGACGTCAGACTCCCAATCGGTAGGTCTGGGGTTTGATCCTGCATGGGTGCCTCTCACCTGGTGGATAGAGGGTGGAGATTTAAACGATCTCCCAGGTCAACATATGTGCGGATCTGCCAGTGCCTGAGGCCCAATTTTTGTGTGTACAACACACGCAGAACATGAACTGTGCACGTTAGAGATCTTAGGAGTCATGTCAGTGTCTAAGGCGGCTTGTTGGAAGCCTGAAAAATTTCCTGCATGCACGCCTGTCAGAGACGGAGTATGCAGACTGTATAGCAATATACCGCCTGCACAATGCGGGCAAAACCCGACGTGTACACACGCATCCCACAGAATCGGAATTCTTCAAAAGTAAGGACTGAATCGAACATGACAAGAGAGAGAGGGGCGAGGGGAAAAAAGAGAGGGGGAGGGAAAGAGAGAGAGAGAGAGAGGGAGAGAGAGGGAGAGAGAGAAAGAGCGAGAGAGGAGGGGAGAAGGAGAGAGAGAGAGAGAGGGAGAGAGAAAGAGACAGGAGACAGAGAGAGAAAGAGAGAGAGAGAGAGACAGACAGACAGAGAGAGAGAGAGAGAGAGACAGACAGACAGAGAGAGAGAGAGAGAAAGAGAGAGAAGACTCACACAGAGAGAGAGAGAGAGAGAGAGAGAGAGAGAGAGAGAGAGAAAGAAAGTGAGGAAAGCGAGAGGAGACAGAGAGAGAAAGAGAGAGAAGACTCACAGAGAGAGAGAGAGAGAGACAGACAGACAGACAGACAGACAGACAGAGACAGAAAGAGACAGAGAGACAGAGAGACAAAGAGACAGAGAGACAGAGAGACAGAGACAGAAAGAGACAGAAAGACAGAGAGACAAAGAGACAGAGGGACAGAGAGAGAGAGAGAGAGAGAGAGAGAGAGAGAGAGAGAGAGAGAGTTAGTTCTAGACAGAGACAACAGTCCACAGAAGCTATTTGAGAGACATCTCCTTCTTTCCCGCTTCACAAAAATAGACCGGCGCAGAAAGGGAGGGAACTCCATCAAAAGTTAAATGAACTTTCTTAAGTGTCGGGTACTTAAAGCAGGAGAGCGTCAGAGCTGTTGGCATTTAACATTTAAAGTAAACAAGACAGCCGAGGCCTGTCATTGATAATCACACACTCTGCCATCATCTGTCGATTTTTGTTAATGGCCCGTAAGTCGAGTAGGTTTGAGCGCTTTCCTGATGATGATAATAATGATAATGATGATGATGATGAAGAAGAATAAGAATAAGAATAAGAAGATGATATGATGATAATTTAATAATAGTAATAATAATAATAATAATGATAATAATAATAATAATGATAATAATAATAATGATAATACTACTACTACTACTAATGATGATGATGATATAATAACAATAATAATAACAACAACAATAATAGTAGTTGTAGTAGCTGTAATAATAATAATGAATATATAATAATAATAATAATAATAACTATATTAAATATAAAAAATAATAATAATAATAATAATAATAATAATAATGATGAATAATAAATAATAATGATATAATAATAATAATAATAATATAATAATAATAATCATATAATAATTACCATTTACTAGGCGCCAATATTGATTCAAGAATCAAATCAAGGCTCCCACTTTCACCATTTACCAAAAGCGATCATCAACAACGATGGAACTTCCATAGCAGAAAGCACATGCAAACTGAGGGGGAGGGGGTGGGGGTGGGGTAGAGACAGAAGGGTACCTCTCCATCCCTCCCATTCTGTCTCTGTCTGTATGTCTGTCGGTATGTCTCCCTCCCCCCATCTCTCTCTCTTTTCAGAACAGCAAGACTAGCTGTATGATGGAGCCACCAGGACCTAACACTACTATCCTTGAGCAATAAAGTGTTTGCAATTTTTCAAGTGCATTTATACTCTTGTTCTTTCAATAAAAGGAAACACAGATAATAAGAATGAATAAAAACATAGATAAATGTGAAAGTAAACAAAGAAACAAAGAAATAAAACCACAAACAAAGGAAACAACAACAAGAAAGGAAGAAGCAAAACAATATAACCAAGAAAATAACCAGATGGCCCGGAAAAAGGGAAATTTCCCTGAAATATTCCGTTTCTCTTTTTTTCTGTTTTTTTACAAACCACTCAGAAAGAAAATGGCATCCGTTCCCGAAACAAGCTTGGTGCATATCATTCTAGAAAGAAAACTGCTCTCCTAAGATGTCTGCCTGTAATTGTGTTATTGGGTCGTTTTTCTTGTGTGTGCGTTTACGTGTCATTTGTGGACGTTTGTTTGTTTGTTTGTTTACTTGTTTGTTTCCTTGCTTGCTTGTTTGTTTGCTTGTTTTTTTTTTAGCTGCTTGCATTTTGTTCGATAAATAATTGATATCTTCCTGTTTGCTTGTCTTTCTGTGCCTTTATTTTGTTTTTCAATCTCTTTTTTTTAAAGAGTATTTATACGTTTTTTTTGTTTTTTTGTTTCGTTTTTTTGTTTTTTGGGGAGCGGTACATGTGTGTGATTGTGTGTCACTGTCTGCGACAGAAATGTGTCAGCAAGACTTTCTCACTTATTTCAGTACATGTAAAGTCATCATCAAATGTGGATCGACGATGTCGACTGTAAGAGACTCACAAAAGTTATTGCGCCAATGTCAAGGTCACACGGACCGGAAAAGTGTATAAAATCATCTTTTTTTTAAAAGATGTGTGGATAACCTTTTTCCAGCAATTTCTGATAATGTTCACATTCTATTTTCACAAAATTTTTGTTTCAGTGACATTGATATAAAGGTAGGTATATACCCATACGCTAGCTGGGACCTCAATCATTTTGAAATATGTAATACAAAACATTTACAAGCATCTCAAATCGTTTGTAATGCATAAACGATAGATATGGTAAATAGGCATTCATTGCAATATATACACATGTAGGAATATAGCTAGTAAAGAGATACAAATGAATACATACTTTAACAAATAATTATACGAATGTACATGTATAATAACACAAGAATCGGCCAAGCCAAAACAACATTCAAGGAGATGACAACATTCTTACCAACAAATGCCTATCAATTAACATCAGGAAGAGAGTTCTTGAATGTTATGTAGAACCAATACCATTGTACGGTTGTGAGGCGTGGACAGTCAACAAGCAAAGCCAGAACAAGATTGAGGCAGCCGAGATGTGGTTTCTAAGAAGAATGTTGAGAGTTCCATGGACAGCAAAGAAAACAAGCGAGACAGTCTTGATGGAGGCAGACACAGGTAGATCATTCATAAGGAAGATTAGGAAAAGACAGGCAACATTTATAGGCCATTTTATGAGGAAAGGGGATTTGAAGCACCTGGTCACAACGGGAAAGCTGGAGGGAAAAAGAGCACCAGGGAGAAAATACTAGACGGACTTGCAGAGTGGCTGAAGACAAGGAGGGTGGAAGAGATGCTTGAGGCAACAAGGGATAGAGACAGATGGAAGTCCATGATCGCCAACGCCATGCGGCAGGGCACCTGATGATGATGATGATGATAACAACACATAAACAAACAAAAGAAACAAGTGGACGAACAGTATCAAAATTAATCATATTCATAAGTCAACGATGACTATATGAAAACCTCAAGACATTCTCCGCGTAGTGCATATGCTCATGTTACTTATACCATGAATATTTTGGATCTACTCCATCAGATTGTGCCTGTGGCATCTGTGCATATGGAATTCATTCCAGGCACGAAGACGGTTTGCTGGAGAAACTGAAATTCTTGTCACTGTTCTGATAGTCTACCATTGCCATCTCTCCATGTCAACTTCATTTTTGTGTGAATCTTGTTCAAAGCCACAGTGACATTGAAAAGTACACAATCTGGATGTTCTGTAATAATGATTTTTATTCATAAAAGGAAGATTGTCAGAATGGCTTGACCAGCCCTTTTCTGTATCTGTCTCTTTTCTTTTTTTCTTTCTGTTTCCCATTTGTTTTCGTGTCCGTCTGTCTGTCTTTTTTTTTCCCTTTACTTTCTTTACCTTTCTTTTTTTGTCTCTCTCTCTCTTTTCCTTTTATTTTCGTTTTTCTTTTTTTTTCTTTTTTGCTCTGTCTTTTCTCCTTGTCTGTTTGTCTGCACGTTAGTTTTCCAAAACTGTACTGGCAACAGAGCAAACCGAGGGTTGACAGCCAGAATCCAGTATCTCACTTTTTTGTCCATTTTCACTTTTTTTACACTGAACTGTTGCTTTTGATGTGATATTTCACTTGGTGGACTTTGTTTTTGCCATGATATTGATTTTTGATCCGTTATCGATAAAACCGAAAACCAGTATCTCAAAATGTAGTTGAAGCCTCTCCCCGAAAACCCAGTTAAAAATCGTCTCCTGTAAACTATCAGAAAATCGAGATACTTGGTTCTGGTTGTCAACTCTCGAAACGTTTTTTATGTAGTTGTTACCTCTGGTGTCCAGCTATTTGTGATATACATTTTAAAATCTATTATTTACTGTGTTTTTTTTATCTATTTTTATTTATCTCTTCATTCATTCATTCATTCATTCATTCATTCATTCATTTATTCATTCATTCATTCATTTATTCATTCATTCATTCATTCATTTCAGTCTTTCAACGCTCGCATGGCCTTTATGGCCTGCTGGTCTATAGACAAAAGAAATAGAATGCATTTCTTTCTTGGTCTTCTTATATCTTTCATCTGTTCACTTTTCCCCTTGAAAATGCCGGGGGTTCTTTCAGTACAAATAGTATCCCCACTTTCTGGAAATTCTGTGCTAGAAATGTCCTCTTTTCTGTCGTTCTTTGTTTCTGCCTTGTTCCTTTGCTTTCTGTCATCTTTTACTATCATTTTCTGCCTTGCTGGTCCATTCACTCATATGTCTTCAGTAAAATCTTACATGTTTTCTATTGGCATTGATGGTTGGGTACATTTAAGTGCATTTTTGGCACTAAGGAAATGTGATGTACAATAGCAATTTTAG
>CM060315.1:15105997-15110997 GCA_030674185.1 Monoplex corrugatus | reverse complement strand
GATGAATATGATGGTGGACTGGTGTTGGTCCAACCGTTCTCTGATCTCTGTGTGTGTTCTTATTCGTTTGTTTTGTTGTTGTTGTTGTTATTGCTGCAAGCTTAAGGCTTGTGCCATGATCACCATATACGTGGCACCTGTGACGTTAGTGCATATGGAATTCATTCTGAGTTCGGAGACGTCTTTTGAAAAAAATGAAAATGAAAATGAAATATTGTTGTTGTTGTTGTTAATTATATGACGTCTAGTTTTATTGTCAGCCTTTCTCAAACAGAGTATTTCATAGAAAATTTGAAATGTGTCAAGGTATTTCTTCCTATCAATATTTTTCTGTTCTTATTTTTTTCTTTCCTTTCTTTTTCTTTCTTTCTTTGTTTCTTTGTTTTTTCTTTCTTTCTTTTTCTTTTTTTCCTTTCTTTCTTAGTTTCTTTCTTTCTGTTTTTGATTTTTTTTTTCTTCTTTTCTTTCTTTTTTTTTCTTTTTCCTTTCTTTCTTTTTTCTCTTTGTTCTCTTTTATTTCTTGCTTTTTCTTTCTTTATCTATTTTCATTTCTTTCTTTCTTCTTTCTTTTATTCTTTCTCTCTGCTTTCTTTTTATTTCTTTCTTTCTTTTCTTTTTCTTTCTTCTTTCTTTTTTCTTTCTTTCTTTCTTTCTTTGTTTCTTTCTTCTTTCTTTCTTGTCTTTCTTTCTTTCTCTCTTTTTTTTCTTTTCTTTTTCTGTTTTCGGAGAACAGAAGATGTGAAAGGGGGTACGGATGGAAAAGTTACACTTGACGAAGACCATTGCGCCAAAAATGTCCGCCCTTCCTGTTTCGTGAATTTTAAAAAAGCCCTCACGTCTGATCTTGTTGTGCTCTGGTTTCTAACAATGTTCCTGCTCCGGCACAAGGAAAAAAATATTGCTGGTTTCTTCTTCTTCTTCTCCTCCACCTCCTCCTTCCCTTCCTGCTACTCTTTGTTGGCTTTCTGACAAAGCAGAAGGAATTCTTTTCCTACAGTGTTGTTCCGTCTGTACGTCTAACGAAGACGGAAAAAGTTGAGGAAAAAGAAAAAAGAAGATTGTGGAGGAGGAAGAGGAGGAGGTGGAGGAAGAATGGAGGAGTAGGAGGATGAGGAAGAGGAGGACGAGGAAGAGGAGAGGAGGAGAAGATAAAGAAGAAGAACAACAAGAAGAAGAAAGAACAAACACGCGCGCAGGAGCTCGCACGCGCGAGCACACACACGCGCGCACACACACACACACACACACACACACACACACACACACACGCACGCACGCACGCACACACACACACACATACACACACACACACACACAAACAACACACAAAACCACACATCACCTCAATCGCCACACGAATGCACACGCGCTTTCTTTCTCTGCGTTTGTCTGTCTGTATCTGTCTCTGTTTCTCTGTCTGTCTGTGTCTGTCTGTGTGTCTATCTGTGTGTCTATCTCTCTGTCTCTGTGTCTGTCTCTGTCTGTCTGTCTGTCTCTGTGTCTCTGTCTCTATCTGTCTCTATCTGTCTCTCTCTCTCTTTCTCTGTCTCTCTCTCTCTCTCTCTCTCTCTCTCTCTCTCTCTCTCTCTTTCTCTTTCTCTTTCAGAGATATCTTAAGTGTCCATTCTGCAAGGACGTTTTTGAAACAGATTCATTTCCTTTTTGCGTGCCCTGAATATCCTCAGGGCCGGTTCCGTTCCAAGAAAATATTACCGACAGTCATCCGTGTTTAGATTTGTTTTACTGAATAGCAGGTATCAAAAACACCGTAATTAAAAATGCCACGTTTCATTTGCAAATGAAGCGCCTACATTTGAGACAACCGTGTATTAATAGTCTGTACTAATTCATTGTTGTCCTAGTTGTTTGAGTTCTCTCTCCTCTCCTCTCGTGTGTGTGTGTGTGTGTGTGTGTGTGTGTGTGTTGTGTGTGTGTGTGTGTGTGTGTTGTGTGTGTTTGTGTGTGTGTGTGTTTTGTGTGTGTTTGTGTTGGTGTGTGTGTTTGTGTGTGTGTTTGTGTTGTGTGTGTGTGTTGTGTTGTGTGTTTGTGTGTGTGTGTGTGTGTGTGTTGTGTGTGTGTGTGTGTGTGTGTTTGTGTGTGTGTGTTGTGTGTGTGTGTGTGTGTGTGTGTTTGTGTGTTGTGTGTGTGTGTTTGTGTGTGTGTGTGTTTGTGTGTGTGTGTTTGTGTGTTGTGTGTGTGTGTGTTGTGTGTGTGTTGTGTGTGGTGTGTGTGTGTGTTTGTGTGTGTGTTGTGTGTGTGTGTGTGTTGTGTGTGTGTTGTGTGTGTTGTGTGTGTGTGTTGTTTTGTGGTTTTTTTTTTTTTTTACTCATTTTCTTCGCCCATTTTGCAACGGACCAGACGCCTTATCGGTTGAAATATTTTGACTTTGAGTTGCCTCTGTCTCCGTCTGTCTGTCTCTGTCTCTCTCTTTCTGTATCTTCTCTTTCTCTCAGTCTCTGTCTCTCTTTCTCCCTCTGTCTGTCTCCTTCTGTCTCTGTCTCTCTCTCGCTCTCTGTCTCTCTCTCTCTTTTTGCCTGTTCGTATGTCTGTCTCTGGTTCTGTCTATCTCTTTCACACACACACACACACACACACACACACACACACACACACACACACACACACACACACACACACACACACTCACACACACACATGTCACACACACACACACACACACACATGTCACACACACACACATACACACACACATGTCACACACACGTACACACACGCACGCGCGCACGTACACACACGGCGCACACACTCGCGTGCGCTAGTCCAAGCTGTATTGTTGATGTAAATTGAAATGCATTTTTATTCCACGGTGAGACAATTATATTCAAATTGGCAGTTACCTCTCTTGACTTGGCTGACGTACGCTACATAACTTATTCCTCGATTAGCAAGATAGCGAATTCACACAGAAATGTATTGCAAATTGACAGAGTAAACATTTTCCATAACTTGTTAACTTCACAGTCTGTGTTGTTTAATTGTTTGTTTGTTTAGTTCTGTTTGTTTGTTTGTTTGTCCATATGTCTGTTTGCTTGTTTGTTTCAAGAAAGATTTGTTGTTGTTGTTGTTGTTTGTTTGTTTGTTTCTTTCTTTCTGTGCTTCCTTGTTTGTTTCGAATAAGCCTTCTAATCTCCCTTTTCGATTAAACATGGAAGTTGTTTCATATCGACCGGAGGTGTGTGTGTGTGTGTGTGTGTGTGTGTGTGTGTGTGTGTGTGTGTGTGTGTGTGTGTGTGTGTGTGCTTGCGAGCGCGAGCGCGTGCGTATGTGTGTGTGTGCGTGTATTTGTGTGTGTGCGTGTGTTTGTGTGTGTGCGTGAGTGCGTTCGTCTGTGTGTGTGTGTGTGCTTGTTTGTCTTTGTGTGTGTGTTCGTGTTTGTGTGTGTGCTTGAGTGCATTGTGCGCGTGTGTGTTTGTGTGTGTGTGTTCGTTTGTTTGTTTGTGTGTATTTGTGTGTGTGTGTGTGTGTGTGTGTGTGCGTGCGTGCGAGCGTGAGTGAGTGCGTGGTTGCGGGGTGTGTGTGTGTGTGTGTGTGTGTGTGTGTGTGTGTGTGTTTTGTGAAGTTTGATATAAAAGGGATATTTTTAGAGTTGTTTGATGATCTTGTGGTTTTTTGGTTGTTGTTGTTATTGGGTTGTTTTTTTCTTGTCTTATTTTCATTATTCTTCTTTCCTCCTTATCTGTTTTCTTTCTTTCTTTCTTTTTTTAACTTGTGGCCTGTGGTTTAAAAGTTTTAGAACTTTAAATTCGTGAAAATAGTTCCGTGATTCAGGCATTTACATTTAAAATGTAGTTTCATTGTAGAGTTTGGTTGTTTGTTTGCATGTTTGCCTGCTGTTTTGGTTTTTCATGTTTATTTGTTTGTTTTTGATGTGTTTGCTTGTATGTTTGTTGGTTGTTGTTCATTCAATTCACCTTTTTCTACTGAACGAATTGATATATGTTGTTTATCATAATGAAGGACATGTACAAAATCATAATTTTTACGTGTTTCTAATACATGCATAGATCAATCTGAAAATTTTCATCATACATAATAATATATGTTTGTTGACTTAATTTTTCCAAATTGAAGAAATAAAACGTTGCAATCCGATTACTCGAAATTCCTTTTAAGCTTCGTTGAGTAGGAAGTGTTCCATTTTTCCGATAGATTTTGTGAATTTATTCTTCACGAAAATAGAATTAAAACGCGTGTTTAATACAACCAGACAAGACAGACGCAAATTTTCGGCCAACTGGCCTTTGTCAAGCGTAAGTTAATAACTCAAAGGAACTAATAACAACAAAACCAAAAAAATTAGGAGAAAAAGACCAAAAGTTCCCTGCTGCTTCGTAGGATCATCATCATCAGGTACCCTGCCGCATGGTGTTGGCGATCTTGGACTTCCATCTGTCTCTATCTCTTGTTGCCTCAAGCATCTCCTCCACCCTCTTTGACTTCTGCCACTTTGCAAGTCCGTCTAGTATTTTCTCCCTGGGTCTACTTGGAGCTCTCCTTCCCTCCAGCTTTCCCGTTGTGACCAGGTGCTCCAAATCCCCTTTCCTCATAAATGGCACATATATGTTGCCTGTCTTTTCCTAATCTTCCTTATGAATGATCTACTTGTGTCTGCCTCCATCAAGACTGTCTCGTTTGTAGGAAAAGATTATCATTATAATTTTTGTGTTGTTGTTTGTTGTCTGTTGTTTGTTCTTTTGTGATCTTACGTTTTCACTTGACAGAGGCCAGTCTTGTCTAGTTTTATTAACCCTTTGACTCCCACACCCTATCCACCAACTGCAAAAACTTAACCCTTTCACTCCCACACCCTATCCACCAACTTCAAAAACTTAACCCTTTGACTCCCACACCCTATCCACCAATTGCAAAATTTTAACCCTTTGACTCCCACACCCTATCCACCAATTGCAAAAACTTAACTCTTTGACTCCTTACCCTATCCACCAGCTTCCTGCAGAAAGTTGGCGGATAGGATGAGG
>CM060315.1:15080997-15090997 GCA_030674185.1 Monoplex corrugatus | reverse complement strand
CACCGCCTCTTCTTTTTAAGATCTTACCCAGCGCATAAGGTTCCACGCGAGCTGTAAGATTCTGCCAGATAATAGCTGTAGACTGAGTGGAACGCATATGGAACTGTCCGATTGCGAGGAATCCTCTTAAGTCCCAGTCACGTCATAAGCCCTTTGACTTTTACAGCCTGTCCACCAACTGCCAAAAATTAACCTTTAGACTCCCTCACCCTATCCACCAGCTTACTGCAGGAATCTGGTGGATAGGATGAGGGAATCAAAGGGTTAAGTTTTTGCTTTTGCTTTGCTAGCATGGTTGACAATGCAGGATGCTGACAGACAGGGTTCGGGAGTCAGAGGGTTAAACTCCAAACGATAGATCCTTTTCTTCCCTCTCGTTTCTAGGTCTCGCCCTGGCATGGGCCGATAATAAACTTGATCTTGCACACAATCGAGTAATCTGCCAAGAAATTGCTGACAGTTTGCCATACAGCATGATAACAACTGAGTGCGACTATTCCGTTTTGAACACAATTTTAGTCTCAATCCAGGAGTCATACTACAATTCATGACTGACGCAGTCCTTTGACCTTGAACAATGACAGGAAGGTGAAATCCGGATTTCCTGAAACACCGGTAACTGGTACATCCGGTTAGATGCCCTGTAGGCGCATTCCTGGTTTGACATCCTATTAGGCCTATCCTGTAGCCGTACAATGCTTCCTCGTCATTGTTGGGTCAGCATTTACTGTCCGATATAATGGAAAATACGCCGTGAAATTGTTTTACATTGTAAACACTTTGAGCTGTTGTTGGGGGGTGCGAAATTAATGTGGGTTTCTAATTTCTTTTAACCCTTTGACTCCCGTACCCTGTCCACCAGTATCCTGTACTGCCAACCATGCTAGCAAAGCAAAAAAAAAATTAACCCTTTGACTCCCTCGTCCTATCCACCAGCTTCCCGATAGATAGGGTGCGATAGTCAAAGGGTTTTAAAGTAGATATAAAACATTTTTACGATTCCAGAAAAGAGTTTTTATCGGGTATATTTACAGATCACTGAAATCTCAGCAATCTGTCTTGAATCATAATAAGCAAGTAAACAGATACATGTTTAAAAGATAATTTTTTATAAGCATTAGCAGGGTTCATTTTTACATTGAAATTATACGGTTTCGATTCTTTTATGGGACAGGGATGGATAATTTCATCCTCATAAACGGAGCTTCAGGTTGATAAATTCAAATACCTGGGAACGATCATTTCATCAGACGGCAGATGCACATCAGAAATAGCCGGCAGAATCGGCCAAGCTAAAACAGCATTCGGGAAGATGACAGGCATTCTTACCAACAAATGCCTATCAATTAACATCAGGAAGAGAGTTCTTGAATGTTATATAGAACCAATACTGTTGTACGGATGTGAGGCGTGGACAGTCAACAAACAAAACCAGAACAAGATTGAGGCAGCGAGATGTGGTTTCTAGGAAGAATGTTGAGAGTTCCATGGACAGCAAAGAAAACAAATGAGACAGTCTTGATGGAGGCAGACACAAGTAGATCACTCATAAGGAAGATTAGGAAAAGACAGGCAACATTTATAGGTCATTTTATGAGGAAGGGGATTTGGAGCACCTGGTTACAACGGGAAAGCTGGAGGGAAAGAGAGCACCGGGTAGACCCAGGGAGAAAATGCTGGACGGACTTGCAGAGTGGCTGGGGACGAGGGGGGTGGGAGAGATGCTAAGGGCAACGAGAGACAGAGACAGACGCCATGCGGCAGGGCACCTGATGATGATGATGATGAAACGGAGCTTTCGAACTGAAATTCTTCTGTGATAGAATCGTTCGTTTGTTCGTTCGTTCTTTGATTTAACGTCTATTCACAATGGGTGATATTAGACGCTGTGGTAGAATGTCGTTGATGTTGTTGTCGTCATTGTCGTTGTTGTATTTTCTTCTGCTGCTGCTGCTGTACATCATTACTGCTTTCTTTGGTCTCGCTGTTGTTGTTTTTTGTCGTCTTCAGACTTCACATTTCAGAAGATCTTATAACGCAAGGATAGTAGCATTAGGTCCCACTGAACCTGTCTTACAGCTAGTCTTGACTACCCTACACGCAAAATATAAGCATTATAAAATAACAACACATAAAATGCATTACAAAAAGTTACAAAATAAGTTGAGATAATATGTTGAGTGTTACATACGCCAATTGTTCATGCCCTTGACAAAAAGCATGAAAGATGAGGGAAGACATATGTGAGTAAATGCTTGTCGATCCTTAAGAATAACAACGGGAACAACAACAATGATATTAAATTGCTAATAGTAGTTGTATTAATTAACTTCCATAGGAATTTTGGAGTTTGTTCGAAATTTGTCGCACTCACAGAATTCCATATACGCTCCATCCAGATCTGCCAGCAAGTATATGGCAGACTCCCTGAGCCTATGCTGAGGCAAAGTCTTGAAATGGGGTGGGAGGAGAGGGGAAGAGAAGAGGGTCCTACGAAACATTAAGCTTACACCACAAGAATGAAGGAAGCATGAAGACAGGCAGAGAAAAGCCATATTTAACCCTTTGACTCCCATACCCTTGTCCACCAACATTCTGCTTTGTCAACCGTGCTAATAAAGCAAAAACAAAAACTCAACCCTTTGCCTCCCGTACCCTTGTCCACCATCATCCTGCGTTGTCAACCGTGTTAGTAAATCAAAAACAACCCTTTGACTCCCTCACCCTATCCACCAGCTTCCTGCAGGATAGGGTGAGGAAGTCAAAGGGGGAAGCTGGAGGATAGGGTAAGGGAGTCAAAGAGTTAAGATTTTGTTTGGTGGATAGAATGTTGGAGTTAAAGGGTTAATGTGGCGGTCTGGTATTGAACTCAAGATATGAGATCTTCATACCATGGTTCCATCCAAAAAGAATCAACTTCTTCATAATAAAATCTGTAATTAAATTCCACGTGATAGAAGGAATCATACACGTGTTTTTTCCCGACAAACTAGGTGAAAACGTTGAACTTGAAGAATACATTTGCCTTTGAAATCGATCTGGTGGAAAGCAATAATATGTTGTTGTTTTTTATTATCGTTACGATGCCACCTGATAGTATGCTGAGTAATTATTGCACATGAGGTTGATATGCCACGTGGATTCAATACTGAGTAGAAGAGGATGTATTATAATATTGTGTGGTGTTGTAGGGTGGTGTGGTTTGGCGTGGTGTGGTTTGGCGTGGTGTGGTTTGGTGTGGTGTGGTGTGGTGTGGTAGGGTGTGTGCGTGTGTGTGTGTGTGTGTGTGTGTTGTGTGTGTGTGTGTGTGTGTGTGTGTGTGTGTGTGTGTGTGTGTGTGTGTGTGTGTGTGGTGTGTGTAACAGACAGACAGAGACAGGCAGAGACAGAGAAAGAGGAAAGAAACAGAGCGAGAGAGAGAAAGAGAGAGGTACAGAGAGAAATAGAGAGAGAGAGAGGGAGAGAGAGAGAAAGAGGAGACAGAGGGAGAGAGAGAGAGAAAGAGGAGAGAGAGAGAAAGAAAAAGAAAGAAAGAGATAGAGAGAAATAAAGAGAGAGATAGAAAGAAAGAGAGAGACAGAGACAGAGACAGAGAGAGAGAGAGAGACAGAGACAGACAGACAGACAGAGACAGAGAGACAGACAGACAGCATGAAGACTTTATCATCTTCGACATAATTCTTAACACGAACCACAGGCTGAACAGACAGGTAAATTACGCAAGGACAAAACACTGTCGTATCAGATCAAGTGAAAGCAGACAAACTGGGGAACTGTAATTATCAACTGGTCTTCTAATGTGCACAGGTGGCCACCACAAGGCAGGTGTGTCCATCTGTTGGAGGGGTGGGTTGGTGAGTGGCATGTGTGGACAGCAACCCTCAATCAATATGAGGTACAAAGGAGGGGGGAGGGAAGGGGGTATACAGATTGATTGATTGATTTGGTTCAGTTTTTACATCGGCACCCACCTCAGGCGGAGACGTCATGTTGAGAAACTGAAATTGAAACTGTTACGGATTGATTACAGAAACAAACGAGACCGTCTTGATGGAGGCAGACACAAGAAGATCGTTTATAAGGAAGATTAGGAAAAAGACAGGCAACATTTATAGGCCATTTTATGAGGAAAGGGGAACTAAAGCACCTGGTCACAACAGGAAAGCTGGAGGGAAAGAGAACACCAGTAGACCAATGGAGAAAATATTGTACGGACTTGCAGAGTGGCTGAAGACAGAGAGGATGGAAGAGGTTCTTGAGGCAACAAGGGATAGAAACAGATGGAAGGCTATGATCGCCAACGCCATGTGGCAAGGCACGTGATGATGATGATGATGACCCACCTCAGGGAGTATGGTACAGCTTCGATCGATATGAGGTAAGAGAGGGGGAGGGAAGGAGGTACAAAGATTGATTGATTGATTTGGATTGTCTGATCTGTGTGCTATATTGCTGCGCACGCTAAAGATCCCACGGCAGTTGAAAATCGTGACGAAATGGTATAAACATTGGAGAGATAGGTTGATTTTCCAGGTCCCACCTCTTGAAGACCAATTAGCCTTCTTGCCCTTCTGAGGTCTTGGTTTAAAAAATTATGAACATGAATATGAATTTGAAGCGAGGGAGAGCGGATGGGCGCCGCCCTCATGGTGCTGGCCCCGGGAAAAGTTGAGGTCTCTGCCACTTCACTCCCCTACGACCCCAGGGTTATGGTACTACTGGTATCTAGGTAAGACCTCAGGACCTGGCCAGCTCGTGGGTTTATGTGCACGCTTAAGGCTTGTATCGTGATCATTCTGGATCTTCTCCATCACATGGCACCTGTGACGTTAGAGCATATGGAATTCATTCCGAGCACGGAGACATCATCTTGAGAAACTGAAACTGAAACTGAAACTGAAACGGATTGATTTGGTTCAGTTATTACGTCGGCACCAACCTCAGGTGATATGGCCGACGGGGATAACCATCCCAGGGAAGTGGAGGAAGGGGGACTTACCAAATCCTACACCGACACCACCAGGACAACAACGATGTTAAGATGGGACAGTGAGAAGGCCAGTTTTCATGTGGGGCACCCCGGGATTCGAATCCACAACCATTAAGAACCAATCGAGTTACTAAGGCCCGCGAGGGGGGAGGGCGCGGTATGCAGATTTTGAAGCCTGACCGTTTATATCCGTACATCTAGCCACGTGCATAGACCACAGGTGGTTATTATATGATCTGTTTGATCATCACCGTAGAGGGATGGGTGGTGGCAAGGGACTATCGCAAGTCCTGGTCATCTGTGTACACAGATGGCTATTACGTGTTTGACTTAGCCATTTGTGTAGACTCTAAGTCGTTGCTCTCTGATATACTCGCTTATCAGCTTGCTGTTGGTGTATCGGTTGCCAAATCAGGGAACTGGTCACCACCACCATCATCATTATCATCATCATTATCATCATCATCATCGTCGTCGTCGTCGTCGTCATCATCATCATCATCATCATCATCATGTGTCCTGCCGCATGGCGTTGACGATTAAGGCCCTCAATACGAATCTATCTTTTGTCACATGGCCCTCAATACGAATCTTCCTTTTGTCACATGGCCCTCAATACGAATCTTCCTTTTGTCACATGGCCCTCAATACGAATCTTCCTTTTGTCACATGGCCCTCAATACGAATCTATCTTTTGTCACATGGCCCTCAATACGAACCTATCTTTTGTCGCTGCAAGTACATCTCCCACCCTCTCTGTCTCCAGCCACTCCGTAAATCCGTCCAATAGTTTCTCACTGGGTCTACCTGGTGCTTTTTTCCCTCCAGCTTTCCTGTGGTGACTAGTTGCTCTAATTTCTCTTGCCTCGTAAAATGTCTTATAAATGTTGTTTGTCTTTTCCTAACTTTCTTCATTAATGTTCTTTCTGTGTTTGCATCTTACAAGACTGTCTTGTTTTCTTTGCTGTCCATGGAACTCTCAACATTCTTCCGAGAAACCACATTTCAGCTGCCTCAATCTTGTTCTGACTTTGCGTGTTAACTGTCCACGCTTCGCATCAGTACAACAGTACATATAACACTGAAGAACTGTCTTCCTGGTGTTAATTGATAGGCATTTGTTGGTAAGAACGCTTATCGTATCCTTGAATACTGTTTTAGCTTGGCCGATTCTGCTGGCTATTTCTACAATGTAATGGGCAGATGCCGTCAGATGCCGTCAGGGAAGTGGTACAGTATTCAAATCGGCCAGCTGCTTTATCTGTGATAGATGCACACTTACACACATGAAGTGGGTCATAATCAAACATGAAATAACTGAGTGTACTGCTATCTCTTGGTGAGTATTACGGTGATAAGAGTTGTTTTCTTTAGGGGGTTGGAGTGACTGTTCATAATGCTTCTATAGCAATGCAACAATGACAGAGAGAATGTGTGTGTGTGTGAGAGAGAGAGAGAGAGAGAGAGAGAGAGAGAGTGAGAGAGAGAGGAGAAACAGACAGACAGACAGACGGACGGACGGACAGATAGACAGACAGACAGACAGACAGACAGACAGAGACACAGAGACACAGATACACAGAAACAAACACACACAGATAAAATCAATTTTACAATGGCAGAAACGATGGACTTGAGAGACAGACAGACTAAGAGACAGAGAGAGAGAGAGAGAGAGAGAGAGAGAGAGAGACAGAGAGAGAGACAGAGACAGAGACAGAGAGAGAGAGACAGAGAGAGAGAGAGAGATGAAGTATATTTTACAATAGTAGAAATGCTTGCCTAAAAGTCATTTTTCAGAAAGAGAGAAGTAGAGAGACAGACAGCAGAGACAGAGGCACAGACAGACAGAAAGAAACACACACAGAAAGAAAATAACTGTTTAATGGTAGAAGATATGAACTAAATAGAGAGAGAGAAGGGAGAGAGAGAGAGAGAGAGAGAGAGAGAGGAGGGAGAGAGAGAGAGAGAGACAGAGAGAGAGACAGAGAGAGAGAGAGAGAAATCGACTGACCGACCGACAGACAGACAGACAGACAGAGGCAGAGACAGAGAAAGAGACAGAGAGAAAGAGACAGAGATACAGAGAGAGAGGGCAGAGACAGACAGAGACAGACAGAGAGAGAAAGATAGTATCTGTCATTACACATGTACATGTACGAGTGCAGTTTTTCATATTCTACCGTCATCTCCTCTGAGCGATTCCCCCCTCAGGAGGCAAACAAACTTACTTCACTGGATTACAGTCCACATCATGCGGAACACTCAGCGTAGCACACACACACACACTATACATTATTCACAACTACCATCAGCGAGAGAGGATGGCAAACTTTTTACACTTAACATTGGACTGAAATTCAACACTGGAATTTGGAGTGTGAAGTTGTTTTTTTGTTTATAAGTGGGATTCACCGTGCTCGGACAGTTCCATACACGCTCCGCCCAAATCTGTCAGCAGTTTTCTGGCATGCACCTTGAGGCTACGCAAAAACCTTCGCCCTGGCCAAGATTCATCGCGCACGCACAATTCCATATGCGCTCCACTCAAATCTTTCAGCAAATATCTTGCGGGTATCTTGAGCCTGCGCAAAAATCTACGCCCTGGCCAAGATTCACCGCACACAGACAATTCCATATGCGCGCAGCCCAAATCTTTCAGCAGGTATCTGGCGGCACGGGCGCCTTGAGTTTACGCAAAATCATATGCACTGGCAAGATTCATCGTACGTGCACAAATCCATGTGAGCTCCACCCAAATCTGTCAACAATTACCTGGCAGGCACCTGGAGCCTACGCTAAAACCTATGCCCTGGCAAGATTCATCGCACGCCCACAATTCCATATGCGTTCAGCCCCATCTTTCAGCAATTATCTGACAAGCATCTTGAGCCTGCGCAAAAACCTACACGCTGGCAAGATTCATCTCACGTGCACAATTCCATATGCGCTCCACCCAAATCTTTCAGCAAGTATCTGGCGGCACAGCCGCCTTGAGCCTGCGCAGAAACCTGTACACTGGCAATAGTCTTGAAGTGAAGAGCGGGGTGGGGAACCCATGAAACATTGACACCGCCAGAATGATTGGGACATTAAGAGGTCTGTGAACAAGACAAGTGTCATTTGATGTGGCTGGATGAAAATCGCGAAGAGCAGGGCATTACCCGGCTGCCTTGGTTATAAAACATTGGAGAGATAGGTTGATTTCCCAGGTCCCACCCCTTGAAGACCAATTAGCCTTCTTGCTTTTCTGAAGTCTTGGTTAAAAAAAGTGAATATGAACATGAATTTGAAGAGAGGGAGACGGGATGGGCGCCGTCCTCGTGGCGCTGCCTCGGGGAAAGTTGAAGTCTCTTCCACCTCACTCTCCTACGACCCTGGGATTATGGAACTATCTGGGTAAGATAAAGGACCTGGCCAGCTCGTGGGTTTATGTGCAGGCTTAAGGCTTGTGCCGTGATCATTCTGGACCTTCTCCGCCACATGGCACCTGTGACGTTAGTGCATATGGAATTCATTCCGAGCGCGGAGACGTCATCTTGAGAAATTGAAATTGAAATTGAAATTAAAATTGAAAATCCTTGCAGTGAATACTCAGGATCCAGCGTGATCCAATAATCATGAATCAAGTGACGTAGGTTTAAAGCTAGAGATCTAACCAAGGGACCACCCACTTCTGTGCAAGTACTGCCTCTTAATATTGAACTCCTTCCCTCCCATAGCCAGCCCTAAACAGATCTTAGGTGGGGGGGGGGGGGGTTGAAGTGGTAGAGGCTTCAATAGTCTCAGATTAGTTGTTGGACGGCGAGTCCTACTCCTTTTCTTCACCGGTTTACCTTCCTCAACCCTGAACGAACTCCGGTCATGGGCAGAATTTGAGTCCCTTGACACTGTAAAGAAATCATGGAAAGGAAGTTCTTAATGTGTTTGATGAGATATCTCGGAAAAGCCACAGGAAGGAAGGAATCTTTTATTTTATGTCTGTTCACAGTTGTGATTTTAGACACACAGACACACAACACACACACACAGACAGAAGACACAACACACACACAACAACAGACACACCACCCAAGCAACAGACACAACAACAGACACACAGACACACACACACACACGACAACAGACACACACACACAAAACGACACACAACACACACAGACAGACAGAACACACACCAACACGACAGACAGACAGGCAACAGAACAGAGAGACAGAGACAGAGAGAACAAAAATGAAAAGAGGGGAGGGGAGGGGGGAGTGGGAGTTTGAATGTAAGAAGGGGAAGAGTTACAATTAATGATTTAGAACAATGAAACAGCAGTGTCAAACGATAACATACGACAGGCAAGACAGGGCTGCCAAACGGGGAGCTAATAACTCACCAGATTCAAACAATATCCAGCTTTCTCTCTCGTTGCACGAGAATTACACTTTAGTGGACAACTACGTCTGGAAGCAGTTCCAATTAAAACAGAAAAAGTATGATAAATGTCACATGAACTTTGAAGTTAGCAAAATACTTAAGCAGCTTCATGCCAGCAGAATTATACGTCCCTTATGTACAGATGGAAACTTGATGCATTCAAAACAAAATATACCAATAACATAGTGTGTCTGTGTGGAAAGAAGATAACACATAGTCATATTCTTTCTTGCGTTAGGGTAAAACGACATATTCCAACACTATCTATGAGTACATTTCTGACATATTTGCCTCATCATCATTACTGTATGAATTTTTTGTTAGCCTGTCAAAAAGTCCTATAGCGAATTACCTTTAAACTGTTATTTCACTTGTTCAATGTTGTGGTTAGTCAATTATTAGTTTTACTTTTTATTCATTTCTTCCAGATATTTACTAATTTTGTTTATCAGTTTGTTGTTTAAATCGATAATTATGGTAACATTATTTGTTAGTTTTACCTTCCCCTCTTCAAAACAATTGTTTTTCTGGATCATCTTTTCTCAAATTCAAAATTGACAATTTTCAAATATCCTCTTCACTCC
>CM060315.1:15070997-15073497 GCA_030674185.1 Monoplex corrugatus | reverse complement strand
ACACACACACACACACACACATACACACACACACACACACACACACACACACACGCATTGAGAGAGAGAGAGAGAGAAAGAGAGAGAGAGAGAGAGAGAGACGTACGCACATACGTACTCACGCACACACACACACACACACACACACACACACACACACACTCACACACACACACATGCACACACACACACACACAACACAACACAACACAACACAACGCATTAAAGAGAGAGAGAGAGAGAGAGAGAGAGAGAGAGAGAGAGAGAGAGAGAGAGAGACGTATGCACATACTTACTAACACACACACACACACACAATGACACACACACACACACACACACACACACACACAATGACACACACACAATGACACACACACACACACAATGACACACACACACACACACACACAAACACACACACACACACACCACACACACACGCATTGAGAGAGAGAGAGAGAGAGAGAGAGAGAGAGAGAGAGAGAGAGAGAGAGACAGACAGACAGACAGAGACAGACAGAGACAGAGACAGAGACAGAGAGAGAGAGAGAGAGAGAGAGAGAGAGAGAGAGACGTATGCACATACGTACTAACACACACACACACACACACACACACACACACACACACACATACACACACACACACACACACACATACACACACACACACACACACACACACACACACACACACACACACACACACACACACACACACGATCAGACACGCACACACCATCAAGACATGATTTCAGAACAGTAGCAGACTACTTCGATCATAGCCGTATCCTTTGAACTTTATCAGAGAACGGCAGACCGCGTAAAAAGGAAATGTCACTTCAGTGCAAGTGCTGTATATTTCTCCTATAAATGGTGCGTCTGTAAATCATCTGGAAATGGCACAAATCATATGCATATGACATGTCGCTTCAGATGCTTACTCTATGCTTTGATTAATTAAGGACGTGTCTTTAAGTAAACAAGTTTATGCTAAATGGTGGATTACACAGACAGGGTATGTCTCTTCAGTACAATTGCCTTCTCTGTCTGTCTGTCTGTCTGTCTGTGTCTGTCCTCTGCCTGTCTCTCTCTGTGTTTTGTCCTCTCTCTCTCTGTCTCTGTCTCTGTCTGTCTCTGTCTGTGTCTGTCTGTCTCTCTGTCTCTGTCTGTCTGTCTGTCTGTCTCTGTCTGGCTGTCTGGCTGTCTGTCTCTGTCTGCTGTCTCTCTGTCCCTGTCTCTGTATGTGTATATATATATATATATATATATTGTGTGTGTGTGTGTGTATGTGTGTGTGTGTGTGTGTGTGTGTGTGTGTGTGTGTGTGTGTGTGTGTGTGTGTGTGTGTGTGTGTGTGTGTGTGTGTGTGTGTGTGTGTGTGTGTTTTCATTACAAACGAGTGTCCGGGTCGTATTTTTAGAGAAAAAAAATCAGATCGTACATCAAAGAATTTCACTTCAGCAAAGTTATTATTTAACTGCTTATATATAAATGATCAAAAATTATCCATAAAATGATAGATAAGATTCTTAGTGTTTATGTTCTTTTAAGCCCAACTGACTACTCAGAGCATTATCAGGTCTATGACCGTCTCGAAATGTGTACCATACCTCAATGGAGAAGAGAAAAAACACATGGCAAAGAAGATTAAGTACACATATGAATGCATTGGTGTGTTAATCTAAGGATATGCCCTGGCGTTGACCACTCCGTCCAATTTATCACCTGAATACAAATATAAACATGATTAAGGACACCAAAGCAAAATAACAGCAAATGGCACAACCTTGACACAGGTTGATAAATTCAAATACCTGGGAACGATCATTTCATCGGACGGCAGATGCACATCAGAAATTAATAGCCGGCAGAGTCGGTCAAGCCAAAACAGCATTCGGGAAGATGACAGGCATTCTTACCAACAAATGCCTATCAATTAACATCAGGAAGAGAGTTCTTGAATGTTATATAGAACCAATACTGTTGTACGGATGTGAGGCGTGGACAGTCAACAAACAAAACCAGAACAAGATTGAGGCAGCCGAGATGTGGTTTCTAAGAAGAATGTTGAGAGTTCCATGGACAGCAAAGAAAACAAATAAGACAGTCTTGATGGAGGCAGACACAAGTAGATCACTCATAAGGAAGATTAGGAAAAGATAGGCAACATTTATAGGCCATTTTATGAGGAAGGGGGATTTGGAGCACCTGGTTACAACGGGAAAGCTGGAGGGAAAGAGAGCACCGGGTAGACCCAGGGAGAAAATGCTGGACGGACTTGCAAAATGGCTGGGGACGAGGGGGTAGGAGAGAATGCTAGGGGCAACGAGAGATAGAGACAGATGGAAGTTCCATGATCGCCAACGCCATGCTGCAGGGCACCTGATAATGATGATGATATATATTTAAAAACTGGCCTAAATTACCTGAAACTGCTTCCACACCACATTTCCCTAGACCCAAAAGTGCATTTAATACCAATACCCAACCAACAA
>CM060315.1:15058497-15060997 GCA_030674185.1 Monoplex corrugatus | reverse complement strand
GTCCGTAGGTATCTGTCTGTCTCGGTGCTAACTCAGTGTTTCACAATTATCACTGGCTGGCGGCCTTTTTATTTATTAGAATTTCGTGTCAAGCTCTCGCACGTCTGTATACATGTCAAGCTCTGTGAAAGTATCAAGTTATCAACAACACAACACAACAGCACAACCTTCACTGTACGGTTATGTGTCTACGTGTCGCTTGGGTTGGTTGGAAACATCAGCAGGTCAGCTTGTTCTTTCTTTCTGTCTCGTCTCATCTCAGAAGACGCTCATTGTCAATAGGATCTTGCTGTTCGAATCAGTTTTCTGAAGCTTTGGCTTCACGTTTGTACCGCCAGGATAATTATACAGAGCTGAAGTTGTGTTAATTAATTTTCTGCTGGAATTTTTGAACCTAGTTTTACTATTACAAGCGTGTACGTAATGAGAAGGTTTGGTGAAACAGAGAGAGAAAGGGACAGAGAGAGAAAGAGAAGAGGGAGAGAGAGACAGACAGACAGACAGAGAGAGAGGGAGAGAGAGAGACAGAGAGGGAGAGACAGAGACAGACAGAGACAGAGAGAGACAAAGAGAGACAAAGAGAGACAAAGAGAGACACAGAGAGAGCGAGCGAGAGAGAGAGAAGGAAACAGACAGAGACAGACAGACAGACAGACAGACAGAGACAGATAGAGACAGATAGAACGAGAGAGAAAGAGAGAGAGAAAGAGAGAAAGAAAGAAAGAAATAGAGAGACAGAGAGAGACAAGGAGACAGAGAGACACAGGGATTTGAAACTGTAGGATTTGGAACCTAATTTTACTATTATTTAGGTATCAGACTGTTTGACATATCAGACTTTTGACATATAATGACATTTTGACATATAAGACGTTTGACATATCAGACTTTGACATTGACTTTATATAGACTTTTGACATATCAGACTTTTGACATATCAGACTTTTGACATATCAGACTTTTGATATATCAGACTTTTGATATATCAGACTTTTTTATATTTAATTCAGACTTTTGACATATCAGACTTTTGACAGGAGCATGGAGAACTCAAGCTAGCAGGCGAGCTGACCGTAACCCCACTGTTTTTTGCACAATTTGTATCTTTGATGGGCGTGAATGCTGGGTGTTTTCCCTTTTAGATCCAAGTTGAGACTGCTTCAGTTACATACATATAAATATTGTGAAGGTTTGGAGAAACACAGAGAGAGAGCGAGAGAGAGAGAGAGAGAGAGAGAGAGAGGAGAGAGAGAGAGAGAGAGAGAGGAATTGCGAGAGAGGGGGAGGGAGAGAGAGAAAGAGAGAGAGAGAGAGAAAGAGAGGGAGAAAGAGAAGAGAAGAATAAAGAAAGAAAGAAAAAGAGACAGAGAGAGACGGAGGGTAGACATACAGGAAAAAGAAAGACAGAGAGAATAAAAGAAAGAAAGAGAGAGAGCGAGAGAGAGGGACAGAAAGCGAGAGAGAGATACAGTCAGAAATAGAGACAGACAGACACAGAGACAGAGACAGAGAGATATGATTCCGTTTTGAATAAAGTCTAAACTCAAAGTGCTTTGACATTGTTACAGATGCATGTTTTTGTAACAGGTTCTTTTCCTTCTTTCAAGACAACCGCCTCCCAGAAATTCTCCTGTATTGGAGGAGAGCTGTGAAGTAATGAAGTAAAGACACCATGACCAGAGAAGACCACTTCAGCATTACAAAGATACTCTGTAGGCCAACCTCATCACTTGTGTGACATCAGCGTCACCAACCAGGAAATGAACCTTAAAAGAGTAAGCTAGTGCAGGCAAAGTACATTCCCCCTTGGGAATGCCGGGGGTTCTTTCAGTATAAATACTATTCCCACCTTCTGGAAATTCTGTGCTAGAAATTTCCTCTTTTCTGTCACTGTCTTTGTTTCTTTCTTCCTTTTTGCTTTCTGTCATTTGTTCCTGTCATTTCTGCCTTGCGGTCCATTCACCTGTATGTGTTCGTTAAAGTCTTACGTACTTTCTCTTAGGATGGATAATTGGGTACATGTATTAAGTACATTTTATTGATTCCAGGGAAGTGAGAATTGCGGAAGCAATTTTCGGTAATTTATGCCCGTTTTTATATATGTTTTAGTGTCCTTAGTTATGTTTAAATTTGTATTCAGGTGTTTTTTTTAAATCCCTTGTGTACTAAATTGGACGGATGGTCAACGCCAGGGGCATCTCCTTAGATTGTGTGCGCGAATGCATTGATATGTGTACTTAATTTTCTTTCCCTTCCCCCTCCCCCCCCCCCCCCCTGTCGAAGTATTGTATATGTTTTGAAATGGTTATAGCCCTGATAGGCTCTACGCAGTCGGCTGGGCTTTAACCTTCGACTCCTGCACTCTATCCATCAACTTGCAAAAACCTAACCCTTTGACTCTCTCACCCTTTCCACCAGCTTTCCTGCAGGAAGCTGGTGGAAAGAGTGAGGGAATCAAAGGGTTAAGTTTTTGCTTTGCCAGCATGGTTGACAATGCAGG
>CM060315.1:15048497-15055997 GCA_030674185.1 Monoplex corrugatus | reverse complement strand
CAAAACAGAAGCTATCCTCATTGGCACCCGTCAGAAACTTTCTCAGCTGCCTCCTCTTTCTCTCCCATTATGTAACACATCAGTCCCAATTTCTGATTCAGCTAAAAACCTTGGTGTCTGCATTGACTCTACCCTCTCCATGAACAACTTTGTTTCTCAAACTGCCAGATCCTGCTACTATCATCTCCATCGTATAAAGCTGATCAGGAAGTATCTCTCTGTCGAAACAACTGCAAAACTCGTTCTCTCCTTCATAATGTCTCGCATTGACTATTGCAATTCACTCCTGTCTGGTCTTCCTGCCTCCACCATTCACATCCTACAGCGCATTCAAAACAATGCTGCACGCCTTGTACTCAAAAAGAAAAAAGCTGACCACATATCTCCTCTCCTGGCACAACTTCACTGGCTCCCTGTATCAAAGCGCATACAGTACAAACTAGACACCATGTGCTACAAAAGCCTCAATAACGCAGCCCCCGATTACCTGTCAAGCCTACTTGAGATCTATGTTCCCTCACGTACCCTCCGCTCTGCCTCTGATCCTCTGACTCTTCGCTTTCCACGCACTAAGCTCAATACCTATGGTCCACGAGCCTTCTCTGTTTCTGGTCCACTCTCCTGGAACAAACTTCCTCTCTCAGTCCGTCAGCAACCTACTTTTGTCTCCTTCAAGTCCGCTCTCAAAACTCACCTTTTCTCTCCTGCATAAAATCCTAACCTCACTCAACCCTCCCCTCTGCAGCCTGTCTCCGCTCGGAGGGAATCACATGGTTATAATATATAATTGTATGCTATGCTCTCTATAATTTTCCATTGCTTTTATTCTTGCTTTTATTGCTTTTATTCTTTCTCCCCATTTATAGCCATGCGTGTGTGTGTGTGTGTGTGTGTGTGTGTGTGTGTGTGTGTGTGTGTGTCTGTGTGTGTGCGTGCGTGTGTGTGCGAGCGTGCGTGCCTGCGTGTGTGTCTGCTTCAGCGCTTAGATTTGATTTTATCAAGATTTTGCGCTATATAAATATTGTAATTATTATTATTATGTCTGTCTGTCTGTCTGTCTGTCTGTCTGTCTGTCTCTCTCTCTCTCTCTCCTCTCATGTATCTTTCTCAAGAGTCGTGTTTCGTAACATTATCCTTTCCACTTCAATATCAGTTTTCTATTCGATGTATAACAGTGTTAGCTTTCAGCATGCAGTCAGGTGCCTGAGGCACAGAACCCAGAACCCAGAAAATGCTTGAAGCCTTATAAATGAGCTTCAGTAATATGACGATCGTCAAAGTCCCCTCGTTATACACTCACGCAATGCACTCGTTGGCTCAGCTGATAAGTAAAACTGTGAACTGCAGAGATATGGTGTCTCCATTGCAACCCTGGCCTACAAAGATTGATGACTGGTGGGGAGAATGGATGGGGTTTGGAGCCTTGTTCGAGGTGGATTATTTCTATTATCATTATCATTATTATCATCATCATTATCATCATTGTTATCATCATTGTTATCATTATTGTTATTGTTATTGTTAGTAGTAGTAGTAGCAGCAGTAGCAGTAGCAGTAGAAATAGTAGTAGTAGGAATAGTAGTAGTCGTATCATTATCATTATCATCATTAGTAGTAGTAGTAATAGTAGTAATAATAGTAATAATAGTACGACGATGATGATTTCTATATATAGTCTTTGTATAATGTCTACATGTGTACATTTCCTAGTTATACTATCAAGCAATAGAATGTATTCTAATTTCATCTCTCTCTCTCTCTCTCTCTCTCTCTCTCTCTCTCTCTCTCTCTCTCTCTCTCTCTCTCTCTCCCCCTTTCTGTGTCTGTTATCGTGTATCTTTCTCAAGAAACATGTTTCGTAACATCATCCGTTCTACCTCAATATCAAGTTCTCTATTACAATGGGTTAGTTTTCAACATGCAGTCAGGTGCCTGAGGCACAGAACCCAGAACCCAGACAATGCTTGAAGCCTTTTAAATGGACTTCAGTAATATGACGATCGTCAAAGTCCCCTTGTTATACACTCACGCAATGCACTCGTTGGCTCAGCTGATAAGTAAAACTGTGAACTGCAGAGATATGGTGTCTCTATTTCAGCCCTGGCTTACAGAGATTGATTACTGGTGGGAAGTGGGGCGTTTGGAGTTTGGAGTTTGTTCGAGGTGGATTATTTCTATCATCATTATCATTATCATTATCATCATCATCATCATTGTTATCATTATTGTTATTGTTATTGTTAGTAGTAGTAGTAGCAGCAGTAGCAGAGGAAGTAGTAGTAGTAGGAATAGTAGTAGTAGTAGGAGTAGTAGTAGTAGTAGTAGTCGTATCATTATCATCATTAGTAGTAGTAGTAATAGTAGTAATAATAATAATTATAATAATAATTACAATATTTATATAGCGCAAAATCTTGATAGAAATCAAATCTAAGCGCTGGACATACACATACGCACGCATGCACACACACGCGCACACACACACACACACACACACACACACACACACACACACACACACACACACACACACACACACACACACACACACAACACATGGCTATAAATGGGGGAAAAGAAGAAAAGCAATAGACAATTATAGAGAGCATATTATATACAAATATATATTACAATGTGATTCCACTCCGAGCGGAGACAGGCTGCAGAGGGGGTTGAGTGAGGTCAGGATTTTATGCAGAGTAGTAGTAGTAGTAGTTCCATGGACAGCAAAGAAAACAAACGAGACAGTCTTGATGGAGGCAGACACAAGTAGTTCATTCATAAGGAAGATTAGGAAAAGACAGGCAACATTTATGGGCCATTTTATGAGGAAGGGGGATTTGGAGCACCTGGTCACAACGGGAAAGCTGGAGGGAAAGAGTGCGCCAGGTAGACCCAGGGAGAGAATGGTGGACGGACTTGCAGAGTGGCTGGGGATGAGGAGGGTGGGGGAGATGCTAGGAGCAACGAGAGATAGAGATGGTTGGAAGTCCATGGTCGCCAACGCCATGCGGCAGGGCACCTGATGATGATGATGAGTAGCAGTCGTAGTATCATTATTGTCATTAAGAGTAGTAGTAGCAGTAGTAGTATGATGATGATGACAATGATTTCTATATACAGTGTCTTTGTATAATGTCTACACGTCTATATTTCCTAATTATGCCATCAAGCAAGAAAATATATTCAAATTTCACCTGTCTGTCTGTCTGTCTCTCTCTCTCTCTCTCTCTCTCTCTTTCTCTCTCTCTCTTTCTTCTCTCTCCCTCACTCCACCTTCTCTTTCTTTCGTTATCACCCCCCCCTCTCTCTCTCTTTCCCTTCCTTTTCTCTCTCTCTCTCACTCTTTCATTCCCTCTCCCTGTCTTTGTTCCTTCGATGTTACCCCTCCCCCACCCCCCCTCTCTCTCATTACCTACAACTCTGTCGCGCTCTAGCCTGATGACCAGTCCCCAAAGTAAAAATGTCCATGAATCATCGATTTCACATTTTCTTAGAACTTTCTATTCAAAGACATCCATGTATACTTTTATCCTGATATACAAGCCTGTTTCTGTACATAAACTCTTGTCACTGGGTCATACAGGCGGCCATTTCATCAAACGTTATCAGTCCCTCCTTTGTGTGTGTGTGTGTGTGTGTGTGTGTGTGTGTGTGTGTGTGTGTGTTTGTGTGTGTGTGTGTGTGTGTGTGTGTGTGTGTGTGTTTGTGTGTGTGTGTTTGTGTGTGTATGTGTGTTTGAGTTTGTGTTTGAGTTTGTGTGTGTGTGTGTGTGTGTGTGTGTTTGTGTTTGTGTTGTGTGTGTGTGTGTGTGTGTGTGTGTGTGTGTGTGTCTGTCTGTCTGTGTGTGTGTATGTGTGTTTGAGTTTGTGTGTGTGTGAGTTTGTGTGTGTGTGTGTGTGTGTGTGTGTGTGTGTGTGTGTGTGTGTGTGTGTGTGTGTTTGTGTTTGAGTTTGTGTATGTGTGTGTATGTGTTTGTGTGTGTTTGTGTGTGTGTTTGTGTGTGTGTTGGAGAGTGTGTTTGTGCGCGTGTGCGCGTGCATGTATTTGTGTGTGTGTGTTTGTATATTTTCATGTTTGCTTTAATTTCCTTTTTTCATATCTATATTTGTACTGCTTTTACAGGTTTTCTTCTTCTTCTCCTTTTGATTAACCCTTTGTCTCCCACACCCTGTCCACAAGCATAACCCTTTGACCCCCTCACCCTTTCCACCAGCTTCCTGCAGGAAGCTGGTGGAAAGGGTGAGAGAGTCAAAGGGTTAAGTTTCGCAGTTGGTAGATAGGGTGCAGGATTCAAAGGGTTAATGCATTTCGCTTTAATGTTTTGCATGTTAATAGTGCATGTGTAGAAAACAGCAAGGACCAGCTGTGAGACACACCTAGTGTTATTATCCTTAAGTAATAATTTTTTAAGTTTCAAGTTTCCGTACATAGATTTGTGTACACCAACAGGATCTATCGATCTGTCTTAAAACGGTGTTCAGTGTGTGTGTGTGTGTGTGTGTGTGTGTGTGTGTGTGTGCTGTGTGCGTGCGTGCGTGTGTGTGTGTGTTGTGTGTGTGTTTTGTGTGTGTGTGTGTGTGTGAGTGTGTGTGTGTGTGTGTGTGTGTGTGTGTGTGTGTGTGTGTGTGTGTGTGTGTGTGTGTGTGTGTGTGTGTGTGATAATCTTAATGTATCGTTCCGAAAACTGATATAATGTTTTTTGTCTCTGAACGTGGCGGTAAAAAATAAGACACTAAGTATTATATTACCTGCAGTCATATCACGACAGGTGTAGATGAGCGAAGATAGGTTTCCAGAAGGATTTTTTTTTATCAATGATTTGTCACGGGTCCAGACGCTGGTTCACAACGAATACGTAAATAAATAAGTAAATAAATAAACAATGGAATAAATACAGGAATCAATAAAAGAATCAATAAAATAATAAATAAATAAACAAATAAATAAATAAACTGGAGAGCAGCGAAAGAAGATCAACAATTTTTCAAGCACAAATTTTCACTCATTTCCATACTTATTCACAATAAACAGATAAATAAACGGAAGAACAGCGAATGTGGGTTTTAAGAAAGACTCCCCATCAATGAATTTTCACAAATCCACGTATTGCTTCACAAAATGAATAAACAAACGAATAAAACAGACACAATCGATGAACACTAATTAAAACTTCTTTGAAGCGGACGAGTGTCAAAGTTCTCCAAATGTCGCGAAAGAATAACAACTGTGACGTGCATCGCCACAATTTTGTCTTTTTACACCAAAATGATAAAACGAAAGACCAGGCAGCATCAGACTGCTCTAGGCTGCTTCACACACTTTGTTCATTTCACTACTGTCTCGCGGAGGGGAAAAAAACTGTTTCACGAAAATAGAAGCTGGAACTCTTCGCTCAGAATGAAGTGTCTCTTTTTCGAAGAAAAACACATCATAGTCTCAACACTGTCTCACGAAACTAGACGAGCTTCCGAAAATGGAAGCAAATTCTCTTCACTTGGCATGAAAAATCTCTGGTGGAAAAAAAATCACTTCACAGTCTTAACACTCTCTTATACAACAACTCCAAACCGAAACGAATCCGAAGCTCTCAGCATTCAACACAAACACAAACACACACACGCAGTATATATGTACACACACAAACGCACACGAAACTCCTCATGTATATAAAGAAAGCGTGCAGATCTTCGGAGACTCGATTTTCAGCTCCTCAGCATCTAAATCCAAAGCCATCAACTGTTTATTGACAGAATTCCCAAGTCACTCACTGAAAACATGATACTTAGCTAAACGCGCTTTAGTTAAAACGGCTGAGTAGAGCGCTGTGTGTGTGTGTGTGTATGTGCGTGTGTGTGTCCGCGTGTGTCTCACTCCGCGTCAATAGCTTGTCGCGACATCTGTTCTGACGCTTCGCCCACCACCACCACCACCACCACCACCACCACCCACCACCAGCTCCTAAAGAAACCTGTTACATTTCTATTCCCTATCCCCAAATGTTGTGCGAATCTATCTGAAAACTGGCTTCGATCTGGCTGTCCGTTTCCTCAACCCAGAAATCCGTAAGGGTTTTTAGTAAGAAACTTGACTTCATGGAGAAGTCTTAGCGTTGTTTAGTTGGGTGAGAATCAGCTAGCGGCCCACGTTCTGTCTGCTCGGAGAAAGAGAGAGAGAGAGTGTGTGTGAGACAGACAGACAGAGAGAAGGCCTATTTTCACATGCTTTTGTTGCTAAAAAGGCTGGCTGCTTGATCGAAGCGCGCGGGCACCTCTGTCGTAGATCGCAGACGCTGGCTGACCAGGAGGGAATACAGCGACGACGACGACGACACAAAGACGACAGACAGACACGCACGTGCGACGCGTCGAGTGGGGAACACAACATTTTGCTTGACAAGGCAATGAAGGCCGTTTTGTGCTGTGATGTGACGTCTCTGGTTTGATGTGAGGATGAAGTGTTCTCTGTCCATTAAATTTTTCGAGTAAAGAGCTGGATGAATAAAAGCAACAAACAAACAAACAAACACAAACAAACAACAAACAAACAACAAACAAACAAAAAATAAGCAAACAAATAGATGGATGATAGATAGATAGAGAAATAGATAGACAGATGGATAGGTAAATAGATAGATAGATAGATAGACAGATGGATAGATAGATAGATAGATAGATGATAGATGATAGAATTAGATAGATAGATAGATGATAGATGATAGAATATAGATAGATAGATAGAATGATAGATAGATAGATAGATGATAGTATAGCTAGCTAGATAGATAGACGAAACAGACAGCTAGTAGATAGCTAGCTAGCTAGCTAGATAGATAGTAGATAGATAGATTGATAGATAGATAGACAGATGGATAGATAGATAGATAGACAGATAGATAGATAGACAGATAATAGACAGATAAATAAACAATAATGAATAAATAAACAAACCAAAAAAAACACTGTCAAGCCATTGTAGTAATCTCCCTTTTATGAAAAAAATTAGTAAAGAACATCCTTTTTTTTTTTTTACTTCTCTATGTCACTTTGACCTTGAAAAAGAATCAGAGGGAACAAATTTGACGTAAAGTGAGGACAACGAGAGATTGTCAGAACAGCGACCAAAAAAAATCTAAATTGTCAAAAATCTTTATTTCAAAAAAATAATTTTCTCTCTTGCTTTACATATCTTTCTTGACTAATCCTTTTGATCATTGTTTTTTTTTTAGGTGTCGGGTGACACTAAAAACGTGTCTGAATAGAACAAAAAGGAGGTTTGACAGCATAGCTTGACCATTTTAAATACGACACAAGTATTGTTCATTGAATTGTGTTGTGTTAGTTCAGTGCGTGACTATGGTTTGTGTGCCGTCATATCGTTAATTTAGGGCGTTGGGCTGTGCACGTCTGTGGGTTATGTGATATTGTACTGTCTATCACTCGTTGCCTGGTTGACGTAGCTTGTCCTCCGACTGTGATTGCATAGGTTCGAGTCTGACTG
>CM060315.1:15040997-15043497 GCA_030674185.1 Monoplex corrugatus | reverse complement strand
AACTTAAAGATGCTCATTCTCTCTTTGAACAATAAAAAATCGGCTGTAGGTCTGGATGGCATTTCGTATACGCTTTTAAATCATTTACCAGAGAAATGGATTAAATATTTACACCATATCATACTAAAATGCTGGGAAAGGGTCACATACCTGATATTTGGAAGAATTCAATTGTGATACCTGTACTGAAAGCTAATAAACCACGCTCTGATACAGGTAGTTACAGGCCTATCTCGCTTACATCCCATGTTTCGAAACTAATGGAAAAAATTACTCTGAATCGACTGACTTATTTTTGTGAGAAAAATAATATAATACCTATTAACCAGTCTGGATTTCGAAAAGGTAGATCGACGACAGACCATTTAGTCAAATTAACAACTCAAATAAAAACTCAGTTTGCGAGAAGGAAAAGTGTCTTAGCTACCTTTTTTGATCTTAAAAAAGCTATGATCAAGTCTGGCATGCAAGACTTTTGTTGAAATTGAAACATATTGGTCTCAAAGGTAATATTTATTATTTCATCAAAGCATTTATAAGTAATCGAAGTATAGTCGCTAAAATAAGTAATACATACTCTGAAAAACGACCTGTAAACATGGGAATTCCACAGGGTTCCATAATATCTCCTCTTTTATTTAATATTTTGATCAATGACCTGCCAACACAAGTCTCAAACAATGTGAACTTAGCTCAGTACGCTGATGATATAGCGCTCTGGATGAACGTTTCGTTGAAAAGGAAGACTTCCTTAAGAGAAATAACCTATATTAAAAAGATCTATCAACGTGAAATTGATCACATTTCCACTTACTTGAAAGTTAACGGTCTGGAAATATCCAATGAAAAGACACATTTTGATTCTTTTTAATAATGGTTTCAGTCCTAAAGAGTTACCACTGTTCAAAATTGATAATGAGGAACTGAAATATACCACTCAGGTGAAATTTCTGGGAGTTCACTTGACTTCTAGTTTACAATGGAAAGTACATATTGATTGCCTTGTTATACAAAGCCGTGAAAAGCTTTAATTTAATAAAAATAATTAGTAAACAGTCATGGGGGCAGGACACTAAAACGTTATTACATCTTGTTACAGCTTTAGTCAGATCAAAGTTGGCTTATGGCCAAGAGGTCTATTTTTCAGCCCCAAAATGTTATTTGAAAAAACTTCAAAGCTTAGATAGTAAAGCTGTTAAATGTGCTCTTGGGGTACCGGTGTATACAAAAACACAAGAAGTATATAAAACAGCCGGCATCCTTCCTTTGGAAGACTGGAGGAAGTTATCAGCTGCTAAATATATAGTTAGAGCAAATGCAGTAGCTAACTATGTTGACACGGATCTTAAAATTCGGTCTGACATCCATTTCCCCAAGAGAGCAAGAACAATAAAGGCACAAGAAACAATATCCAGTTACACAAATGAGCTCTTCGAAATTTGCAGAGTAGTTCCTAAAAAAGTTTCACATAAACTGATATGTTGTCCTCTACCCCCCTGGGAATTGTCCACTGCTACTTTTGATATCAACTACATTGAAACTGACTTGAGAAAAGATATTAATCCGCACCTGTTGGCAATTGACGTTCTGTCTCATCTGCATGAAAAATATTCACTTCACTTGAAAATATTTACTGATGGCTCTGTTCTAGATGATGGTGCAGCAGGCGCTGGTTTTATAATTCCAAACTTAAAAGTGGAAAAGGCTTACTCTTTAGGACAGGGACACTCAATCTTCACGTCTGAATTAGTCGCCATCCTAATGGCACTGAAATATATAGTAGATCTACCCATAGCTATATTTAGTATCTTATTATGTGTAGATTCGAAATCTGCATTACAATCCCTGACGAGCTGCAAATTAAAGTAAATAGTACGTTAATATTTGAGATAAACTTTTTAATTCATTGTTTAATAACAAATAATACTCACGTTACTTTTTGTTGGATTCCATCACACTGTGGTATAATAGATAATGATCGAGTCGATAGAATCGCTAAAAGTGCAGCAATGAATAGGGCAGGCAGTACTAAACTTGATTTACGACTCTCTGAACATGAAATGAATGCTATATTAGAAAAGAAAGTAAAAGCGCAATGTCACTATCGACCCTTCATCGTAAATTACCAGGGTTTTACAAGACTAGAAATAACTTTAGCTTACAGATTATATCTGGACTCACTTCGGATTAAGTTCAATAATACCATCAAATGTGTCTGTAATGAGTCTATAACAGTTAAACACCTTTTGTGTTGTCAGCGAATGCGACCTTATTTCCCTGTATCATTTTCAAAATTGAAACAGAAACACACTGATTTCACTTTGTATTTACACTTTGCTAGGCATTTACTGCACAGTCCTGTAGGTCGTTTTCTTTGATTAAGACCGATTGTTTTTATACCTGTAACTCCCACCTACCTCTGTTTGTTTGCTTGTTAGTTTTATCATTACTCCTTGACTGTTACAATGTTTTTATTCGGTAAGATTATCCTTTTCTACCC
>CM060315.1:15025997-15028497 GCA_030674185.1 Monoplex corrugatus | reverse complement strand
GCGCGCGCGTGCGTGCCTGTGTGTTTTAATGTGCATGTATGTGTGTGTATATGCGTAGACGCAATTGTGTGTGAACATACGTGTTCATAATTATGTGCTTGCGTGCATGCGTACGTGCGTGTACGTGTCCGCATGCTCGTGCGTGAGTGTGCGTGTGTGTATGTGCACACGTATACGCGTGTATGCACGTGTAAAGCTTGTGTGTGCGTTTTGTGCAAGTTTGTATGCCTGCATGCCTACAGTATTTTACGCATTCTCCGCCTCTCAGTCAAATGGTGCAATAAATGGTCGTTGAATTACAATGGCTAGCTTTATCCCTCAGTGTCAGTGCGGCCCTAAGATACGTTCAGTCCTGGCAAATGAGATGTAAGAACACGGCCGTGTGAATGTAACTAGTACGTCATACCCGCACAAAATTATAGAGGGACAGATGATAAACAGATGTAAAAGTGAATCTTATAAAGCTAAGCTGTACGGTAGTTAATCAAAAGCCTTCATAAAAGACAGTATAAGAACAAGGAGAGCTTTATTTTGGCGAGTGCCCTGATATGGTTCTACGCAGTCGACCGGGCTTTAAACAAAAATAACAGTAACAATAATTTCAGCAAGTGAGAAACGAAAGCAGCTTCATTACGATCAGGGTATCCTAAAACAAGGGACAATACTCGTTCCTTCGCCGCGTAGACTTAGAAGCACGAGTTCCTTTCCTTGCCTAGCGATAATTACCTGTGTGTGTGTGTGTGTGTGTGTGTTTGTGTGTGTGTGTGTGTGTGTGTGTGTGTGTGTGTGTGTGTGTGTGTGTGTGTGTGTGTGGATGTTTGTTTGTTTGTTTGTGTGTGTGTGTGTGTGGTGGTGATCTTTGATTTAATGTCTATTCACTAAAGTGATTTTAGACCAAAAACAAAAAAACAAAAACAAGAATAAAAACAAAAAACATGAGAAGAAAAGAGGAAACTTGGAAATGGTTAATCTTCAGGAAAAAGAAATAAACCAGAAAAACAAGACAAGAAAGAAAAATTCACAAATGACGTTATCATAATTAACGATTGAAACAGTAAAATTAGCTAACCATAACACTGAACATGAGAAGTAACAGTGCGTTAAAGATAATTCGCTATAGGACTTTTTGACAGGCCAACAAAAAATTCATATGTTAAGGATGGTGTGGTAAATATATCAGAAACTGTCTTCGGTGATAACGTAGGTATGTGTCATTTTACCCGAACGCATGAAAGAATATGACTATGTGTTATCTTCTTTCCACACAGACACACTACATTCCTGGTGTATTTTGTTTTGAATGCATCAAGTTTCCACCTATACATAAGGGATTGTATACTTCTGCTGGCAGGAAACCGCTTAGGTGTTTTGCTAATTTCAAAATTCATGTAACATTTTCATACTTTTTCTGTTTATCTTGAAACTGCTTCCATACGTAAGTGTCCACTAAGGTATAACACTCATGCAATGAGAGGGAAAGTTGTATATGATTTGAATCTGGTGAGCTCTTTGCCCCCCGTTTGGCAGCCCTATCAACCATATCATTGTAATGAAAAGAACTATGAGATGGTATCCAGCAGAAAGTAATATCAGTGCCTCTTAAGGATAAACTATGAATCAAGTGAGTAATTTCCAATATCATTTCAGATCTGGTTTGTAATTTTGATAATTCAAGAGCTTGAAGTACAGATTTTGAATCAACGCGAAAAAGTATCTGCGGAATTGTCCTAGGAAGATTTATCATATAATTCAAAGCCATTAAGATTGCAAAGAGTTCTGCAGTAAAGACAGATTTATTAAAGCACTTTGACATCGTCAGCTGGCTATTTGACCTACTTCCCTGCAGACGTGCCAGCTGCCACTGACTACTTTCCTTGGAAACGTGCATTTTTAGGCCACATTGAATTAATTTTCACAGGCGCCCCAAATGACTAACGTCAACATGTAGGGTATGGTCAGAAAGGTAATTTAATCCTCTTTTAGGATATCTACAGGATAAGGTTTGTTCAGACATGCTTTGAGGTTATTTGTACAATGAAATATCATGGTTGAGGAGCATTTCAGACAAGCATTTCATCCATTTAGCAGATGTAAACAAAACAGAAAAAAGAGACATCAATTCTCCATGACTTGTATCATCTGATCAGAAGCTCAGAAAAGTACACACACACACACAAGTTCCACAATCCTGAGTGAACAGCGACATCGCGCATTCGCAGGGCGCTCCATTTTGCCTTTGTTTCAGTGAAGCACGCGATTCGGGTGACGTTGTTCTCGCGCTCGAAAAATTCTTCAAATAGACTTTTCACTCGGGAAATCACTCTCACAGTATTTAGAAATGGTTACTTGATACTATAATTGAGGTTTTTTTCCCTTAGACCGTAACTGGCTTCACGTAGGAATTTTCTAACGCAAGACGCTAGAATCCTAACGTTGTGAGCGGCGAGCTTGCTGAACGCTATACCCCTAGCTTTCCGGCGCCTGCGGTTCTCCGCGAGAA
>CM060315.1:15018497-15020997 GCA_030674185.1 Monoplex corrugatus | reverse complement strand
TAAAGAATCACCTACAAGACCATATCGTACATACACTATACACCAAGTTGAATTCTAGTTCAGCTCAACTCGATTTGAACTCGAGATCAGTCAAATATGGAATTTACTCCAGAAAAAGACTGTGTGATTGTTGCCGCTAGAACAATCCCGCAATACGGATTTTTTCCATCTTGGACATCACATAGATGTGCCAGACCCAGATCCTGACCAAAGCCCAAGGGATAAAAAAATATTACTACTTATGACATGGAATGTTTAAGAAGAGCTATCAACAAAACCAGACGTGACATGATCAGAAACAACCAAGATCAGAGAGAAATGGTGGGAGCAACACCAGTCCATCATTATATTCATCAACAGACAATTACAATGGTTTTATACGAAATATAATTGTGCGAACAATTTACATGTAAATATTTGGCATTTCTGTCAACATCAGATAATCTGGAAAAGAAAAGGAAATAGCATTAATGTTATTATCATATCATGTGTGTGTGTGTGTGTGTGTGTGTGCTTGTGTGTGAGTGTGCGTTTGTGTGTGTGTGCGTGTTCGTGTGTGTGTGTGTGTGTGTGTGTGTGTGTGCGTGTGTGCGCGCGTGTGTGTGTATGCAGGTGTGTGTGTGCGTGTGTGCGTGTATGTCGTGTGTGTGTGTGTGTGTGTGTGTGCGTGCGTGCGTGCGTGGTGTGTGTGTGTGTGTGTGTGTGTGTGTGTGTGTGTGTGTGTGTGCGAGTATGTCGTGTGTGTGTGTGTGTGTCTGTGTGTGTGTGTGTGTATGTGTGTGTACATGTGTATGTGTGTGTGTGTGTGTGTGTGCATGTGTGCGCGTGCGTTTTGTGTGTGTGTGTGTGTGCGTGTGTGTTTGCATGTGTGTGTGTGCGTGTATGTCGTGTGTGTGTGTGTGTGTGTGTGTGTGTGCGTGCGTGTGTGTGTGTGTGTGTGTGTGTATGTGTGTGTGTGTGTGTGTGTATGTGTGTGTGTGTGTGTGTGCATGTGTGAGTGTGCATGTATGCGACTGTGTGTGCGTCTTTTTTTTTTCGTTGTTGATTTTGGGTCTTAAGTACTACGTAACTTACGGAGTCTGAACCAGCCATACAGATCACCATCATCAGGTGCCCTGTCGCATGGCGTAGGCGATCATGGACCTCCATCTGTCTCTAGCTCTCGTTGCCCCCAGCATCTCTCCCACCCTCCTCGTCCCCAGCCAATCTGCAAGTCCGTCCAGCATTTTCTCCCTGGGTCTACCCGGTGCTCTCTTTCCCTCCAGCTTTCCCGTTGTGACCAGGTGCTCCAAATCCCCCTTCCTCATAAAATGGCCTATAAATGTTGACTGTCTTTTCCTAATCTTACTTATGAGTGATGTACTTGTGTCTGCCTCCATCAAAACTGTCTCGTTTGTTTTCTTTGCTGTTCATGGAACTCTCAAGTCTCAGCCATACAGATATTAGCCTAATATTGTCCATTCTGGTTGTATACAATTAGAGCTATAGACACATTAGCACACACATATCTACTGAGTTATAATCAACATAAAACAAAATTACAAACAATTCCCAGTTTTCTGGCCATGTTGGGACGAGGACTACTGCAAACTCGCCATTCTGGACATATACATACATATACCTTGTTCCAGACAAAGCCAACGCACAGAGATTCTTTTAACCGTTGGAACGAGAAAACACGAGAGATCCAAGGTGTAAAATGGAGTCAGTGTTTGCCAAAGTTCCCAGATAAAGTTACAGCTTGTGAAAGTTCCCAGCTAAAGTTAAAACTTGTGAAAGTTCCCACCAAAGTTAGAACTTGTGAAAGTTCCCAGCTAAAGTGAGAAACGAAATAAAAAAGAAAAGAAATGCAAGACAGTAAATCAATTCCAATAATTTCCCTTTTTATACCAAAACCATTACAGACAATCCTCATTTTGTGCTTCTCAAGGTTCCTAACCTTAACCCTTTGACTCCCTCACCACATCCACCAACTGCAAAAACTTAACCCTTTGATTCCCACATTCCTTACAGGAAGCTGGTGAACAGAGTGAGGGAATCAAAGGGTTAAGTTTTTGCTTGGCTAGTATGGTTGGCAATGTAGGTTGCTGGTGGATATGGTGTGGTAGTCAAAGGGTTAACTTTTTGCTCGGCTAGTATGGTTGGCAATGCAGAATGCTGGTGGACAGGGTGCAGGACTCAAAGGGTTAAGTTTTTGCTTGGCTTGTATGGTTGGCAATGCAGGATGCTGGTGGACAGGGTGCGGGACTCAAAGAGTCAAAGAAGCATTGTCATGAAATCAAAACTTGACGTGCAGCGAGGAGATTGGTAGACAGTTACGATGCTGAAAACAGGTTGTAATTATGTTCAAAACTGCCCGAGAAAGAAACAGTCGAACACCTGTCTTATAAATGTGCTGATTTGGGGCAACGATTTTCAGTCCGTGTTATCTTGGTCTTGGCGCTATAACTTACAAACTTATGCATTCGCAGCTCATCAACTGTCCACACCTTTGACCCAA
>CM060315.1:15008497-15013497 GCA_030674185.1 Monoplex corrugatus | reverse complement strand
TAATTCATTGTTCTGAATTATTAATTGTACTTGTTCCCTTCTTACATTAAACATCTCTACTCCCCATCCCCATTCCCCCACCCCCACCTTTTTCCCCTTTGTATGTGTGTGTGTCTGAGTGTGTGTTGTGTGTGTGTGTGTGTGTGTGTGTGTGTGTGTGTGTGTGTGTGTGTGTGTTTTGGTGTGTGTGTGTGTCTAAAATCACTATTGTGAACAGATATTGAATAAAAGATTCCTCCTACGATACGATCTCAATATCGGTGAGTTTTGGGGGTGGTTGGATCCCACCATAGGGATGCCGGGGGCTCTTTCAGTATAGATAATATCCCCACTTCTGGAAATTCTCTGCTTGAATATTCTTCTTTTCCCTCACTTCTCTTTCTTTCTTTCTTCTGCTTTTGCTTTCTGTCATTTCTTCTTATCATTTTCTGCCTTGCTGGTCCATTCCTGTATGTGTTCGATCAAGTCTTTATATACTTTCTCTTCGGATTGATAATTGGATACATGTATTAAGTGCATTTTTGGCTCTAGGAAATGAGATATGAAGAAGCAATTTTAGGTAATTTAGGACACGTTCTTACATATGTTTCAGTGTCCTTAATTATGTTTAAATTTGTATTCAGGTATGTTTTTTAAATCCCCTGTGCGATAAATTGGACGGATTGGTCAACGCCAGGGGCATCTCCGTAGATTATGTGTGCGAATACATTGATTTGTGTACTTAATTTTCTTTTCTTTTTTTTTCCTGTTGAAATATTGTGTGTGTTTTGAAACGGTTATAGCCCTGATATGGCTCTACGCAGTCAAGCTGGGCTTTAAAACAACAATAATAGGTGTCCCTGGGTATGTTCTGTGCAAAACACGCATGCCCTGCTCTCACTATGATCTTAGTATCAGATGTTTTCAGGTGTGCTGGAGAGCTGAAATGATCGGCGTAGCGACACAAGTCAGTATTGGCGGTTTTTCAGTTGTGTTGGAGAGATAAAATGAGCAGCGTAGTGACACAGGATTAGTACTGGACGTTCATAGGAGAAAAAAAAAACATGTGGGAAAATCTACCCAGTTTAAAAGAAAACGTCAGTTTTATAAAAGAACTCGAGCCATTCGATCATCTCCCCTTCTATACAGAAATCAATACAGAAAATCCAGGTTTTGCACTTTTTCGAGTTCAGTGTAGCCTCGAAGAAGTTTCAGCTGAAGAAAAACAAACAACAAACAAACAAACAAACAAACAAAACTTGATGTACATGGAGGGCAACAACAGACTGTCACAAGATGGAAGGCTGATTTTAGATACGATCCAGAAGATCCCAAGAAAGTGCTGTATACAAACCTGAGTAAACAGTACTTAATTTAAAGCAATGTAAGAAATCCAGTGGAAGATAACATCTAAACATCTAAAATGATGTTAACAGATGTATCGACATCATAACTGTAGGGGAGCGGGGCAGAGAGAGAGGGGGAGGGAGGGAGAGAGAGACAAACAAAAAGACAGACAGACAACTGACAGAACAAGACAGACTGACAGACACACAGACATGAATGAAGAGAGAGAGAGAGACAGACAACCAGACAGAGACAGGGACAGAGGCAGACAGACAGACAGAGACAGACAGAGACAGAGACAGACAGACAGACAGAGACACAGAGAGACAAAGAGAGAAAGAAAAAGAAAATTACAAAAACTAAAACAAAAAAGAAGGAAAAAAACGTTTCTGTCAAATAATTACTTTTTTCTCTCCTTCATCAGAGAATAGACGACCATGGCGAAGAATGCGATGATGAGTAAGATGACGACAACGATGACACCGATGAGCCATTCTGGCAGATGTGATGACACTCCATCTTCACCTTCATCCTGCAACAGACACTTTTCTTAGCTGTTCAATTCGGTTCAATTCAATTCAATACTTCTATAGTTTCTAGACACTTTTATATTCTTTCTTCGTTGTCATTATATGAAATCTAATAATGATCCATCAAGGAGTCTAGTGCAACGAGCTCACTTTTGACATCATTTGTTTGTGCTCTACAAATGACAATATATCATCATCATCATCATCATCATCATCATCATCATCATTATCAACATAAGTAGTAGTAGTAGTAGTAGAAGTAGTAGTAGTAGTAGTAGAAGTAGTAGTAGTAGTTGTGTAGTAGTAGTAGTAGTGGTGGTGGTGGTGGTGGTGGTGAGTGGCTGTGGTGGTATCATTGTCATTTATGTTATCGTTATTATCAATTTTACTATCATCATCATCATCATCATCAGTAGTAGTAGTAGTAGTAATAGTAGTGGTGGTGGTAGTGGTATCATTGTCGTTATAATCATTAGTATCATTATCAATTTTAATATCATTACCATCACCATCATCATCATCATCATCATTAGTAGTAGTAGTAGTAGTAGTAGTCGTAATAGTAGTGGTGATGGTGGTGGTGGGGTGGTGGTATCATTGTTATTATTGTTGTTATTATTATCATTATCAATTTTACTATCATCATCATAATCACCATCACCATCATGAGTAGTAGTAGTAGTAGTAGTAGTAGTAGTAGTAGTAGTGGTGGTGGTGGTAGTGGTGGTAGTAGTGGTGATGGTGTTGGTGATGATGGTGGTATCAATGTTATTCTTATTATTGTTATTACTATTGTCATTATCAATTTTACTATCATCATCATCAGCAGCAGCAGTATCATTATTACGTGATAAACATATTAAACCACATCCAAGCATTCATGTGAGTGTACTTTCAGCTGAGAATCAAATCAAAACCACATCAACGTGCGCCAGAGCATACTGCCATCGCCATCGTCATAGCCTCCACCATGATTATCACAACACAACTTGATAAAACGTCTGAGTCTCAGTGAACATAAACCTCTTTTTTTTGTCCTCTCAATGTCATTGGGCCAAGCCAAAACAGCATTCAAGAAGATACAAAGCATTCTTATCAACAAATGCCTATCAGTTAACATCAGGAAGACAGTTCTTGAATGTTATATAGAACCGATTATGTCATACGGATGTGAGGCGTGGACAGTCAACAAGCAAAACCAGAACAAGATTGAGGCAGCCGAGACGCAGTTTCTAAGAAGAATGTTGAGAGTTCCATGGACGGCAAAGAAAACAAACGAGACAGTCTTGATGGATGTAGACACAAGATCATTCATTAGGAAGATTAGGAAAGACAGGCAACATGTATAGGCCATTTCACGAGGAAAGGGGAATTAGAGCACTTAGTCACAACAGGAAAGCTGGAGGGAAAGACAGCACCAGGTAGACCCAGGGAGAAAATATTGGACGGACTTGCAGGGTGGCTGAGGACGGAGAGGGTGGAAGATGTGCTTGCGGCAGCAAGGAACAGATACTTATGGAGGGTCATGATTGCCAACGCCATGCGACAGGGCACATGATGATGATGATGAATGTCACTGAGACCAACTCAGCTCCTAAAAGTGTTCAAAACACGTTTTATATTACACTGACTGTGTGTAATATTCGTCTCGTTAGATCTTGACCAGAAGAGGGTTCAGTGACCCTTTCTGTTGTCCCTTTCTTGAGTGTGTGTGTGTGTGTGTGTGTGTGTGTGTGTGTGTGTGTGTGTGTGTGTGTGTGTGAGAGATAGTGTGTGTGTGTGTGTGTGTGTATGCGTGAGTGCGTGTGTGTCTGTGTGTGTGTGTCTGTGTCTGTGTGTGAGGAAGCTGGTGGATAGGATGAAGGAGTCAAAAAGCTGGTAGATAGGATGAAGGAGTCAAAGGGTTCAGTTTTTGCAGCCGGTGAATAGGGTGTGGGATTCAAAGAATTAAAACAGTCGGCCAGCCCGCGTTCTTTGGAATGGGGCATGATCGGAGTTCACTGGTAAGTCTTCTAAAATTGTTTTTTACTCTCGTGAAAATGGCCTTTTACTGGGGCCGACTAAAGACCCCAAGCCAAAACAAGATCAGACCAAATAGATATAACTGTTTGGGGCGATCTCGGAGTAAAAAATATCACTAAAGAATATGTGCAATTATGTTTGCAAGTTCCACACAGTGATTTTTACCGTAAGTGGTATCCATATTGAGTACATATGGGCATACAGTAATTGAAAGTAAAACGAACATTTAGCTAAATCCCAAACAAGTGTATCTGCCCGTGTTCAAGCAAACAGGAACCATAAAAAAATTTTTAAAAACACGAAAGAAGAATACGAACGCGTATTTAATACAACAAGACAAGACAGGCGCAAATTTTCGGCCAACAGGCTTTTGTCAAGCGTAAGGTTACAAACAAACAAACACCAGATACAAAAATTATAAGAAAAAGACTGAAACTTCCCTGCAGCTGTGTCCAATGTGAGAAAAGGAATAAACTGTTTAAACTACACATTTGAGTTTACATATGCATCAGTTGGCTGTCATCTACATATAGACATGTACATTGTTCTTGCTGTAAATTACTTCTAACTTATTGCCATTCCCATTGTCTTTGGGTAGACTTCACATCACGAAACTCTCTGTGCCTTACATCATCATCATCATCATCATCATCAGGTGCCCTGCCGCATGGCGTTGGCGATCATGGACTTCCATCTGTCTCTATCTCTCGTTGCCCCTAGCATCTCTCCCACCCCCCTCGTCCCCAGCCACTCTGCAAGTCCGTCCAGCATTTTCTCCCTGGGTCTACCCGGTGCTCTCTTTCCCTCCAGCTTTCCCGTTGTGACCAGGTGCTCCAAATCCCCCTTCCTCATAAAATGGCCTATAAATGTTGCCTGTCTTTTCCTAATCTTCCTTTTGAGTGATCTACTTGTGTCTGCCTCCATCAAGACTGTCTCATTTGTTTTCTTTGCTGTCCATGGAACTCTCAACATTCTTGTTAGAAACCACATCTCGGCTGCCTCAATCTTGTTCTGGCTTTGTTGACTGTCCACGCCTCACATCCGTACAACAGTATTGGTTCTATTAACATTCAAGAACTCTCTTCCTGATGTTAATTGATAGGCATTTGTTGGTAAGAATGC
>CM060315.1:14993497-15005997 GCA_030674185.1 Monoplex corrugatus | reverse complement strand
ATGCGCTCTCAATGGCAGAATAATCAACCAGTTGATTGTGGCCATTACCAGGCAGAACCAGAACCAGACTACAAATAGCCATATCAGGGCTATTACCATCTGAAAACATGCGAAATATTTCGTAGACCCTAAAAAAATATAGGAAACATAATCTAGTACACATGTCAATGAATTCATATAAATAATCTAAAGACATGCCCCTGGCGTTGACCATTCCGCCCAATTCATTACTAGTGAGTTAAAAAAAAAGCAAATACGAATACAAATGGAAACATAACTAAGGACGCTAAAACATATACAATCTGCCTTAAATTTCCTGAAATTGCTTCTGCATATCACCAGCTATCGCTACATAAATATAAAATATTTACCAAGCGACAAGATTTAATTTGTTTCAATGTTGTTTCGAGGTTAAAAAAAAAGCACAAACCAATTACAAACAGACGCTAAATGGGGTGAAAACAGTTCCGTCACCAATCTATGTCACCATTAAGATCTACACAAAAACAGATCCTCTTTGCATTCTTAAAGCACTTTTACAGATAACCCAACCACACTACACTGCTGTGGAGATGGGACCTCTCTAATTCTGAACGTGCTTTTAGAGGGTTGAAATCTCGTTCAGGGGTGAGAGGGAGCCTGAACGTGCCCCTGGCTGGTTCAGATCTTGTTCGGAGAGCAGAGAAAGGGAGAGAGGGGGGAAGGTGGCCCAGTTTGCAAACAACCCTCTGTTTGAACGTGTTGGGCCCCGGGACCAGCAGCTTTCTGCCGCTGCCATCCTTCACATGGTGGTGTTAAGGCGTGTCAAGACAGACAGAGAAACGATGGGAGGATGGTGACCCGTCCGTACTGTTGAGACAAGACATTGAGCCGTAAGACTGAAGTGTAGACTGCAATGTGTTTGGTTGTGCTATTGGTTGGTTGGTTGGTTGGTTGGTTGGTTGGTTGTTTAGTTGGTTGGTTGGTTGGTTGGTTGGTTGGTTAGTTGGTTGTTTAGTTGGTTGGTTGGTTGGTTGGCTGGTTGGTTGGTTGGTTGGTTGGTTGGTTGGTTAGTTGGTTGGTTGGTTGGTTGGTTGGTTGGTTAGTTGGTTGTTTTAGTTGGTTGGTTGGTTGGTTGGCTGGTTGGTTGGTTGGTTGCTTGCTTGCTTGCTTGCTTGCTTCGTTGGTTGGTTGGTTGGCTGGTTGGTTGGTTGGTCATTGTTATTTTTGTTATTCTTGTTCAAAGCCCAGTCGATTGCGTAGAGCCATGTCAGGGCTGGTTGATCGGTTGGTTGGTTGGTTATCTAGTTATTTAGTTACTTGCCTAATTAGTTAATCGGTTTATGGGTTAACTAGGTAGTTGGTCAGTTAGTACATCAGGCAGGAAGGCAGGTGGGTAGATAGGTAAGTAGTTAGATAGGTAGGTGCTTAGTGCTGCTGTTCTCAGTTATGAAAACGATTTAGTGTACATTTGTGTTTGTACCATTTATTCGTAGCAGTATGGGGTGACTGGAGGTACGGATGGGTGATTGGTCGGTCGGTCGGTCGGTCGGTCGGTCGGTCGGTCGGTCGGTCGGTCAATCAGTCAGTCAGTCAGTCTGTCAGTCAGTCACCCAGTCAGTTATTTAGCTGGCTAGTTAAATAAGCTAGCTGATCAACCAACAAGCACTGCTGTTAACAAAAGTACATGTAGACACATAACAGACATCCCCAAATCATGAAAATGGTTGGAATAACACAAGTCCACTGTCATGTTTATCAGCAGAAAATAGTGATTTGGTCATCTAACCAGAATTCTTATTCTTATTCTTACTGTTTACAGCCAAGCCACCTGCACAGAATGCAGTAAGCTGTTGTTTTTACCTTGAGTGTATGAATGAATGTTACTAGCAATGAGGGATCCAAACCGAAATCCTCTCAAAGACAGCAAAGTCAACAACAGCACTGTACAGGCTGAAACTGTATGGAAAGACAAAAACGTCGTCATGAAACACAAGACCAGGCTCTTACGTGCACTGGAATATTCCATCTTCCTCCAATGCATGCCAGACATGGACCCACAAAGCGAATTTGGAAAGACGAACCCAAGCCATGGAAAAGAGGAGTTATCGCAAAATACTAAACATCAGATACACTGATCATATCACTAATGAACAAGTGCGCCGAACTGTTAACCAGCACATTGGACCATATGAAGATATGTTGACCTCAGTTAAAAAAAGAAAGCAGTAAGGGCGGGGTAGGGATAGGTGGTCTGAGTAGTGGTAAGCAAGGCTAAGGTTGGGGTTAAAGTAAGGGTTAACAACAGGATGAAGGTCGGGGTTCAAGTTAATGTTAACAGGGATAAAGTTGATGTTGGGATCTAACGGTTGACAGGGTTAAGGTCAATGTTGGGGCCAGACTAAGGATTAACAGGGTTAAGGTCGATGTTGGGGTCAGACTCAGGGTTAACAGGGTTAAGGTCAATGTTGGGGTCAGACTCAGGGTTAACAAGGCTAAGGTCGATGTTGGGGTCAGACTAAGGGTTAACAGGGTTAAGTTCGATGTTGGGGTCAGACTAAGGGTTAACAGGGTTAAGGTCAATGTTGGGGTCAGACTAAGAGTTAACAAGGTTACGGTCGATGTTGGGGTCATACTGAGGATTAACATGATTAAGATCAATGTTGGAGTCTGACTAGGGGTTAATAGGGTTATGGTCAATGTCGGGATTAGACTAAAGGGTTAGAGGGATGTATGAGGTAGAGGTATGTGTTTTAACAGGGCTAAACACAGAGGTCAATGCTGGTGTTAGAATATTGGTTAACATGATTAAACAGAGCTGAGATCAAAGTCAGGGTTAAAGTAAAGATGAAATGGGTTAAGGTTGGTTGGGAGTTAGAGTAAGATTAGGCTTCTTGACGGAAGCACTGTGCAAATAGACTGCACCTTCAGAAACAAACGTTTGAACACGTTAAGACCTGTCAAATCTGCCAAATTGCTTGCTTTGTGTAGTGAAGTGGGCTGGCAGAAGACACTAGACTTGGGGACACATATGAGGGAAAGAGGGGGGTGGGGGTAGAGGCTAAAAGGGGAAGGAACTGGGGAAGGGAATGGAACAGTGAATGAGATGGATGAGCCCGTTGATTGAGAGTAATAGTGGGATAGAAAATTCAAAGCCATGAACTAACTGAAGCAGTAGTTGTTGTTGTAGCACTTCTAGTGGTGGTAGCAATAGTTGTTGTTGTAGCACTTCTAGTGGTGGTAGCAATAGTTGTTGTTGTAGCACTTCTAGTGGTGGTAGCAGTAGTTGTTGTTGTAGCACTTCTAGTGGTGGTAGCAATAGTTGTTGTTGTAGCATTTCTAGTGGTGGTAGCAGTAGTTGTTGTTGTAGCACTTCTAGTGGTGGTAGCAATAGTTGTTGTTGTAGCACTTCTAGTGTTGGTAGCAATAGTTGTTGTAGCACTACTAGTGGTGGTAGCAGTAGTTGTTGTTGTAGCATTTCTAGTGGTGGTAGCAGTAGTTGTTGTTGTAGCACTTCTAGTGGTGGTAGCAGTAGTTGTTGTTGTAGCACTTCTAGTGGTGGTAGCAATAGTTGTTGTTGTAGCACTTCTAGTGTTGGTAGCAATAGTTGTTTGTAGCACTACTAGTGGTGGTAGCAGTAGTTGTTGTTGTAGCACTTCTAGTGGTGGTAGCAATAGTTGTTGTTGTAGCACTTCTAGTGTTGGTAGCAATATGTTGTTGTAGCACTTCTAGTGATGGTAGCAGTAGTTGTTGTAGTACTACTAGTGGTGGTAGCAGTAGTTGTTGTTGTAGCACTTCTAGTGGTGGTAGCAGTAGTTGTTGTAGTACTACTAGTGGTGGTAGCAGTAGTTGTTGTTGTAGCACTTCTAGTGGTGGTAGCAGTAGTTGTTGTTGTAGCACTTCTAGTGATGGTAGCAGTAGTTGTTGTAGTACTACTAGTGGTGGTAGCAGTAGTTGTTGTTGTAGCACCTCTAGTGGTGGTAGCAGTAGTTGTTGTTGTAGCACTTCTAATGTTGGTAGCAATAGTTGTTGTAGCACTTCTAGTGGTGGTAGCAATAGTTGTTGTAGTAGCACTTCTAGTGGTGGTAGCAGTAGTTGTTGTTGTAGCACTTCTAGTGGTGGTAGCAGTAGTTGTTGTTGTAGCACTTCTAGTGGTGGTAGCAGTAGTTGTTGTTGTAGCACTTCTAGTGGTGGTAGTAGTAGTTGTTGTTGTAGCACTTCTAGTGGTGGTAGTAGTAGTTGTTGTTGTAGCACTTCTAGTGGTGGTAGTAGTAGTTGTTGTTGTAGCACTTCTAGTGGTGGTAGCAGTAGTTGTTGTTGTAGCACTTCTAGTGGTGGTAGCAGTAGTTGTTGTTGTAGCACTTCTAGTGGTGGTAGTAGTAGTTGTTGTTGTAGCATTTCTAGTGGTGGTAGCAATAGTTGTTGTAGCACTTCTAGTGGTGGTAGTAGTAGTTGTTGTTGTAGCACTTCTAGTGGTGGTAGCAATAGTTGTTGTAGCATTTCTAGTGGTGGTAGCAGTAGTTGTTGTTGTAGCACTTCTAGTGGTGGTAGCAATAGTTGTTGTTGTAGCACTTCTAGTGGTGGTAGCAGTAGTTGTTGTTGTAGCACTTCTAGTGGTGGTAGCAATAGTTGTTGTTGTAGCACTTCTAGTGGTGGTAGTAGTAGTTGTTGTTGTAGCACTTCTAGTGGTGGTAGTAGTAGTTGTTGTTGTAGCACTTCTAGTGGTGGTAGCAGTAGTTGTTGTTGTAGCACTTCTAGTGGTGGTAGCAGTAGTTGTTGTTGTAGCACTTCTAGTGGTGGTAGCAATAGTTGTTGTTGTAGCACTTCTAGTGGTGGTAGCAGTAGTTGTTGTTGTAGCACTTCTAGTGGTGGTAGTAGTAGTTGTTGTTGTAGCACTTCTAGTGGTGGTAGCAGTATTTGTTGTTGTAGCACTTCTAGTGGTGGTAGTAGTATTTGTTGTTGTAGCACTTCTAGTGGTGGTAGTAGTAGTTGTTGTTGTAGCACTTCTAGTGGTGGTAGTAGTAGTTGTTGTTGTAGCACTTCTAGTGGTGGTAGCAGTATTTGTTGTTGTAGCACTTCTAGTGGTGGTAGCAGTAGTTGTTGTTGTAGCACTTCTAGTGGTGGTAGTAGTAGTTGTTGTTGTAGCACTTCTAGTGGTGGTAGCAGTAGTTGTTGTAGTAGCACTTCTAGTGGTGGTAGCAGTAGTTGTTGTTGTAGCACTTCTAGTGGTGGTAGTAGTAGTAGTTGTTGTAGCACTTCTAGTGGTGGTAGTAGTAGTTGTTGTTGTAGCACTTCTAGTGGTGGTAGTAGTAGTAGTTGTTGTAGCACTTCTAGTGGTGGTAGCAGTAGTTGTTGTTGTAGCACTTCTAGTGGGGTAGTAGTAGTTGTTGTAGCACTTCTAGTGGTGGTAGCAGTAGTTGTTGTTGTAGCACTTCTAGTGGTGGTAGCAGTAGTTGTTGTTGTAGCACTTCTAGTGGTGGTAGTAGTAGTTGTTGTTGTAGCACTTCTAGTGGTGGTAGCAGTAGTTATTGTTGTAGCACTTCTAGTGGTGGTAGTAGTAGTTGTTGTTGTAGCACTTCTAGTGGTGGTAGCAATAGTTGTTGTTGTAGCACTTCTAGTGGTGGTAGCAGTAGTTGTTGTTGTAGCACTTCTAGTGGTGGTAGCAATAGTTGTTGTTGTAGCACTTCTAGTAGTGGTAGCAGTAGTTGTTGTTGTAGCACTTCTAGTGGTGGTAGTAGTAGTAGTTGTTGTAGCACTTCTAGTGGTAGTAGCAATAGTTGTTGTAGCACTTCTAGTGGTGGTAACAGTAGTTGTTGTAGTAGCACTTCTAGTGGTGGTAGCAGTAGTTGTTGTAGTAGCACTTCTAGTGGTGGTAACAGTAGTTGTTGTAGTAGCACTACTAGTGGTGGTAGTAGTACAGCGCATACAGTACAAACTAGACACCATGTGCTACAAAAGCCTCAATAACGCAGCCCCCGATTACCTGTCAAGCCTACTTGAGATCTATGTTCCCTCACGTACCCTCCGCTCTGCCTCCGATCCTCTGACTTTTCGCTTTCCACGCACTAAGCTCAATACCTATGGTCCACGAGCCTTCTCTGTTTCTGGTCCACTCTCCTGGAGCAAACTTCCTCCCTCAGTCCCTCAGCAACCTACTTTTGTCTCCTTCAAGTCCGCTCTCAAAACTCACCTTTTCTCCTCTGCAACCCCCACTGCAGCCTGTCTCCGCTCGGTGTGGAACCACATTGTAATATAATATATTTGTATATAATATGCTTTCTATAATTTTCCATTGCTTTTTCTTCTTTTTCCCCATTTATAGTCATGTGTATGTGTGTGTGTGAGTGTGTGTGCATGCGTGCATATGTGTATGTTCAGCGCTTAGATTTGATTTTTATCAAGATTTTGCGCTATATAAATATTGTAATTAGTAGTTGTAATAGTAGTAGTAGTAGTACTAGTGTTGGTAGTGGTAGTAGGAAGAAGAGGAGCAGTGTAGTGGTATTCGTCGTAGTATTTCAAGACCTCAACAACACATGGGGCTTTGCGCTAGCTCGGGAGCCTGCCAGATACTAACTGGCAGATTTGGGTGGAGCGCATACGGAGTTGTCCAAGCAGGTAGTTTGGGTGAGAAGATCATAGGGTTAAAGTTTTGCTTTGCTGTCATGAATGGCGTAGTACGATGCTAGTGGATCAGCTGAGGGAGTCAAAGGGTTAAAAGAAGCCTAAGTATTGTCATTCCCTTCCCCTGACGGATTGAACTCCCAAAACGAAAAAGGGAGGAGAGAGTCAAGTCCCTCTATCTTATCAACGCCTTGTAGCAGAGACAGCGACAGAAATTATACTGAACAACTGCACAGTTTTGGTGGGCTTCCGATTCAGCCAAGCAAAAAGCCTGAAGAAACCAGAAAGAAGGAAGAGACAACTTCAAATGATTTCTGAGATTGAATCTATTACCACACTGAGGAAAGGGGAATTGGAACACTTGGTCACAACGGGAAAGCTGGAGGGAAAGAGAGCACCGGGTAGACCCAGGGAGAAGATGCTAGACGGACTTGCAGAGTGGCTGGGGACGAGGAGGGTGGAAGAGATGCTTGAGGCAACAAGAGATAAAGACAGAAGGAAGTCCATAATCGTTAATGCCATGCGGCAGGGCACCTGATGATGATGATGATGATGATGATGATGACCACACTAGCTTTCACGCTGTCTCTTAACATGCCATTTCATTAGTACCAGTAGGCTAAACAGTAAGAACAGACATTCACTTTTTATGAGACGGGGGAGGCGTAAAAAGACAGACGAGCCGTTTTCGTTTTCATTTGGGGGAGAAGGAAACGTTCAGGGTAGAAGAACTAAAGAAAGACAAACGTTTCATCACACTTTTTAAATAAACTTGCGCAACTCATTATGTTTTTAAGTCAGACTACAGATACTCCACTTTTTAACCCTCCACTTCTCTTCTTTTCACCTGCAATACAACAGTCCTCAATTTTTACACACAGATCCCTTCACAACATTCCTTCCTTTAAACATATAAAGCCCTGTTCCCTTTTAAAAGATAACATTTTACACAACATGGTTTTATTTTTAAGGTGAGCATCTTTATAATGGAGTGTGTAGCCTAGAGGTCAAATCATTTGCTTAAGACGTGAGAAACCGTGCTCGAATCACAGACAAGATGGGCACTTTTCACATAATGATAATAGTGATGATGATGATGATGATGATGATGGTGATGATGATGATGATGATAATGATGATGATGGTGATGATAATAATAACAATAACAACAACAACAATAATAATAATAATAATAATAATAATAATAATAATAATAATAATAACAACAATAATAATAATGATAAAAATATTAGTAACAGTATTTATACGGCGCCAAATCTTGACAATTCAAATCAAAGCTTACTCACGCACCAATCATACACGTACAATCAACAAATACCACCTTACAATATTTAATACACAGACTGAGGGACAGAAGTAGCTGTAGAATTCAATGTTGGGAAAAGAGGTGGGTTTTTAAACTGGATTTAAAGCAGAAAGGATAGATTTTTAGGCGAAGGTAGAGTGGAAGTCTATTCCAGGTAATATTGGCGTTGTTCCCGGCAAATCTCTATGGCAACATTCACCCTCATATGTAAACAGAAACAAACCCAAACAGGAAAAAAAAACAGAAAGAAAAGAAAAAGAAAAGTTGCGATAACTGTCGCTACGTGCTCTCCCTCAAGAGATCAGCACAAAATTTCGCATGGTGAAACCATCATGACAACACTACAAAATTTTAATATAGTGAAAAAAATATAACACATTTTTCTTCAACTCAGAATATATATATATATATACCACCGTTCAATTCCCTTTCCCTCTTTATATGTAATACTCTACACAAAATATTTCCATTTTAACAAATAACACACCACTATTCAATCTGCCCTTCTCCCCCTTTTATATGTACCGTACTCAATACAAAGTCTTTTCTTTTAACAATAACCCTACAACTTATATTTGAAACTGAATTACGACAAAAAAACCTATGAGCAAAAAGAGCGGAATGTAAAGTAGCAAAAAGAGCGGAATGTACCGTTAACCTAACCATCCAATAATAAATACGAACTATAGTATGGATACAGTCATGTGTAAACAGCCCCGACATACAATTACAAGTATGAAACAGTGATGAATGTTTTATTGTCCATCTAATAGATTGACAAATAGATATGTTGTGCTCTGAACTTATATCAAAAAGACTATTGTCTGCTGTTACTAAATAACATGTCATATCATTTGTGCCTTCTAACAGGAAGACAAAAAATAAAGAGAGTAAACACTCAATGGAGAAATGATGAAAGCAGGAATCTTGCTATACTAACCAAAAACTGAATGAATGACAACTAACCTGAATGTTTATTGAATGAATGAATGTGTGATAGTCTTGAATGATGCACCTACAGATTCCTGCAACAAACCACGAAGACAAGGAACAAGGGAGGAGAATCCAAGAAAACAGCAACAAACAACTGATGTCAGAGCTACTCTATCCACACAAAACCAACATATGACAGTCACCAAGCAAACTCCAAAAGCAGTCTACCAGAGAAGAGGGACGACCAAGGAACAAGGAGAAGACACCATCACAAACATCAAACAACCAAAGAAGCCCACCAGAGAAGAGGAAAGACCAAGGGACAAAGAGAAGACACCACCATAAACAGCGACATCAAAGGGGGAGAGAGAGAGAGAGAGAGAGAGAGAGAGAGAGAGAGAGAGAGAGAGAGAGAGAGAGAGGAGAGAGAGAGAGGAGAGAAAGAAGAGAGAGAGAAAGCGAGCGAGCGAGAGAGAGAGAGAGAGAGAGAGAGAGAGAGAGAGAGAGAGAGAGAGAGAGAGAGAGACAGAATGCATGCACTACCTCTGTCCACCTAATTTCATCATCTTAGAATTATATAAAAGATAAATAGCAAGATTCCCTGTACTCTCCCACAAGCTTTGTGGGAAAAAACTCTGATCTCAAAAAAGAAAAACAAAACAAAACAAAACAAAAAAAACCAATAACCCCCTTCCTTTTCAAAGATAAACCGTTTTACAATATCTGTTTCATTCTCAGGTAAATGTCCTTACATCATTCTACAATCTATACGTCATGTTGGAACCAGAAAAACATGAAAATGGAATCAGAATGTGTATTTAATACAACCATGTTTTTCTGGTGTCTGTTTGGTTGAACGTGGGCGGTGATATTTGTTTTGGATTTTGTACAACATGCTGCCATTACAGACGACTCTGTTTACAACATTCCTCCCTTTACAGCTAAACCTCTTTACAACATGCTTACAACATTCCTCCCCTTATATCTAAACTACTTTACAACATGCCCCCTCGTTTCTGTCTCTTTTCAACCCAACGCTTGTCAAACCGAAAAGGCTTTGATAAAATGGCGAGAAAACCTAACTCAACACGCACGTGCCAACTAGACTTCGCTATCACGTGACTCTCGTTGACCAATGAACGAGTAGCGCGTGGACCGTGGAGTCTCGCGCATCCCGTACCATGGTGATGTTGTTAATGGTGCAGCCAGTCGCTGCTAGCCTCCTAATGTTTGCTGAAAGCTTCGGACTCCCAAACCTTTCATCTCCCACTCACTCCCCTCTCTTATCTGTTCCCATCCATCTGTCCGACTGTTTCCTTCTGTCTCACTCCATGTCTTTTCGCTGTCCTATCCTATGCAGTGCTCCTGCATCACAACTCCCAAGCTGTTCCTTTCAACTCTTCAACATACCAAACCCACTGAAACTGAAGTCACCATAAAAGCATAAAAGCAGGGCATGAAGGGTTAAGGATTCTGGATTTGGTGGTGGTGGTGATTTTGTTTGTTTGTTGGTTTTTGTTTGTTTGTTTTACAATCTATGATGATGAGAAAGAGAGTAATATGATGGTATTTAAAGGGTTCTATTTTAGATTAAGAATGCATGACGGCGGCTATATTCTACTCTTGTGCTCACATGTCCAAGACCGAGAGATACAGACTCATGCGGTGTTGGTCAGGTTATTCAAGCAACACCCTGAACGACGCATCTTGAAAATGGTAATAAACTAAGACTCGTATGTGTGGTCCCAGTCTCTCCAATGAGCCTATAGCATGCTCAGTTCTGGGTAAGCGCCGATCAAAGATGAAAAATCCCAAAAAACATTTTGGACTGACCCCGTAGTCAGTGGTCCGTTTTTCTAATGTCTTCGTTACGATGACTGGTCTTCTGTCTCATTATTATCTACATGGATTATTATTTTTATAATCATCATCACCATCATCTTTATTGTTATTATATCATTATTGTTATCACAACAGCTCAGCATTTTAGTACTGAATATACAAAGTGAGAGGACTAAACGTTCTATGAGACAGTGACAGCTGTTTAACTAAAGCTGAGACGGCATAAACATCAAACAAATAAATGTAAATATTTTTTTCCAGTCAATCAACACTGTCATCAAGCTATCCAAACAGATCATGATCATTAGCTTTGAACTATTCTGGAGTTCAGGGCAAGTTAACATCTGTATAAAATGATGTGTATATCTACTTTTGTTTGGTTGATACGGTTTTCTTCTTTATTGCTTTCGTTTTTAATGTTTGTTGGTTTGTTTATTTACTTGTCCATTTATAATATTCCCCAAAGATAAGAAAATTTCACAAACGAAATTAAGTAAAAAACGAAGGAATTATTTTTATTTCACAATTAAAACGTATGGTCTATTACTGTGTGTGTGCGTGTGTGTGCATGTCCCTCGCCAAGAAGGTTCTCTTCTTTCAGATTCAAGAAATTGTACAATGTCATATCAGTTGACACATTATTCATAAAAAAAACAAACATTTATATCACAACCATGATTTTTTTTCATATTTGCAAATATAGTCATCAGATATATTAAAGATAGAAAAGCGAAGTTTACACTTACACGAATACAGACTAGCGCACAGAAGGGGTATGATTTTCACTGCATATCCATTATGATAGCCACGTACGAACAGACAAACAAACAAACAGATACAGACATACAAACAAATGGACGAGCTCATACTAAGATTGACATAACAGACAGACTGACAAACAGACAGTGTGTTGACATTCTTCTATCAAAAATTAATCATGTTACAGCAATCAGCTTATTATTCGTTTAAGTAAAATTACAAATATTAAATGTCTAAATCAGCAACCACTTTTCGTTTACAGTGGTCCTAATATGCTTATCTAACACAAGAATTTATCAAAACCGCACCATGCACAAACCTGGATATGCAAGCGCACGTATGTGCACGTGCGTATTCACAGACACGCACACAATGAATGAATGAATGAAAAAAATAAATAAGCAAACTTACATAAGTAACAAAATAATAAATAAATAAATAAGTACAGTACATAATAAAAGCACAACATAAAATAAAACACCAAACACCAAGGTCACAATAATAAACCAAAACTGGCTTTACCTGCAGATCCAAAGTCTGTAAATCAGAATGGAAGAGTTTTTCCAACTCATCGTAATAGATTTCAGCCATTGTCGCGGGCAATGGTAAACTAACGTCTGCTGTCTGCACCTGCACCTCCACCAATAGTCTCCCTTGAACCTGACGTGTGCTTACGACGCTGATCGCCTCCCGCTGCAAAATAACACACGGCGGTTTTGTTTTTTTTTACTTTGACTTCTTTCGAACTTCTCTTAAAAGAAAAAGGGGGAGATAGTTGCATATGGACGAGAGGGTGTCGGAGTGTTGTGTTGTGTGTGTTGTGTGTTGTGTGTGTGTGTGGGTGTGTGTGTGTGTGTGTGTGTGTTTGTGTGTGTGTGTGTATGTATGTGCGTGCGAACGTGTGCTTGTGTATGTATGTGGGACACACACACACATACAGAGAGAGAGAGAGAGAGAAGAGAGAGAGAGAATGTGTTTACACACCACACACACACACACACACACACACACACACACACACACACACACATAATGT
>CM060315.1:14953497-14985997 GCA_030674185.1 Monoplex corrugatus | reverse complement strand
ACACACACACACACACACACACACACACACACACACACATAGAGTTACGGGCCTCACTAACTCAATAGGCTGAATGTCAAATTCATATGCTAATGGCTATGGGTTCGAACATGGAGTGCGCTCCACTACTCTGCCCTTCTTACTGCACAATTGTTGCCCTGGATGGGGTATCAGCGTGCGACTTGGTAAGCTTCCTTTGCCCCAGTTGCATGTCATGGTTACCCCCCTTTGGCCATTTCACTAGAGGGAGATGCTGACGTATATGACATTAACAGGCTAACATCAGGAAGAGACGTTTTTTTTGTTTTGTGTGTGTTTTTTTGGGGGTTTTTTTGTTGTGTGTGTGGTGTTATATAGAACCGATAGAGTTGTACGATTGTGGGGCGTGGACATCAACACGCAAGTTAGAACAAAATTCAGGAAACTGAAATGTGGTTTTTAAAAAAAAATGTTGAGAGTTTCATATACTATGCTTCATCAAATCAATAATCAAACAATCAAACTCAATCTCTCCAATGTTTTACACCAGAGCAAATCAATTAAGCAAAAAATCGAACTCAATCTCCCCAATATTTCATACCAGAGCGGCTGAGCGAATGCCCTTCTCTTCATGATTTTCAACTGCCTTGGGATCTTAAGCGTGTGAAAGCCAGAAGATACACTTGTTTTTTTTCGTCCCCTTCCAAAGGACTACACATTCTCATTCTACTTTCCTGCGTTACTGGTCTCTGACTGCATGAGTTCAAACCTGATTCGGGGAGAAAACAATGCCAGCGGCCTCTAGCCCTTCCAGCTGTGAATGGTTACCTGATCCTGTTTAGGAAGGGGATAGGTACACTAGCGAGGAAGCGGAGACAAGCACCGCAACTACATGCTGGCCCCGTCAGTACAAAGCTCTCTACTACCTCTCTCCCAAAGACTGTGCGATTACGGGACCACCATCACTTTAACATATCATCATCATCATCATCATCGTCGTCTCGTCATCGTCGTCGTCGTATCCTCATCCTCATGATCATCATCGTCTCATCGTCGTCGTCGTCGTCACCATTATCATTATCTATTGCTGTTAATGACACACCTGTTCGTCCTTGACCTCAGAGAGAGGGATGACCATAATTCGACCTCGACCCTGATCGTTCGCGGTGGAGTGCTTGAGAACCATGTTCTCTGCGTCTCCTGGAGGGTGACGTCATCGTCGTCATGGAAACCTCTGAAGACATGCATCAGTGAAATATGTGGCTTTTAATTCAGTATTGGCGTAAACATCTTAATGTGTGCGTGCTCGTGTCTCTCTCTCTGTGTGTCTCTCTCTCTCTGTCTCTCTCTCTCTCTCTCTTCTCTCTCTTTCTCTTTCTCTCTTCTGTATATCTAATACAAACATGCATACATACATATACATACATGCATACATACATACATAGTAAAATCTATATGTGTATGTATATAAATATACATATATATGTTATATATATAATTATAAAAATATTATACATACATACATATATATATATATATAGAAGAGAGAAAGACAGAGAGATAGAGAGAGAGGAGTAGGAGATGTGAGGTGAGAGAGAGAGAGAGAGAGAGAGAACAAAAAACAAAAAGGATCTGTGTGGGTATGTGTGAAGGGGAGTCCAGGGCTGTAGGTATTTGCGCGTGTGTTTGTACAATGTGTATGTTTGCTTCTGTTTCCAACCTTCTCTGTCTCTCCGTCACACACACACACACACACACACACACACACACACACACACACACACACACACACACACACACACACACACACACACACACACACACACAACATACACCACACATACAACACGCGCGTACACACACCACACACACACAACACACACACACACACACACACACACACGACACATACACACACGCGCGCACACACACACACGCGCACGCGCGCACGCAAACACACACATTAGATTTTGTTACGCAGATGATTTCACCATGTATCATATTTCAAAAAGAGAAACAATGTGCGTAAGAGAACGGACACGTGTCTATTTATTTCACACCAGTATTTCACTATTACTTTTATCATAGAAAGCACACACACACACACACACACACACACACACACACGCACGCACGCACGACACGCACGCACGCACGCACGCACCACACACACACACACACACACAAGACATCAGCTATATGGAAGGCAAGCAGTGTCCCGACTCATCCATTTACTTATTCATTCATTCATTCATTCATTCATTCATTCATTCATACATCAATACATACAATACAATAAATACAATTTTATTTATATAGCCAATCTATAAATCAATCTACGTGAAACAGAACACCACCCGCAACACACAGCACGACGCAAACACACACACACACAACACACACACAAACAAACAACACACACACACGCTATAATGGAGAAAGATAACAAGATTAGAGCATATTATACAATACATACAATTATTCCCGAGTGAACAGCTGCATTATCTATCTATTTATCTATCTATCTATCTATCTATTTATCTATCTATCTATCTATCTATCTATCTATCTATCTACTTCTGTCCGCTGTCTGTCTGTCTGTCTACGTCTGTCTATATCATCATCATCATTAGTAGTAATAGCAGTAGTACATGTGGTAGAAGTAATAATAATATAATAATTACAATATTTATATAATAAATATAGTATATACGTAACGCACGCACACACACACACACACATGCTCAGCGCATATACTAAGGAAACGATCTTGCAATATAAAATATGTATTATTATATAAATTAGAATAGTAGTAGTATAGTAGTATAGATTAGTAGTAAGTATAGTAGTCACATGCAGTATCGCAAGTAGTAGTAGTAGTAGTGAGTCACTTCATTCGTAAATCTGGCATTCGGTAAGAAGACAAACGTTCATAGCAACAAGACAAGGAGCCAATATAACGAATTAATGTATGGCGTAAGAGAAAAAACGGAACGTTTAAACTTTGTGTCTTGATGTAACAGAATGAAAACAGCCATGTAGAAAATATTAACTGAAACACGATAATGGAAATGATGATAAATTACAGTAACTGTATATTTTTTTAGAATTACATACTTGCTTTGTTTCGTTCTTACTTGTTTGTTTGTTTGTTTGTCTTTCCCTCATCTTTCCATGGCTTCGTGCCGGCTTTCGCCTTGTTTCGTTTTGTTTTTATTTGTTTTGTCTTTGACTTTTTTGTGTTTTTTTGCTGATATATTAGTTTTGGATACTTTCTATCAAGGCACAAAGACCTACCTGTTTACGAGCGAATCTGTAGATAAGTCATACATAATAGGAAAAAAAAAAGACGTTGGCATGTTTTTATACACATGCGCATGCACGCACGCACGTATACACTACTACACAAACACACACGCACGCATTCGACACACATACACCACGCGCGCATCATACATATTCAGACACTGACACACACACGTATACAATCAAGCGCGCACACACATACACGCAAGCGCACAAATACTAAGGAAACGAGTCTTGCAAATTTAATGGTGGTGGTGCTTGTAACAACAGAAACTGAAAGCATTGTACTCTGGGTTTGGTTTTGGTTTGGTTTCGTTTCGTTTTGTTGTCTTTTTTTTTCTTTCTGTGTTATGTATCACGAATTTTCTACATGATATTTCTATTTGTACTACTTTTTCCAGGGACATCCCATCGCCGTAGTGCAGCGCCACTCTTTCTGTTAACCTAATGAATGTAGAGCTTGACACAGAGAGTGGATGTTTCTATGGAATTTACCATGAACAACTCCTTTGTTGCCCAAAGATCTTAAACATACGCTGAGCCGTACTGCATAAGGGACATCGGTTTACCGCCTCATCCGAAAAAATGTTGGTGTTGATGTTGTTGTTGTCATTTGTTGCTGTTGTTACTGCTGTTGTTGCTGTAGTTGCTATTGTTGCTGTTGCTTTTTTTTTCGCTGCCGTTGTTGTTGCTGTTGTCGCTGTTGCTGTTATTTTTTACTGTTGTTGCTGTTACTGTTGCTGTTGTTGTTGATGCCGCTGTTGTTGCTGTTGCTGTTACTGTTGTTTTAATGCCTTATGTGTACAATACCACTGACCTCGCTCTTTGTGAAGTATCATTTGGTAAGAGAGATTGAAACCTCGGTAGGGGAGGTAACCATCTTGGTGATCGGAGGAGAAGTGGACCCACACATCGCTGCTGTTGACAGGAATGGGGTTCGGATCTGTAGTGTTGCCTGTGTACGTGTTGAAGGCTCCGCCGAAAAGCTCCTTTCCTATGGAAAATAGAAGGAATGAGTTAATGAAGAAAATGCGGAAAAGAAATTGGTATCTTGATGTTGTGCTGACTGATGACATCGGCAAGTGGTGAGGTGTAGAGTATAAAGAGGACTGGCCCGCGTACAGAGCCTTGGGGGACCCCACATGCAGTTTACTGCTTAGAATTAGATGTTTTACCTTGACTTACTGAAAATGTCAAACAGTGTGACAAAAACCAAGACATCACTGAAAATAGTCAGACAGGTGTGCAAACCAGACATCACTGAAATAGTCAGACAGTGTGACAAACCAGACATCACTGAAAATTGTCAGACAGGTGTGACAAAACCAGACATCACTGAAAATTGTCAGACAGGTGTGACAAAAACAAGACATCACTGAAATAGTCAGACAGATGTGACAAAAACAAGACACACTGAAAATTGTCAGACAGTTGACAAAACCAGACATCATGAAATAGTCAGAAGGTGTGACAAAAACAAGACATCATCTAGGATTGGAATGTATGTGCCAGTCCAGAGAAGAGGACGGTGTGGTCAAGAATGTCAAAGGCTAAAAAAGAAAGAACTGGAAGAATAACTATATAAACATTCGGCCATGGTCAGTCACCTGAAAGCAACAAATCATTCATAATGTGAACGACAGCAGTTTTGGTGCTGTAGGCAGAACGATAAGCTGACTATAAATATCGTAAAGATTGTTGGCTGACAGATGATTATTGAGTTGTTTCGAAAGCACTTTCTCAAGGAGATTGGAATGGAAGGCAAGTTGGAAAAAGGCCGATACTTTTTAGAGTGCTAGGATAGAAATCATTCATTTTCAGCAGAGTTCTAACAACGGCTGTTTTGAGAGAATTTTGGACAAATCCAGTGAGGAGAGAGGTAGGTGTTGATGATATGCATTATGAATGGAAGAAGTTCAGAAAAAAAATTGTGAAATAAGAGAGGCAGGTATAGGATCGAGTTTACAAGACTTCAATGAAATTTCACTGACAATGCTGGCAATCAGGATTTCAGAAACTGGTTGAAATTCGGCGAGTGGAAGACCTGTGAATAGAGGATCAGGAAGAGATAAAAACAAAACAAAACAAAAAACAGGTTTCACCTAGCTTAGCTGGAAGATCGTTAACCTCGGAAGAGAAAAAAGTTTTTAAAAAAGCCTCTGGAAGATCTGGAGGACTGATGTTAGAGGAAGAATGGAAATGATTTGTAGTACCCAACAGATAAGCATGACAGGGAACTAACATTGTTTTAGTTGTTGATTTAAAGACATTGGTCGAGTAGTAGTCAGTTACAGCTTTCGAGATTATTTTTGTAACTCTTCACTTTTTCTCGAAAAATCTGTGAATGAACTTTAGCTTAGAGAACCCCTCTAGCGTTTGGCATGCTTGCAAACTTGTTAAGCTACCCTTATTTCTTTTGTACGAGGGTGCAGATGGGCAGTCAGGCAGAACGTGGGTGGTTGGGGCGCATGCTCATCTAGCAGCTGATGCAAAACTGAATTGTAGTGACCAGCAGGATCATGAGAAATCTGTAAAACAGGAAAGACCAGTACAATTCAGTCGAGACCGGATTTGACGTGATAGATTTCAGGTTGTGACGGGTCAGTTTTCGTTTCTGGCATTACAGATTCAGACAGATTAAGGAAGAATACATGGCAGGATGGTCCTGACGGATTGTTGGTCAGAAACTGATACTGATGCAACAGGTTCATTGATGTTGCAGACGATCAGCCAGTCAATAATATGGCCTTTTAATATATGCGTGTCCTGTGCAACAAGCTGAGAAAGCGAATGGTCAGACGAGACAGACACATCGTTTCTCTCCCAGTAATCTCGGTCATGAAAGTGCACATTGACTTCGCCAAGAATGACGAGTTTTCCTGATTTTAAAATATAGTGATAGAGAAGAGACTCAGTTTCATGATGAAACTTGGAAGGAATGAGTCCGTTTGTACAGCTGGAAGGAAGATGGTAAATGCACGAGAAAATTGCAGTTTGACCTGACATACGAAGAACAACTTCAGTGTTATCAAATGACACAGTAGAAAAGACAAATGAGTGGATGAAGGAAAGACACATCTTTATAAAAACAGCCATCCGCCACCAAGAAAGGCTGGAGGAAAGGAACGCAGTCTGTAACCAGAACGTGTGTGAGTTGTTTGATTTTTGGCTCATGGCCACTTGATTTCAGCCAGGTTTCTGTCAGAAAAAAAAAATCAAATCAAAAATGATTTCAAAATAAAGTTGGAGATGGAATCAGTTTTTCTTCACGACACACAAACTGAGCAAACACTATACATTTCAAAAACACAGAACAAGAGGCAGGGGAGGCAAATGTGGAAAGTTAAAGATCCAAAGCTGGAGACCCAGGTGGTGTTGGTATTAAAGGAATAGGCTACATTGCAAAAGTTCTTGTTTGAAAGGAGACGTGATCTTTTTCCCTTTTTTTTTCAACTGCGGTGGATGTTTAACAGATTGTCCAAATTGCAAACAGATGGAAAGGGTCGTGGTTCCAGATGACGCAAAGAAGCAGGCGTGATGTCACTGGGGTCAGTTGATGATGGGTCGTAAGGTCAGCAGTGTTTACCTGTGGATGAGACATTGTGGACAGCACGGATTTTGCGTGTGCCACCTCAACACGATTCGCGGCGAGGAAGATTTCGACCAATGTTCAGGTTTTCAAATGGATGACAAGGTCAGTGCCAAGGTTCAAATGCACCGGCACAGCCAGTGCCATCAGCTGGTCACAGGTGCACGAGTACTTAACATGACCTGTGCTTTGTAGCGTGGTGGGATGGAAGCGTTGACATCAGCGACTTCGCTGACAGTGTGATGCACGGAGCGACGTGTACATGGGCGAACGTGCACTCCAGGCGGTAACAGAAATGGTGGTGGGTCAAATGGCCAAACACCGAAAGCTTTGGAATAGAAAACTGAACAGTACCTTCAGATGTTGAGCCAGGTGGAAAGTGCAGGCAGACCACATGATAGACGAACACCTTGCACACAGGACATAGTCACACACTTAAACCAACTGGAACGTAGATAACGCACAATTCTTTATGAGACAGGAGGCTGTGCTGAACCACGTTCGCATTTCTACACATCACGCGCATGAACGTGCATTAACTCTTTGACTCCGCGCCTTGTCCACCAGAATCCCTCATTGGCAACCATGCTAGCAAAGCAAACATTTAACTGTTTGACTCCTTCATCCTATCCACCAGCTTCCTGCAGGAAAGCTAAAAGCAAAAACTCAACTCCTTGACTCCCTCAATCCTAGCCAAGGTGAGGGAGTCAAAGGGCTAAATTTCTGCAGTTGATGAATAGGGTGTAGGAGTCAAAGGGTTAAGTTTTTGCAGTTGATGAATAGGGTGTAGGAGTCAAAGGGTTAAGTTTTTGCAGTTGGTGGATAGGGTGTGGGAGTCAAAGGGTAAAGTTGGAAGATTTGATTGCTGGGTGCCACAAAACATTCAACATGCATAACAAATCATGGAGTGTGTGGTCTAGTGGTTCAGGCATCTGCCCCAGGCCGCCAGAAACCCGGGTTCGATCACAGCTCAGACAGGGAACGTTCTTGCCCCTGTGTCAGATTTAAATGTGCTCAAGTACGTACCAGAGTGATCATCTTTATACCAGTCTTCCCAATGAGACGATAAACAGAGGTCTGATGGGCAGCACGCACGTTGTGCATGTTACAGGTCCCACGGCAATAAGGAAATCATCATCATCATCATGTGCCCTGCCGCATGGCGTTGGCGATCATGGCCCTCCATACGAATCTATCTTTTGTCACTGCAGGTACATTCTCCCACCCTCTCTGTCTTCATCCAATCCGCAAGTCCGTCCAATATTTTCTCCCTGGTTCTACCCGGTGTTATTTTTCCCCTGTAGCTTTCCTGTTGTGATTAGGTGCTCAAACGTCTCTTACCTCATAAAATGTCCCATGAATGTTGCTTATCTTTTCTTAATGGCTACCTGTTGAACTGGCTCTCAGTTACAAAAAAGGTACTACTTACTGCGTAGCTTCATCGGCGATCCAGCCGACTTCTTCAGCGCATGCTGGGTTGAGAACTGGCTTGTTTTTCTTAATTTTCTTCAGTAATGTTCTTTTTGTGTTTGGCTCTTTCAAGAATGTCTCATTATTATTCTTTGCTGTCCATGGAACAATTAAACGTTCTTCTTTAAAACAACAAAGAATAGTCTCTGGCAAAAGTATGTCCCAAATTTGCTTTCATAAATAGAAATACATGCATACTGAAAACTAGGAGTAGCATGCTCTTCGACCGCATACCTTCTGCAGGAGAAACAACCGGAATTTCACAAGGCAAACCTACTGAGATGGGGGGGGGGGGGGGGGGGAGGGAGGACATACATAAAACATAAATGCAAATACAAAAAGACAATAATACACATGAAATCCATCACACAACACTCACCTTCCCCAAGAAGAACAAAATCGTGGCCATCCTCGAGGTACAGATCTAAAAACGTGAGTTGACGTAAGCGCCTGGCGGTGCCCGGATGTACCAGGTACACTCGCTGTTGATTGGATAAAGGCCCGGGTAGTGTTTTGACGTGATCAGTCCTGTTTCCGCTGTCAGGGTGTCACTGGCGTTACATATTTCTGGCACAAAGATGGGGAAATCGACATGTGTTAGGATTGTTATTACTTTACTATTGCTACCATCTCTGAGGGTGTGGGAGTGTGGGTGAAAGTTGTTGTACAATGTGGTTGTTGTACGTGTATAGGTGTGTGTGTGTGTGTGTGTGTGTGTGTGTGTGTGTGTGTGTGTGTGTTTGTGTGTGTGTGTGTGTGTGTGTGTTTGTGTGTGTGTGTGTGTGTGTGTGTGTGTGTGTGTGTGTGTGTGTGTGTGCGCGTCTGTGTCTGTGTACATAAATTTATAATTGAGTGTGTGTATTCATGTGTGAATATAAGTTGTCCTGGACCAACAAGCTACACACAACCACACACACACACACACACACACACACACACACACACACACAACACACACACACACACACACACACGCACACACACACACACAGAGTTTTACCTCCCCCCCCCCTTGAAACAGTTGTTTTCTAGATCATCTTTTCTCAAGATCAGAATTGACTCTTTTCATATATCCTCTTCATTCCTCCTCTATCCCCCGGCCCACTTTTTGTTGTTGCTGTTGTCTAAAATCACTTTAGTGAATAGACATTAAATCAAAGACCACACACACACACACACACACACACATACACACACACACAGACACACAAACGCACACACATACACACACACACACACACACACACGCACACACACACACACACACACGCATCTAAACCACTGGCCTGCTCGCTGCTATCCTGAACGTTTCTGTCACTCTGGTAGTATCAGCTTTGTGTTTTATAAGTCTCTTCCTCCCCCCCCCCCCACACCCCCATTTCAGGATCTTGCCAGTTTTTGAGCAAGCTCATCGAGTCTACCAGACAATTGCTGGCAGGTTTGGGTGGAGCCCATATGGAATCACCAAATGAGATAAATCCATCTTGATCCCTCATGAAGGGGTCATCATCATCATCAGTCCCGTAGTCTGGTCTTCATACGGCCCGATGGCGTTTACAATTTTGGTTTTCACTTCCTTATTGGTTATATGATCTTTGTACGAGATACCAAGGAGTTTGTGGAAGCATCTCATCTCCATTGCCTGTATCCTTCTTTCAATGTCTGCTGTTATGGTCCATGTTTCACATGCATACAAAAATATTGACATGACCAGGAAACGCATCAGTCCGATCTTGGAGCCGATAGCGATATTCTTGTCGTTCCAGATGACTTTTAGCTTGGTCATTGCAGCTGTGGTCTGGGAAATCCTGGAAAGTATTTCGGGCTTGGATCCTTCATCTGATACTGTAGCTCTCAGATATTTAAAGCTATGGACGGTCTCAAGTTTCTTGTTGTCTATGGTAATGTCGGTGCTGATGCCATTGGGTGGGGAGTACTAAAACAAAAGCAACCAAACCTTGGACAAAAGCTCGTGAAGATCATTCATCTCAAAAATACTTAACCCTTTGACTCCAGTACCCTGTCCATCAGCAACCTGCATTGTCAACCTTGCCAGCAAAGCAAAAACTTAACCTTTTGACTTCCTCACTCTATCCACCAGCATCTTGCAGGAGCTCCCTCACCATATCCACCAGCTTCGTACAGGAAGCTGGTGGATAGGGTGAGGGAGTCAAAAGGTTAACTTTTTGCAGTTGGTGGATAGGGTGCGGTAGTCAAAAGGTTAACAACACCACGTCATACCTCGAGGTAAAATTTGGTAAGCGATCAGGAAGCCAGCGTCGGTGTCGGAGTCATCAGAAACGAAATGAACCCACACAGAGCTAGAAGGAATCATCGTCTCCCTGCGCTCCCTGAGGTGCCCAAACAACGTCAGTATCTTACTCTCAGGAAGACCCGCCCTCCGGCCGATGCCGACAGTGACGTGGTCGTACACCTCGGTGCTAAAATGACGCACTGTCAGCCGGATGACGCTCTGGTCTGGAGCTCTGACGAACCACCAGCATTCCTGCAGGGATTCAATTCAAATTCAATTCAACAACCATTTATTACCTAACGCTATACTGGAAAAAAAAACCTGCACTCGTTTCGTTTGTTGTTATTTCTTTTAACGTTTATTCATATCTATTATGTGCTTTTAGACGAAACAATGTAATACTCAAACTGAAGTAAAAATAAATGACTAATAAATGTATTGATAATAACTAAATAAGTAATTAAATAAATGAATAAATGAATAGATAGATAGACAGACAGACAGACAGACAGACAGACAGATAGATAGATAGATAGACAGACAGACAGACAGACAGATAGATAGATAGATAGATAGACAGACAGACAGAAGACAGACAGACAGACAGATAGACAGACAGACAGACAGACAGACAGATAGACAGATAGATAGATAGATAGATAGACAGACAGACAGACAGACAGATATATAGATAGACAGACAGACAGACAGACAGATAGATAGATAGACAGACAGACAGACAGACAGATAGATAGATAGATAGATAGATAGATAGACAGACAGACAGATAGATAGACAGACAGACAGACAGACAGACAGACAGACAGATAGATAGATAGATAGATAGACAGATAGATAGATAGATAGATAGATAGATAGACAGATGCAGACATAAATACGGACATTGAAATACAGACATTAATAAATAATCCACATCCATTTACTCCATATATGTTTATACACATGCATATTTACATTTGATATTGTAGTCTTGCTTGACTGGGGTCCAAAGGCCTATGTCAGTTAAGATTTCTGAGTTCTGAGTGCTGATGGCTAATTTACATATAAAACTACTTCAGAAAGTAGCCAGCGGGATGGAAAGTTCAAACTGGCATGATGCTGCTTTGTTTCAGCTGGAAGATTCCAAGTTGATTGCTCTTACCTACCCCGTGGAGATGCCGGAGGTTATTTCAGTACAAATAGTATCCCTGCGTTCTCGAAATTCTTGCTAGAAATTTCCTGCTTTCTGTCACTCTCTTTGTTTCTACCTTGTTCCTTTGCTTTCTGTCATTTCTTCCAATCATTTGCTGGTCCATTCACCTGTATGTGTTCTATAAAGCTTTACTTACTTTCTCTGAGGATTGATAATTGGGTTCATGTGTTAAGTGCTTTTGGCTCAAATAAAATGTGAAGTGCAGAAGCAGTTTTAGGTATTTTAGGACCGTTTATATATGTTTTAGTGTCCTTAGTTATGTTTTTAGTTAGGGCACCAGGTAGACCCAGGGAAAGAATGCTGGACGGACTTGCAGAGTGGCTGGGGATGAGGAGGGTGGGGGAGATGCTAGGGGCAACGAGAGATAGAGATGGATGGAAGTCCATGGTCGCCAATGCCATGCGGCAGGGCACTGATGATGAGTTATGTTTTTATTCAGATTTCATTTTTAAAACCCCTGTGTGATAAATTGGATGGAATGGTCAACGCCAGGGGTATATTCTTAGATTATGTGCGTGAATGCGTTGATATGTGTACTTGATTTTCTTTTCCAAGTGTTTTTTTTCCTCTCCAATGAGATATGGTGTACATTTTGAGAAGGTTATAGCCCTGATATGGCCCTGGTAGTCGGCTGGGCTTGGCTGGATTTAAACAACAACAACAACAACAATAGCAATAACAATAGCAATAACAATAGCCCTTACCTGGTTGTTGGAGTAGTGACCGGTGTCCAGGTAGCCAGGAGAGGTGATGTTGCCACTCAGGTCAGTCAGAGTACCACCACACGTGTAGTTTTTCACTGCTGGAAACGTGGCGTCTGTTCAGACACAATGACAACTGGATCAACAGGATTCATACCAACCATTAAAGCCCCGACAACCATTGTGATGATGTCCTTGTGAATGCATTAAGGGAACGTTTTTGTTTCTTTGCTGTTTTTTTATAGCGCACACACAATTATCGATTATCCAAAAGTCTGATGATGTTCTTGTGAATGCATTAAGGGAGCTGCTTTTTGTTGTTGTTTGTGTGTTTGTTTTTTTCTGTTTGTTTTTTGTGGAGTTTGTTTGTTTGCTTGTTTGTTTGTTTGTTTTACTATCGTACACTCACGCACACGCAAGATCGATGATCTTAAAGTCTGATGATGTTCTTGTGAGTGCATTAAGGGAACTGTTTTTTTGTTGTTTTTGTTTTGTTTTGGTTTGGTTTGGTTGTTGTTGTTTCTGTTTTATTTGTTTGTTTGTTTGTTTGTTTGTTTGTTTGTTTGTTCGTGTTCATTTATTATCGCACATGCACTCACACACAAGATCGATTATCTAAAATTCTGATGATGTTCTTGTGAGTACATTAAGGGAACTTTTCCTCTATACTATCGTATACGCACACACACAAAAGATCGATTATTTAAAAGCGCTTATGTAAATTGAAGACGTTAATTGAAATAATGAACGAAAAAACACAAGACATTTGACGTCACAGAAATGAACGAGCGCTTTCAACTTGTACCATTTTACCATTCTCTTCCGCCTCCCCCTCCCCCTGTGGATAAGTTGACCAGACAGCAGAACACATCCTCCAGGACTGCGAGAGCTACCGGTCACTGAGGGAGGAGAACTGACCGACACCCCTGAGCTTGTGGGAGAAGCTGTACAGGTCCGTGCATGTCCCTCTTGCAGAAAAGTTGACCAGACAGCAGAACACATCCTCCAGAACTGCGAGAGCTACCGCAAACTGAAGCTGGCGCCCTCCCAACCTGTCCCTGCGGCCAAGAAGACCAAACCACGGAGCATATACTCCAAAGATGTCCCCTTCACCAGGTGGCAAGACAGGACGTGTGGCCGACAGACACTCCGCTGACAACCAAACTCCATGGCTGCAGACAGGAGCTGGAAAAGACGGCTGCATTCATCACCCGGATTCAGCTGATTGTGTAGCAGCGTACGCCAAGAAGAAGAAGAAGAAGAAGACTGAGGGAGAAGATTTGACCGCCAACCCTGGGCCTGTGGAAGAAGCTGTACAGCCTTGTGGATGTCCCTCTTGTGGAGAAGTTGACCAGACAACAGAACACAGCCTCCAGGACTGCGAGAACTATGCGTCGCTAAGGTAGGAAATCTGTCCGGCACCCTGAGCCAGCGGGAAAAGCTGTGCAGGCCTGTGGATGCGCCACATATGACGACCTGTTTCATCTTTGAGACTAAATTCCAAACGTGATGGCGAACGAGAAGAAGAAACAGGACAGTAATAGCACCGCACACAATCATACAAATTTACTTCGGGTTGAAATGTTGCCGTCATCGATTTGTCATCCATGTTGTATGAATCCTTTGACTCCCAGCTCCCTATCCACCATACACAAACATACGCACGAACACACACGAGGCATATCTGGCATTTTTCTCATGCCGGGACGCTACGTTTGAGAGAGAGAGAGAGAGAGAGAAGAAAGAGAGAGAGAGAGAGAGAGAGAGAGACAGACAGACAGACAGAGACAGACAGGCAGACAAGACAAACAGGCAGACAGGACAGACAGAGATAGAAACGCACCACAGACACACACACATACAGACACACACACACACACACACACACACACACACACACACACACACACACACACAGAGTAAAACAGAGAGAGAGGAGAGGGGAGAGGAGAGGAGAGAGAGAAGAGAGAGACAGAGAGAGAGAGAGAGAGAGGAATGACAGGCAAAGAGAGATCGAAAAATGGCATCTCGGTGAGGAGGGGAGGCAACTTTACTCACCTTCTTGTGACTGATGAAAACTGAGGACAATTTTGTTTTCGTAGTTGTCGTTCCTGGCCTCAGGTCACAAACAGTGTGGTGCCATAGCAACAAGTGGGGGCGGTGTCTTACTGCCGTGTACAGCCTTCTCTGGGGCCCTCCCTTCCCCTCCGTTGAAATCTGAAAGTATATAGAATAGAGAATATTAACCTTTGACTCCGCCATTCTATCCACAGGCTTCCTGTATTATCAGTCATGACAACAGACCAAAAAGTTTCATAATCATTATAATAATGATAAAAGTGATAAAAATCATAATAGTAGTGATAATAAAATAATAATGATAATAATAATAATGATAATAATAATGATAATAGTATAAAGATGATGAAGAAGAAGTTGATGATGATGATGAAGAAGAAGATGATGATGATGAAGAAACTTTAATATATCAAAGTTATTATTACAATAGTAATAAAAATGATGATGATTTGATGATAATGATGATACCACTATATACTGATGATGATGATGATGTTGATGTGATGCTGATGACGATACTACTACTACTACTAACTACTACTACTATAATACTACTACTACAACTACCACCACAAATAATAACGATAATGATGATGATGGTGGTGATGATGATGATGATGATGATGATGACATATAAGAGAGAAGAAGAAGAAGAGAGAGAGAAGAAGTACACACAATATATATATATATATATACTACTACTACACAAACTACACACACAATAATATGATAATATATATATGTGTGTATATATAGTATAAATAATATATATAATATATAATTTATACATACCACACACACACACACAAATTTATATATATATATATATTATATATATATATATATAATATCACAAGATTCCGTGAAGCAAGCTTCTAAGCACTTGTCACTTGACAGAACGAAAATGTAAATCAGCAATAAATCAAGGATATAAGAGTGATATGACATAGAACAGGAAACAAAAACAACACTTTTGAACAGGTATGACATAAACAAAAAATGTTCTTTTATGAAGGAATATGAATACACTAACACACAGACAAACCCAATCACTCCCTCACAGAGTGCACTAGCTTACTTAAGGATGACAAATACCTCGACCAAAAATAAACTGCTGTGATTTACCACGTCATGTGATTGAGATGTCGGTGATTGCATGGAAGAAACTGTCAGGACGCTGGGCACCAGAGTCAAAGAATGAATCACCCTCTTTTAGCGCTATTCTTCAAAGTAGTTTGGAGTCACTGCGCTTTATATAGTTACAATACATAGTGTTTAATACTTACAGAAGAACTGATATATCAGCAGCAGCAGCAGCAGCATCAATTCATCGTCACGTTCACACACACACACACACACACACACACACACACACACACACACACACACACACACACACACACACATACACACACACACACACACATACATACATACACACACACACACACACACACACACATACACACACACACGCATATATATATATATATATGTCTATATACATACATACATACATACATACATACATACATACATACATGCATCATACATACATACATACATACATACATACACACATACCTATACATATGTATAAAGTTAATGTTGATAAAGATCCCCCCTCTCTCTCTTTCTCTTTCTCTCTCTCTCTCTGTCTCTCTCTCTCTCTTTCTCTCTCTCTCTCTTTCTTTCTTTCTCTCTCTGTCTCCCTTTCTCTCTCTCTCTCTCTCTCTCTCTCTCTCTCTCAGAGAATAGCAAGGACTAACTGTAGGACAGGTCCAATAGGATCTAAGGCTACTATCCCTGAATAACAAAGTGTTCTATCTTTAAGTCTGAAGTTGCCCCCCCCCCCCCCCATCTCTCTCTCACTCTCTTTCATAACATCTCGTATTAGCAGTTCTATTTTCTTTTCTCTCTTTCTTTCTTTCTCGTTTGATTTTTTCTTTGTTTGTCTGTTTGTTTGTGTTTGTTTGTTTGTTTGTTTGTCCCACTGAATAAAATATGTGGTGTGATAAATGAAAATCTATTCTTGTTCTTGTTCTCTCTCTGTCTCTGTGTCTCTCTGCTCTGTGTTCTCTCTGTGTGTCTCTCTCTGTGTGTGTGTGTGTGTCTCTCTCTCTCTCTCTCTCTGTTATTGTGTAATCTAGTTTTTAATACTAATCTAGTTTTTATGTATTCTGTTTCTCTTCTTTAGAACTCATCCCCAGACTCTCAAAAACGCCTGGCAATAGAAACTTTCAAAAAACATTGCCTGTCCTATCTCGCCCACAAGCGCAATCTAAACAATCGTGTTACATATCTGCATACTTATCTAAAATCAGTCAAGTCTACTTCATGTTAACAAATATCACTGTGATATAAATATTATCATGCAGAATGGCATCCAGTAGTCATGACCTGTATGCGTCCTGGCCCCCTTAGAATTCTTTGTGGAGAACCGCATTGAGAAGCCATGAAGGTACTTGAGCATTTCAGGGAGTTCTTTGGGACATCTGCCTATAACCCCTGAGATAGTTCTCGATTGGTGGGGGGGGGGGGGGGGGGGGGAGAGAAACAGGATCCTCAAAGGTAATGCCAGAAACACATGTAAAGATTTCTGGCTGGATCTGGTCGAGGAGAAATGAAGGAGAAAAATGGTGACAACAGAAAGGCCTCCAGAAGTCATGACCTGGATGCAGCCTGGCCCCCTTAGAGTTGTAGAGAGTTAAAGGCCAAAACACTTGTTTTGAGTGGGGTTTCTTTTCTGGGGTCCGTCTGCTGTCTAGTTTTCTCAAGCGTTTCTTGATGATGATGATGATCATCATCATCATGTGCCCTGCCGCATGGCGTTGGCAATCATAGCCCTCCATATGAATCTATCCCTTGTCGCTGCAAGTACATCTCCCACCCTCTCTATCCTCAGCCACCCTGCAAGTCCGTCCAATATTTTCTCCCTGGGTCCACTTGGTGTTCTCTTTCCCTTCAGCTTTCCTGTTGTGACCCAGTGCTCTAATTCCCTTTCTTCATAAAATGGTCTATAAATGTGCTTGTCTTTTCCTAATCTTCTTTATCAATGATCTTTTTGTGTCTGCCTCCATCAAGACTGTCTCGTTATTTTTGTTTTTTATTGTTGTTTTTTGTTTGTTTGTTTTGGTTTTTGTTTTTGTGTTTTTGTTTATTTGTTTTCTTCTTTTTTTCTGTCCATAGAACTCTCAAAATTCTTATTAGAAACCACAATTTCTGCCTCAATCTTGTTCTGGCTTTCCGTGTTGTCTGTCCACGCCTCACAACCGTACAACAAGTATCGGTTCTATTTTAACCTTCAAGAACTCTTTTCCTGATGTTAATTGATAGGCATTTGTTGGTAAGAATGCTTTTCATCTTGAATGCTGCTCTGGATTGGCCGTATCTGCAGGTTATTTATGATGTGCATCTTCGTCTGGTGATATGCCGTTTCCAGATATTTAGACTTATCAACCTGTCTCAAAGTTGTGCCATTTGATGTTGTTTTGCACAGGGGATTTCATGTTTTTTACTGATTACCATGACTTCAGTCTTCTTGCTATTTCGTTTCTTGATACCATTATCATAATCATTATTGATGTCCTTGTTATTGTTGCTATTATTGCCGGGTGAAAAAGAAGTCTTATGGTGATGTGTTCATATGATGGTGTTGGTGGTGGCGTGATTCATCAGTTGTTCGCAGCACAAATTCCTGTCATGGATGAGTGAATATATATATTTAGGAGGAGTCGAACACACACGGTTCACCTTCATCAACAAACAGTCTGCAGACCTGTTGAAGCTTCACTCATCTTGTATGTGCAATTCAGTTCAATTCAATTCATTCAATTCAAATTCAGCAACCATTTATCGTCTGATTTGCTAATTTTGTACTGGCATTCGATCACCAATTCAATTTGTTATATCATTACAGTACTTTTATGTTTGCGTGTGCTTGTGTGTGCGTGTGTGTTGTGTGTGTGTGTGTGTGTGTGCGTGCGTGCGTGCGTGCGTGTGGTGTGTGTGTGTGTGCGCGCGCGCGTGTGTGTATGGTGGTAAAAGGTTTCGTTTACGTATTACAGGGAAGTAACTCTGTCAAAGTAACTAACCGAGAGATGGTAGGGATTGTCTCCCCACAATGCTGTTAAAAAGTTACGACCTGAATGTTGAGGTTCGTTAGATTGACATAGATTTTCTGTTTGTTTAAAAGGTCTTCGAGCGGCGGAATTGAACCATGGTTTCCTGGTAATTGCGTCTTGGGCTAGCATCCTTAGAATGCGGCCATGTGCACGAGTTCCAACACTCTGGGGCATCTGCCTTTCGGGAATGCAACCCTCTTGTGACAGGCTGAGCATTGGTTGCTCCTTAGTCTCTATGGCAACTGAGCTCATGACAGGCTGTTTTCTGCAGACTATATTGTAAGCCATGTCTTGTAACCTTTCTTGGAGGAACTAGCTTTCTTTGTCGTCATCGTCGTTGTTGCCATCTATATGACTTCATTGTGCTTCGTGTGTGGGAACATTAAGACAAATATTCACTTTGTGTTTGATTTGTTAACTACTCAACGTAAGATTTAGCATCGGTGGAAAGACATTTGTTTAAAAAATTAATATTAGAATTATTTTTTTTGATGTGGGAACGTTGAATTGGGGCATGGATTTTAATTTTCAATAAACGTAGTAACTTCATCTCGCTAGTTCTGTGTTTTTTCACATTGTGTTCAGGAAGTGAAAGAGAGCAAAAGGCATGCACTACAGATCACAAAATTGTATTTACTCCCACACTGCTGCTGCTTCTTCTTATGCACGCTAGAACTTCTGTGGGCACTCCCTATTTAAGCATAAAAATTCATGATAACCTACCTACCTAGCAGAGGGAGTGGATTTTTTGCATATATGACCATTCTTTATCCCGCCTTAAAAGCAGCTAGCTATATATCATCTTTCGGAATGTAGGGAGAAACTTTGGAAGAAATACAGTTGAATGATCTGAAAGACAAAAATAAGAGTTTTGTGAGGAAAAGAGAGCGTGACAAGAAAAAAAAGAACTAACTATTTTAAAGAAAACTAGACAGCTCCTGTGGTTCCTAAACAAGAGGGGAGGGGGCTTTATTTCTGCCCTTCACAGTATTCCACATCAGGACTTCCACACTGCTCTCTGTCTCTGTCGCTGTCTCTGTCTCTGTCTCTCTTTCTTTTTTTCTTTTCTTTCTTTCTTTCTCTCTCTCTCTCTCTCTCAATTTCTGTTTCATTCACTCTCTTTTTCTTTCTCTCTCTCTTTCTTTCTCTCTCTCTTTCTCTTTCTTTCTTTTTCTTTCTTTTTTTGTTTCTTTCTCTCTTTCCCTTTCTCTCTTTCTTTCTCTCTCTCTCTCCCTCTATCTCTCTCTCTTTCTTTCTCTCTTTCTTTGCTCTCTCTCTCTCCCTTTGTCTCTCCCTATCTCTGTCTGTCTGTCTCTCCTTATCTCTGTCTGTCTGTCTCTCTGTCTCTCTCTGTCTCTGTCTCTGTCTGTCTCCCCCCCCCCCTCTCTCTGTGTGACTCTATCTCGCTGTCTGTCTGTATGTCTATCTATCTGTCTGTCTCTTCTGTCTGTCTGTCTGTCTTCTCTCTCTCTGTGTCTCTGTCTCTCTCAGTCCCTCTCTGTCTCTGTCTCTCTCTGTCTCTCTGTCTGTCTGTCTGTCTGTCGTCTTCTGTGATTGTTTTGTAATAGTCATTTCCTACATACATTTCTTCCACTCTTGGAGTTAAGTTTCTCCCATACACTGTATTCATTTGCCTGCTGTGCGTGTGAATATCTGTGCAAGTGGGTGCACGCGTACCAGTGTGCCTGCGTAATGTGTATGCATGTGTATATGTACATATGTACGTACATATGTACATATGTATGTATGTGTGTATATATGTATGTATGTATGTATGTATGTATGTATGTATGTATGTATATATTGAGAAGGTAAGCACGGTCTTTTATTAAGACCCTGCATGCATCTGTCTCTCTCCGTGCATATGCATGTTGGTGTGCGTGCGCGCATGTGTGTGTGTATGTATGTATGTGTGCGTGGTGTGTTCGCGCGCGCACACGTGTGTATGAAGTGTCTGTGTATGTTTGTGTACATGTAGGTTTGTGTGTGTGTTTGAGTATGTATGTGTGTGACAGATGGACAAACAGACAGATAGAAAAGCAGACAGACAGACAGACTGATAACAGAGACAAACAGATAGGCGGATAGCTAGAGAGACGGAGAGACAGAAAGACAGACGTAGGGACAAATGGACAGATACACAGATGGATAGACAGACAGACAGACACGTACAGAAAAGAGATAAAACAACTCCAAAGAAACAAAACTGTCTTACCTGAAGCTGTTCAACCCCATGGACATAGCCAGCCGCTCAAAAGACACTTTGATGTTAGGCCCGTCAGGAACCCTAACTCTCCACAAACACGTCACAAACTCTTCACTGCTGGAGACTGGAAAACGTTCGGCGTCAGGAAACTGCAGTGTACCGGAAGTCCCAAACAGGTCGTAGAGACAGTCTTCGTCTGGAATGAGAAACTGTCCACTTGTCGTGGCCGTTCTGTTGGACAGCTCTAGAGTACATTCGGTTGAATTGTCTGAAGAAGAATCTGCTCCATATTTGATAACAGATAATTCTTTCCCTCTCCTTTGTCAGTCTTGTTTGTTAGATCCGTGGAATTAATTGCCTCAACAGAGTTCCTGAAGTGGTTTGTCCAGTTTCTGTTTCTTCTGAGTCCGAGTTTGAAGTCTGCAATGTTTCGTGCACGTTCTTCAGTTTAGTGATCTGTAAAAGTTGTGTCTTTCGTCGCTTTCAGTTGATTCATTACCGCTTTGTCTGTTCGTTGTGTTGTTGATTTGGTATCATTAAATTTACTTGTCCTTACAGTGACAATGCTTTGTAAAGTTACTAGCACTGTTGTTAAATGCTGATGAGTTTAAAATGGATGAACTATTTCAGTGCATTTTTTTCTGAAGAACTTGTGTTTAAGTGTTGAAAAGTTCGACCTGTCTGAACAAAACTTGTGGCATTATGTTGGGTATCTTGAGTAGGTTGGATAGACAGTCCTTGGGGTGGAAACCTTGAAATGTATGTCCAGTGCGGTTTGAATCTTTGAAAACTTGTTGTTGATGTTGGGAAGTTTGGTTGACAGAAGACAACGAATCTTTGTCGATGTCTGCGGCGGTATGAAAGCTGATCGTTTTCCCTGCAGGTGTGGTTGTTGTTACGTTAGAAGTATCAAGCAAATCTATACTTGGAGACGGGGTGAGATCAGCTTTACTTTCATTCTTCGCATTTTTGATTTCATTTTTGATTGAAACAAACGTATTTACCGCTAAGGTATGGTTCTGTTGGTTGTTTGATGCAGGAAGGAGGGTCGTAAACATTCTCGCCAAAACTTCGCAAAATCAACAGACTCTGGAACGTTTCTGTTTTGGGAGTGTCTGAATAATCCACTGGTCCAGAACTCTGGAACTCTCGTTCTGATGATAATACCATTGTCTGCGACTTGTAGACAGGTTTCGAGAAACGTTTTCTTCTGGACCCAGGAGTTTTGTCATAATCAAAACCAGATGGCGAGAAACGGTTACAGTTGGTGTGCCAGTCCCACAGGAATCAGGTTGGTTGTTCCAGTGGTGATGTTGACGGTGTCCATGTCCTTTCAATCAATGACATTGTAGTTGTTGAAGTGGAATGGGTCCAGCGTTCTGCAGGATACCGTTGTGATAAGAACCATGGCCTGTGCTGTCTTTGGTTGTCCATGTAAACCTGTTAGAGGACCGGGGCCAAGTGCCGACTGGAGTGTTCAACACTGGTTTGAGGCTGGTTTGCTGGTATCCTGAACATAGCATGAAATTGGCATTCAATACAGGGTATAGACAAAACTCCTTGCTTTCGTTTTCTTTTCTTTTTTTTTTTTTTGTTTTTGTTTTTGTTTTTTGTTTCTTGTTGTTGTTGTTGTTTTCGTCAAGTGTAATGTATCATAGTGATTGAAAATACGTATAATATAAATATCATGATTTGAAAAAAGAAGTTAAAAAAGGAGTGGAAAGAATTGAAAGCCCGTGTTGACTACCCTATTTGCTGGTTTCCTTTTCCCAACTGTAAACAGAGTCCTACAAGATTCAGTTTCAATTTCATTCAGTTAAACAACCGTTTACATGTAAATGAATTAATGTTGTACTGGCTCTGTATCAGTCGATCTGCCAGTAATATCTGGATGACACTTCTGAACTGACGTGAAACAATGTACTCATAAGACTAGTCTTAAAACACAAGAAACGGGGGACTATCACTTCTGTGACATACACAAAGTTGATAGGTGTCATGAATGTTTGTAAAGTCATGCCCTGTCATCTCATTAATGTTATGAATGTATAAGATCATGCACTGTTGTATAAGTGCAAAGGAAGCAATAGGACTTACCTCCCTTAAAACGGTCACTTTTTTTATTTATTTATTTTTTAAAACTTATCACATAGGAGAGGAAAAGATGTTCGGTTTGTTCGATTTTCTGAACGAACTGGAGGAGTGAACAACAGCGAGTCGGTCATTCTGGCCAATGAGGAAAAAATGCATGGAGATTTTATGAGAATAGTAACCACGAGAATGATGGTCTTGAGATGATTACCTGCTTTGGGAGCATACATTCAAGACCTTTCTTGAGGAGGACCTAACACTAGCGGAACACTCTGGAGGGTCACCCAGGACCTTTCTGTATCCCCATTTTTTCTATGTTTTCTTCACAGCAGTGTATCGCCTCAAAGATTTCTGTTTCATTTATCTTATTTAGACCAGATAGTCAATCCTGTCGATAAGCGGTTTTTTTCCTGTTTGTTTGTTATTGTTTGTGTTTGTTTGCTATGGTTGAAGGGTGACAACCTGCTTTCCCTCTCTTTGGACTGAAACAAGTACAGCAGTACTCGTCAAAACAATGTATCCCTTGCAGCCATTTTCTTCTCACATTATGAGATGGACTGTCTGTTTCATTTATGTCGCGAGCGGGGATCGAAGTCGAGACAAACAATCTTGGACTAGAAATGGATTTAGAATTGTTTGTTCCGGAAGAATTTATCGCATTTTGGATATTTTCGTAATAAGGCTGTTCACAGTCAACACACAAAATAGGAACAAGATTGAGGCAGCTGAAATGCAGTTTCTAAGAAAATGTTAAGAGTTCCATGGACAGCAAAGAAAACAAACAAGACAGTCTTGACAGAGGCAAAGACAAACAGAACATTAATGAAGAAGAACAAGACAAGAAAGCAACATTTATAGGACACTTTATGAGGCAAGGTAAATTAGAGCACCTAGTAACAACAGAAAAGCTGGTGGGGAAAAGTGCACCCAGGGAGGAATATTGGACGGATTGTGGAGTGGATGAAGACAAAAGGGTGGGAGATATACTTGCAGAGACAAAAGATAGATTCGTACGAAGAGTCATGATCGCCAACACTATGCAGCAGGGCAAGTGATGATAATGCATGTTCTACCCAAATCTGCTAGCAATTACCCGGATCTTCAGAAGCCCACACAAAGCACAAGTCACCTTTGAGGCCTTGAAATGGGAATGAAGTTGTGACCAATGACACGCTGAGCCGACACAGAGAAAGATCGATACAGTAAGATGAACAGAAAACTGACTGATCTATTCATGTTGCTGAGGGGTATGGAAGTTGAGACGTCAAAGGTTGATTCAGGTGGATAACTACGATTCCATCTCCTGGAAGGATTCTAAATATTAGAACCATTCTGAGTATTTTTGCAAAACGTGTGTAAAATTGAAACAATTTTAATGTTCAGAATGCTTCTTGGAAATAAAATTTGTAGTGTGCACATGTGTCCTGGAGATATCTCAGCGTAATCTCTGATTCAAAGTTACTGCACAATTCAAGGAATAGAAACCAGAAAAACTTGAACACGTAATGAGAGCGTGTATTTAACTGACGAAACTATTCAGGCGCTGCTTCTTATTTGTGTCCCCTTAACAAAGGTCAGTTCGGAGTAAATTGTCGCCTTTGCCGTTTCGCTAATTAACCTTTTCACTCCCGCACTCTATCCTCCAGGTGCAAAAAAATTAACCCTTTTACTCCCTCACCCTGTCCACCGCTTCCTCAGGAAGCTGATGGATAGGGTGAGGGAGTGAAAGGGTTAAGTTTTTGCCTTGTTGTCATGGCTGACATGATGCTGGCGGACAGGGTGAAGACGTCAAGGGTTAAATACGAGTTAATATTCTGTTTTCGTGTTTTTGATTTCATTTCATCGTAACATGATGCATAAACAGTCAGTAAGTTTTTCTATAAGAACACTGTTAGTATTAATGATTCTGTTTAAGCGATATTAAACGAAGACTTTGTTATTCTATAAAAGCAATACTTAAAAGTCTTTGTCACTGACTTTGTTATTCTAAAAAGCAATACTTAAAAGTCTTTGTCACTGACTTTGTTATTCTATAAAAGCAATACTTAAAAGTCTTTGTCACTGACTTTGTTATTCTATAAAAGCAATACTTAAAAGTCTTTGTCACTGACTTTGTTATTCTATAAAAGCAATACTTAAAAGTCTTTGTCACTGACTTTGTTATTCTATAAAAGCAATACTTAAAAGTCTTTGTCACTGACTTTGTTATTCTATAAAAGCAATACTTAAAAGTCTTTGTCACTGACTTTGTTATTCTATAAAAGCAATACTTAAAAGTCTTTGTCACTGACTTTGTTATTCTATAAAAGCAATACTTAAAAGTCTTTGTCACTGACTTTGTTATTCTATAAAAGCAATACTTAAAAGTCTTTGTCACTGACTTTGTTATTCTATAAAAGCAATACTTAAAAGTCTTTGTCACTGACTTTGTTATTCTATAAAAGCAATACTTAAAAGTCTTTGTCACTGACTTTGTTATTCTATAAAAGCAATACTTAAAAGTCTTTGTCACTGACTTTGTTATTCTATAAAAGCAATACTTAAAAGTCTTTGTCACTGACTTTGTTATTCTATAAAAGCAATACTTAAAAGTCTGTGTCACTTTTTAATCTTTTTTATACACATCTTGCCACAAAATATCACTTACAGGAATGCAGTGCGAAACTGACGTCAAACTTGCACGCCTTTAGAGCGAAATGGCAGCCAAATTTCCCATTAATAACAACCAAAACTTGATAATACTTACTTGAAATGGTCGCCATATTTACCACTGACAACAACCAAAATTTGTTTACTTGAAATGGCCGCCATATTCATCATTAATAACAACCGAAACGTGATACTATATACTTGAAATGGCCGCCATCTTTACCAGTAATAACAACTGAACCTTGTTTACTTGAAATGGCCGCCATATTAACCATTAATAAAAACAAAACAAAAATGAAATTATTGACTTGAAATGGCTGCCATACTTACCATTAATAACAACTAAAACCTGATACTGTTTACTTGAAATGGCCACCATATTCACCTTTAATAATAACCAAAACTTGACACTACTTACTTGAAATGGTCACCATATTTACCGTTGACTACGACCAAAATTTGAAATTATTTACTTGAAATGATCGATGTATTTACCATTGGTAACAACCAAAACTTGATACTGTTTATTTGAAGTGGTCGCCACATTTGCCATTAATAACAATCAAAATTTGATACTGTTTACTTGAAATGGCCGCCATATTTACCATTCATAACAATCAAAACTTCATGCTACTTACTTGAAATGGCCGCCATATTTACCATTAATAAAAACCAAAATTTGATATTGTTTACATGAAATGACCGTCACATTTACCATTAATAACAACCAAAACTTGATACTGTTTGCTTAAGATGGTCGCTGATACTGTTTACTTATATATACAATACACGTATTATCAATGCACGTAATGAAGTACGACAGGGTGTCTGAGTTCTTAACAATCTACCCGTATGTGATGTCTAGTTTCCTTTTGTTTGTTTGTTTGTTTGTTGTTGTTTTTTTCGTGTTGTATTATTTTCAATTTTAACTGTGCTTAAAACAGATGTGTATATACTTGTAACGTTAAGCATATGATATTCTGCATGAATTGGAACTTTGATACATTGAAATTACAATCACACACTTTGTATTGCATTTGTTATGTATTATGTGTTTATTTGTTATAATGTGATTACAATCACACTTTGTATTGCATTTGTTTGTATTGTGTGTTTATATGTTACAACGTAATTACAATCACACTTTGCGTTGCATTTGTCTATATTACGTGTTTATTTGTAACAACGTAATTACAATCACACTTTGTGTTGCATTTGTTTGTATTGTGTGTTTATTTGTAACAATGTAATTACAATAACACTTTGTGTTGCATTTGTCTATATTACGTGTTTATTTGTAACAATATAATTACAATAACACTTTGTGTTGCATTTGTCTATATTACGTGTTTATTTGTAACAATGTAATTACAATCACACTTTGTGTTGCATTTGTCTATATTACGTGTTTATATGTTACAATGTAATTACAATCACACTTTGTGTTGCATTTGTCTGTATCAAGTGTTTGAATTGCAATGAAAAAAATGTAGAGAAAGTGTTTATCGTTGTATAAAAATAAAAATAAATGAATTATTTACCGTTGAATGAGGCTTGGCATTCTACCAACAGAGCCAGATGACCCCACAGAAGACACACAACCAGAAGTCTGCAACCATGCATCTGGTACTTCCAGCCTTTCATCACAGACTCTCTTCGGTATCAGAAGGGTCACAGAAGATCAATAAGTATAATCAATAGCATCAATCAATTACGCTTTCTTCACACAACCCAATATATGGCACTTATGGCAATAGGATCTTTTTTTATATAAATTCTCTTCAGCAGATTAAGAATGAGAGTAAACGTAAACGGTCAATTCCTTTTCACACAGTCATCAAATCAATAATTGTAATCAGTATGATAAATCACGTGTCTCACACTTTCCAGCAGATCAACGATTGTAATAACAATATTCAAACAATCAACTATGCTAACAAAATCGGATGCATTTTAACACTGTCCCGTAGAATCAATAATTACAATCAGACAAATCAAGTCAATCACTGTCTTCATCACAGGAGTCAGCAAATCAATATTGACGACTGATCAGTAGAATTAAAGATGTCTGCTGTGCGCTTTACACAGATTTTGCCCTCAGCTGGCTTGGGGTTTGAAGGAGAAGCCAGAAGTTTCAAGTGGACACAGCCGTTCGCTTCACAAACCACTGTTGACTGATCAAACAGAATTGGGCTTGGACTCCAAATTTTACAGATTCTTCCTTTTCTTTTCTTTTCTTTTTTTTCTTTTTTTTTTCTTTTTTTTCTTTTCTTCCTTTTCTTTTTTTCCACTCTGTCTGTCTCTTTGTCTCTCTTTTAAATTTTTTTTTTTTATCTAATAAACTTCTACTGTTGGAAAATGAAATACTGTACCACTGTCGTTGTCATTATCATTCTCTCTCTCTCTCTCTGTCTGTCTCTGTCTCTCTCTCTCTTTCTCTCTCTCTCTCTCTCTCTCTCTCTATCTATCTATCTATCTATCTATCTATCTAACTATCTCTATTTGTACAACTGTGATCAGTAAATTCAAACAAGATCAGTTTGAAAAAACTACACATGCGATTTTTCTTCCTATTGCACTTTAAAATGTCCCATACTGAAAGGCATTTAATTCATATAAAAATAATGAATATTAGAGATTGCCACATAGGGGATGCGCTTCGGACAAAACTAATTCAGTTTATACCGAGACGCACAAGAAAATGACACCAAAGTCTGTGTCATTCTGCTCAGACAGCCGTGTATGCACGTTGTCTTACCCACCCTGTGCAGGCGGTGTGCTGCTGCATGGGTCTGCATACTCTGGTGGACGTGAAAGCTGGGTGTTTTCATATTTCCATAAGCCACTGGACAATAACCCTTTGACTTCCACACCACTATCCACCAGCATCCTGCATTCCCACTGATGCTATCAAAGCAAAAACTTAACCCTTTGATTCAAGCAAAAACTTAACCCTTTGATTCCCTCACCCTATCGACCAGAATCCTCCAGGAAGCTGGTGGGTAAGGTAAGGGAGTCAAAGGGTTAAGTTTTTGCAGTTGGTGAATAGGGTGCGGGAGTCGAAAGGTTAACATGACTCGCAGGATCTTTAACGTGCATATTCCGTGTTCTGTCGCCGTATAAGACATAAACAGTGTTTAGGCAATAATAGGTCTGCACAAATGTTGACTTGGTACATTAAAAAAAAATCTCCACATTTTTCACTCCAATTCGGAGGTACCCAGCCAAATTCGAACCCAGGGCATCTTTTCCTACCAAGCGGGAGGTACCCAGGCAAAATCGAACCCAGATCTTCCGATTGAAAGTCCAACGTCTTTCCCACTCGACTATCAGTACGTCTGTTACGTGCAAACACTTCACAGCGATCATCCTCTTAGCGCCATTCCAAGGTTTGTATGGGCCTGTTGCTTCACATTTAAACTTTTGTCAGTGTCTCTCTCCTGATGCGCTACATTAAAACTGGCCTTCTCGCTGTCCCGTCTTAACATCATTGTTGTTCTGGTGGTGTCAGTATAGAAGTAGATAAGTCCCCCTTCCCCCACTTCCCTGGGATGGTTATCCCTGTCGGCCATATCACCTGAGATGGGTGTCGACGTAGAACCTAAACCAAGTCAAATCTCTCCTGGCAGACTTTGTCCTTTGCTGCCCAGCATTCGACCATCTTTGTTCTAAATTTACTAACTCATACTACAATATTTGACTGAATATGTTTCACCTTTGACACCCGCACCTTATCCACCAACTGCAAAAACTTAATTCATTGACAGCCTCACCCTATTCACCAGCTTCCTGCAGGAAGCTGGTGGATAGGGTGAGGAAGTCAACAGGTTAAGTTTTTGCTTTGCTAGCGTTGTCGACAATGAAGGATGCTGGTGGACAGGCTGCAGGAGTCAAAAGGTTAAGCCAACTCATTATGATTTTGTTGAAAGTTTTGGTTCGTTTCTCCTTAAAGTGTTTAAGAAAAAAAAAAGGGAGATGAGGACATTGCAATATCATACACGTATAGTTTGATATTTTGCCATTGCATATAAGTTCCCGCTGTTCCCAGAAGAAGTGCTGTTTTTAGGTACTTTGTTTTTGCTCGGGTGATCATGACCTTAACACCATGATTTCCAAACTTATGCGTTGGCGGTTCTTCATTTTCTACACCTTGGACGCAGATTTGGTAAAACTCCATTCCGGAACAGCTGAAAATATGTTGCTAACACATTATTTTATTTTAGTTTAGTTTAGTTTAGTTTAGTTCAGTTTAGTTTAGGTTAGTTTAGTTTAGTTTAGTTTAGTTTGTTCCATTCTATTCTATTCTGTTCTGTTCTATTGTCTTAGACACAGAGACAGACACACAGTTCAGTTCAATAACCAGTAATTGTAAGATTAACCAATGTTGTACTGGTACACATCTCTGTCTTTGTTGACATGAAACAATCTCTCCTGTTTTATTGAAAAAAATGTGGGGGGGGGGGGGGGAGGGGGGAGACACTGAACATAAAGCGAGAAGCTATAAAAATTCTTGCATCGAGCTCTAAGCTAAACTTGTACCAATTCAATTTGTAGACAAAATTAAGTCTAAAAATTCGACACAACAACGATTCGTGAGTCAATGAATAAGAAAATGAAACAATAACTGAAACACTGCTTCATTTTTTGAAATCGTTCACGACAGACAGAAATGCAGCTATGCTATTTCTACACAAACGAAATCATCACGGCACATAACTCGTGAAATGAACTGGCACAACAGAACGAAGACTAGCAGAGAATCGTCGTCGCTGCCCAACATATCAAAGACATAATTGGCAATAAGTAAGTAATAATGAACGAGACTATCAAAAAAAAACCAACTTTCGCCTCACGCACCAACCTACGAAAGATTCTACGAAGATGGAGAATTTTTATCCGAACAGACTCGAGACACAAAGAGAGAGAGAGAGACAGATAGACAGAGAGGTAGTAGGCTCTCACGTCCAGTTATGTGTGAAATGTCAAAAAGCCGAACAACACGACCTTCTGCCCTGTTCCTTTCCGAGCCTTGCCTTCCTCTCTGTGGTCTGTGCACGTCCTTCTCTGATTGCCTCGTGTCAACGCAATGTGCCGAACGTGAAAAGACTGAAGTCGCTTCTGAGGTGAAGAGGCCTCCCAGTTTTGACCTGGAAGCATGGAAGATCTGTGTATGGAGGACGGGGTGGGTGGGGGATGGGGAAGGAGGACAAGGACCTGGGGGATGGGGGGTGGGAGGAAGAAGCAAGGAGGAGAGCAGGGCAGGAAGCCAACACAGCCAGACATAGGACCAGGCCTCATCCGCTTGTTAACGCTGACATGCCAAGATGCTTTTTTCCTTTTTCAACCTCTGTTTTTTTTTCTTTAAAAAGAAAAAGATAAAATTCATTACGACCCGAGAGCTTGTCTGTCTGTCTGTCATTGACACAATACGTGATTTAAATTTTCTCAGCTCTTTATGGGTAGACCTTTATACCAAACTTTATTCAAAAGTATGGACTCTTGAGGATTCGCAAAAGCGTAAGTCTGGAAGCTTGGGCACCAAAGTCAAAATTACACGGACAAAAAAGAAATTTAAAAATTCAAAAAAAGAAAGAAAGAAAGAAAAGATAAAAAAAAGCCCAAAATTAGCACTTTTCAAGAAATTGTGTGAACAGCTCTTTCTCGGGGAACATCTGACAGCATTTAAACCATTTTCATTGTTGTGATAGTCTTCCAACGTCCTCAATACACGTCAATTTAAATATCAACCAAGGCTTCTTCAAAATTACAATAGCCTTCAGAAGTAGATGACTTGGGAATTTTTTTGTAATAATTTTTGTTTAAAAATGAAAATTGTTCAGATGGCTTGACCATCCTGTTTAAATTGTTTCCATTTTTCTAGCACATTTTCTTTTTACAAAGGGTTAAAAGATTCAAAATGACCGGTGATATCTGGCGTCCTTGAACCATTATACCTGACTGTAAGGAGACAGAAATGACAACAAGGATTCTTTTAGCTGTCTCCAGATGGATCTTTATCAATCAACTCTGACATCTCCTGGTAGATCATTGCCAAATTTCATGACAGTACATGTTATTCTTTTCCATCAAATTTTGGTTTTGTGGGTAAGTTTTCACTATATTTTGCTGTTTGTGATTAAAACATTCACTAGTTTTGTTGGTATATAGGTGTGATTCAATTGTTAGTCATGAATGTAGTGGTTTGCGTGGACATTGCCGTCATGAAGGCGTCAGTGGTTGGACATGGACTATGTGCAGGGTATAATTTTCTGTTGTTTTTTTTTTTACTACACTTAACCACATTTGGATTAACCATCTGGCATTTAACCCTTCGACTCCCTCACCCTATCCGTCGGCATCCTGCATTGTCAATCATGATAGCAAAGCTAAAAGTTAACCCTTTCACTCCCTCACCCTATCCACCAGCTTCCTGCAGGATGAAAGGATTAAATTTTTGCAGCTTAAGCACAGGCTACGGGAGTGAAAGGGCTAAAAAAAAAAAAAAAAAAAAAAAAAAACACCAAAATTTTCGGACTGTTCTTCATGATTCTCTCCTTGGGGATGATGCCTTGACGCAATTCGTACATTCCGAGGAGACCTATCCCTAAATGTCCCAGCATCATTCAGTTGCGTATTTCTTCTAATCTGACACTAAATCCTAATTAATATCACAAAGCGAATGTGACCCTAATACACACTTAGGTCCACGAGAATACAGATCCGCAGCATGATAATCCCAGGGAACATCAACCAGGGCGAACACAGGGTGGGAGAACATTTTACTCGGTGGAACATAGTCCTCAGAGAACATAGATACGTGGGAAAATAGACCTACGTCA
>CM060315.1:14938497-14948497 GCA_030674185.1 Monoplex corrugatus | reverse complement strand
TCATAATTATCATCCTCATCGACATCATCATCATCGCATTGTGAAAAAAAAAACTATGTCATGTTCTGTGGCCATTAAGATGGCATAGAAAATGGGACGAAAAAGAAAAAAAGGTGAGCACAAAGGTGCGATGATCCTTATAAGAAAAAAAATCTGGATATCTTTCGCATATTGAAGAGTAGCATTTATGCACATTTGCACTAGTTACGTTCTGCACCTTGGATACGACAGCCCGCCTCGGCCCATCAACTTCCAGTGCGGTGAACAAGTCGAGCAGTGTAGCGACTTCAAATACCTCGGAGTGAGCACTCCTCCCCTTCCACTGTTGTCGACGGGCGTTTCGGTCAGGCCTGGGCCGCGATGAACACGCTGAAACCCGTCTTCACGTCGAAAGCCGATGATCGGGTAAAGATTTGTATCTTCCGAAGTGCAGTTGACAGCATTCTGTGCTATGGCATGGAATGCCTCCCGCTGACAGCTACACTCTCAAACATGATGACAGCAGGAATCGAAGAATGGTACGAGCAGCACTTGGCGTCTTCTACCCAGACCGACTCTCGACAGACGAGCTCTACAACCGGTCGAAGCTTTCTCGTCTCAGCATCACACTACGCAAATGGAGACTTCGACTCATTGTCCACGTCCTCCGGATGCAAAATAGGTCACAGTCGCCACTCGGCATAATCCTGATCGATTTCGACGACAACGGATTACACCTGCGACAAGGGCAAGCGAGAACGCTCACGTTGAGAGCCGATTTGAACGATGACTTGAATTCGATCAGTATTAGTACCGTACGAACTGTGATAAATGTGCCAAAGAGACAATATTCAAATTTGATTGATTTGTTTGATACCTGATATGCTATTATATATATATATATATATATATATATATATATATATATATATATATATATATATATATATATAAGGTGGGCATTACTATTTCTCTCTGGTCCACGTTTCCTGGATTTATTTTTTCTAGGTCCGTTTTTGTCCTAATGTAAACCTAAACTCGAACCTAACTACAATCTGATTCACGTGCTTAAAGCTTGATAAACAGTGATGTTGAAGCGCATACTTGGGCATCACAGATCTCCGATAACACAGATCAAGGGAAATATAGTCCATTGGATGACATAGACCTGGACAGTCAGTCCAGAAAAAAACACTGAACTAGGGGAAACATCATCATCATCATCATCATCATCATCAGGTGCCTTGCCGCATGGCGTTGGCGATCATGGACTTCCATCCGTCTCTATCACTCGTTGCCTCATGCATCTCTTCCACCCTCCTTGTCCCCAGTCACTCTGCAAGTCCGTCTAGTATCTTCTCCCTGGGTCTACCCGGTGCTCTCTTTCCCTCCAGCTTTCCCGTTGTGACCAGGTGCTCCAAATCCCCTGTCCTCATAAAATGGCCTATAAATGTTGCCTGTCTTTTCCTAATCTTCCTTATGAATGATCTTCTTGTGTCTGCCTCCATCAACACTGTCTCGTTTGTTTTCTTTGCTGTCCATGGAACTCTCAACATTCTTCTTAGAAACCATATCTCGGCTGCCTCAATCTTGTTCTGGGAAACATAGACTTAGATTATATAGATTTAGAGAAATTCTTCTCCTTCTCCTTGTCCTCCTTTCTCTTCTCCTCTTTCTCCTTCTGCTTCTGCTTCTTCTTCTTCTCCTTTAACTCTGTACAGAGTCAATAAGGCGCCACACCAAATAACTTTTCACAAGAGTCATCGAGCTATGTCAGTTGTGTGCTAAAGTCTGATCTCTGCAAATGGTTTCTCTGTTCATTCCGCAATGTTGTCAGTCAATCGGATTTGTGTGTGTGTGTACGTGTGTGTGTGTTTGTACGTGTGTGTGTGTGTGTGTGTGTGTTTGTACGTGTGTGTGTGTGTATTTGTGTGTGTGTGTGTGTGTGTGTGTGTGTGTGTGTGTGTGTGTGTGCCTCCCCACCCTCTCTGTCTCTGTCTCTCCGTCTCCGTCTCTGTCTCTCCCTCTGTCTGTCTGTCTCTGTCTCTGTCTCTCTCTGTCTCTCTCTGTCTCTCTCTCTCCTCTCTCACCCTCTGTCTCTCTGTGTCTGTCTCTGGTCTCTGTCTCTTTGTCTCTGTCTATCTCTTTCTGTCTCTCTATCCCTCTCTGTCTCTCTCTCTCTGTCTGTCTGTCTCTCTCTCTCTCTCTGTCTGTCTCTCTCTGTCACTCTGTCTCTCTGTCTCTGTCTGTCTCTCTCTCTCTCAAATATGGCGTAACATACAGACTGTGAAACAAATATGGCGAAACATACAAACTGTGAAACAAACATGGCGAAACATACAAACTGTGAAACAAAGAACATAAGTCCTGGAGGGTAGCACAGACATGTTGCTCCAGATCCTGATCCAGACTACATAACACCAGGTCGTTGAGTCACCACTGATGACGTCATGACAGGCCCCGGATGTTCACAGCCACACAACACGTGCCTTAGGTATGCACAGGGAAAATGAACTTGTCAACATCCCTCGACCCCGCTAACACCTTCGTCCTTCCCTGTTCTTGCTCTGTGAAACCTCAACAACAAGTCCCTGTTATTCAAGCAGGCTTTTTGATCTGACGCAAAGGCTGTTCTCCTCAGTATATGATGATGATGATGATGACGACGACGATGACGACGACGACGACAATATAATTATAACGATGATGATGATGATGATGATGATGACGACGACAATGATGATGATGATGACGACACCAACAACAACAATATAATGATAACAATAATAATAATGAAAATGATGATGATGGTGGTGGTGGTGGTGGTGGTGGTGATGGTGATGATGATATGATGATGATGATGATGATGACACCGCACCAACAACAATATAATGATAACAATAATAATAATGAAGAAGAAGAAGAAGAAGAAGAAAAAAGAAGAAGAAGAAGATGATGATGATGATGATGATGATGATGATGATGATGATTATGATGATGATGATGATGATGACGACGACGACGACGACGACGACGACAACAGCAACGGCATTCAAAAAGGTACCAAATCTTGATTCAAGATTCAAATCAGAGCGCGCATTCTCATCATTCACTAAAAAGACAAAGAGATCGCCAACAACAACGAAACCTGCAGGGTACAAAGCATACGTAAACTGAGGGTTGGGGGAGGGGGAGGGTGAGGGTGGAGACAGGAGGGGAGTAAGGTGTGTGACGCGTGACCCAAACCGTCATCCTCCCTCCCCCTTCTCTCTCTCTCTCTCTCTCTCTCTCTCTCTCTCTCTCTCAGGGATATATTTGTATGTACGAGTATGGCCATGATCGCCAATGCCAGGCGGCAGGGCACATGATGATGATGATGATGATGATGATGATGATGATGGTTGTGGTGGTGGTGGTGGTGTTGATGGTGGTGGTGATGGTGATGGTGATGATGACAGTCTTAAGTTATATCGGTGACAGATTTACACAAAATCTACATGGAACCCATATGCAGAATAGGACGTCAAGGACCTTGCCAGCAGTAGGGATGATGTGCAGGCTTCTGGCTGATGCCACTATCATTTTGAATGATCTCAACCATCACGTAGCACATGTAACGTCAGCGCAACACGGAATTCATTCCGAGCATGGATACGTCATCTCAAAAAACCGAAAATGAAACTAAAAATTCAGTCACCTACTCCCTCCGTGTCCACCACATCGTCCTCCCTTACACTCCAACCCCCCCCACCCCCACCCCATCCCCTCCCCACCCCTGCCCTCACCCCCCTTCCTTCTCTCCAAAAATGGTCGTGTAAATATTGAACTGTTCCAAAGGCGAAGACAGGGGCATAGAGAGAATGTGCTTAGAGACAAGGGGACAGTCTACGACCAGCTATGGGAACAAGATTATCGTCCGGATATCCGCGAGTTTTAACGTGCTACGGTGTGGATCCTTTCCTCGCTTTGAAGCGCGGCTTGGAATTGTTTGAACTTTTGGGGGATTACCAGGTTCTTTTCGGGGAGTTTGTTTTTCTTTCTTTTTCTTTTCTTTCTTGTGTTTCTTTTTTTTTTTTTTTTTTTTGTCTATATTTCTTTCTGTCTTTCTTTTTGTTTTCTTTTTTTTCCTGTCTTTTCTTACCCTTTTTTATACTTTTTTTTCAAGTGTTTTCTGCTTCTGTCTTTCCTCCTACAATATCTTTGTGTCTTTTTTTTCTGTCTTTCTTTCTGTCTGTCTTTCATTCTTTTCTTTTCAATTCTGTTTTTTTTATCAAGTGTTTTCTTCTTCTCTCCCTCCTACTACAACATCTTTCTTTCTTTCTTTCTTTTCCTTTTTTTGTCTTTCTGTCTGTCTGTCTGTCTTTTTTTGTTTTGTTTTGTTTTCTTTCCTTTTTTCTGGCTTTTTCCCCTAGTGTTTTCTAATTCTTTCTGTCCAACTACATAATTTTTTTTCTTGATTTCTTTTTTTTCTGTCTGTCTTTTTCTTTCTTTGTTTGTTTTTCTTTTCTGTTTATTTTCTTTTTCCAAGAGTTTTGTATTTCGCTCTCTCCTCCTACAAACATCTTTCTTCCGTCATTTCCTTTCTTTTCTTTCTTTCTGTTTTTCTTTTCTTTCTCTTTTTTTTTTCTTTTTCTTTCTTTCTTCTGTTTTTCGTTTTTTTTCTGTCTGTCATTTTTCTTTTCTTTGTGTTGTCTGTTTTCTTTCTTGTGTCTGTCGTTTTCTTTCTTGTGTCTGTCTGTTTTTCTTTCTGTTTGTTTTTCTTTCTTGTTCTGTTTTTCTTTTGTCTGTTTTTCTTTCTTTTGTCTTTTTTCTTTTGTTGTTTTCTTCTTGTGTCTGTTTTTCTTTCTGTCTGTCTGTTTTTCTTTTCTTTGTGTCTGTCTGTTTTTCTTTCTTTTGTGTCTGTCTGTTTTTCTTTCTTTTGTCTGTCTGTTTTTCTTTCTTTGTGTCTGTTTTTCTTTCTTTGTGTCTGTTTTTTCTTTCTTTGTGTCTGTCTGTTTTTTCTTTCTTTGTGTCTGTTTTTCTTTTTTGTGTCTGTTTTTCTTTCTTTGTGTCTGTTTTTCTTTCTTTGTGTCTTTTTTCTTCTTGTGTCTGTTTTTTTTTTCCTTGTGTCTGTCTGTTTTTCTTTCTTTGTGTCTGTTTTTCTTTCTTTGTGTCTGTTTTTCTTTCTTGTGTCTGTCTGTTTTTTCTTTCTTTTTCTTGTGCTTGTTTTTCTTTCTTTGTGTCTGTTTTCTTTCTTTGTGTCTGTTTTTCTTTCTTTGTGTCTGTCTGTTTTTTTTCTTTGTGTCTGTTTTTCTTTCTTTATGTTACTGTCTGTTTTTCTTTCTTTGTGTCTGTTTTTCTTTCTTTATGTCTTCTGTTTTTCTTTCTTTTGTCTGTTTTTTCTTTCTGTCTGTCTGTCTGTTTTTCTTTTTGTCTGCTTTTCTTTCTGTCTGTTCTGTTTTGGTTTTCTTTTTTGTGTCTGTATTTTTCTTTCTGTCTGTCTGTACTGGTTTTCTTTCTGTCTGTCTGTCTGTTTTCTTCTTTTTCGTCTGTCTTTTTTTTTCTGTTTCTGTCTTTTTCTTTCTGTATTTCTGTTTTTTTCTTTCGTCTGTCTGTTCTTTCTGTCTGTCTTTTTTTTTCTTTATGTCTGTCTTTTTTCTTTCTCTGTTTGTTTCTTCTTCTTCTGACTTTTCTTTCTTTCTGTCTGTTTTTCTTCTGCTTCCTTTCTGTTTTCTTTCTTTCTTCTGTCTGTTTTCTTTCTGTCTTCTGTTGTTTTCTTTTCTTTCTTCTGTTTTATTTCTGTCTTCTGTTGGTTTTTTTCTTTGTCTGTTTTTCTTTCTTCTTCTGTCTTTTTCTTTCTTCTGTCTGTTTTTCTTTCTGTCTGTCTGTTGGTTCTTTCTTTTTTTTTTTTCTGTCTTTTTCATTTTGTCTTCTGCTTTTCTTTCTTTCCTCTTCTTTTTCTTTCTTTCTTTCTTTTTTCTTTCTTGTCTTTTTTTTCTTTCTTTCTTCTGTTGTTTTTCTTTCTTTCTTTGTCTGTTTTTCTCTTCTTCTTATCTTCTGTTTTTCTTTCTTGTTCTGTCTGTTTTTTTTCTTTTCTTCTGTTCTTCTTTCTTTTTTTTTTTTTCTTTCTTGTCTTTTTCTGTTTTTTTTTTTCTTCTGTCTGTTTTTCTTCTTGTCTTTTGTCTTTCTCTCTGTCATTTTTTTTTTCTTATCTGTCTGTTTTCTTTCTTTCTTCTGTCTGTTTTTCTTTTTTCTATCTGTCTTCTGTCTGTTTTTTTCTTTCTATCTGTCTGTTTTTTTTCTTTCTCGTCTGTTTTTCTTTTTTCTATCTGTCTGTTTTCTTTTCTTTCTTTTCTTCTGTCTGTTTTTTTCTTTCTTCTTCTATCTGTTTTTTCTTTCTTTATCTGTCTTGTTTTTTCTTTCTTTCTATCTGTCTGTTTTTTTCTTCTTTGTCTGTTTTTTTTTTCTATTGTTGTTGTTTTTCTTTCTTTCTTTGTTTCTGTCTGTTTTTCTTTCTTTCTGTCTGTTTTTCTTTCTTTTTGTCTGTTTTTCTTTCTTTTATTGTCTTTTTTCTTTTTTCTTTCTTTCTTCTGTCTTTTTTTTTCTTTCTTCTGTCTTCTGTTTTTTCTTTTTTCTATCTGTCTGTTTTTCTTTCTTTTTCTGTCTGTTTTTTCTTTCTTTTTTCTTTCTTTCTTCTGTTGTTTCTCTTCTATCTGTTTTTTTCTTTCTTTTGTTCTGTCTGTTTTTCTTTTTTTTTGTTGTCTTTTTTTCTTTCTTTGTCTATTGTCTGTTTTTCTTTCTTTTTTCTGTCTTCTGTCTGTTTTTCTTTCTTTCTTTGCTGTTTTTCTTTTCTTTGTCTGTCTGTTTTTCTTTCTTCTTCTGTCTGTTTTTCTTTCTTCTTCTGTCTGTTTTTCTTCTTTGTTTGTCTGTTTTTCTTTCTGTTGTCTGTCTGTTTTTCTTTCTTTCTATCTGTCTGTTTTTCTTTCTTTCTGTCTGTTTTTCTTTCTGTCTGTCTGTCTGTTTTTCTTTCTTTCTATCTGTCTGTTTTTCTTTCTGTCTGTCTGTTTTTCTTTCTTTCTGTCTGTCTGTTTTTCTTTCTGTCTGTCTGTTTTTCTTTCTTTCTATCTGTCTGTTTTTCTTTCTTTCTATCTGACTGTTTTTCTTTCTGTTTGTCTGTTTTTCTTTCTTTCTATCTGTCTGTTTTTCTTTCTTTCTATCTGTCTGTTTTTCTTTCTGTCTGTCTGTTTTTCTTTCTTTCTATCTGTCTGTTTTTCTTTCTTTCTATCTGTCTGTTTTTCTTTCTGACTGTCTGTTTTTCTTTCTTTCTATCTGTCTGTTTTTCTTTCTTTCTGTCTGTTTTTCTTTCTGTCTGTCTGTTTTTTCTTTCTGTTTGTCTGTTTTTCTTTCTTTCTATCTGTCTGTTTTTCTTTCTTTCTATCTGTCTGTTTTTCTTTCTTTCTGTCTGTTTTTCTTTCTGTCTGTTTTTCTTTCTTTCTATCTGTCTGTTTTTCTTTCTTTCTATCTGTCTGTTTTTCTTTCTTTATGTCTGTCTGTTTTTCTTTCTTTCTGTCTGTCTGTTTTTCTTTCTTTCTGTCTGTCTGTTTTTCTTTCTTTGTGTCTCTCTGTTTTTCTTTCTGTCTGTCTGTTTTTCTCTCTGTCTGTCTGTCTGTTTTTCTTTCTTCATGTCTGTCTGGTTTTCTTTCTTTATGTCTGTCTGGTTTTCTTTCTTTGTGTCTGTCTAGTTTTCTGTCTGTCTGTCTGTCTGTTTTTCTTTCTTTATGTCTGTCTGGTTTTCCTTGTTTGTGTCTGTCTGGTTTTCTTTCTTTCTTTCTGTCTGAAAGAAAAGAAGAGGAAAATTTTTAAAAAAAGAAAGAAGAAAAACGCAACAAAACACGAGTTTGTTTCGTGTCGACCAGAGGTACATGTGCATATATGTGACGTGTTTGTCTGTATGTCTTTTTGTCTTTTTGTCTGTCTGTTTGTCTGTCTGTCTGTCCATTTGTCTGTCTCCTGCCTGCCCGTATGTCTGTCTGCCTGACTGTCTGTCTGCCTGATTGTCTGTCTGCCTGATTGTCTGTCTGTCTGTCTGTCTTTGTCTCAGCTTCCTCAACCGACGTCATCAACAGGGCTCGAACTCAGTCCAAGCCTCAACACAAAAACGGGCCTGTTCGCTGTCCATCTTAACAGTCCACCAGAATATTCCCAAAACTCCAGTCATTCCGTGGCGAGTTTTGTTAAACGCAACAAATCAAGCCAAAGCTGGTTGCTAGCGGCTAGCTAATCTGGGGATGAACGGATGTACGAAACTGGTCGTAGCAAATCCTTCACACGTAGCAAATCCTTCACACTTAGCAAATGCACGATGACAGAATACACAAAAAACACTTCAAGTTGTTTATTCTGGGTGACATTGATGACGACCCTTTGTCTGATGTCTCTTTAGGTCTTCATCAGGCATTGAAGACTTGAGACGATTTTCTTAGGGCGTAGCAAATCAGGCTAATGCTAGATGCTAGCGGCTAGCTAATCTGGGGTTGAGCGTGTATACGAAACAGGTCATAGCAAATCTAGCAAACTTAGCAAATCCAAGATGGCGGAACGCATGAAAAAGTACGGGAAGTTGTTTATTCTGGATGAAATTATCGATGACCCTTTGCCTGATGTCTCTTCATTATTGACTAACATCATAACCACTTTTGCAGCAAATGTAATGACGACAACAACAGAGGGCAAAGATGTGAATCCTGATGCACACGCCATCTTGAAATAGTAAGCTAGCACCTCTCGAGACCGCTACGTTTCGGTAACGTAGCCACTAGCTTTGCTTGCGACTAAGAAACTCGCCTCTGGTTGTGTGAAGTCCGTGTTTCTTAGGTCCTGAGATGAGTTTCTTAGGCGTAGCAAAGTGAGACAAAGCCAGCTAAAACAAGCCAATCAAGCGAGCGGGTTTCTTACGGTCCTTTTGAGCGAGCAAAGCTAGTTAGTGGCTATGTTAGCGAAACGTAGCGGTCTGGAAAGGTGCTAGCTTACAATTTCAAGATGGCGACTGCATGCGCATCACGATTCACATACTTGTCCTTTTTCGCTGTCGTAATCACATTTGCGGTAAAATTTATGATGATGTTCGTCTGTTTCTGAAGAGGCGTCAGGCAAAATGTCGTCGGCAATTTCACCCAGAATAAAAAAAAAACTTCACGAGGTTTTTTTTTTCATGTGTTTCGTCATCTTAGATTTGTCAGATTTACTACATTTGCTACGACCAGTTTCGTACACACGCTAACCCCTAGATTAACTAGCCACTAGCATCTAGCTTTAGCTTGATTTGCTACGCCTAATAAACTCACCTCTGTTCTCTTCTACCACCACCACCCCACCCGCCCGACCATTTCAAGACTTTGCCAAGCAAGGCGTAGGGTTTTGCGCGGTCTTAAGGAGTCTGACAGACAATTACTGGCAGATCTGAGTGCAGCGCGTATGGAATTCTCAGAGTGCCCTGAATCCTTCTTGAAGCAGCGAAACTCCTCCGTCCCCATGCTCTCCCCTCCCCCAACATCCCTTTCACAAATTCCTGGAATTCCTCCACGCTATCCCTTACACCTCCCTCCACCTTTCCTCGTGCCTACCCCCTCCCCCTCCCCCTCCCTCTTGTCTTCTCCCTTTAGCTACGCCTTGGCCTCACAGGGCGGCTAAGCATCAATACGTTAGGCCAATGTTTAAGTTCAAATCCCGTAAACTTCTGTGGGTAGTGTCCTGAAAGCTTTTCTTGCTGATGTGAAGGATTTGGCCTACCGATTAGGCTATGGGAGAGAACAAGAACAAGAGAGAGAGAGAGAGAAAGAAAGAGAGAGAGACAGACAGACAGACAGGCAGACAGACAGACAGGCAGACAGACAGGCAGGCAGGCAGACAGACAGGCAGACAGGCAGACAGACAGAGACAGAGACAAATAGACAGACAGACTGAATGACAGAAAGAGACAGACAGACAGACAGAGACAGAGAAAGAGACAGGCTGACAAAAACAGAGAGACAGAGACAGAGAG
>CM060315.1:14933497-14935997 GCA_030674185.1 Monoplex corrugatus | reverse complement strand
TGTGTGTGTGTGTGTGTGTATGTTGTGTGTGTGTGTGTGTGTTCGTGTGTGTGTGTGTGTGTGTGTGTGTGTGTGTGTGTGTGTGTGTGTGTGTGTGTGTGTGTGTGTTCTCTCGCGTGTATTTACACTTCATAAACAGGTCTATGGCATTAACAGTGTTCATTTTCTATTTTCCCCATCGAATGACATTTGTGGCCGTAACGCATACGGCTGCCGCCGCTGTGAACCGCATATCAGGAAGACAGAAACTTAAACCAAAAGTGCTGCTGTGTTTCTTTCACACACACACACACACACACACACACACACACACACACACACACACACACACACACACACACACACCACACACCACACACACACACACACACACACACGCATCTTCTAACATCACATTATGTGGATAGACATTAAATGAAATTGAACACACACACATATATGAATAGATAGATAGATAAACAAATAGATAGATAGTAGATAGAGAGATAGATAGATAGATAGATAGAGATAGATAGATAGATAGAAAAGATAGATAGATAGATAGAAAGATAGATAGATAGATAATAGATAGAAAGATAGATAGATAGATAGATAAATAGATAGATAGATAGAGATAGATAGATAGATAGACAGAAAGATAGATAGATAGATAGATAGACAGATAGATAGATAAATAGATAGATAAATAGATAGATAGATAGATAGATAGATAGATAGATAGGCAGATAGGCAGATAGCAGATAGATAGGCAGATACATCATCATCATCATGTGCCCTGCCGCATGACGTTGGCGATCATGGCCCTCCATACGAATCTTTCCTTTGCCATAAGCACATCTTCCACCCTCTCTGTCCTCAGCCACTCTGCAAGTCCGTCCAATATTTTCTAACTGGGTCTACCTGGTGTTCTCTTTCCCTCCAGCTTTCCTGTTGTCACACGGTGCTTTAATTCCCCTTTCCTGTATGGAAACAATGAAAAAATTGCCCACAGGAACAAAAGACATGTATTTCTTTATCAAGGGAAGAAAAAAATAGTGGTATGTCTTGACTAACTTTTATAAACCCTCGGAGTGACTTGAGCATTGCTTCTTGTTCTCTGCCCTTTCAATCGCCCATCCCTCCTCCACCGTCTTTCGCTCTTTCTTTTTTCGTCCGCCTCCTCCTTCCTCCTTCCTCTGTCTACCCCCGTTACCCCATAGCCTGTCGCACCATTGTTCTGTCCTTTTATGTTGTGAGCCGACAGGGCCGCGAGGCGTTTGTGGTCTTCCGGGTTTGACGTCAGTGTCATCTCTCTGTCTTCTGTCTCTGTCTCTGTTTCTGTCTCTGCCTGTCTGTGTGGTGGCTGGCTGGTGCCCGGCTGTTTTTCTGTTGCTCTGTCTCTGTCTCTGTCTCTCTGTCTCAGTCTCTGTCTGTCTGTCTCTCTCTCTCTCTCAGTCTGTCTGTCTCTCTGTGTCTCTGTCTATGTCTTTCTCTGTCTCTGTCTGTCTGTCTGTCTGTCTGTCTGTCTGTCTCTCTCTCTCTTCAGTTTTTGAAAAGCAGTTTATGTAAAACTGCATTATCATTCTTCGAGTCTCAATCAAATCATACGATTTTGTCTCATCCTGTTCGTCTTCCGTCATGCAGAACCACCGAGTTTATCTTTTTACTCCCTCACCCTCTCCGTCAGCATCCTGCACTGTCGGCCTTGACAGCAAAGCAAAAACTTTAACCCTTTCACTACCTCATCCTAAAACATTAGGTGAGGGAGATATAGGGATATACGGTGAGGGAGTATAACGGGATATACGGTGAGGAAGTAAACGGGATATACGGTGAGGGAGTGAAATAGATACATACTTAGGGAGTGAAATAGATATACGGTGAGGAAGTGAAAGATATACGGTGAGGGAGATAAAGGGATATACGGTGAGGGAGTGAAAGGGATATACGGTGAGGGAGTGAAAGGGATATACGGTGAGGGAGTGAAAGGGATATACGTGAGGAGATAAAGGATATACGGTGAGGAAGTGAAAGGGATATACGGTGAGGGAGTGAAAGGGATATACGGTGAGGGAGTGAATATACGGTGAGGAAGTGAAATGGATATACGGTGGAGGAATGAAATAGAGTGATATAGTGAGGGAGTGAAAGGGATATACGGTGAGGAGTGAAAGGGATATACGGTGAGGGAGTGAAAGGGATATACGGTGAGGAAGTGAAAGGGATATACGGTGAGGGAGTGAAAGGGATATACGGTGAGGGAGTGAAAGGGATATACGGTGAGGGAGTGAAAGGGATATACAGTGAGAGAGTGAAAGGGATATACGGTGAGGGAGTGAAAGAGATACACGGTGAGGAAATGAAAGGGATACACGGTGAGGAAGTGAAAGGGATATACAGAGAGGAAGTGAAAGGGATATACGGTGAGAGAGTGAAAGGGATATACGGTGAGGGAGTGAAAGGGATATATGGTGAGGGAGTGAAAGGGATATACGGTGAGGGAGTGAAAGGGATATACAGT
>CM060315.1:14925997-14928497 GCA_030674185.1 Monoplex corrugatus | reverse complement strand
TCTTGTTAAAAAATATTAAAGGCTGTAAAAGACAGAGAAAGAGAGAGAGAGAGAGACAGACAGACAGACAGACAGAGACAGACAGACAGACAGACAAGACAGACAGACAGAGACAGAGAGAGTGACACATACAGAGAGACGAAGAGAGAGAGACACACAGAAGGAGGAATAGAGACAGAAACAGTCACTGAGGGACAGACAGAGACAGAGAGAGACAGAGAGAGACAGACTCAGAGACACAGAAGGAGGGGAAAAGAGAGAGAGAGAGAGAGACAGACAGACAGACAGACAACAGACAGACAGACAGACAGAGACAGACAGAGACAGACAGACAAGACAAGACAGATAGAGAGACAGAGAGAGGGAGACAGAGGCACAGAAACAGAGACAGACAGACAGACAGACAGACAGACATACAAGAGATGAATTAAATAAATGAACACAAAACTTTATTTTCCAACATACAGTTCACAAGCTGTACATCATCAAAACGCTAAGCTGGCGCTCACTTTGAAATAACAGGGTTGGAAGCAAATTATTTTTTTTCGGGGTCAGCGTTACACAAGTGCGATGCTCGTCTCTTTCGCCCTCGCTGCTTAATTAAACAGTCTCTGATCCTAAGCGAAGGCCACGTTCCCATTCATTTACAAGTATGTGGCCGAGAGCGTTTTCAGCCACAAACTTCTATACAACCAAAGGGTTCAGGGGAGCTTATTCAAGGAAGGATTCAACACACTCGGACATTCCATATGCGCTTCAACCAAATCCGCCTTCAATTATCCTAGCAAACACATTTGAGGTTGCGAGGAAACTCTATGCGTTGGCACGTCTTAAACTGGCGAGGGGAAGGTGAACAATAAACCATTGACTCCACTACAATGATTGGATCATAAACAATGGTCATATTGTGACTCCAGAGCCCTGTCGACAGTCTCTGTCTCTCTCTCCGTCTGTCTCTCTGTCTGTCTCTGTCTGTCTCTGTCTCTCTCTCTCTCTGTCCTGCTCGCTCGTGCTCTCTCTCTCTCTCTCCCTCCCCCTGTCTGTCTGTTTATCTGTCTCTGTCTCTGTCTCTCTGTCTCTGTCTCTTTCTCTCTCTCTCTCTCTCTCTCTCTCTCTCTCTCTCTCTCTCTCTCTCTCTCTCTCTCTCTCTTGTAAGGGGCTGATGGCCTTATGCCATAAAGTTCGTGTTTGTGTTCTCTGTCCATCTGTCAAACAGAAAACACACTGATTCAATCCAGGGTACGATTTTGATCATTCGTTCCCTTAGCGACCACGCTCGATCTCGTCTATTCTAGGTTTTCGGGAGAGTCTGCTGTAGTTCTATATATGCCCAGAGTCGTCCAATAGACAAAAAAGCTGTAAGCAACCAACTTTTACCCTTCTAAAACACCCGAATATTCCTGTGGAAATAGAAGTCAAGCTTATTACCCACAATCTTGATACCTACACTGATTTACTAGTGTTAGACGTGAACTTTAACCCTTTCACTCCTGCACTTTGTCCTCCAACATCCACATTGTCAACCGTGCTCATCATTATCATCATCTCATCATGTGCCCTGCCGCATGGCGTTGACGATCATGGCCCATACCATTTATCCCTTGTCGCGCAGTCAACCATGCTAGTAAAACAAAAAACTAACCCTTTGACTCTTCAGCCTACCACAAGCTTCTTGCAGGAAACTAGTGGATAGGGTGAGGGAGGCAAAGGGTCAAGTTTTTGCAGTTGGTGGATAGTGTGCGGGAGACAAAGGGTTAAATAAAACCTTTGAAAGAAAGAGCACAACCTGTGGGATGACGTCTCAGAAGAGTAGTAGTCAAGCGACCAGAAAACATGATCACAAACAAAGAGATCAGAGAGATGGTTGGAGCAACACCTGTCAACCATTTCATCACAAAACAGCGGATCAATTGGTCTGGCCTACCTGACCAGGATGCCAGTCAACCAGCCAGCCCTTCAAGCTTAAATACAGCAGAAGATGCTCGAGTTTCAGAGCCAGAGGAAAACCACGGTGGCAATGGACAGTTTCAATTTCAGTGACAGTTTCAATTTCAGTGTCAGACAGTTTCAATTTCAGTGTCAGACAGTTTCAATTTCAGTGTCAGACAGTTTCAATTTCAGTGTCAGACAGTTTCAATTTGAGTGTCAGACAGTTTCAATTTGAGTGTCAGACAGTTTCAATTTCAGTGTCAGACAGTTTCAATTTCAGTGTCAGTTTCAATTTCAGTGTCAGACAGTTTCAATTTCAGTGTCAGTTTCAATTTCAGTGTCAGACAGTTTCAATTTCAGTGTCAGACAGTTTCAATTTCAGTGTCAGTTTCAATTTCAGTGTCAGACACTTTCAATTTCAGAGTCAGACAGTTTCAATTTCAGTGTCAGTTTCAATTTCAGTGTCAGACAGTTTCAATTTCAGTGTCAGACAGTTTCAATTTCAGTGTCAGACAGTTTCAATTTCAGTGTCAGACAGTTTCAATTTCAGTGTCAGACAGTTTCAATTTCA
>CM060315.1:14915997-14918497 GCA_030674185.1 Monoplex corrugatus | reverse complement strand
TTGCTTACTTGCTTCCTTGCTTGCTTACTTACTTGCTTACTTACTTATTACTTACTTACTTAATTAGTTGCTTACTTACTTACCTACCTATGATTAAGAAATATTGTCTTCGCCTAGTTGATAGACAGCTGAGCATTTGGGCATTGACTAGCGGGTGGGGGTGGGGGGTGGGTGTTCTGCCATGTGAGACAAGTTTATACAGAATAGTTAGTTGTGTTGTGATTCAGACCTTTATATATTTATTTATTTACTTTATATATATGTTCCTTTTTTTGAAGGTAAGATACACACACATACACATGTCATTTACTTGTAACCAGAGATTATTCTAATGGTAGGCTGATAAAATACCAGTGCAAAATATAGAATCTCTCTTGAGCAAGCCCCAAATTCTACACATAGTGCTGGGTCATCTCCCGCTGATGCGTCATGCGTGAATCGTTAAGTTTTTGTGGGTTTAGTTTGTTTATATACGTGTGTGTGTGTGTGTGTGTGTGTGTGTGTGTGTGTGTGTGTGTGTGTGTGTGTGTGTGTATGTGTGTGTGTGTGTGTGTGTGTGTGTGTTTGTGTGTACACATGTGTGTGTCTCTGTGTGTGTGCATGTGTATGTGCGTGTATGTTTGTATGTGTAAGTTTGTGTTTGTGTGTGTGTGTGTGTGTATATATATATGTGTGTGTGTATGTTTGTGTGTGTATGCCTGTTTGTTTTGTATGAGTTTTTATGTGTGTGTGTGTGTATGTGTGTATGTATTTGTGTGTGGGTCTGTTGGTTTGTGTGTGTGTGTGTGTGCGTGTGTGTGTATTGTGTGTGTTTGTGTTTGTGTGTGTCTGTGAGTGTGTGTGTTTGTGTGTGTGTGTGTGCACGTGTGTGTTTGTTGCTTGTGTTTTTGTGTGTGTGTTTGTGTGTGTGTTTGTGTGTGTGCATGTGTGCATTTGTATGTGTGTTGTTTGTGCGTGTGTGTGTATTTGTGTATGTGTTTGTGTGTGTGTGTGTGTGTCTGTGTGGTTTGTGTGTGTGTTTGTATTTGTGTGTGTGTGAGTGTATTTGTATGTGTGTGCGTTTCGTATATGTGTGTGTGTGTGTTTGTGTGTGTGTTTGTGTATTTGTGTGTTTGTGTGTGTGTGTGTGTGTGTGTGTGTATGAGAGAGAGAGAGAGAGAGAGAGAGAGAGAGAGAGAGAGAGAGAAGGCCACGCTCTAATTTCTCCCAATCGCTTCGGCCAAGCACAGAATACCAAATTAGAACTTCTCCACGCCAGGCGCTCAGCAGCAAAAAATCAGTAACTTGCAAACTCCGCATTCGACAACACCCTTCGCTGTTAGACTGTCGGTGTAAAGTAGGTGCGAGAGTTGGGTGCGGGCTTTCGAATTGAATGGCGAGAAGAGCTATGGCTTGTGTTTTCTTTACACTATACTTATTAAGCACGGCGTGTGGTGTGGTGTGGTGTCAGCACGGTCTTGCCTTGCCATACTGCGTTGTAAAGATTTCATTTCATTTAGGCCCATTTTGGTTGAAGCATACGTTGATTCGTGAATAACCTGTGTTTGTGTTTTACTGCTGCTACGAGTTTTGTGAGATCTTTCTTTATTGATGGGGTTTTATGTAAAGTTTACACACTTTATAATTGTCAGTGGAAAGGGATTTTGCGCCAGAGAAAGGCGTTTGTCGGATAATATCTGACAGGTTTGGGTGGAGCTCATATGGAATGGGTTCGAGTACGATGAATCCCACGTGAACGAACTCTGGAGTCGGTCAATGAAGGAGATATTTTACCGTTCCTTCAATGTTTGTAAATTGCTTTCAAACCTCTCTCGCGATACTTCAGTGTATTCGGGCCTCCAAATCTGCCCACCCAACTGTAATTAGATCTAGACCTTATCTTGATTAGATAAAAATATGACCGGAAAGTGAATTCTCTACCATTTTGCTCTCCTAGGGTGTTATGTGACAGCAAAAGTTTTTTAATGAAATTGGTCAACGATTTGCGGATCTGTCTACCTGTTGTTTGTAAACCGCAGTGTTGGCTTACTGTAAGAACATTGATGGAGTCTGTTGTGTTCTTCGGGCATGTAATACTGGAATTGACTTAATGGAAAAGAAACACGTTTTGTGGAACTGAAAAAAAAAGCAGGTATGTGAAATTCTCTCTCTGTCTCTCTGTCTGTCTGTCTGTCTGTCTCTCTCTCTCTTTTCCTTTCTCTCTGTCTTTCTCTCTCTCTGTCTCTGCCTCTCTCTCTCCCTTTCTCTCTCTGCCTCTCTCCCTCTTTCTTTCTCTCTTCTCTCTCTCTCTTTCTCCTTCACTCACTCTCTCTTGTTGGGTCTCTCTCTCTCTCTTGTTGGGTCTCTCTCTCTCTTTCTTTCTTTCACTCTCTTTCCTGCTGGTTCTCTCTCTCTCTCTCTCTCTCTCTCTCTCTCTCTCTCTCTCTCTCTCTCTCCCCCCTCCCACTCCTCTCTGTTTTTATTTTAACGTTTTTACGCTGTTGTAGTTCATCTGTATTGA
>CM060315.1:14900997-14910997 GCA_030674185.1 Monoplex corrugatus | reverse complement strand
CTTCATCTTTTTTTTTATTATTATTATTATATTATTGTTATATTATCATCGTCATTATTACTGTTATCATTATCATTATTGTTATTAGTAGTAGTAGTATTGTTATTATTATTATTATTATTATTATCATTATATGTCTAGTTCGCCGTGTTCTCAGCAAACAGAGGTGCGCGACAGGGGAGAAACTTTTGAGCGTCATTCAATATGGGTGGAGACCCCCACTGTGCAAAAGGTCTTTGAAATGGGTCGGGTTAAAGTCTGACAACTGCTGAAAGACAGCTTTATAACGAAACCTTATTTGAACAAACCACACGATTGTATATATATCCTTTTCACTCCCTCACCTGTCTACCACCTTGTTGTATTACCAGCCATAAGAGTAAAGCTCAAAATAGTCTGTAAATTGATACTTCTTTTTTCTTCTAATGACAGAAAATTTTCACAAAATTGAATATAAGCCGGTCGAATAACACAGCAACTTTATTTATAAAATCCGAAATAAGTGCGACTGCCCGCATTCAAGCAAACAGGAACCAGAAAAAAACCCCATGAAAACAGAATCAAAACACTTATGTAGTACAACCAGACAAGACAGGCGAACATTTTCAGGCAACTGGCCTTTGTCAAGCGTGAGTGTAAGATCACAAACGAACAAACATCAAATCATCAAATACAAAAATCAGGAGAAGTCTGGAACTTTTCTACTACTTCGACCAGTGTGAAAGAGGAGGTTTTTTTTTTTTTTTTTTTTTTTTTTTTTTTCTTTAGTCCTCTTATCTCCACTGGACGAAGCAGCAAGGAAGTTTAAGTCTTTTTCTCCTTATTTTCGTATTTGGTGTTTGTTCGTTTGTGATCTTACGTTCACGCTTGACAAAGGTCAGTTGGCTGAAAATTTGGGCCGGTCTTGTCTGGTTATGTTAAATAAACGGTATTTATCTTTGTGTGCTCCTAGGCCCAGTTGCCTAGCGAGACAAATATATCACAGGATGTGACAGAGTCAGCTGTTTGTCTCCCTATATACATGTATATGTCTGTGGAGTGTCTTGCCATCCATGGAAGAGGTGCTGACGTAGAAAGATACGTGAACGCAAATGTTTGAAGCTAATAAATTAATCAATATGAAAATAGATAATGATAATAGCAGTAATGATAACAACAATAATACATTTGATATAGTATGCTTCAGGCACATTGTTATTCTTTCTCTTTTCCTTTTTTCTTTTCTTTCTTTTCCTTTTTTTCTGTCTTTTTTTGTTGTTGATTTTTGTAGTTTTTTTCATATCAAACTAAGAGATGTATGTAGCTGTCTGCCTCTGATGAATATATCCTAGCAAGATTTTCTGAGCGGTACCTGGTTCAATCTTTACCAAAATTTGGATCAAAGGTGTAGGTAGGTTGTTGCGGAATCAAAAAGATGTATGTATGGCAGTCAAAGTACCAGCACTTTTCGAGAAAGGTGTTTAGACAGCATTTTCCCGGGATCTTCTGACAATACTTGCAGAATGTTTTCACGGTTGTGACAGTCAGCTGCCGTCCTCTCTCCACGTTCATCTAAAACATCTTGGAAATCACAGTGAGCTTTAAGAAATACAAAATTCATGTAGTAGTAAGAAACTCTGGAGAGAGCTGAACAGCAGAAGGTCCTCAGAGAAGAACCTCCCGTCAAGCAAGTGTTTCGGCCCTTAACTCCTGACACTCTGAAGGGGCCGGGCCACATTTGGGTCATGACTCCTGTATGCCCTTCTGCTGTCGCCATTTTTTTTTCTTTTTTATAGGAATTTTTCTTCCTCATGGAATCCAACCCGCGCATACTAGGTGGTCGCGTTTCTCGAGGCAAAGTCATTCTTGTGACGGATGTTTTAACCACTTAGCTATCGTTTACCAGCAACATATGGGGGAATTTTAAGCCTTTTATAGTTCACTTTTGTTCCTCCTGGTCCAGATCCAGCTCGAGCTTTTTTCCGCTGATTCTGCCATTGCCTTCAGGGCTCTGGTCCTCTCTCTCCCCGAAATCGAGAGCTGCTTGATTTTCTGCAATAGTTGTTTCAAAAAAGGAAGATTCTTAGAATGGCTTGACCATTTTTATACAATCGATTTCTTGTTGGGTCGGTCCTATGAGAGGGTGATGAGGAGTGAAAAAAAATCCAGATAAAGGTTTACTTGTGTTCAGTAAACAGGGCGTGTTCTTCTGCACGGAATACACAATGGAGAATGGGGTTAAGGTTCGGAATTGGAAAGTTGTGGCGTTCCCAAATGAGCAGTAAGCAGGAAGTAAGGGACAGGTACCTGTTTACATCTGGGTGGACTGGGTCTGTGCATTCAAGTTTGAAGCTTGGGGTCTGTTCAAGGATTCATTGCACTCGGACAACTCCATAAGTGCTCCACCCAAATCTGCCAGCAGTTATCTTTTTTACTTATTTATTTATTTTAATAGGATCATTGCACTCAGAGAGGTTACCTTTGTGCTCACCTTTTTTTCGTTCCATTTTTATGCCAATTTAATGGTAACAAAAGCTAAAACAGTTTTTATGATCCGATGATGATGATGTCGATGTGGATGATGATCATGGTGCTATGGAGTTCCATCTAGGATCGAGATTGCATGACAGGGTTGTACTCTACGCTTACTATCACAATATATCCTGGCGTCAACCAGGCCCCAGAAATGCAGACACCTGCGGTGTTGGTCAGAAGATTTGAGCAACACCCTCAATGACGCATCCGCGAAGTGAATGAGACTCGTCTGTGTGATTCCAGTCTTCCCAATGAGCCCATAGCGTGTCCAACTTTGGGTAGGAGCCGGTTAGAGCCGAAAAATCCCACAATGATTTTTGAAGGTACTGATGGGGATTCGAACCCACAACCTTCCAGTCGGTAGTCCGTTACGTTAACCACTACACCACGGCGACTGGTGCCAGCAGTTATCTTGCTGACTCTCAGAGTCTTAAGTCTGTGCAAAACAGTATGCCCTGGCAAGGTCTTGGAGCAACACAAAAAGACATCGAAAGTTCTTGTAGTCTTTTAATGACGAACTCAAACATCTTTTCTTTCAACTGTCGAGACAAAACTGAACAACTTCCGGTTCATATTAACAAGTGACTAAATACAGAAATGTCACCAAAATGCATGCAACGTTATGAACATATTATAGCGGTGCTACAGTCTTAAAAGGGTGGGTGGGATGGGTGGGAGGGAAACCCATGAAACACTAAGCTGACACCACCAGAATGATGTAAACATTAAGACGAAGCAGCGAACAAGTCAGGTTTTAAGTTTCGGGCTGGGATTCGAAACTCAAGATACCAGACCTTGAGTTCATGGCTGTATCAAAACAATCAACCCACCCGTGTAAAAGAGTCAGAACATAAAACGGGTAGCCTACCCTGGGTAACCCGTCCATTTGGCAACTACGCACGATCATGCAGACCTGAGCTTGAGTCCATAGCTGTATCAAAACAATCAACCCACGCGTGTAAAAATGTATCAATGTCATGACATAAAACGGGTACCCTGGTTTACCCGTCCATTTGGCAACTACGCACGATCATGCAGACCTTGAATCCATGGCTGTATCAAAACAATTAACCCACGCGTGTAAAAATGTATCAAAGTCAGGACATAAAACGGGTACCCTGGGTTACCCGTCCATTTGGCAACTACGCACGATCATGCAGACCTTGAATCCATGGCTGTATCAAAACAATTAACCCACGCGTGTAAAAATGTATCAAAGTCAGGACATAAAACGGGTACCCTGGTTTACCCGTCCATTTGGCAACTACGCACGATCATGCAGACCTTGAATCCATGGCTGTATCAAAACAATTAACCCACGCGTGTAAAAATGTATCAAAGTCAGGACATAAAACGGGTACCCTGGGTTACCCGTCCATTTGGCAACTACGCACGATCATGCCTAACCCATCGGCTTACTCACGTTATCCACCAGCTTTCTGCATTATCAACCATAATTGCAAAGCAGAAATCTTAACCTGTTCACTCCCTCACCCTATACTCCAGCTTCCTGCTTTCACTTCCTGCTTTTAGACTGAAAGTAGGGTTAATGGCGTGTTGAAGAGCCGATCGTGCCTCCCCTCTCTGTGGGCTCAGCCCTTTGCGAGAAATACGAGACATGTTATTTTAAGTATTCTTTTAAAAAAAATATCTTAGCTAGTCCTCCAGCACACTAATGTGTGGTGGGATTTTAAACACAAACGAACGAACGAAGGAGGAAGCTGGGAACACACAAACACAGAAAAGGAAAACAAAAAACAAAACAAAAAAAAAGCGTGGCACGTATTGGCCTACATATAAAGTTGCATAACGATCATTGTTTGCTGCAGTGTCTTGTCTCAAATGTCTATTTACTGGTCTGTTTGTGCTACGGTAGATCTGTTTACTGATATGTCTGTGTTACGGTAGATCTAGAGCAGGTAGTTATGTCTGTCTTACAGGTCTGTTACAGACCAGATACAATCAGTTGTGTCTGTGACTTGCTGGGTTTGTTTGTCTAGCTTTTGAATTGTTTGTTTGTTTGTTTGTTGTTGGGTTGTTTGTTTGTGTATTTGTTTGTTTTCGTATTGTTTGTTGTTGGTTTGTTTGTTTATTTTTCATATCGTTTTTTGTCTGTTGTTGGGTTGTTTGTGTGTTTATTTTTCCATATTGTTTGTCTGTTGTTGGGTTGTTTGTGTGTTTATTTTTCCATATTGTTTGTTTGTCTGTTGTTGGGTTGTTTGTGTGTTTATTTTTCATATCGTTTTTTTTGTCTGTTGTTGGGTTGTTTGTGTGTTTATTTTTTCATATTGTTTGTCTATTGGGTTGTTTATTGTCCATTTGTTTGCATATTGTTTGTTTGTCTATTGTTGGGTTATTTGTTTGTTTTCATATTGTTTGTCTATTGTTGGGTCATTTGTTTATTTGTTTGCATGTTTTTTGTTTGTTTGTCTGTCTTTTAAATGTCTGTTACAAACCAGACAATCAGTTCTATCTGTAAGGGTCTTGTTATTATTGTTGTTGTTGTTATTGTCGTCGTTGTTTTTTGTTGCTTTGTTGTTGTTGTGTTGTTGCTGTTGTTATTCTGTTGTTTTGTTGTCGTCGTCGTCGTTGTTGTTGTTCTGTCGCTTGTTTGTTCGTCTGTCAATATTTTTCTCTTACCAAGGCACACAACATTGCTTTTTCTGTTGCGAAACTGGTCCACAACCGGTTTTATTTTCCGTATACTGTACAGTGCAAGCCTTATACTCTGGCGAAACATGCTGTCAGTCTATGCAGATTCATGAACCGTGCTGATCCCCTCTGCTTTTGTCGCGTCACAATAGCGAACATGCTGTGTGTCTTAGCCGTTAACTCAAACCCTATGCAGAACGTAACCATATCCCTAGACTGCATACTGCAGGAGAATACGGGCAGCCGTTAGTGGTATGAACCGTGAGTAAAGTCTAATGCTTGTGGTGGTTTAGTCGTATAAACTGTAGGTAAAGTCTAATGCTTGTGGTGGTTTAGTCGTATAAACTGTAGGTAAAGTCTAATGCTTGTGGTGGTTTAGTCGTATAAACTGTAAGTAAAGTCTAATGATAGTGTTGGTTTAGTCGTATAAACTGTAAGTAAAGTCTAATGATAGTGGTGGTTTAGTCGTATAAACTGTGAGTAAAGTCTAATGCTTGTGGTGGTTTAGTCGTATAAACTGTAAGTAAAGTCTAATGATAGTGTTGGTTTAGTCGTATAAACTGTAAGTAAAGTCTAATGATAGTGGTGGTTTAGTCGTATAAACTGTAGGTAAAGTCTAATGCTTGTGGTGGTTTAGTCGTATAAACTGTAAGTAAAGTCTAATGATAGTGTTGGTTTAGTCGTATAAACTGTAAGTAAAGTCTAATGATAGTGTTGGTTTAGTCGTATAAACTGTAAGTAAAGTCTAATGCTTGTGGTGGTTTAGTCGTATAAACTGTAAGTAAAGTCTAATGATAGAGGTGGTTTAGTCGTATAAACTGTAAGTAAAGTCTAATGCTTGTGGTGGTTTAGTCGTATAAACTGTGAGTAAAGTCTAATGCTTGTAGTGGTTTAGTCGTATAAACTGTGAGTAAAGTCTAATGCTTGTAGTGGTTTAGTCGTATAAACTGTGAGTAAAGTCTAATGCTTGTAGTGGTTTAGTCGTATAAACTGTAAGTAAAGTCTAATGCTTGTAGTGGTTTAGTCGTATAAACTGTGAGTAAAGTCTAATGCTTGTAGTGGTTTAGTCGTATAAACTGTAAGTAAAGTCTAATGCTTGTAGTGGTTTAGTCGTATAAACTGTAAGTAAAGTCTAATGCTTGTGGTGGTTTAGTCGTATAAACTGTGAGTAAAGTCTAATGCTTGTAGTGGTTTAGTCGTATAAACTGTGAGTAAAGTCTAATGCTTGTAGTGGTTTAGTCGTATAAACTGTGAGTAAAGTCTAATGCTTGTAGTGGTTTAGTCGTATAAACTGTGAGTAAAGTCTAATGCTTGTAGTGGTTTAGTCGTATAAACTGTGAGTAAAGTCTAATGCTTGTAGTGGTTTAGTCGTATAAACTGTAAGTAAAGTCTAATGCTTGTGGTGGTTTAGTCGTATAAACTGTAAGTAAAGTCTAATGATAGTGGTGGTTTAGTCGTATAAACTGTAAGTAAAGTCTAATGATAGTGGTGGTTTAGTCGTATAAACTGTAAGTAAAGTCTAATGATAGTGGTGGTTTAGTCGTATAAACTGTAAGTAAAGTCTAATGCTTGTGGTGGTTTAGTCGTATAAACTGTAAGTAAAGTCTAATGCTTGTGGTGGTTTAGTGGTATGAACTGTAAGTAAAGTCTAATTCTAGTGGTGGTTTAGTGGTATGAACTGTAAGTAAAGTCTAATGCTTGTGGTGGTTTAGTCGTATAAAATGTAACTAAAGTCTAATGATAGTGGTGGTTTTAGTGGTGTGAACTGTTATCAAAGTCTAAGGCGTTTAGTTTCAGTTTTTCAAGATGATAACCACAGGGCTCGGAATGAATTCCATACGCACTAACGTCACAGGTGCCGTGTGAAGGAGAAGATCCAAAATGATCGTGGCACAAACTTTAAGCCTGCACATAAACCCCCATGAGTTGGCCAGATCCTGAGGGCCTACCTAGCCTGTGTCTTTTTCTTTCTTATACTACTATAGTGAGGGGTGAGCCGTTGGCATAGAGGATCCTCTATTACTGAATTTAAGGCTTGTGATTGTTTATTGGTATGACTATTTACTTAAGTCAAATGTCTGTGCTAGTTTAGTGACATGAACTTGTACCCAAGTCTTATGCTTGTGGTAATTAAGTGGTATAAACTTTTGCCGAAGTCTAATGCTTGTGGTCGTTTAGTTGTATACGCTGTTACCAAAGTATAAGGCTTGGGGTCGTTTAGTGGTGTGAACTTCTACTAATGTCTAATGCTTGTGGTGGTTTAGTGGTATGAACTTTTGCCAAAGTCTAATACTTATAGTGGTTTAGTGGTATGAATTTTGCCAAAGTCTAATGCTTGTGGTGGTTTAGTGGTATGAACTTTTGCCAAAATCTAATGCTTGCGGTGGTTTAGTGGTATGAACTTTTGCCAAAGTCTGATTCTTATGGTGGTTTAGTGGTATGAACTTTTGCCAAAGTTTAATGCTTGCGGTGTTTAGTGGTATGAACTTTTGCCAAAGTCTAATGCTTGTGGTGTTTAGTGGTATGAACTTATACGAAAGTCGAACAATTATGGTGGTTTAGTAGTATGGACTTATACCAAAGTCTAATGCTAATGGTGGTTTAGTGGTATGAACTGTAAGTAAAGTCTAATGCTTGTTGCAGTTTAGTGGTATGAACTTTTACCAAAGTCTAATACTTGTGGTAGTTTAGTGTGATGAACTGTTATCAAACTCTTAGGCTTGTGATTCTTTAGTGGTATGAACTTCTACTAAAGTCTAGTGTTTGTGGTAGTTAAGTTGTATGAACTCTGACCAAAGACTAATTCTTGTGGTTGTTTTCCATTGTTTCAGAACTACACAATGGCTGGACATGTCACTTCATCATTATTCATCCTGCCCACCTTGTTCCTTCTTCTCTCCTTTTCACCATCTCAGACCAGTCCAGCCCCGAAACGACCTCAAGCAAACCTTGAAGCCAGGTACCTAGAAAATCCACAACACTCTCTGATACAGCAAATTCAGGAAGAAGCATTCCACAGAAGGGCATCAGAAGACAGACAAAAGCGGGAAGCATCCGACGAATTCAGTACGAACACCCCAACACCCACACCCAACAATCCAGCAGCCAGCCCGAGCACAGGAAGGGGAAGTAACTCTACTGGAGGAGTCGTTAGTCAAGGGGGAACTACTGAAACAGGTCCCGTCACTACAAGCCAGGCGTTGGGAGGTGACACAGGAGGTGTTAGTTCTAGCACAAGTACACCAGACTCTAATCAAGGAGATGATGGTGAAACAGGAGGTGGATTAGGGGGGTTGTTGGGTCCTTCAGATCCCGCTGATGACTCCACTGAAGAGGTGGCTTGTTCTGGTTTAAACACGTGTCAGCTTGGCTACACTTGTGAAAACGGTGGTACGTGTTTCTACAACACTTCCACGTGCACAGTACGTTGTTTGTGTCCTTCACCTTACGATGACCCTCAGCTGTACGATCAGAGACAGTGCACACCGCTACCCACCACCACGACAAGAACTAACTCTGGAAATGAAGGTACAAGTGTGACATGCTCCGGTGTAAACTCTTGTGTTTTCGGCTATACCTGTGAAAACGGCGGTACTTGTTATTACAATACTGCAACGTGCACAGTGCGTTGTCTGTGTCCACCTCCCTACAACAACTCTGAGCTTTACGATCAACAACATTGCACACCTTTACCTGTCACCACCACGACAACCACCACCACACTACTGATGGTGTTACAGCTGTTACCTGTACAGGTGTGAACGCCTGTGATTTCGGTCATACTTGTGAAAACGGCGGTACTTGCTATTACAACATTACGTCTTGTACGGTGCGTTGTATTTGCCCACCTCCCTTTGATGATTCTGATATCTACGACCAGCACCACTGCACACCACAACTGAGTTCCTCTGCCGCCACAACCACCACTACGGAGATATTACAGCTTCTACTACGTGCACAGGTATGAATGCGTGTATGTTCGGATACACTTGTCAAAACGGCGGAACGTGTGTTTACAACACCACAACATGCACAGTGCACTGTGTGTGTCCTCCTCCCTATGATAACCCTGTTGTGTATGACCAACAACGATGTACTCTCCTGCCTACTACTACCGCTACTGCCATGGTCACCACCACTGGTGGTGTTGCTGGTGTTACATGCACCGGTGTGAACACGTGTGATTTCGGTTATACTTGTCAAAATGGTGGTACCTGTTACTACAACACTTCAACGTGCACAGTTCGCTGCCTGTGTTCACATCCCTATGATAATCCTCTGTTATATGATCAGCAACATTGCTCTCCCCTGCCTACAACTACTACTGCTGCTACTACTATTACTACTACCACCACTGGAGATGTTGTGATTACTACATGCTCCGGTATCAATGTATGTCATTTCGGCTACGCCTGTGAAAATGGGGGTACGTGTTTTTACAACAGTTCAGCCTGCACGGTTCGCTGTCTGTGTCCACATCCCTATGATAATCCACTGCTATATGATCAGCAACATTGCTCACTACTACCTACCATTATATCTACTACTGCAACCACTGCAGGAGTAACAGATGTTGCCTGCAATGGAATCAACACGTGTAATTTCGGGTATACTTGTGAAAACGGCGGGTACGTGTTACTACAACACTACAACTTGTACGGTGCGCTGCCTCTGTCCACCTCCATACAACAATCCTCAGCTTTACGATCAGAAACATTGCACACCCCTATCAACCACTACTGTTTCTACCGTCACAACTGAGCATGTTACAGATGCTGTGTGTTCTGGAATCAACACGTGTAATTTTGGGTATACTTGTGAAAACGGCGGTACG
>CM060315.1:14885997-14890997 GCA_030674185.1 Monoplex corrugatus | reverse complement strand
TGCAGAATGCTGGTGGACAGGGTGCGGGAATTAAAGGATAAACCCTCTGACTCCCGCATCGCACCCTGTCCACCAGCATCCTACAAACTCTCTGACTTCCGCACCCTGTCCACCAGCATTCTTTAAACCTTTGACTCACGCACCCTGTCCACCAGCATCCTACAAGCCCTTTGATTCCCGCACCCGTCCACCAGCATCCTGCAAACTCTCTGACTCCCGCACCTGTCCACAGCATTCTACAAACCCTTTGGTTCCCTCACCCTGTCCACCAGCATCCTGCAAGCCCTTTGATTCCCGCACCCTGTCCACCAGCATCCTGCATTGTCAACCATGCTGGCAAAGCAAAAACATAACCTTTTGATGAGCCCTGATATGGCTCTAGTAGTCGGCTGGGCTAAAAGCAATATGAAACTGAACTGAACCTTTTGATTCCCTCACCCTCAGCATTAACATTGGATATAGACTCTATGATTAGAAGTAGGTAGCAACAACAGTCATCGATTGGCAGTAGCAGTAGTTATCAGGAGGACGGCAGGGAAAGCTTGGAACCATCTTATATTGCAGCTGCTGAAGTCCCTCAAACCTTCCCGAGAAACGCTGGACAGAGTAAGTACAGGTCATCAGTCTGTGATGGGAGTTCCCTACCACGAGAGATCCTGCTCAGTTGCCAGGGCTGAGAGAGTGATTTTATCGCGGGTCAGAGACACTTTCACTTTAATTCAGTGGTTTAATTTGTCTCATACATGGGTTCCTGCAGCCGCTTCATAGACGGTTGTCTGAGGTCTTGTTTGATCTCGAGGGTCAGGCCACCAACACAACAGATACTGTGATCGCATATGAGTGAATGTATCAAATGTGGGAGTAGGGAACATTGGGGCAGTTGGAGTATTCGCCTCCTAAAACTGAGTGTATGTATGGCCGAGCGTGGTTGCCAAATAGAGGGACGGCCAGATTTTGAGATTTCCTGCCACCGCCTAATCCACCAATTCTGAGTACCTGTAGCTCTTTAACCGTCTGAATCCCGCACCTTGTCCACCAGTATCCTGCATTGTCAACCATGCTAGCAAAGCAAAAACTTAACCCTTTGACTCCCTCACCCTATCCACCAGCTTCCTGCAAGAAACTGGTGGATAAGGCGAGGGAGTCAAAGAGTTAAGATTTTGCAGTTGGTAGATAGGGTGCGGGAGGCAAAGGGTTAAAGGGTTTGAGTTTTGAACTTTGCTCAAGAAGGATTGAACGTACTCGGACATTTCATGTGCGATTCACCAGAATCTCTCAATGATAATCTGGCAGACCCCTTGAGCCTGCGCAAAACCCTGTGCTGTGGCAAAGCTCTTGAAACGGAAGTGGGCAGGGCGGGAGGGAGGCAGTGAAACACTAAGCTGACACCACCAGAATGAGTGGAGCATTAAGATGGGCAGCAAACAGACCAGTTCTTATGTTGCGGTTTGAGACTGAACTTGGGATACAATAATAATGATTACAGCATTCATTCGGCGCCAAATCTTGACAGTTTTAATCAAAGCACACTCACGCACCAGGCATATTCATACCATGGACAAAGACTACCTTACAATATTTCATCCATCATCAAGTGCCTTGCCACATGGCGTTGACGATCATGGCCTTCCATCTGTTTCTATCCCTTGTTCCTGCAAGCACATCTTCCACCCTCTCTGTCTTCAGCCATTCTACAAGTCCGTCCGATATTTTTTCCGTGGTGCTCTCTTTCCCTCCAGCTTTCCCGTTGTGACCAGGTGCTCCAGTTCCGTTTTCCTCATAAAATGGCCTATAAATGTTGCCTGTCTTGTCCTAATCTTCCTTATTTATTATCTAAAAAAGAGACCTACACAAACTGAGGGTTTGAAGTAGTTGTAGAATTCATTGTTGGGGAAACAGGTGTATTTTTAATTGGATTTACATGTAAAAGCAGAAAGGGTAGATGTTAGGCGAAGGGAGAGCGGAAGTCTATTCCAGGCTGATGGTCCTGAGACAGCAAAAGAACGCTGGCCAACACTTGATAGTTTAAATCCAGGAACCTGAAGAGAAAGAGTATCTGAAGCTGATCGCAAGGTGCGAGTTGGCGTATAAATATTGTTGTTGTCGCAAAGATATGATGGAGCGGACTGATGAATAGAGATGTAACACAAGGTATCCAGCTTTTATTCAGTTCTTTTTCAGACAGGCCACCAGAGAAGAGAGCGAAGGAGAGGACTGATATGATCAAAACAGCAGCTCTTTAAGTCCACAAGCTTTGCCAACAGAGCCAGAGAACTCGTTCAAAATAACCCTTTGAGTCCCTCACCCTATCTGCAAGCATTCTGCATTGACAGCCATGACAGCAAAGCAAAAACTTAATCGTTTCACTCCTGACCCTACCCACCAGCTTCCTGCACAAAATTAACCGTTTCACTCCTCACCTTGGATAGGGTGAAGGAGTGAAACGGTTGAGCTTTTAGAGCTGGTGGATAGGGTAAGGGAGTGAAAGGCATAAAACGGCCTGCATGGAAGTCCAACCCGCTACCCCTTGGTTATCAGCAGAAACAAACTAGGGTTATATAACAACTAAGTAACATAACTCTTGAGAGTCACGGAGTTATCTCCCATGTAGAATGTCTCAAACCCAACATATAATAATCAGAATAAACCGTCAGTATAAAAAGTCACGGAGTTATCTCCCATGTAGAATTTATGTTATGTTACTTAAGTTGATATTTAAAATTCTCCCTGCTTCTGTCTTATTTCCTTAGGGTTATATAAGTTATAAAACCTAAAGAATGTAAACTTTTACCATCTGTTTTTCTCCCCCTTCTTTTCCTTCCTCTTCTTTTTGTATCTTATTTTTCTTTTTCTTTTTCTATCATTGTCTTCTTTTTCTATTTGTTCTTTTTCTTTCTGTCTATCTTCTTTCTTTCTTTTTTTTTTTCTTATTTTGTTTTTTAACCTGGTTAACGATCGTCTGGTTTCGCATTGTAGTCTTGTCTTTTTGTTTTTCAGTGATCAGCGACACTATTCTCGAGGCTTTGGAAGACAGCAGACGATTTATTTTGATAATGACAACCAGCTACCTTCAGAATGAGTGGGCAGAGTAAGTCATCTTACTTACAAATGAATAAATACATAGATGAATATACACATAACTAAACAGATAAATGTTCTAAAAGGCGAACGTAACAAAAATAGAGGTCAACAGTTACAGCGTGTTGGTTATTTCACTTTTCACTGATGTATTATAATTTCTCTTTTCACCTGTTGGCCGTCAATATGTTGTGGGTTTTTTTTTCTCAGTTTCTTCTCTTACAGCCTGTTTGTCATTTGAATTTTTACTTGATAAAGTCTGTATGTAATATCTGTTTTCACCTGTTACAGCCTGTGTGTTGTCACAGTTTCCACCTGTTACAGCCTGTGTGTTGTCACAGTTTCCACCTGTTACAGCCTGTGTGTTGTCACAGTTTCCACCTGTTACAGCCTGTGTGTTGTCACAGTTTCCACCTGTTACAGCCTGTGTGTTGTCACAGTTTCCACCTGTTACAGCCTGTGTGTTGTCACAGTTTTCACCTGTTACAGCCTGTGTGTTGTCACAGTTTCCACCTGTTACAGCCTGTGTGTTGTCACAGTTTCCACCTGTTACAGCCTGTGTGTTGTCACAGTTTCCACCTGTTACAGCCTGTGTGTTGTCACAGTTTCCACTGTTACAGCCTGTGTGTTGTCACAGTTTCCACCTGTTACAGCCTGTGTGTTGTCACAGTTTCCACCTGTTACAGCCTGTGTGTTGTCACAGTTTCCACCTGTTACAGCCTGTGTGTTGTCACAGTTTCCACCTGTTACAGCCTGTGTGTTGTCACAGTTTCCACCTGTTACAGCCTGTGTGTTGTCACAGTTTCCACCTGTTACAGCCTGTGTGTTGTCACAGTTTCTACCTGTTACAGCCTGTGTGTTGTCACAGTTTCCACCTGTTACAGCCTGTGTGTTGTCACAGTTTCCATATGTTACAGCCTGTGTGTTGTCACAGTTTCCACCTGTTACAGCCTGTGTGTTGTCACAGTTTCCACCTGTTACAGCCTGTGTGTTGTCACAGTTTCTACCTGTTACAGCCTGTGTGTTGTCACAGTTTCCATATGTTACAGCCTGTGTGTTGTCACAGTTTCCACCTGTTACAGCCTGTGTGTTGTCACAGTTTCCACCTGTTACAGCCTGTGTGTTGTCACAGTTTCCACCTGTTACAGCCTGTGTGTTGTCACAGTTTCCACCTGTTACAGCCTGTGTGTTGTCACATTTTCCACCTGTTACAGCCTGTGTGTTGTCACAGTTTCTACCTGTTACAGCCTGTGTGTTGTCACAGTTTCCACCTGTTACAGCCTGTGTGTTGTCACAGTTTCTACCTGTTACAGCCTGTGTGTTGTCACAGTTTCCACCTGTTACAGCCTGTGTGTTGTCACAGTTTCCACCTGTTACAGCCTGTGTGTTGTCACATTTCCACCTGTTACAGCCTGTGTGTTGTCACAGTTTCCACCTGTTACAGCCTGTGTGTTGTCACAGTTTTCCATATGTTACAGCCTGTGTGTTGTCACATTTTCCCACCTGTTACAGCCTGTGTGTTGTCACAGTTTCCACCTGTTACAGCCTGTGTGTTGTCACAGTTTCCACTGTTACAGCCTGTGTGTTTCAGTTTCACATGTTCAGTTACTGTTACAGTTTCACCTTTACACCTGTGTGTTTTACAGTTTTCACTATAGCGGTTGTGTTATTTCTGTTTTCACCTGTTGTTGTTGTCACAGTTTTCACCTGTTACAGCCTGTGTGTTTGTCACACAGTTTTCCACCTGTTACACAGCTGTGTTTGTCACATTTTCCACCTGTTACAGCCTGTGTTTGTCACAGTTTCACCGTTACACCCTTGTGTTTGTCAAGTTTTCCACTGTTACAGCCTGTGTGTTTTTCAGTTTTCACCTGTTACAGCTGGTTGTTATTTCAGTTTTCACCTGTTACAACCTGTGTGTT
>CM060315.1:14848497-14875997 GCA_030674185.1 Monoplex corrugatus | reverse complement strand
AACACACTTTCTTCTTCTCTCCCTATAGGTTCTAGTTCCATTGAATTTTCTGACTGTGTCCGGGATTTAGGAGTTCTTTTAGATCATGATCTTTCTATGCAAAAACATGTCACTAAGATATGCCAGCTTTCTTATATGGAACTAAGACGTATTGCTTCTATCCGCCCTTTCTTACTGAGGAAGCCACTAAAACTCTTATTTCCTCTTATATTCTTTCACGCTTGGACTACTGTAATTCTATTCTAATCGGCTGTCCTTCAGTTGTCATTCAACCTCTCCAACGTGTTCAGAATCCAGCAGCTAGGCTTGTTTGTAAAGCCCCTAGATCCCAGTCATGTTCTCCTCTTCTGAAAAAGTTGCATTGGCTTCCAGTTGAACAAAGAATCAAATACAAATGTTGCTGTCTCTGTTACAAAATTCTTACTTGCTCCGCTCCCTCTTATCTGTCTGAACTTCTTCAAGTGTATGTACCATCCAGAACTCTCCGATCCTCTACCGACACAAGAACTTTCTGTGTTCCCCGTTTCAACCGGAAACTGCATGGTCAGAGAGCTTTCTCCCACTCTGCTGCCATGACCTGGAACTCCCTTCCCTATCATATTCGCCATAAGCAATGTCTTCCTTCTTTCAAGTCTAGTCTGAAGACCTATCTTTTCACTCAATACTTTCATTGATCTTCTCTTTCTCTTCTCTCTCAGCCCTGATCATCGTTCCTACATATATGTGTGTGTGTGTGTGTGTGTGTTTGTGTGTGTGTGTGTGTGTGTGTGTGTGTGTGTGTGTGTGTGTGTGTGTGTGTGTGTGTGTGTGTGTGTGAAGCATGTTTATGCGAGCAAGAGAGAGGGAGAGAGAGGAAGAGAGAGAGAGAGAGAGGCTGTGCGGGAGAGAGAGAGAGTGAGCAAGGAATATCGGGAGCACGGTAGAGAGCGAGAGTATGGTTGGGGTGGGGCAAGAGAGTGAGAGTATGAGTAAGAGTATGTGTAAGCGTGATAGAATTTGATAGTAGAGAAACTGAGTGGTTGAGAGAGGGAGTGTGTTTGGGTCTGTGTGTGTGTGTGTGTGTGTGTGTGTGTGTGTGTGTGTGTGTGTGTGTGTGTGTGTGTGTGTGTGTGTGTGTGTGTGTGTGTGAAGAGAAAGAGAGAGAAAATATTTTTGTATGATTGTCACTATTTTTAGTAATATTTGAATTTACTATGTTAATATGTCTTGTTGAACGTAAATTTTATGTTTTATGTTATATAGTGTTAGCAGCGGTATGTTTAAATTTTATGTTGGTGTATCTATTTGTATTTAGTTATATACTGATTTTATGTGAAGCGCTTTGTGCTCTGGAAAGCGCTATATAAATTGCCTTTATTATTTTATACACATGCTAATGGTTGTGGGTTCGAATCCCGGGATGCGCTATATTAAAACTGGCCTCACTGTCCCATCTCAACATTATTGTTGTTCTGGTGGTGTCAGTGTAGGATTAGATAAGCCCCCCTTTCCCCCACTTCCCTGGGATGGTTATCCTCGTCGGCCATATCACCTGAGGTGGGCGTCGACGTAAAAACTGATACAAACCAACCAACCACACTCTATCACTAACGATTGTGGGTTCATACCTGGAGAGCGCTATAATAACCCTTTGACTCCCGCACTCTATCCACCAACTGCAAAAACTTAACCCTTTGACTCTTACCCTATCCAACAGCTTCGAAGCTGATAGATAGGGTGAGGGAGTCAAAGGGTTAAGATTTTGGTTTGCTAGCAGGGTTGACAATGCAGGATGCTGGTAGACAAGGTGCAGAACTTAAAGGGTTAAAGTGACCCTCTTAATGAGTATACTAACGCAGTTGTCGTTCTGATGGTATCAGTATAGTCCAATGAGACAAGCCCCCGTTCCTTCTTTTCCATGTGAAGGTACTAAGTAAAACTGAATCAAATCGATGCAATGGAAATATGCTCTATGGGAAAAGAAGACGAGCAGTTCAATTCAATCCATGATATCTAAATCCCCGCCAACAGCCGAGTGGCATACTAGGGCTGTCACCGAGTTACCGATAAAAGACAAAAGATTAAAACTACCACCATTCCAGAATCATACCTGTCATCTTTTCTGTATCGATTAACCCTTTCACTCCAGGACCCTGTCCACCAGCATCCCCTATTGTCAGCCGTGCTAGCAAAGCAAAAACTTAATCTATTGATTCCCTCACCCTATCCACCATCTTCCTGCAGGAAGCTGGGATAGGTGAGGGAGTCAAAGGGTTAAGTTTTGCAGTCGGTGGATAGGGTGCAGGAATTAAAGGGTTAAATGAATTCAAAGCCAAACCAGTTGAAAATCAAAACCAAAGTCACTGATGGGTGCGGAAGTCAAGTGTGTTTTTCAGTTTCAGTTTCAGTTTCTCAAGATGACGTCGCCGTGCTCAGGATGAATTCCATATGCACTAACGTCACAGGTGCCACGTGTATGGTGATCATGGCACAAGCCCTAAGCCTGAATATAAACCTATAAGCTGGTTAGGTCCTGAGGCCCAACCTAGCCTATGTTTTATCTAGTCTATATTTTTATACTAGTACTCTATCAGTCTATCATTGGGATAACCTTGGTTACACGTAAATGACATGTATATCTGTGCATCTTATCTTCAAAGAAAACAACAGATACATAAGGTAAACAAACAAATATTTAAAGGTCTGAATCTCAACACAACTAGCCATTGAGTATAGACTCGTCTCACATGACAGACCCCCCCCCCTCCCCCCAGTGAATGCACAAAGCCTCAGCTGCCTATCAACAAGGTGAAGACAATATGTAAACGTTGAGCTTCAATCGGAATGTCCTGGGTTACGGTTTGCCGAGACAAGTCCGCCTAATGGGTAAAAGGATGACATGTTTATGATCTCCTCGATCAACATGTGTGCAAACTTGCCAGTGCCTAAATCCCCTTTGGCATGTGTATCATCATCATCAGATGCCCTGCCGCATGGCGTTGGCGATTGTCATGCTTTTGTGTACACATGTTCACGCATTCAAACACATGCAAAAAGCATTCGTCCGTCACGCAACAGCACGCATGCGCGCACTCCTTCCAACCAATGGCACTAAACAAACTGCGATATGGAACCAGAAGAACAAGAAAACCAATATAAGCGCGTATCCAACAAAACAAAACAAAACAAGCGCAAATTTTCGGCCAACTAGCCTTTGTCAAGCGCGAACGCACGGTCACAAACAGATCACAAACACCAAACAATGGATAATAAAAACGGAACTAAAAGCTTCCCCTCCGCCTCGTCCAGTGGGTAAGAAGGGGACCAAATGGAATGCCCATGTCTTCATGAGCAGTAGTAAGAAGTGGGGAGAGGGGAGGCAACTATGATGTCAAAAGGGAAGTGAGATGAGTTCTGCAATTTTGAGAAGTGGCCATGCTATATCGGTATAGTCCTGTTCTGAAGAAGGCACAGGGCAAGAGCCAAGAGATAAGGGAGTAGATTGTGCCCAGTGCCATGAATCTGGTAGGCCTAGGAACAGGAAGAAACATGAAACGGCATGTCTGAATTCTGTTGCGCAATGGATTACTTATGGTTTGTCATTAAGACCATATGGTTTGCGTGTTCCAAGTTTATTTATGAGATGGGATTCTCTGTCTTTCCTGTCTGTGGTGCTGTTATTGTATAGAAGCCACAGACCTTTCACTCGGATGTCATTGATTGAGTGGTCTGATTGGTTGAAGTGATTGCGGATAGTTTTATCCCTTTGGTGGCGGATATCAGCCAAGTGTTCTTTGAAACGTGTGTCAAGGGTGCGTCCAGTTTCACCAATATACAGTTGGGAACATTTAGACCAGCTGATCAAGTAGACAATGTTATAAGTTTGACAGTTGAAATGTTTTGTAATTCTCATATGAGATTTGGGGCTTTTGACTGTGGTGGCTATGCACAAGAAAGGACAGGTCTTGCATTTAGGTTTGTTGCATGGAAAGGTTCATGGAGGCTGGCTGACTGGTTTGCTGAGATTTGAATGCACCAGCAAATGCGGAGATTTGTGTCTCTCTTGTAGACGATCAAAGGGCGCTGGTCAAAGGTTTCACCTGTAGTGGGACTGGATAGCAGAATGTTCCAGTTGGACAAGATGATCCTTTTTACGAGGTACATGGACGGGTGGTAAACTAGACTGAGGACTGGCCAATCCTCTGTGGCAGTTTTGGGCTTCGAATGGAGGACATTTGGCCGAGAGACAGAGTTGACTTTTTTTCCGGGCTTCATTGATGACCTCGAGTGGGTAATGTCTGCGCAAGAAAAATCTAGTCATTTCATCTGCTTTGTCCTGGAAATCGTCTTCGTCTGAGCAGAGGCGTCGTAGTCTCAAGAACTGCGAGTAGGGAATGCTGTTTCTGGTGTTGAAAGTGTGAGATGATTGATAGTCCAGGTAGGAATGTGAGTCTGTAGGTTTGTAGTGGACTGTAGTGACTAGTTGTTCAGATTGAAGGGAAACTTCGATATCAAGAAAGCATATGGATGTGTTTGAAATTTCATATGTGAACTTGATGGATGGGTGAAACGTTTGGACGTAATGGATGAATTGCAAAAGTTGGTCATGATCGAGGGATGTCATGCCAATGCAATCATCTATGTATCTTTTGTAAATTTCAGGTTTGGATTTCTTGTATTGTTGTAGGATTTGTTCCTCCAAATATCCCATGAACAGACAGGCATAGCTGGGGCCCATCTTTGTACCCATGGCGACTCCGCTAACTTGCGAGAACGTCTCATCGCCAAACGAAAATGTGTTCATTGTCAGGACCAGCTCCGCAAGTCGGACGAGGGTTGAAGTAGACAATGTTTGATCACGTCGTTTGTCTAGAAAATGCTGGAGAGCTTTTAACCCGTCGGAGTGGGGTATGCTGGTATACAAAGAGGTCACATCCAAAGTGAACAGGTATTGGGGTTTGAAGGTGTGGTCTTCATTTATTATTTGAATCAGATTCAATGTATGATTAGTGTCTTTGATGAAGGTAGGCAAAGACTGGACTACATAGTAGGCCTCCTTTGGTCATGACTGACCATGGACAAAGTACACCCGTTCTAATGTCTAGATGGGCTGTCTGCTTGGTCCAAGCAGCGTCGCCTGTGACTGTACAGATCAATGCGAGAGAGGCAGTCTCTGTCGCAGCGGTCGCATGTATATGCTGATGCTGGTCTGTTGGCTGTCATCCCTTTTCTACGAACTCGCTTTTCTGCTGCAGCAGCTGACAGTTTGTCCTCACCAATCCGCAGCTGTTTCTTGAGAGTAGTTCTCCAGCTATTGCGGTCGTCTGCGAGGTCCTCCCAGGACTCAGTGTTGATCTCAAGCGCCTTCATGTCACGCTTGCAAACGTCTTTGTATCTCAGCTGTGGGCGGCCAATGTTTCTCTGCCCTGTGGCAAGCTCACCATAAAGGATGTCTTTTGGGATGCGACCATCTTCCATGCGGCGAACGTGCCCCAACCAGCGCAGCCGACGCTGTCTCAGCATGGTATGCATGGTTGGGAGGCCAGCGCAGGTTAGGACTTCGGTGTTGGTCACCTTGTCTTGCCAGGAAATGCCAAGTATGCGCCGTAGGCTTCTCAGGTGGAAGGTATTGAGCCTTTTCTTCTGATGAGCATGCGTGGTCCACGCCTCACTGCCATACAGCAAGGTGCTGAGGACACAGGCGTTGTATACAGCCATCTTTGTCTTTGTGGTCAGCTTGGGATTTGTCCACACCCTTTGTGTGAGGCGGGCTAGTGTTGTGGCTGCCTTCCCGATCCTCTTGTCGACCTCTGTGTCAAGGGAGAGGTTATCGGTGATGGTGGACCCAAGATATGTGAATTGATGGATGGCTTCAAGCTCGTAGTCATCAATGGTGATGGCTGGTGGAGATGGCGTGTCTTGTCCCAGGACGTTTGTCTTCTTAAGACTGATGGTCAGACCAAAATCTTTGCAGGCCTGGGAGAAGCGGTCCATTAGTGACTGCAAGTCCCGCTGAGTATGGGTCACAACTGCGGCATCGTCGGCAAATAGCATGTCTCTGATGAGGGCTTCACGGACCTTTGTCCTTGCTCTGAGGCGGGCGAGGTTGAAGAGCCTGCCATCTGATCTGGTCCGCAGGTGGATCCCTTCTTGTGCTGTGCTGAACGCATGCCTCAGGAGGAGAGCGAAGAAGATTCCAAAGAGGGTTGGGGCCAGGACGCAGCCTTGTTTCACACCGCTGCGTACGTCGAAGGGCTTGGAGAGGTTTCCGTTGAACTGCACCATCCCTTTCATGTTTGAGTGGAAGGACAATTAAGCTGTGCAGTTTGGGGGGGCAGACGATTTTTCGGAGAGCCTTGAAAAGGCCATCTCTGCTGACTAGGTCAAAGGCCTTGGTGAGGTCAATGAATGCCACATACAGGGGCATCCGCTGCTCTCTGCACTTCTCCTGGATTTGGCGAAGGGAGAAGACCATGTCTACCGTGGATCTCTCTGCTCGAAAACCACACTGTGATTCCGGGTAGACGCGTTCAGCCAGTTTCTGCAGGCGGATTAGGAGGATCCGAGCATAGACTTTGCCAACAATGCTGAGGAGCGAGATACCTCTGTAGTTGTTGCAGTCGCTCCTTTCGCCCTTGTTTTTGTACAGGGTGACGACCTTGACGTCCCTCATGTCCTGTGGTACAGCTCCCTCATTCCAACACTGACAGAGAACTGCGTGCAAAGGGTGCAGAAGAGAAGTCTTGCAGTGCTTGATGAGGTCTGGGGGAATTCCGTCGTTGCCAGGTGCCTTCCCTGATGCCAGGCTATCAATGGCCTTGCTGAGTTCGTCCGCAGTTGGCTCTGCGTCAAGTTCTTCCATTACCGGCATGCACTTGATGGCATCGAGGGCTAAAGGGGACACCATGTTCTGTGTGGAGTAGAGGTCGGAGTAGTGTTCCGCCCATCTTTCCATCTGTTGGCTAGGATTGCTGATTACTTCCCAGTGGAGGATTTGAGGGGGGCGATCTTGCTCTGTGTTGGTCCCAGTGTCTTCTTGATGCCATCATACATTCCTCGGATGTTGCCTCTTTCAGCAGCACTCTGTATCTCTTTGCTGAGCTCTGTCCAGTACTCGTTTGCGCAGCGCCTGGCGTTAAGCTGAACCTTACTTCTGGCAGCCCTGAGGATTTGCAGGTTCTTCTCACTGGGTGACCGCTTATACTTGGTGAGTGCGGCACGCTTGGCCTCAACAGTGGGAGTCATCTCTGATGAGTTGGCCTCAAACCAGTCGTGGGACTTCACAGTTTTCTTCCCAAAGGTGGCCATAGCAATGCGGTGCATGGTGTCTCGTAGCGTTTCACATCTCTCAGTGGCAGAGTCTCTGGGCTGCAATGCATCGTATTCTCTTTGAAAGGCCTCTGCGAACTGTTCTACAAGATCTGGCTGAGACATCTTGTTGACGTCAATGCGAGGGTTCCCATGTTTCTTTGAGCAGTGGAACTTCTTTGGTTGTAGCCTGATCTTGCAACATACCAGAGAGTGGTCTGTGTCGCAGTCTGCGCTGTGATAAGAGCGAGTGTGGAGAACGTTTTTGATAGCGGCACGTCTTACTAGGATCAAATCCAGTTGGTGCCAATGTTTTGAGCGGGGATGCCTCCAGTAGACTTTGTGCTGAGGCTTCGTCTTGAAGAAGGTGTTGGCGATGCACAGTTCATGGCAGGCGCAAAACTCAAGCAGTCGCTGTCCATTCTCATTCATTTTCCCCACTCCAAAGGAACCAAGGCAGAAGGGCCATGAGTCATTGTCTGCACCCACTCTGGCGTTGAAGTCGCCCAGGAGAACAAGTTGTTCTGTCCTGGGGATGTTCCTTATGGTTGATGCAAGATTTTCGTAGAACTCATCCTTGGTGTCTGGAGAGGCGGACAGAGTTGGGGCATAAACGCTGATGAGAGTGACATAGCCTTCGGTGGTGTTGAGGCGGAGAGTCAAGAGTCGCTCTGAACCGCCGCTGCCTGGTTCAATCATGTTCAGCTGGCTGTTCCTTATTGCAAAGCCTACTCCGTGCTCTCTTGGGGCATCAGAACTCTTTCCTTGCCAGAAGAAGGTGTAGTCCCTTTCCTTTAGTGTTCCTGAGTCAGCCAGCCGTGTTTCCTGCAGAGTGGCAATGTCCACATTGAGCCTCTTTAGTTCGCTGTTTATGACGGCGGTTTTTCTGGCATCGCTGATGTCTTGCAGATCTTGGGAGAGCCCAGGCATCATTGTTCGGACATTCCAACAGCCCAGTTTCACTGCTGATCCTTTTCCTGATCCGTTTCTTGAATTTGAATTTGAATTTGAATTTTTCTTTTTGTTTGGTGCGGTAATTAACGACCTGCTTGTCAGATTTTCTCCTAATCTTCATGCACCCAATGAAGAAGGCAGGTGTGGCGGGACAGCACCTAACTGGCCTGGGGCTGCCCAGCTTAGGTGGGCGGTAGCTGTCCAGTAAGACACGAAGGTCTCTCCCACCGTCAAAAGCAACCCCTGGCGTCAGCTCTATGCCAGTTGAGCAATGACTTATCACCGGTATCTGTTGCTTCCTGTGTTGTGCCGACACTAGTGTTAGTAGCGAGGCTGGAGTGTCCTCTCCAGGTCGTAGGTGCAGAGTGTTTGTGGATGAATGGACGGATGTAAGCCTGGGCAGTGTAATATGGAAGACAGGCTGTTGCCCATGCAACTTGTCCCCCCTCTCCACCTCGCTGACAGATCCAAAGGAACAGCAGGGCTGTTACGTTTTGGTGCCAACGCGGCCGCAGGAGCTGTCGGAAAGTGACAAAGTTTGCCATCCAACCGCCTTAGGGGCCCCACACCGGATTTACTGTCAGGGTTTACTCCCTTAGCTAGATGGCCGCGGGTAGCTCTCCAGAGCTGGCGCCCTTTGATGGATCTAATTTATTTCCACCAGGGTTTCTAGCCACCCTCCTCACCATCCTCCTGAGAGGACTGATGGGGTTGCTGGTTTAGTCGCCAGCAATTCGACCCTGTGACAGGTAGTACTGGGTTCCAGGTTACCAGTAGCAGATACATCTATCCGACCTGACCATAAAAGACTGGACTATAGGTTGCAAAATGTGGTCAAGAAACTGAGAAATATTTTCAGTTGGGCAGTTGCAAGCTGACACGATAGGACAGCCAGGATTGTTGGCTTTATGTATTTTGGGAAGTAAATAAAAAAAGTGATTGTACTGGAAGTTGTTTGATGAGTAGTCTGGCAGTAGGGGGCAGCTGCTTAGAGGTTATGAGATTGTTGATAAGTTTGGATATCTTGGCATGATTGGTCATGTGTGCAGGTTGGTCCAACTTTTTGTAGAAAGCGTGATGATGGAGTTGTTTCTGGGCTTCCTTGATATACAGATGTCTGTCCCAGACTACAATCGCACCCCCCTTGTCTGCTGGTTTGATGACAATGTCGTCTCTGTTTTTGAGGGAGTGTAGTGCGTCACTTTCTTCTTTGGAGATGTTAGAATATTTCCTGGGTTGCATGTTGAGACAGTCTATTTCTTGGTGGCATTTGTTGATGTAATGTTCAACTTCGGGAAAGGTGTTGCGAGGAGGTTCCCGATGAGCAGGCTTATGGAAAAGTTTTGTAAGTAAGTCAGCATCTGGATTCAATTTTTGTTTGGGAGGATGTCCCAGTACTACCATCCAACGTAGGGATCTAAAATATCGTTGGCAGCTGTTCATAGTTTGGTATTTGCTAGCAGAAGGTTTTAAAGGGACAAATTTGAGGCCCTTTGAAAGGGCTGACATTTCCACCTCAGAGAGTGGCAAGTTTGAAGGAATACAATGTACAAGGGGGTGACGTGCAGAGCTAGAGGAAGGTGGAGAGGGGGCTGGGTTGCTGACAGGTGCCAGGAACGGTGCAGACGGGTTTGCAGTCTTGTTCAAGTTGATTAATTTTTTGTCTTTTATGGTTTGCATGTGTTTTTGTAGTGACGCATTGAAATTGATGACGGTGGTTTTAATGAAGAGACTGAGATTTGGGTTTAGTGTTCTGCTAATTACAGAACTGAAGTATTTCTGAGATTTGTCAGCGATGGACATTTTGCGTTCTAAGTGTACTATGTGGGTTTTCATGATCTGTTTGCTTGCTTTAAGAAGGATATTTTTAGTGGCCTGCAAAAGTTTTTTATTTTTACTGTCTTCTTCTGTTTCAACATTAAAAAGACGTGGAGATTGGTCATAAGATAGTGATGTTGAGAATCACCGTTATTAGAACATTTACAGCACTATGGAACACTATCACAGAGACGAGTGGAATGATATTATCACAAATACGCTCACAATGGTCATTTAAGAAAGGTATGAGTGAAATGGTATGATCACAATTATCACAGATCTTGTGGAATGTTACTAAACCAAAATAGGAAAAGTAGAGACCCCATCAGCAGCTACGATACGTTTGATGTAGAAGTATGAAAGAGACTTTCGTGTCTGAAGTGAGTGAACATGGTTTTGCCGTCTGTGCGAAATCCTGTATTAGTCCCAGCCCCGCTTTCCCTCTTGTCTAAGACCTGTTGGTACGTATCAAAGGTGAGTGTGTTGTGGTGTTTATTGATACCTTTACAACTGAGTTTGTCTCCCTTGTCCCCAGAACAAAGGTAGGTTTTGGAGCATAACCCCACGAAACTGTCACCTGTGTATTCGGTCTTGAAGAGTCCAGGGGTCCGTTTGTCAAAGCGTACACGGTCAAGACAGTCTGAGCATAGAGAAGGGTTCCATGATTGATGCGCTACACGCGCGCATTGATAATCAGCCGCGTGTGTGTCACAAGCCTGTCCTGGAAACCATTGAGTGTATTCGGAAAAAAATTCTGAACGCAAGTCTGGGCGAACCACATCTTCTAAGTGATCGCGACTGATAGCCATGTAAAGAGAGTCGGTATCCATTTTGAGCAGTTGAAAATCAGCCCTCGATACGTATTTATCTAGGAAATCGTAATAAAATTCCAGCATTCGCAGTTTGGCATATTGATAAACGAAATACCCAATCTGCAAGGGAAGAGACCAACAAATGGGGTTTTTTTTTGTTCAATTTTACTTCTACGGTGTCACTACCGAGTTCTGTAAGTTTTTGATACTGCGGGTTGTTGATGAAGGTAGGTGCTCGAGCGCTAGATACACATATCGAATGTCACGATGTTTGGCAACAATAATGAATGTTTTGCCATAGGCAGAATTTCCTAGCAATTTGAACGTGTCAGCGAGTATCGATTGTGTTGGATCAGCGTCGCCTTGTCAGCGCGCTTTACATGTAGACACATTTTCTCTGAACTGTTTGAAACAAGACTTGGGCGTGTATTCTATCACGAGTGGGACGTTAGAAGCGCGCAGTCCGTGATCGATGTACCATTTTAACAGAGGCGTTGATAGCAAGATTTTTTTTCCCGAAGTAACTTCCAATCAAACTGCGGCGTGGTTGGGTTAGGAGTTTGTGAGTTTTCGCATACTCACGCATATGGGGTCCGATATCATCTCGAGTGAGAGATACATTTTTGAACACGGGTTGTAATTCGCTGAAATAGTCTTTCAAATGAGGAGGAACCTCAATGTCACACTCAATCAACCCAAACAACGAGTTGGTTTGGACGGCTTCCAGGACAGCTTGTTCCGTGACGTGAGATTGAAAATGATGATATGAGTCGGGAAAACGAGTCTGTAGAAAATGTCTTATGTTTGGATTGTCTCGTTTCTGTCGTTGCTATTCACGCTCATACATTTCAACCACAGACACACCCACTTCTTCTCTCAAGTACTCTGTGATTGCTCGTGTCTTGTCTCTGAGCTCCTGAAGCAATTTCCCGTTGACGGGATTGATGGTTTTTCCGCAAGTGATATGACAATCGTGGCCGTGAAAGAGACACCTGTGAAATTGATACCGCGGTATCAATTTCTGTTATGAATATATCACCATTCTAGATAAACTGCGAGAAACGTCTCTCCCCAACACAGTTTCCATGTGGTGAGACACAAGTACTGGTTGTTTCGCTTTACTACAAAATTTAGTGTTGTTGTCATCAGCAGCAGCAGCAGTAGCATCAGCAGCAGCATCGTCATTGTCAGTCACGAACCATCGAATGAGATAGGGTTTGACTACATTTAGATCGTAGTTGGACGAATTGAATCCTACCATGGGAATTTCGTGGAGGTAAGTCTTCTAGTTTGTCTCGGAGGACTTTGGTGGGAATATGGTGCGTGTTGCCAGAGTCGACCTCCAAAGCATCTAACTCAGAGAATGTATCCTCAAATGTTCTCTGAGGTAGCGGTAAGACGTGTCTGAAATGTTTTCTAAGTAACCGATCATGGCATTAACGATCGTTTGGGGGTCTCCTTCACTTACGAAACACTGAGGCTCTTCAAACCCAGGGACGTTAGAAGCCACAGAGACAGAGAGAGGTACGTATCTAGCGGTAACGGTAGTGTTTGAATCCGGTTTTTTTCTTTTTTTTTCTTTTTATTTTGTCTGGGGTAAGTCGTCAGTCTAAAAAAAAACTTCAAAGTCAAAAGTAGCTCTGTAAAGGAAGATGAAGTCTATGTCTATCGAAATTCCATACCTGTCCAGTTCTTGTAAGATGGATTTCGGAGGGTTATAAACTCCACCTGCGTACCTTACTTTTGAGAGACTACCCTGAAAAGTGTTCATATGCTTGTTCAAACTGCTTGTTGTAGACCAAAGTTTACCGCACTGGCTGCAAGCTAACGCGTGTCCTAACTTGTTGATGTCTTTGATGTACATGAAGTGATAATTGTGGAGTAAGAGTCTGAGAGTGTCTGAATGTTTGTAGTCACTGCGTTGAAGGGGAGTAAGACAGGGTGGTGACTGAGTGGTGTCAAACTCGAAGACATCCACGTTAATTTGAAACTTGGTTTCTATAGAATCCAGGTCCAAGAGAATGATAACCGGAAAATGAGGAAGAGGAGGGTGATCCGCCCATTCTTGATGGAGATCTTTAGTCGGTGTTTGGAGAGAGTGAAGAGAAGCGCCTTAGTGTAAGGCCAGACAACACTTGATAAAGTATGCAGAAAAGCGTTGTCTCGAATGAAATCAGGCAGTTTACTCCCACATGCACAACCTATAGGAAAGTCTGGAAGAGGATTGACATAGAAGGAAGTAGCCATGATACTCTGCACAGAATAACGAGAGTCTGGTCTTTCTTTCTGAACCTGTCCGAGAATGTCTTGATCATTCAACTCATCTTGAAAAGAAAGGAAATCTTGTTTCGAATTGATCAGACGTGGTGTATCCAAACCTGCATGATTGTTATGAGAGGCGTGAAAAAAAGACAGCTGGTTGGTTTTCTTTTCTTTCAAGAGGAAAGAATGCGAAAAATTAATCTTGAAACGTTTGCCATTGCGGACTATAATGGTTCGGATCCCAAAAGTGAGTGTGCACAGACTGCACCTTCTCTTTCCGAGAATGGGTTTTGATACTGTTCCAGTGTTTCTCATATATGTCTTTAATATCGGAAGGCAAATGATCTAACAGCCTTTTTTCTCGATCATCACTGACCAATCTCCGTTTGTTTGGCGGAGGAAGGAATGACAGATCTTTTTCTGGAGCATCTGCGTCCAATCTCCGTTTGTTTGGGGGTGAAGGAAAAGATCTTTTGTCATTGTTTGGCTGTTTTGTTCCGGCATGGGTTTTCAAATGCTGTGTTAAATGTTCTTTCCTCACAAAGCCTTTGTTGCATTGGTGGCATCGATGAAAAACATTTTCAGCGTGTTTTTCTTTGATATGTCTGATTTTATCATCTTTGTTTGTAAATATTTTCCCACAATAAGAAGAGGTGGTATCGTTTTTTGTAGTACTAGTAGGCGATTTTGTAGACGCGCCAACGTGTACATTATCATGTTTTTTTACTCCAGCCATCTGTAATAAACAAAAAAATTGAATTATGAAAAGCACATACACACGTACATATAACATCACACTCACACACACTCACACACACACTCACACACAATGGTATAAATGGACACAACGTGTGCGTACACACAAAAAATTGTGTGTAATGTGTGCGTACACACTACACGCACAATACACACAATTTTTGTGTGTGTATTTTCTAAGTTTATTTATGACAGATACATATATATACGGTAATATTGTGCACTGACCTCCAATGACATATCATACCGATTGTCGGTACAATTACACGATTCATATAACAATTATCTATATTGTTCACAAAATGTCGCAGTTGCATATTAATGACATTTTTTTCTCTATATCTCTCTCACTCTCTCTCGCTGTACTTTCTGCTCACGTACACAAGCTAAAATAAAAATCTCTCTCTTTTTTTTGTCTTTCTGCCTGTCTGTCTGTCCTCTCTCTCTCTCTCTTTCTCTCTCTCTCTCTCTCTCTCTCTCTCTCTCTCTCTCTCTCTCTCTCTCTCTTTACATAATAACAATGATAAGCAACACCATACGAAATAAAAGCGATGTCATTTTTTATATTTTAAAATTTTTTTCAGATTATGTTAAGGTACATATATATATATGTTATAGTTTTCCTCTAAAAGAGAGATGTCACTCAAAAGTCTCTAAGCATATAATTGCATTCTCTCCCTCCCCATTCTCATTCAACTCTCCCTCTCCCTCCGCTCCTTCTGCTGCTCCTTTCTCTCCCCCCTCCCCTTCCCCTCTTCTCTCTTTCTCTCTCTCTCTGCCCTTTTTTATGTGTCATTCTATCTGTGCGTAAATCACCAAGCGCGGAGGTTAAATAACACCCTGTGCCTGAGACTTTTCCCCTCTTTCCAAAACATCCAACTGTATGGTATACAAATTATATACACAAGTTCAGCCAAAGCGCAAAAAAGCTATATATACAAAGGCAAGCGATACACAAAATAAAATAAAACATGCACATTTGATCAGATACTAAAATAAACAAAAACTAACGCTTCACATAAACATCAGGTGCTACAAAGACTGTTGTTAAACACTACAAAGTCACTCTGTTTTGGGTAAAATCAAAAACAGTATGTATATACACAAGTTTAACCAAAAACACAACACCAAATCTGAGCGATATACGAAATAAGAAAAAGAAAAGATAAAAAAAAACCAAAAAAAAGACATATCATTTCATTACCAAAATAACACAAACAGCAATTTTCACAAAAGACCGCTTTTTCACAACACCACAAAAGTCACTCCCGCTTGTTATTGTTTTTTTTCCAACCCTTTTTTTTGTTTTTTTTTTTTAATTTGTCCATCGCCGTAATTAGTCCATCTAGTTCCTTTTGATTTAAACAGATCCCTTTCCTGGTAGGGTACAGTTTTTCTTCCTCCCCCACCGCAGCATATCTGCGGATATGTATAAGCGGTTCGTTCTTCCATTCTGTCACAGTTACATAGGTCGACTTTTCTCCCAAAGCGATGAGCTCGTCGCCGTACGCTGAATATTTTGTAGACATTCTGCAGCACACAGACAGAGAAAAAGGCTAAGTCAAGACTTAAACATCCCCCGAACACAAAATCAAACAAACAAACAAAAGTTACTTAGATTGTGTTGAAGAGGTCACATCTGAACACTGAGTGTTGTTGGTGGTGGTGGTTCAGAAGGCCGATTAACGCCTCTGCCACCTCTTCACTTGATGCGTCAGCTAACATTCTAAAGTTCAATATATGACTCAGATCTCTCTGGATTTTTTTTTAATTTTTTAAATTTTTTTTTGGTGTTAAGTTGTTGAAAAGCTTTGGGGAAATATCTACTAACCGTCTCTTCCCACGATAAATCAGGCATGGATGGCCGAGTTGATTCGCGAAACCCTCTCGGCACCCTTCGCATTTTTCGAAACTTAGGCCTTTGACATGCGCAGTGAGTTGCTCTTTATGCTACGAAGAAATGCTTCCATTATTTTCTCTCTTACCTTGAAGACCGTAAAATCAACCAACAAAGACAGTTGAAGAAGAACCACTTCTCAATCAGAACTGCAGACCACAGAAACAACCAACAAGGACATTCAAAGAAGAACCGCTTCTCAATCAATGAAAGTTGGAAGTATGAAAAACCTGGTTTGTGGGGTCTACTTTTATACCTTTCTGGTTGCCTGTATGGTTAGTATCAATATGTTTTGTTATTACAGGAATTTTTGCTGAGTCAGCGTTTTTGTCTTTTCTTAAAAACTATCAAATATCACAATAGGTTTTGCTTCAGTAACATTTAGATCTTATCATAAACCATAAATTTACATGGATGTACAAAAGATAATGAGTTTTTCAGACCCCATAAAATCTGAAGTTCCTAAATCAGCATTTTTTCTAAACTCAACGACCTCTCTATGCCACACATTTAGACACTACCATAACCCATAAATTTACAACACATGTCAACAGATAATGAGTTTTTCAGACACAGCTGCTCCATGGGCGATGAGGCAAAAACTGTTCTTTGACGGGATCAGTCTCACTTTGATATCCACCCGTTTATCATAAACCGTTCCTGACTCATCAGGTCGGTATGCAGTCGACCCATCATGTCTATGAGGCCGCTTTGGGAGGCTGCTTCTCTGCGTTTTACCAGTCCTTCATTAGCGTCTCCTTGTGTGTCATCCATATGTCCAGCTGTGTCCGGGATAAACAAAGCTGTCTGAAGATGACCTCATTTCTGGGTTTCTGTGGCTGAGCAACGTCTCCAACATGGCACGGTACGGGTACGTGTTCTCTGAGTTGGTGACTAAGACACGTTTAAAGAGAGGTCTACCTGAGAAAACAAACTGTGCAAAAAGTTGTTGACGGGGCTGACATTCTGGTCCGGGTCTAAATTGGTTCCATCCGCTTTTGTCACCTTGACTTGAACGTGAAGATAGGTGTTGCTTAAATCTAGATACTCTGACGTTGCCCTGCTGACTGCAAATTCTATAGGGGCGCCTGGAGTGACGGAAGCTAAGGGGTATATTTCTATAAACTGCCCTTGTTCTATCGACGTCTGCGTTGGAGGAACAGAAAACAAATCCAAACCAGACTGTACCGTTTCGCAAGATTGATGATGAAGCAGAGCCATTATCCAAAGATATCTCGCTTTCTGACGTTCTTTGGGGTTTTCTGTGTTTCTTAGGAGATGCTGGTCTTCTACTTCTACTACTACTACTACTACAATACTTCTATTAGCCAACGTTTACACTGCTTGATTCAACAATCTTTGTCCACTTTCTCGCGCGTGATTCTTTAAAGCCGATTTCACACTGTGTCCAGATGACACGTCGTTAGTCACGTTCAGTCCCGAACGTACACCTTCCTTCAACAATGCTTTTCCTCCACTTTTGATTAGAGGTATTACCATGCGACCGATCCCAGCCAACAAATTTCCTAGACCTCGTCCTCTGTAATTTCTCCCTCCAGCAAAGACTGGAAACCCGCTTCCAACTTGACTGCAGTAATACTCGTCGTATAATCTACAGTTCGAATGAAAGGGCGTCTGACGTACCATGGTTTTTTATAAGTAGTCTAGATGTCTACGTCTAAGATGCAGCGTGACCACAGTATGACCGCTAGAAAATGACAGCGTTTTTCCCGTGTCCGTACTTAAAAGGATGTCCACGGAACTAGACTGAGAACGATTGAGAGGGATGTAGTGGGGTTTGATGAAGATTTGATGAAACACCTCCGTTTTCTGTTGATTCAAGGCGGGTAACGTTCTCAACAGTGGTGCTATCATGTTCCCCATGGGTCTTGGGCTCACTAGATTGCAGTAGACGAAAATACTCTTAAAACTCTGATTAATGTCCACCAAGTAGTGAGGGATCTATGTCTCCTTTCCTTTCAAAAGTTCGTCATGATCAAAACCTAAAATCCGTTGTAAAGCGGGGCTTAGTTTCAGATTCGATCCTCTTTCCATCGTGTTTATTTTCACTTTCTTTGAAAAGTTGTTGTATGTAAAGGTGAGGGCTTCCTCTTTCTTCTTCTCTGTTTTGTCCCTGAAATACTTAGTGTTCATAACTTCATCATTCAGTTTTCGAACAAAGTCCTCGTTTGTCGTAAATAAGCCGCTGTTCATCGTGACTCTATGTGTGGTAGGTATGTCTCATAGAGCGTGACCCGAAGGTTGGGTTGAGGGATCTATTCGTAGCTCTTTGCTTTGGGATTGTATATCCGGCGTCGTATATTCCAACCATACCGTGTCTTCCCCGACGTCGAGATAATTATTGGTAGACTGGATTTCAGCCAGGCCCACTTCCCATTCACCGTTCAGATCAATCTCTTGCGGTAGCTTGGTAAAAAAAATGGCTGGTGTGGTTGTCAGGAAAAAAATTAAAGAACTGTTGCTTGGGAGTCAGGTAAAAGGCCATAGTGTTGTTGTTGTTCTTGTTGTTGTGTTGTTGCTGTTGTTGTTGTTGTTGTTGTTGTTGCTGTTGTTGTTGTTGTTATTGTTGTTGTTGTTGTTGTTGTTGTTGTTGCTGTGTTGTTGTTGTTTTCTAATTGCGGCGATTCTCAATCCTAGGACTTGGAAGCACGTATCCCAAACAGTTCCCCAGCAAAGTGATCCACAAGTTATCTGGTCCGTGCCCTCGAGATAAATTGTATAGAGACACTGCTGTCACCACGTAAATAAGAAGCATCTGACTAAAAAAACAACAATCTCGCTGCATGGAAGATCGTTTCACTACTTCATCTTGCGCTTCTCCTACACTCTCCATGACACGAGATCTTTCTCAGAAACTCAAGAATTAAATGAAGAGGGGTAACCCCACCACTTCACAAAATAGTCTAGAACCGATTCTAAGCGATAGATGTCTTTTTTTTCCTACTTTCTGTAGTTCTTGTTCGTAAAAAGAACCTTTCAGTTCGTCGCCCGCTTCGTCTTTTAACAGGTAGGTCACTGGAATCGTCTTTTTGATTCTGTTGATGATAAACTATTCCTCCGTCCACGATGGTAGGTAGCCTTTCTTAAACACTCTTCTGCTTTGGCTGATACGCACTGTATCTCCTACTTTCAGAAGGGGTCTTTTATATTCTTCATTGTCTCCATAGAGTCTCTGCCAGATTTCTTCTTGATTAGTGGTGTCCACGTCTACCGGTCTCGTCTTGATGCTGCGATGATACACGTGATTATAACCGGTCACCAACTGAGACAACACGTCCGTGTAGGTTAGGGTGTTTTTGTAGGTAAAATATCGCCATAGCTTGTATTTCAGCGTGCGATTAAAACGTTCGACGATCGCAGCTTTGATATCCTCGTTCTCAATAACAAAAATGTCGATACCCTCGTCTTTTAAAAACTTTTGAAACTGCTTGTTCAAAAATTCAGAACCTCTGTCCGTTTGTATACGTCTGGGTGTTCTACCTCCTACCAAAATCTTCTCAAACACTCGGATTAATTCCACTCCCGTTTTCTTTTTTAAAGGCACCACCCACGCGTATTTGCTTAACACATCGATACAAGTCAGTAGAAACGAATATCCCTCATTATACTTTCTTAAAGTTTGTACATCGATCAGATCGTATTGCCATTGATGATCTATCCCTCCAACGACGACCTTACGTCTGGGAAAACGACTCAAGACCCGTTTATGTAGCGTGTAAGCGTCTTGAAAACTCAATCACTCTTTCACTTTTTTCGATTTTTGAAGTCTCCTCGCACCTCCAAACCCTGCTGGATGTGCGGGGTTGTAATACTGACTCTCTAAAACCCTTCCCATTCTTGTTTTGTCTTTTTTTTTTCTTTCTCCTTTTCCGATCCGGTTCTTCTTTTTTCTGTTTTCCGCGGATTAAACTTCGACGATCCGGATTGCCGATCAGATCTTGAGGTAGGTTCATCTGTCTTAAAGCCTGAGCAAAGGTTTCCCACCAAGCTAGGCTATATTTTTTTTGACGTTTTCTTAATACATTATTTATCAGATCTACGAGGTTTGAACGTCTCAACGTTTGTCCTTGGTAAGTCACCTCCCCTCGACTGTCTCAAGACAGGTCCGTGTTCTGTTTGATGCGACACAATATCATTTCTGCCTTTTTCTTCATAGATTTCGGAACACTGTCTAACACTTCCCTCGTCACGAGATCGTCTTGTTTTTCTTTTTCGTTCGATTTTTCTTCTTGTGCTGGTGGCGTTGCCATCTTCACATACCCCAACGTTGGTTGTTATACTGTTCAAACCTCTTTAAAAACCGAAACAGCATCTGATTCAGATTTTGGACTTTCTCATAATCGCTCACTCCTTCAGAATTCAATACGTCACGCATGTCACTGTCTATTTTTTTTAGGCTTTCCGCTGCGGCGTTCGAAACTGGTGACGTCTTGTCTTCTAATATACGAGGGTCTACCAACATCATCTTCTTAGTATACTCCATTACAGTAGACCTCCCAAGATTCCCCAAAACGGGTTTAAGAAGAGCTCCTAAAAATCCTCCTTTCTGAAGAATTTTCTTACGGTGTTTCAAAGACGTTGTTTTCTGAGACAATCGACGTAACGAGCGTTTCTGTGCGCAGAGTTTCTTCTTCTGATGAGTCGTCAAAGGCACGTTACCTTTTAAAATGTTTAAAGAAACGCTCGCACAGTGCCTTAACGAGATCTGGTGAGGCATCTTTCCCGATCGCTTTCACCACAGCCGGTTTAGCGCTGCATAATACTTTCAAGAGTGGTAGATTTCTTTTGACTCTGAGTGACATGTCTTTTATTTCTGTACGTAGACCACTTGTTTTTGTGGAGTAAAAATATTCGTTCTCAAACGCAGATGATCTGGAGTGCTCTGTCACAGATCCACAAGCAAATAACCATGAGGTTGAGATGTAGCGTCTTTAACAGCCTCTTGAATATACTTGATCTTGCCTGGGTACATCTGTTTCGCCAGATGAATATCTGAGACGCGTCTCTGGGGTTCTTAAATAACACTAAATAATGACTGTTTAATGAGATCGTTCTCATGTCTTTGTTTTTAAAAAAACAAATTCTGCACAATCAATATCACGCTTACATTTCTGTGATGGCTTCCTTTGGTAAACAGTTTTGTTACTCTTTCGTCCGTTTCGTTCATCAAATCGTCAATAATCACTAAACGTCTGTTCTCCCCTTTCCATTCGTCCGTTTTGGAAAACCCCTCTATCAGTTTTATATTTTTCAACTCCTCGTATCTCGTCTGCCATTCCCCATAACACCAGATGATTTCTTCCGGAGTAGGATGCATCATCTCAGATATCTTCTAAAAACTTCTGAACACACACTGTTTTTCCACTTCCCGTAGGCCCCGCGATGAGACATGTAAATGGATGAGCCCATCTTGGATCCATCTTTGTTTTTGTTTTTGTTTTAAATTTATCTTATCTTTTTAACATCACCTCTCTTATATACCCCATCATCTAGTGAGCTCACCCATTCATTCTGATATCATGACCCACTGACCTAGTGACAGCATCCCGTGACATACTGACCTGACCTCATGACCTAGTGATAGCCTCTTGTTACCTAGTGACCTGACCTCATGACCTACTGAGCCAACCCCATCCCCACATCCTCATCCTCTGGGGGTTAGAGGCCCCTGAATATACTACTTACATTATCTTCATTAACTACTTTTACATTGATCATGAACATTGAACATTTGACATTTAAAGAAATGATGTGCATTTTGAGTTAGTTTCTTGCAGACAAAGAATGGCCCTTTTGGTAAATGAAAAGTAGTGTTAAAGTTTCGTTTTGTCTTTTGAGAAGGAAGATGTAGATTATTATTTTGTATGAGATATCGGTCGGAGGACACTTTCAGCAGCTTAGCGATGAGTCGAAGTCGGAAGTTTAGCTGTTTGTTAATATAGTTCAGTTAGTAAAGTTTGTTGGCATTGAAACGCTGCGTGTGGAGTGTTTTTTGGTACGGCTGTTTTCCAGTTTCAGGGTGCACTACATGGTGGCAGCGTGGTTGAAGCAAGTTGGACAAGAACTTTCCTCGAGTGGTTTTCTATCGCAACTATGTCTTTCAAAACACCCACGTCGTTTGACTTCTCCACACCCAACGGTTGGCCGACATGGCGGCAACGGTTCATGAAGTACCCCACAGCATCAAAACTGACAACAGAATCACTTGATGTGTAGGTCAGTGCCTTGATTTATTCAATGGGTGCAGAAGCAGAGAAGATATTTGGAAATTTCGTAATCGACAAAAACACGACATTCGATCACGTCATCCAAAAGTTTGACGAACCATTTACTCCCAAGAAAAATACAATTCACGAAAGGGCATTATTCCAACAGCGTTCTCAACAACCTGGTGAAAACATTAAGCAGTTTGTGTGAGCGCTTTATGAACTAGCAGAGCATGCAGATTTTAACATAAAGAGAGTGCTATTCTTGATAGATTAGTCATTGGAGTGAGAGACCTTGAGCTGTCTGAAGAACTACAACTGGAAGCGGACCTGACTCTTGAAAATGCTATTGCTCGATCCTGGCAACATGAACAAGTCAAGCAGCAATTGTCAGAGCAAAGAACATCAGTGGATTCTGTACAGTCAGGACAAAGCAGTGCCTGCAGAGGACGCGGCAGTTACCGTGGCCACTCCCGAGGAGGTACCCAAGGCAATGCAAGAAGTTCCAATTTTCGTGGAGGCCGTCATACTGGCAACAATTTTCGTAGCTCGCAGCATACTAGTACTTCTCAACGTGGAGGGGGCAGAGATGACGGTGGACGTTGTGGACACTGTGGCAAAAGTCCCCATCTTAACAGACAAGACTGTCCAGCCAGCGGAAAGTCCTGCAGGAATTGCGGGAAGTAGGGATATTTTTCTCTCGTTTGCCGTCAGCAGAGCATGACGTCTGTCAATGCTGTTCACGATAATGGAAATGAGGTATATTTCTTCGGAGTCGGAGATATTGCTGATTTTTTTCCCCATGGATCGCTAAACAGAACCTTAATGGTACTCCCATGCAGTTCAATACAGATACAGGGGCTGATGTTACTGTGATTTCAGACAAGCAGTTCCAGAAGATTCGACCACTTCAACCTCTTCACCATACTAGAGCAGTGTTACGCAGTGCCAGTGGCCTGATGGACTGCAAGGGGCAGTTCACGGCGACAGTCCAAGGAAACAGTATGAATTTCTGGCTGCATATTTTCGTCATCAGATCCAACTCTAATAACCTCTTGGGACGTGCTGCTTCAAGCAAAATGGGGCTGGTAAAGAGACTTGATGAAGTCCAGAGACCAGACACGCCATTCTATGCAGCATTCGGTAATCTTACTGACAAGCCGGTGAAATGCAAGCCAGTGAAAATCCAACTTAAGGAGGACTCAAAGCCATACAGCTTGTATTCTGCTCAACGAGTTCCCATTCCTCTCATGGATAAGATCAATGAAGAACTTGAAAAGATGATAAAAGCCAACATCATTGAGGAAATCACACAGCCAACTGACTGGTGTGCAGGGATGGTTCCTGTTCTCAAGGAATCTGGAGCAGTCTGCATATGCGTTGATCTAAAGAAACTGAATCTTGCTACCAGGAGGGAAAGATACATGATCCCAACCATAGAAGACACACTGCATAAACTCAAGGGATCTTCAATCTTCAGCAAACTTGATGCAACATCAGGATTCTACCAAATCCCTCTGGAGGAAGAATCGGCGAAGCTGACAACATTCATCACTCCGTTTGGGCGATATTTTTACAAGCGTCTCCCATTCGGTATCTCGTCAGCTCCGGAGATTTTTCAGAGAACGATGGAGGAGATCCTACAGGGAGAAACCAATGTTGTCTGTTTCTTTGACGACATTCTGATCTACTCAGCAAATCCACAAGAACGCGAGATCCACTTGAACAATGTCCTCAAGAAGCTCAAAGATGTCAGCTTGAAGCTCAACCAACAAAAGTTAAAACTTCGCAAGAGGGAGATTCAATTTCTTGGACACTGCATCAGCGCAAATAATGTACGACCCGTCGAGACAAATACTGAGGCAATACAGAATATGCCAGATCCAAAGAACGTCACAGAGCTCAAACGTATCCTAGGAATGCTGAACTTTTTAGGCTGCTACATTCCCTCCATGTCAACAACACTCCTTCCTGTCACAGAACTGCTGGAAAAGGACAAGGAATGGATCTGGGAACAACCACAAGTGAATACTCTAGCAAAAATCAAGAAGAGTTTGACCACCGCTCCAGTGCTAGCATTTTTTGATCCCTCAAAGAAGACAACAGTTAGCTCTGATGCCAGTAGTTATGGCTTAGGAGGAGTACTTCTTCAGGACCATGAAGAAAGCTTACGACCTGTTGCATACTGTTCACGTAGACTCACTCCAGCAGAACGTGGCTATGCACAGATAGAAAAGGAGTGCCTGGGAGCTGTGTGGGCATGCGAAAAGATGGAGTGGTACCTTGTGGGACTTTAAACTTTCAAGCTGGAAACAGACCACAAGCATCTGATACCTTTAATAAACACCAAGAATCTACAAGATTCTCCACTTCGTTGCCAAAGGCTCCTGCTCAGACTCAATGTCAAGGCCGAGTTCGCACCACGCAAACACCTAATCGTGGCAGATACCTTGTCCAGATCTCCACAAGAAAGGTCAGTGAATTCAATTTTCACAATGGAAGATAACATATCTGCTAATGTCAACATGGTCAGAACTATGTGGCCAGCAACAGATAGACTGCTCGAAGACATAGCTGAAGAAACCAGTCAAGACAAGATACTGAGTGCAGCAATGTACCACACAGCAACTGGATGGCCAGTATACATCAGTAAGGTCGATCCTGCACTCAGAGAATTCTTCTCAGTTAGAAATGAACTGAGCATCAACAGAGGCATGCTTACCAAAGGCATCTGGGTTGTAATCCCACAGAAGATGAGAGATGACATTCTGACGAGGATTCATGATGGACATTTCGGCATAACAAAGTGTCGGGAACGAGCTTCACATTCGGTATGGTGGCCAGGCATTAGCAGCGACATCATGACGATGGTCAAAACTGCCAATTTTGTGAAGCAAGACAGCCCACGCAGACAAAAGAACCCCTGCTGACAACTCAACTTCCTGATCATCCATTCCAACTGAACATATCCCAAGAGCCACTACTCACGTAGTGATTAAGAAAATGAAGAATATCTTCGCACACCACGGCGTGCCAGAGACTTTGATGACAGATAATGGACGCCAGTTTACTGCAGCAGAATTCCAAGCATTTGCCAAGAAATGGGGTTTCCATCATCTCACAAGCAATCCTTATTTCCCTCAGGCTAATGGGGAGGCAGAGAGGGCTGTGAAGGAGGCAAAGAGAGACTCTTTTCTGGCTTTGCTCACTTACAGACCATCACCTGCCACAGTTACAGGGGCAAGCCCAGCAGAACTTTTGATGGGTGGTCACATCCGCAACAGCCTTCCAACTTTATCAGAGAACATGGAGCCGAAAATCTCTGACAGACAGGCTGTGACACAAAGAAAAAGGAGGCTAACAAAGTCTACTTCAATCGGCGAAATAGAGCCAACATTTACCAGACTTGCAACCAAATGATGCAGTCCTCCAGAAGCTAGACCACAAGAAGGTGTGGGCAAACCCAGCCAAGGTACATAGCAAGATTGCACCACGCTCATACATTGTTGAGACTCCGTCTGGCCATACCCCAGAAAGACCCGTAGTGGACGTCTTGTGAAGACACCTGTCTGTTACAAGAATTGAAACCAAGACAGAGACATAAATAGTTACCTCCCTTTGGTAATCAAATAAACGAACACATAAACAGATAATATTTTGCACACTCAATTGCTCGAGTATCTAAAAAGGGGGAGATGTAACGATATCATACGCAGTGTCATTCCGGCCGGTACGCGCATGCTCGGCCGAAGTCGGAAGTTTAGCTGTTTTGTTAATTAAGTTCAGTTAGTAAAGTTTGTTTGCATTGAAACACTGCGTGTGAAATGTTTTTTGGTACGGTACGCTGTTTTCCAGCGTCGGGGTGCATTACACCAGCAAAGCTCTCCAAGAGAGATATGGGAATCTGGAAGTTTTTTTTGTGTTTTTTTTAAGACGGATTCATGGCACTCAGACAGTGCCGTATGGGCTCCAGCACAAAACTCTGAACTGCAGTATGTGTCAGCAACCTGCAAAGTTTTCAAATGGCCATGGGTGATGGGGAGAAAAACGGCACCTATAAAACACTGATAGCATAAGAATGATTGAAGCATTAACCCATTGACTCCCACACACCATCCACCAACTGCATGGTTGGTAATGCAGGATGCTGATGGACAGAGTGTGGTGGTCAAATGGTTAAGATGGGCAGTGAAGAAGCCAACTTTAGTTTTATGATGTGGGATACTGTTGGCCTTGAGATACGAGACCTTGTGTCCATGGCTGTATCATAAGGGCAACTTTTTTCTTTTTCTTTGTCCTTATTTTTTGTCTTTCGTTTTTTTTCCCTTTTTTTTACCAATAATAGCTCAGCTGGTTAGAGTGCCATACTTATAACACAGGGGTGATTGGGTCGACCCTCAGTTGGGCCACAGGTATGGAGGTCACAAAAGATCAGTTGGTTTTTGTTTTTGTTTGTTTGTTTGTTTATTTTTTTGTAAGAAATGGTCAATAGCCTAAATAAAGGTAGATGGTATAGCATTCAAATATTGCCCAGTTCTCGTTCTGTCCAAAAGGACAGAGCTTTAAATACTCTTTCAATTTTAATGCATATATGTAAAGATCTTCAGTAAGCTGTATTTTCGAAAACAGATAAACAAAAAACAAATAGAAAAACAAATCTACAACAACAAAAAAGAGAACATGTGTTATGCTGTTTACTGTGGTTTTAAGTCTGATACAATGGTATGAAAGGTGTTTTACTACATATGACTCAAATAGTGTTTGACATACACAGATGATCTTCTGACTGGATTGTTAACGTTAAATGGAATCCATCTGTCAAGGATTTATATTTATGCTTTGTTGATTATACCAAGGCTTTCGATCGGATAAGACATGAAGAATTAATCAACCAAATAGAAAGACTCAATATTGATGAAAAGATCTACGAATAATCAGAAACATGTATTGGGAACAAACTGCTGCAATGAGAATAACAAACGATATAAGTTCTTTCCAAAACATCAAGAGAGGAGTCAGACAAGGTTGCGTTTTGTCACCAGATCTGTTTTCACTTTACAGCGAAAACATCACGAGAAACCTAGAAGAAGACCCTGGATTAAAGGTTGGAGGAAAAATGATAAACAACATTCGATACGCAGATGACACCGTGCTAATTGCAGAAAGTGAAAGGGACCTACAAAACTTCGTGAATATACTAGAAATAGAAAGCAAAGGTAAGGGTTGGAACTAAACAGCAGGAAAACTGAAGTCATGGTGATCAGTAAAAAACATGAAATCCCCTCATGCAAAATAACAGCAAATGGCACAACCTTGAGACAGGTTGATACGTTTAAATCCCTTGGAACGATCATTTCACCAGACAGCAGATGCACATCAGAAACAGCCAGCAGAATTGGCCAAGCCAAAACAGCACTCAAGAAGATGAGAAGCATTCTTACCAACAAGTGCGTATCGATTAACATCAGGAAGAGAGTTCTTGAATGT
>CM060315.1:14840997-14845997 GCA_030674185.1 Monoplex corrugatus | reverse complement strand
GATAGATAGATAGACAGACAGACAGACAGATAGATAGATAGATAGATAGACAGACAGATAGATAGATAGATAGATATTTTGTCTGCAATGTGAGAAAATGCTCAACAATTACAGATTTTTTTTATATAAACATGTATATCATGTATTATATGTATTAAGTAGGAGAAATATCCAAGAAGTAAAGATAATGTTTCCTGTTATGGTTATATTGTTACTTATTTATTTATTTGATTAATTTTTTTTATTCACTTGTTCATTTGTTGTTTGTTTTGTTATTGATTCATTTCTTTGTTTGTGTTTGAAGTAGACTTACAGATGTGTCAGAATGTCAATGTGAGGTGTAAGTTTATAAAATTCTTCATTACCAGTGATTAGTGTTCTTGTGTGGTGCTATCCTCCAAACTCATTCAGACTCTGCTCATAGCACATAATAAAATTAGACTTTTAGTGGAGCACGGAGAACTGAAGCTGTTCACTGTGTTATTGCGTGGTCTGTGTCTTTCGTGGGCAAGCCTGCTGCATATTCTTATGTGTCAATAAACAAAGCCACTGACATGGCCTACGGGATCTTCAGTGTGCTTATTTGATATTCTGCATGTGCATACATGTCAAGAGGGTTTAACCCTTTGGCTCACGCACCCTACCAGCCATTTGCAAAAACTTAACCCTTTTACTCCTTCACCCTATCCACCAGCTTCCTCCTAACCTTTTGACTCCCTCACCCTATCCACAAGATTCCTGCAGGAAGCTGGTGGATAGGGTGAGGGAATCAAAGGGTTAAGTTTTTGCTTTGTTAATGTGGTTGACAATGCAGGATGCTGGTTGGGAGGATGCTGGTGGGCAGGGTGCTGGAGTCAAAAGGTTAAGCATTGGCTGGTCTACACATGTGTAGACTGGGAGATCAGAAAATTCTCAACCATTCACTCACCAGATGGAGGTGTCCAGGTGGATAGAACTCTGGACCTTCCGGTTGGAAGTCTGACGTTTACCCAACTGACTACCTTGCCCATGTGAATGTGTGTTTTTGCTAGTGTTACACATTTTCTTTCCTTTGAAGTTTACCCAACTGACTACCTTGCCCTTGTGAATGTGTGTTTTTGCTAGTCTTACACATTTTCTTTCCTTTGAAGTTTACCCAACTGACTACCTTGCCCATGTGAACGTGTGTTTTTGCTAGTGTTACACATTTTCTTTCCTTTGAAGTTTACCCAACTGACTACCTTGCCCATGTGAACGTGTGTTTTTGCTAGTGTTACACATTTTCTTTCCTTTGAAGTTTACCCAACTGACTACCTTGCCCATGTGAACGTGTGTTGTTACTAGTGTTACACATTTTCTTTCCTTTGAAGTTTACCCAACTGGCTTCCTTGCCCATGTGAACGTGTGTTTTTGCTAGTGTTACACATTTTCTTTCCTTTGAAGTTTACCCAACTGACTACCTTGCCCATGTGAACGTGTGTTTTTGCTAGTGTTACACATTTTCTTTCCTTTGAAGTTTACCCAACTGACTACCTTGCCCTTGTGAATGTGTGTTTTTGCTAGTGTTACACATTTTCTTTCCTTTGATGTTTACCCAACTGACTACCTTGCCCATGTGAATGTGTGTTTTTGCTAGTGTTACACATTTTTTTCTTTGAAATTTACCCAACTGACTTCCTTGCCCATGTGAACGTGTGTTTTTGCTAGTGTTACACATTTTCTTTCCTTTGAAGTTTACCCAACTGACTACCTTGCCCTTGTGAATGTGTGCTGCTGTTACTGATGTCACAAATGTTCTTTCCTTTCTATTTCCAGTAATGCTGCTGTTGTCATTGGGGCAGGTTTCCTGATTGATAAATTGGGAAATACAGGTTTGTTGAAGTTTGAATCTGTGACGTGTGTTAACAGTAATCAGCCTGCTGATAGCAGCACGGGATGATATTCGTTAAATGATAACTGATTGCTGTTCACTGTGAAATGTGTATATAGTCAGTTGACAATCAGACAGCGGGGAGTAAAGACGAAGAAGCATTGCACTGTCTTCCGAGGTTGACTGTTGAAAGAACGAAAGATGGTGTCAGAAACGTGAAAACATACAAAAATCCAGAATATTAAAGACTACAGTTCAACCATGGAAGATGAACAAAAAGAGAAAAGAGCCAGTCGACGACATGTCAAGATTCCCTTGCCTCCTAAACTCTATGTGAATGGAGGAAACCTGCAGAGCAGCTGGAGGAAATTCAAGAGGTTTTGGGACAGCTATGAAATTGTGACAACACAGACAGAAGAAGATTCAACATACAAAACAGCAGTTTTTCTTTCGTTCATCGGGCTGGATGCTATGGACATCTATGAAGGAATGGCATTTGCTAATGAAGCTGAAAGAAATGACATTGACACTGTTCTCCAGAAATTCAAAGAATACTGTGTGGGTTCAACCAATGAAACTTACGAAGCATTCAGGTTCAACTGTAGACATCAAGCAGCAGTAGAATCTATCGAACAGTTTGTAGCAGAACTGCGGAGACTGATCAAGACCTGTAACTATGGTACACTGGAAGAAAGACTGGGTGTACATGTTTAGACTCTGCGATCAAAATTACTGGAAGTGCGACAGCTGACATTGACTGCATGCATTGATATGTGCAGAGCGCATGAATGAAGTCAACATCAAAGGAAGTCCAAGTTTTCAAAGAAAAGAAGGCAGCAAAGCACTATAGCAAAGGAAACAAACCAGACTACAGAGAGAAATGCGGATATTGTGGTGGAAAGCACCCAAGAGCAAAAGAGAAATGTCGAGCATTTGGAAAAAAATGCAAAGCTTGTGGAGGAAATAATCACTTTGTTTCGTGCTGCAGAACACCCAAGAAAAATCAAAAGAAAACAAGAGTTCTGCACTTCGAAGAAGAAGAGACTGACACTGAAAGTGATAATGAAATCCTCAAGATCGAAGACAAAACCAGAAAAAAGGAGAGAAACATACGAGTAAAAATGCTGATAAATGAGATGCCGGTAAGATTTCTTCTTGACACTGGTGCAACAACAAACGTGATGTCTGAGAGCCTGTACAGAGAAGTCACAGGAGATGAAAGTCTGACCTGCAAGAGACAAAGAAGAAGCTGGTGATGTTCAACGGAACAGAAATAAAGCCTGTGGGGGAGATAGTGCTGCGAGTGAAAAACCCCAAGAACAGAAGGAAATACAAAGTCAACTTCGCGATCACCAAAACGGACTGTAAGCCAATACTGGGACTGAAAGCTGTACAGCACATGCAATTGATGACTATCAATGAAGACAACATTGCAACGATAGCGGCGAATCAGAAAGAGGAGGAAAATGCAAAAGACATGCTCACAAGATACAATGATGTCTTTGAAGGGGAAGGAAAACTAGAAGGGAAATTACACCTAGAAACAGACTCCAGTATTGCTCCAGTGAAGATGCCTTGCAGAAAGTGGCCGATAGCAGTGCAAGAGAAAGTGAAGGACGAGCTGAAGAGGTTGAAAAAGCTGGACGTGGTCACTAAAGTAGACACGCCAACGGAGTGGATAAGCAGTTTGGTCGTAGCAACAAAGAGCAATGGGAAAGTCAGACTGTGCATCGACCCTAAGCCACTGAGCAAAGCCCTCAGGAGAAATGAGTACCCCATGCCAACCATTGATGACGTACTGCTCTCCTCAGAGATGCAAAATACTTCACACACCTGGACGCAAGAAACGGGTTTTGGCACGTTGAACTGGACGAATATAGCAGCTACCTGACAACATTTGAGACGCCTTTTGGCAAATATCGATGGAAACGAATCCCCTTTGGAATTTCACCAGCCCCAGAAGAATTCCAGAGGAGGATTGACATCGCTCTGGCAGGAATGCCAGCGTGGTGGTGGTTCATGATGACGTCTTTGTTTTTGGCAAAGGACCAATCGACGAAACAGGAACACAAGTTCATGATACCAACCTGAACCGTTTGCTACAACGACGCCGAGAGACTGGAATCAAACTCAACAAGGAGAAGGTTGAGATGAAACAGAGATATATTTGGGGCACATCTTGTCAAGAGAAGGCTTGAAAACCGATCCAAAGAAATTGGACGCTCTCCAACAACTCCCGGTGCCAGAAGACAAAGCAGCAGTGCAGAAACTACTCGGTGTAGTCGGATACCTTCAGAAATTTGCACCAAACCTGTCTGAGGCAGCAGCACCACTCAGAGAACTGGTCAAAAAAGATGTCCACTTCAGATAGGATGAAGACGTCCACGGAGAAGCCCTGAAGAAAGTGAAAAAGATACTCTCTGAGCCACCAGTACTTCGCTACTTTGACTCTTCAGGAAAGCGTACAACTACCCTTCAGTGTGATGCTTCACAGTTTGGACTTGGAGCTTGTCTCATGCAGGATGGTCAACCGATTCAATATGCATCACGAGCCTTGACCGAGACAGAAAAAAGGTATGCTCAAATAGAAAAGGAGATGTTGGCAGTACTCTTCGGTCTAAAAAGGTTTGAGAGATACGTCTATGGAAGAGACATCCTGGTAGAGACCGACCACAAACCACTGGAGATCATTCACAAGAAGAGCCTGCTCTCAGCACCAAAGAGGATTCAGAGGATGCTACTCAGAACTCAGAAGTTTAGGTACACAGTAGTGTACAAACGTGGATCTGAGATGTACTGGCTGACACCCTCAGCAGAGCAGTCTGTGGAAAAGTGGAACAGCAAGTCATCCACAAGGAGGCCATTTTCCTCACAGACCTGGAGAAAACAGACTCATTGCAAGAACTGGCCATCAGCCAAGAGAGACTGAACAGTCTGCAGCAAGCAACTCAGGAAGATGCAACCGTGAAAACCCTGAAAGCTGTCATTCTACAAGGCTGGCCAGAGGAGAATAAACAACTTTCATTACAGTTCCAAGAATACTTTCCTTTCAGGGAGGAATTATCGGTCCACAACGGACTTGTATTCAAAAGCCACAGAGTAATTGTACCTGAAAACGAAAGAGCAGACATCCTTTAGAAACTTCATGCAA
>CM060315.1:14789853-14837353 GCA_030674185.1 Monoplex corrugatus | reverse complement strand
GGCTGGTCTACACATGTGTAGACTGGGAGATCAGAAAATTCTCAACCATTCACTCACCAGATGGAGGTGTCCAGGTGGATAGAACCCTGGACCTTCCGGTTGGAAGTCTGACGTTTACCCAACTGACTACCTTGCCCATGTGAATGTGTGTTTTTGCTAGTGTTACACATTTTCTTTCCTTTGAAGTTTACCCAACTGACTACCTTGCCCATGTGAACGTGTGTTTTTGCTAGTGTTACACATTTTCTTTCCTTTGAAGTTTACCCAACTGACTACCTTGCCCTTGTGAATGTGTGTTGTTACTAGTGTTACACATTTTCTTTCCTTTGAAGTTTACCCAACTGACTACCTTGCCCATGTGAACGTGTGTTTTTGCTAGTGTTACACATTTTCTTTCCTTTGAAGTTTACCCAACTGACTACCTTGCCCATGTGAACGTGTGTTTTTGCTAGTGTTACACATTTTCTTTCCTTTGAAGTTTACCCAACTGACTACCTTGCCCATGTGAACGTGTGTTGTTACTAGTGTTACACATATTCTTTCCTTTGAAGTTTACCCAACTGACTACCTTGCCCATGTGAACGTGTGTTTTTGCTAGTGTTACACATTTTCTTTCCTTTGAAGTTTACCCAACTGACTACCTTGCCCATGTGAACGTGTGTTTTACTAGTGTTACACATTTTCTTTCCTTTGAAGTTTACCCAACTGCTTCCTTGCCCATGTGAACGTGTGTTTTTGCTAGTCTTACACATTTTCTTTCCTTTGAAGTTTACCCAACTGACTACCTTGCCCTTGTGAATGTGTGTTTTTGCTAGTCTTACACATTTTCTTTCCTTTGAAGTTTACCCAACTGACTACCTTGCCCATGTGAACGTGTGTTTTTGCTAGTGTTACACATTTTCTTTCCTTTGAAGTTTACCCAACTGACTACCTTGCCCATGTGAATGTGTGTTTTTGCTAGTGTTACACATTTTTTTCTTTGAAATTTACTCAACTGACTTCCTTGCCCATGTGAACGTGTGTTTTTGCTAGTGTTACACATTTTCTTTCCTTTGAAGTTTACCCAACTGACTACCTTGCACTTGTGAATGTGTGCTGCTGTTACTGATGTCACAAATGTTCTTTCCTTTCTATTTCCAGTAATGCTGCTGTTGTCATTGGGGCAGGTTTCCTGATTGATAAATTGGGAAATACAGGTTTGTTGAAGTTTGAATCTGTGACGTGTGTTAACAGTAATCAGCCTGCTGATAGCAGCACGGGATGATATTCGTTAAATGATAACTGATTGCTGTTCACTGTGAAATGTGTATATAGTCAGTTGAGAATCAGACAGCGGGGAGAAAAGACGAAGAAGCATTGCACTGTCTTCCGAGGTTGACTGTTGAAAGAACGAAAGATGGTGTCAGAAACGTGAAAACATACAAAAATCCAGAATATTAAAGACTACAGTTCAACCATGGAAGATGAACAAAAAGAGAAAAGAGCCAGTCGACGACATGTCAAGATTCCCTTGCCTCCTAAACTCTATGTGAATGGAGGAAACCTGCAGAGCAGCTGGAGGAAATTCAAGAGGCTTTGGGACAGCTATGAAATTGTGACAACACAGACAGAAGAAGATTCAACATACAAAACAGCAGTTTTTCTTTCGTTCATCGGGCTGGATGCTATGGACATCTATGAAGGAATGGCATTTGCTAATGAAGCTGAAAGAAATGACATTGACACTGTTCTCCAGAAATTCAAAGAATACTGTGTGGGTTCAACCAATGAAACTTACGAAGCATTCAGGTTCAACTGTAGACATCAAGCAGCAGTAGAATCTATCGAACAGTTTGTAGCAGAACTGCGGAGACTGATCAAGACCTGTAACTATGGTACACTGGAAGAAAGACTGGGTGTACATGTTTAGACTCTGCGATCAAAATTACTGGAAGTGCGACAGCTGACATTGACTGCATGCATTGATATGTGCAGAGCGCATGAATGAAGTCAACATCAAAGGAAGTCCAAGTTTTCAAAGAAAAGAAGACAGCAAAGCACTATAGCAAAGGAAACAAACCAGACTACAGAGAGAAATGCGGATATTGTGGTGGAAAGCACCCAAGAGCAAAAGAGAAATGTCGAGCATTTGGAAAAAAATGCAAAGCTTGTGGAGGAAATAATCACTTTGTTTCGTGCTGCAGAACACCCAAGAAAAATCAAAAGAAAACAAGAGTTCTGCACTTCGAAGAAGAAGAGACTGACACTGAAAGTGATAATGAAATCCTCAAGATCGAAGACAAAACCAGAAAAAAGGAGAGAAACATACGAGTAAAAATGCTGATAAATGAGATGCCGGTAAGATTTCTTCTTGACACTGGTGCAACAACAAACGTGATGTCTGAGAGCCTGTACAGAGAAGTCACAGGAGATGAAAGTCTGACCTGCAAGAGACAAAGAAGAAGCTGGTGATGTTCAACGGAACAGAAATAAAGCCTGTGGGGGAGATAGTGCTGCGAGTGAAAAACCCCAAGAACAGAAGGAAATACAAAGTCAACTTCGCGATCACCAAAACGGACTGTAAGCCAATACTGGGACTGAAAGCTGTACAGCACATGCAATTGATGACTATCAATGAAGACAACATTGCAACGATAGCGGCGAATCAGAAAGAGGAGGAAAATGCAAAAGACATGCTCACAAGATACAATGATGTCTTTGAAGGGGAAGGAAAACTAGAAGGGAAATTACACCTAGAAACAGACTCCAGTATTGCTCCAGTGAAGATGCCTTGCAGAAAGTGGCCGATAGCAGTGCAAGAGAAAGTGAAGGACGAGCTGAAGAGGTTGAAAAAGCTGGACGTGGTCACTAAAGTAGACACGCCAACGGAGTGGATAAGCAGTTTGGTCGTAGCAACAAAGAGCAATGGGAAAGTCAGACTGTGCATCGACCCTAAGCCACTGAGCAAAGCCCTCAGGAGAAATGAGTACCCCATGCCAACCATTGATGACGTACTGCCTCTCCTCAGAGATGCAAAATACTTCACACACCTGGACGCAAGAAACGGGTTTTGGCACGTTGAACTGGACGAATATAGCAGCTACCTGACAACATTTGAGACGCCTTTTGGCAAATACCGATGGAAACGAATCCCCTTTGGAATTTCACCAGCCCCAGAAGAATTCCAGAGGAGGATTGACATCGCTCTGGCAGGAATGCCAGCGTGGTGGTGGTTCATGATGACGTCTTTGTTTTTGGCAAAGGACCAATCGACGAAGCAGGAACACAAGTTCATGATACCAACCTGAACCGTTTGCTACAACGACGCCGAGAGACTGGAATCAAACTCAACAAGGAGAAGGTTGAGATGAAACAGAGATATATTTGGGGCACATCTTGTCAAGAGAAGGCTTGAAAACCGATCCAAAGAAATTGGACGCTCTCCAACAACTCCCGGTGCCAGAAGACAAAGCAGCAGTGCAGAAACTACTCGGTGTAGTCGGATACCTTCAGAAATTTGCACCAAACCTGTCTGAGGCAGCAGCACCACTCAGAGAACTGGTCAAAAAAGACGTCCACTTCAGATAGGATGAAGACGTCCACGGAGAAGCCCTGAAGAAAGTGAAAAAGATACTCTCTGAGCCACCAGTACTTCGCTACTTTGACTCTTCAGGAAAGCGTACAACTACCCTTCAGTGTGATGCTTCACAGTTTGGACTTGGAGCTTGTCTCATGCAGGATGGTCAACCGATTCAATATGCATCACGAGCCTTGACCGAGACAGAAAAAAGGTATGCTCAAATAGAAAAGGAGATGTTGGCAGTACTCTTCGGTCTAAAAAGGTTTGAGAGATACGTCTATGGAAGAGACATCCTGGTAGAGACCGACCACAAACCACTGGAGATCATTCACAAGAAGAGCCTGCTCTCAGCACCAAAGAGGATTCAGAGGATGCTACTCAGAACTCAGAAGTTTAGGTACACAGTAGTGTACAAACGTGGATCTGAGATGTACCTGGCTGACACCCTCAGCAGAGCAGTCTGTGGAAAAGTGGAACAGCAAGTCATCCACAAGGAGGCCATTTTCCTCACAGACCTGGAGAAAACAGACTCATTGCAAGAACTGGCCATCAGCCAAGAGAGACTGAACAGTCTGCAGCAAGCAACTCAGGAAGATGCAACCGTGAAAACCCTGAAAGCTGTCATTCTACAAGGCTGGCCAGAGGAGAAAAAACAACTTTCATTACAGTTCCAAGAATACTTTCCTTTCAGGGAGGAATTATCGGTCCACAACGGACTTGTCTTCAAAAGCCACAGAGTAATTGTACCTGAAAACGAAAGAGCAGACATCCTTTAGAAACTTCATGCAAGTCACTCAAAAATTCAGAACTGCATAAGAAGAGCACGTGAGGTAGTCTACTGGCTCAGGATGAACGTGGACATTGAAGATTATGTCAAGACATGCAGTGCCTGGAACTGTCAGTCCACAACGGACTTGTCTTCAAAAGCCACAGAGTAATTGTACCTGAAAACGAAAGAGCAGACATTCTGAAAAACTTCATGCAAGCCACTCAGGAATTCAGAGCTGCATAAGAAGAGCACGTGAGGTAGTCTACTGGCCCAGGATGAACGTGGACATTGAAGATTATGTCAAAGACATGCAGCGCCTGTAACACATACCAACGTGGTCAGCAGAAAGAACCACTCATCAGCACAGAGATCCCTGACCTGCCCTGGCAACACATCGCCTGTGACATCTTCGAACATAATGGTAATGAATACCTGGTCACGGTCGATGACTACTCGGATTTCTTTCAGATTGATCGGTTACAAACAAGAGAATCCAAAGAGGTTATCATCTGTCTGAAGAGACACTTGGCAAGACACGGAAAACCAGAACGCCTGACAACAGACTGTGAACTCCCATTCACATCAAACCAGTTTGGAAAGTTCAGGAAAACATATGGGTTTGAACACGTAACAAGCTCACCACACTACCCTCAGTCCAATGGAAAAGCAGAGAGCACGGTGAAGGCTGCAAAGACGTGCATGAAGAAAGCAGAACACAACAATCAAGATTCCTTCCTCGCTCTACTTGAGCTGAGAAACATCCCGACAGAGACTGTAAACAGTTCGCCTGCTTAGTTATCTCCCATGTAGAATTTCTCAAACCCAACACAGTTTGTGCTACCCAATTATCTCCATTGTAGAATTTCTCAAACCCAACACAGTTTGCGCTAAGGAATGTTCTGAGCTTACCACTTTATGCTTTGTGGCTGCGTCTATGCTAGCTGAATGGGTAGCGAAAACTGTGTTGGGTTTGAGAAATTCTACATGGGAGATACCTACGTGACTCTCAAGAGTTATGGTTCTTAGTTAACATTGTTATTGTCATTAATGTGTTGTGTTTTTTACTGAATTTGTTCTGTTTTGTTCGCCGTTCATCGCTATTGCTGGCATTGCCATCATTATTTCTTTTCCATTTTTATTGAAATGATGATGATGATGATGATGATGATTGTGGTGGTGGTGGAGGTGGTGGTGGTGGTAATGATGTGATGATGATGACAAAAATGATCATGATGGTTGTGATGGTGGTGGTGGTGGTGGTGGTGGTGGTGGTGATGATGATGATGATGATGATGATGATGATGATGGTGATGATATCCGCACTTACTATTATCATCATCATCGTCATTATTATATTAATATTATGACAATTGCTGTTACTATTAGGGTAAACTGATCTAAATCCGACCGATTCTGGCACAAGGTGCAGGTTTTGTGTCGTGTCTTCATAAATATTTCGTCGATGACTAGTTAGAACGGCTTGATGCTTAGAGCAGACTTTCTGTGATTGATTACTAGGCTTAAAAAGTTATAAAGGGTACCAGTCTTGCAGTATGCTAAAGAACGAAGTAGGGGTTCATGATCTAAATTCCGACCAGGTGGATGTAAAATCCGACCAGGGGCGATCTAAACCTCGACCAGCATGAATACGGTCAAGGCAGCGCACATTATTTGATAAACAAATGATGTATCAATCAAAAACAATAAAAAAAAAAAAAGTTAGTTTCTGCTGGAACAGCGTGTATGCCTTGATGATTTCCGTCACTGTTTTCCACTTCTACTGCGTCCACAAACGATCGACATCTTTCATTCTTGCATACTTTTTAGAAAGGCAGCGTGGTTAGTGTTTAAGTGCATGAAGTAGGTCTTTGTAGATCCAAGTTGCTGCCATCTCTCATACCCACACACACGTGTGCGCTTGCGAGCAATTGAGAGATAGACAGAGCAAGCAAGAGAGAGCAAAAGGGAAAGAAAAAAAAGAGAGGGGGAGAAAGAGAACGAGAGAAAGAGACAGTGGGAGTCGGTCGAGAATTAGATCATGCAAGTATTCAAGCCTGATGTAAAGTCCGATCGACCAAATCCCGCCATTTCATCAGAGGAACTGATTTAAATAACGCCCCAAACCTAAAAATTGCTTCTGCAGCTCATATTTATGCATAAGGCATGTGATCTTGTAAACAGCGAATCAGTTCTCTATCAACAGTACCGATTTGTTGTTACAAGGGTTCAGCGAGCGATCACGTGAATGGTCGCTATGGCACATGTGGAGCAAGGAAGCAGGCGGGTTGGTGTGGCCTTCAACGTCGCACTGTGTCATAATTTAAAGAATGATTTTACTTTCATTGGCAAATCCTAGAAATTTGGATTTTCTCTAAACTGAAACCAGTTTCTTTCACCTATTTTCAGTAACAGGGATGACTGTACTTTCGGTTTTGTGAGGCAAACCCGGATATCGGTCGGATTTTACATCACGAAAAAATCGGTCGGTTTTTAGATCCGTTTACCCTATCATTACATCTACAGTTGGTGTGTTCCTGTTTTCATTCATGTGCGTGTTTGGTTCCTCCACCTTCGCGGCCTCCCTCTTTCTGAAGGGAACAGCTGCCATGTTTCCTCTCATGCTGCTGGGACGGCTGCTGTTTGGCTCTGGGAACGGCTCCTTGACAAGTAAGTATGGACTGTCCCTGTGACCACTATATTCATGGCTCCCTTACAAGTAAGTATAGAGCAAGCCCCTGACCATTATTCTTATGGCTCCCTGACAGTATGGATCATGGTACCTGTGACGATTATACTCATGGCTCCCTGACAGAGTAAGTATAGACCAAGCCCCTGACCATTATTCTTATGGCTCCCTGACAGAGTAAGTATAGACCAAGCCCCTGACCATTATTCTTATGGCTCCCTGACAGAGTAAGTATAGACCAAGCCCCTGACCATTATTCTTATGGCTCCCTGACAAAGTAAGAATAGACCACGCCCTGACCATTATTCTTATGGCTCCCTGACAAAGTAAGTATAGACCACGCCCTGACCATTATTCTTATGGCTCCCTGACAAAGTAAGTATAGACCACGCCCTGACCATTATTCTTATGGCTCCCTGACAGAGTAAGTATAGACCAAGCCCCTGACCATTATTCTTATGGCTCCCTGACAGAGTAAGTATAGACCAAGCCCCTGACCATTATTCTTATGGCTCCCTGACAGAGTAAGTATAGACCAAGCCCCTGACCATTATTCTTATGGCTCCCTGACAAAGTAAGTACAGACCACGCCCTGACCATTATTCTTATGGCTCACTGATAGTATGGACCATGGTCCCATGAGCGTTATTCTTATGGCTCACTGATAGTATGGACCATGGTCCCATGAGCGTTATTCTTATGGCTCACTGATAAGTAAAGTATGGACCATGGTCCCCTGACCGTTATTCTTATGGCTCACTGACAGTATGGACCATGGTCCCATGAGCGTTATTCTTATGGCTCACTGATAGTATGGACCATGGTCCCATGAGCGTTATTCTTATGGCTCACTGACAGTATGGACCATGGTCCCATGAGCGTTATTCTTATGGCTCACTGATAAGTAAAGTATGGACCATGGTCCCCTGACCGTTATTCTTATGGCTCACTGACAGTATGGACCATGGTCCCATGAGCGTTATTCTTATGGCTCACTGATAAGTAAAGTATGGACCATGGTCCCCTGACTGTTACTCTTATGGCTCACTGACAGTATGGACCATGGTCCCCTGACCGTTATTCTTATGGCTCACTGATAAGTAAAGTATGGACCATGGTCCCCTGACCGTTATTCTTATGGCTCACTGACAGTATGGACCATGGTCCCATGAGCGTTATTCTTATGGCTCACTGATAAGTAAAGTATGGACCATGGTCCCATGACCGTTATTCGTATGGCTCACTGACAGTATGGGCCATGATCCCATGAGCATTTATTCTTATGGCTATCTTACAAGTAAGTACAGACCAAACCCCTGACCATTACTGTTATGGTTCGTGACAGTATGGATTATGATCCCCGTGACGATTATACTCACAGCTACCTTACAAGTAAGTACAGACCAAGCTCTGGATCATTATTCTTATGGCTTCCTGGCAGTATGGACTGTGATCCCCTGACCATTATTCTTATGGCTCTGTGACAAGTATAGATCAAGCCCCTGACCATTATTCTTATGGCCAATTCTATTCACACCTTACACATCACCAATTGCTAATGTCATTAGTCAGCACAACCCAAAATATCATTCCTGTGCTGATGACTCCCAGCTCTTAATAATAATAATAATAAAGAGCATTTATATAGCGCCTAATCTGATGAAAACAAGAGCCCTAAGCGCTTACAGGTATCACGCAGACACAACCAAACACACACACACACACACACACACACACACACACACACACACACACACACACACACACACACACACACACACACACACACACACACACACACACCAGCCGACATTCAAGGCTCAAAAAACAACAAGGGGGGATTTGGGGAAGTTAGGTGGTAGAGTCTTTATAAGTATCATGAGAGGGACTGGAAGAGATGGGTTTTCAGAGAGGACTTGAAAGAAGTGAGAGTCGCAGAGTGGCGAACAGAGACAGGGAGCTGATTCCAGATTACAGGGGCCTGATAGGAAAAGGAGCGTTGACCATAGGTTTTAGTGCGACAGAATGGTATGCGGAAGGTACGAGTATCAGCCGAGGAACGAAGTTGACGAGAGGGGGTGTACAGATGGAGGAGGTCAGAGATGTAAGGGGGTGCAAGACCGTTGAGAGACTTAAAACATAACAAAGCAATCTTGTAGCGAATTCTCTTTTCAACAGGTAACCAGTGAAGAGATTTGAGAAGAGGAGTGACATGAGAGGAACGAGATTTTCTGAAGATGAGCCTAGCAGCATTGTTTTGAACTTTTTGAAGCTTTTGAATGAGAGAGAAAGGACAGCCCGAGAGGAGGGAGTTGCAGTAGTCGAGACGAGAGAGAACAAAGGCACAGAGGAGAGTTTTGGTGGCTTCGACAGAGAGGATATTGCGAATAGAAGAAATTCTGCGTATCTCAAGATAGCATAATCTGCAAACATTCTGGACGTGTTTTTCAAAGGACAGGGTGTTATCAAGAGTGACTCCAAGATTGCGGACAGTGGAAGATAGTGGAATGTCAGATCCAAGCAGAGAGACAGACAGAGGAAGGGAAGAACACTTAGCCAATGTGGTGGGAGAGATAAGGCTAAGTTCAGTTTTAATGGGGTTGAGTTGAAGTTTGTTTACAGTCATCCAGGAGTGAACATCAGAAATGCAGCCTTGGGTTTGTCTGATTATAGAGGGCAGTTGTGGGAGGGAACCAGAAGTATAGAGTTGGTAGTCATCAGAAAAGCTATGATGGGACATAGAGTGAAGTCGCATAATTTCAGAGAGGGGTTGTGTGTACAGCACAAATAGGATGGGACCTAAAACAGAGCCTTGGGGCACACCAAACTGGAGGGTAGCGGGTGCAGAGGATGAACAACAGACAGAGACTGTTTGAGTGCGATTGGAGAGGTAGGACTGGAACCAAGACAGAGCGATGTCAGAGATACCGAACACTTTATGGAGACGTGTGAGCATGATAGAATGGTCGATGGTGTCGAATGCAGCCGAGAGATCAAGGAGAGATAGAAGAGAGATTTGATTTTGATCAAGAGCAGTCAGAATATCATTTGCAATTTTTACAAGAGCAGTTTCAGGGCTGTGTCCAGTGCGATAAGCCGACTGATAAGGGTAAGAGAGGTTGTTGGCGGTGATATGATCAGAGATCTGTGCGAGAACAATTTTTTCAAGGACTTTGGATAAGAAAGGTAGGTTGGAAACAGGTCGATAGTTTTTGAGGTTATTGGGGTCAAGACTAGGTTTCTTTAAAAGAGGTCTGACCAGGGCAGATTTGAAGGAAGTGGGAAAGATACCAGATGACAGGGAATTGTTGATGACAGTTGTGAAGTGAGGGAGCAAAGTATCTAGGCAGTGTGTTAAGATAGATGCTGGAAGAGGATCAAGCTCACAGGTCTTGATGTCAGAATGGCGGATTACAACAGTGCGTCTTCTGAAAATCTTTCAACTCTTCTTTCCAAAGCTGCTGACTTATGTTGAGATCTGGAACTGAATGATACAGAATAAGTTACAGTGTAATGGAGATAAGACTGAAGCAGTGATCATTGGCACAGAGCACAAGCTTTCCACCATAAAAGTTTGTTGACAACACTACGGTACTTTCTGATTCAGTCAAGAACATTGGTGTTGTTCCTGATCCTCAACTCTTAATGGAAAAATTCATCACCGAAACCTGTCATCATGTTACTGTCAATTGTGACGTTTCAGTTCTATTCGCCGTTATCTTTCGACTTCAGCAGCGTCTCAACTTGTCTCGTGACTTCTCTTATCTTGCATCGATTATTGTAACTCTCTGCCTTCTGGCTTACCTGCTTCTTCCTTTGCATGCCTCCAATATATTCAGAATTCTGCGGCCTGTTTTGCCCTTCATAAAAAGAGGTGTGACGTATCACTCCCTTGTTTCACTTTCTCCTCTGGCTGCCCGTTTCTTAAAGAATTTCAACATCAATACATTATGCTACAAGTGTATCAGTGATTCTGCACTTCTTTATCTTTGTGACCAACTCTGAATGTACACCCCTGCCCAATCTCTCCATTCTGCTTCTGATACTGGCTGTTTACAAATTCCTCAATACAGATATTCCACAGTCTGTCGACACTCTTTTCTGTGTCTGATCCATACAACTGCAGTGATCTTGCCCCATGTATTTGAAGGTCACACATTCTGTCTTCCTTCAAGTCTAGCTTGAAGACATACCTTTTTGTCCAGCAGTGATTTCCTCCTCAGCATACCCACTCTTTTGCCCACTCCTCTCCTGTCCTCTCACTCCTGGTTTGCGGGTACTTCATGCCCTGCAGTCTTGGTCATTGGGTGGTTGCTTAGGTAAATAATCAGAGTGCGCACTTTGGTTTGATTCTTGTGTCAAGATTTGGCGCTTTATAAATGTCATTACCATTATTAGTTGAACAGAACCTGTAAACCAAGTGTGTCTGATGATTTCAGTTGTACAGGACCGAATCACAGCCTACTGGTTCAAAGACAAAGAGCTCGCAATGGCCTTTGGCATGTCGGTGTGCTTTTCACGTCTGGGAAGTATCTTGAACTTCTTTCTTACTGAGAGCTTCCAGGAGACTTATGGCCTGAAGATCACTTTGTGGGGTGGTAAGTGTTGTGGTTTATTATTGTGTTTATGTTCTTCATTTTTCTCTCATATGTTTGTCTGTCTGTCTGTGTGTCTGTCTGATCATGATTATTTGTTTGTCTGTCTAACATCGAACTGTCACAGTCTATGTCTGTCTTCGTGCGTGTGTGTCTCTCTCCCTCTAGATATACATATATATCTGAACCTATGTTTCTCTCTCACTCTCCTTTATCACCTGTCTCTTTCTGTAGATTTCTGACCATCTGTGTGTTTCTCAGTCTCTCACCAAATGCAGTAGAAATACAAACTATCAATCTTACATTACTTCGTCAATCTCTCTCTTCATCAACTTTCTATCTGCCTTTACTGTCTCTTTGTCTTTCTCTCCTTCTCTGTTTCTCAGGCTAACTTGTACTCTGTCACATCCACCACCACCCCTTCACTCACACAAACACACATGCATGCATACTCACACGCTTATATGCATTGACGCACACATGCGAGCATGCAATTAGCACCTAATGGTTCCATAACAAAACTTTTTATTAATCACAAAATCTGTATTAACCCTACCGAATGTGTTATTCAATTTCCAGAGTGTTCAGTGCTTTCTGGGCGCTGTGCCATGGATAGGATCAGTAAGCTTTCGTGTACACAAACTGTTTTTAATCCTAACAGACTTGTTGATTAATTTCAGGAGCGTTTCTGTGCTTTCAGGATCAGTGAGCCTTCGTGTACTCAGACTGTCTTTAATTCTAACAGATTTGTTGATTAATTTCTTGAGCGTTTCTGTGCTTTCAGGATCAGTAAGCCTTCGTGTACACAGACTGTCTTTAATTCTAACAGACTTGTTGATCAATTTCTGGAGCGTTTCTGTGCTTTCAGGATCAGTAAGCCTTAATGTACACAAGTTGTCTTTAATTCTAACAGACTTGTTGATCAATTTCAGGAGCGTTTCTGTGCTTCCTGGGCTTTCTGCCTGCCATGATCTTAAGCATGTTGGATCGCTGGGGCGTCCGACAGCTTGGAGACGAGGACAACATGAGAGAGGAGTCCAAGAAACTGGTACGTCTGCTTCAACAACAAAAAACAACAACAACAAAAACACACACATACACACACACACATACACACACACACACACACACACAACACTTACGCACACACGCACACACACACATACACACACACCACACACACACACATACACACACACACACACACGCACACACACACACACCCTCTCTCTCTCTCCAACACACACACACATACACACACACATACCCCACACACACACACAACACACACACACACACACACACACACACACACACACACACAATCACACACACAAACACACACAACACAACACACACACACACAGAGGTAAACAACAGAACAACGAACACAGACACAACACATCACACACACGACCACACACAACACAACACACAGACAACACACACACACAACACCACACACACACACACACAACACCACACACACACACACACAAACACTCACACACACACACACACACACACACACACACACACACACACACACACACACCACACACCACACACACACACACACAACAACACACAGAATCCATTCTGACTTATTTTTGAAATAGATATGACAACTTATTTTTGAGATAGATATGATGACTGTTTCAAAACATGTTTTTACCAGTGTCTGCTGTCTTTAGTCTCTGTCCTGTGGCAGCAGAAGATGCCACTTGTTGGATATCACAAGCTGGTAGATATCAACTGAAATAATTATTTTGTAACATTGCATAGTTATTTCAAATTTAGGATGGCAAAGTCAGGTGGCACTGTTCTTAAAATGATACATCATGTATGCGCATACGTTTGTCGAATTTCTTTTTTTAATTCAAGGATATAGTGCTCAGACTGACTGTTTTGTTTACGTTCAGTTGTGTGTCTTTTAACCAGAACTTGACATAGGGGGATGTCCTGAATAGTATATTGTCTGTTTCATCACCTGACAGTGATGGACATAAAGGGTGACATTGTCTGTCTTATTACCAGAAAGTGACGGATATCAAGAACCTGTCCCTGCAGTTCTGGCTCGTGGTCCTGGCCATCATGTTCTTCTACAATGGGGTCTTCCCCTTTATGGCAGATGCCAGGTCAGTTTGTGGCAGTTCTTGTTTGCTTGTTTGTTTGTTTGTTGGTTGGTTTGTTTTGGAGGGTGAGGTGGAAGTGCATCTTTGATTGGTAGGTTGGGTCTTAGATTGTTTGTTCTTTTTCTTCTGATCTTGAATGTTTTGATAGTATGAATGTGAAGGTATGAGTATTCATTATGTGTTTGTGAATCCACATGTCAGTTTACTTCAGATGAGGAATTCAAGTGTGTGTGTGTGTGTGTGTGTGTGTGTGTGTGTGTGTGTGTGTGTGCGCGGCGGGCGGTGGTGTGTGTGTGTGTGTGTGTGTGTGTGCGCGTGTATGTGTATGCATTTATGTGTATGTGTGTGTATGTGTTTGTGTATATGTATGTGTTTGTGTATATGTATGTGTATGAGTGTGTGCATATGTGCATGCACATGTATGCATTATCAACACCTTAATATAGAGCAAGAGCATGTTTTAGATCTGATATGCATTATAAGATGTCACATTTGTGTATAGGGTTGAATTCTCCTAGCCTTAGCCAATGTTAGTGTTTTCAGCATGTTTTAGAAAGGAGACTGATGAATTAATAGTCTGATTTTGTGAATGATCTTATCATAGCACTTTGTGTGATTAATGATCATGATTGCTCACATACATGACAAGTAACGAAGTGACAGTAAGATAAATGACGTCAAACTTCAAAGCATTCCTGTACATGCTTACACATATTTAGAATTCATTCTTGTTAAGACTGGCAATTTTGCTTGTTTGTTGTATACTGCATAACATGTCGGATCATTGTGCCATGTAATACAGTCATATTTGAATTGTGTATATTTCGGATAGTTCATCAGGGATAATTGTTTCAGCAAGTTTAGCAGGGATAATTGTTTCAGCGAGTTCATCAGGGATAGTTATGTGTGTTTCAGTGAGCACATCAGGGATAATTGTGTATGTTTCAGTGAGTTCATCAAGGTTAATTATGTGTATTTCAGTGAGTTCATCAGGAATAGTTATGTGTTTCAGTGAGCACATCAGGGATAATTGTGTATGTTTCAGTGAGTTCATCAAGGCTAATTATGTGTATTTCAGTGAGTTCATCAGGGATAATTGTGTGTGTTTCATCAGGGATAATTGTGTATGTTTCAGTGAGTTTATCAAGGCTATGTGTATTTCAGTGAGTTCACCTGGGATAATTGTGCATGTTTCAGTGAGTTCATCAAGGCTAATTATGTGTGTTTCAGTGAGTTCATCAGGGATAATTGTGTATGTTTCAGTGAGTTCATCAGGGATAATTGTGTGTTTCAGTGAGTTCATCTGGGATAATTGTGTATGTTTCAGTGAATTCATCAAGGTTATGTGTATTTCAGTGAGTTCACCAAGGATGATTGTGTTTCAGTGAGTTTATCTGGGATAATTGTGTATGTTTCAGTGAGTTCATCAAGGCTATGTGTATTTCAGTGAGTTCACCAAGGATGATTGTGTTTCAGTGAGTTTATCAGGGATAGTTGTGTATGTTTCAGTGAGTTCACCAAGGATGATTGTGTTTCAGTGAGTTTATCAGGGATAATTGTGTATGTTTCAGTGAGTTCAACAAGGCTATTTATGTGTATTTCAGTGAGTTCATCAAGGATAATTGTGTGTGTTTCAGTGAGTTCATTGCGGATAATTGTGTGCGTTTCAGTGAGTTCATCAGGGATAATTGTGTATGTTTTAGTGAGTTCATCATGGCTAATTATGTGTATTTCAGTGAGTTCATTAGGGATAATTGTGTGTGTTTCAGTGAGTTCAAAAGAGAAATTTGTGTGTTTCAGTGAGTTCATCAGAGATAATTGTATGTGTTCCAGTGAGTTCATCAGGGATAATTATGTCTTTCAGTGAGTTCATCAGTGATAATTATGTGTATTTCAGTGAGTTCATTAGAGATAATTGTGTTTCAGTGAGTTAATCAGGGTTAATTATGTGTTTCAGTGAGTTCATCAGGGATAATTGTGTGTGTTTCAGTGAGTTCATCAGGGATAATTATGTGTGGTTCACGTGTTCATCAGGGATACTTGTGTGTGTTTCACGAGTTCATCAGGATAATTGTGTGTGTGTTTCAGTGAGTTCATCAGGAATAATTTGTGTTTCAGCGAGTTCATCAGGGATAATTATGTATGTTTCAGTGAGTTCATCAGGGATAATTGCGTATGTTTCAGCGAGTTCATCCGGGATAAGTATGGCACCAAATACAATCTGAATGACAGGACGTCGGCATACATCGCTGGTGCCGTCTACGATGTTTCCATGCTTATTTCCCCTTTTCTGGGTGGCATGATTGTAAGTACTGTGTTTAACATTCTTTGTTTGTAGACAGCTGTGTCTATCATTTGCTGGATGCAAAATTAAAATCATATGTTGATTTCATGCTCTTAAAAAGATTGGTTCTTGTTCTCCTTGGTTCCCTCTGTCTATCTGTCTGTTTGTCTGTCCGTCTGTCCGTCTGTCTGTCTGTCTGTCTCTCCCTCCCTCTCTCTCTCTCTCTCTCTTTTGAGTCTGTCTCTCTGTCTCTTTTTCTCTATCTGCCACTTTCTCTTCCTCTGTCCATTCACCTAACACCAACCCTTTAAAATTACTTCTTTTCCCAACAATGAATTCTACGACTACTTCTTTCCCTCAGGGTGTGTATTTTGGGGGTTTTTTTGTTTTTGTTTTTTTGTTTTTTTTGCTTTAAATATTGAATACTGTCATGTGGTCGTTGTCAATTGTATGCATATGCCTGGTGCGTGAGTGCACTTTGATTTGAATTGTGAAAAGTTGGTGCCGTATAAATAGGGTCATTATTATTATCACACTGAAGTGGAAAGAGAGTACTTCAAAGGGATGCTGTAATCTGGGCCAGGTGCATCACACAGTATCACATTTGATTAAAACAAAATGATAAAATGTGATACTGTGTGATGCACCTGGCCCAAATTACAGCATCCCTTTGAAGTACTCTCTTTCCACTTCAGGTCTTTCTCCTTTTTCTTTTTCATAAAAATATAACAGTAACTGAAGTTGTGTTTGTGTATAATGACACACTGGTGCTTCTTTGATTTTTCTGTCATGTCAGTTCATATATTCAGAAGTTATGAAATATATTTAATGCAGAGAATGTTCACTTTGTAAGACTTATCATCTTGCGGGTTGTTTGTTTGTTTTTTTTCGCACCCAGGACATCCTTGGAAAGCGTGGGGTGTTTGCATTTATGTGTGCACTGCTGACCATTCCTGTGTTTGGCATTCTGGCCTTCACTACCATCTACCCCCTCATCCCCACCATCTGGCTGGGCCTGACCTACTCTTTTGCTGCTGTAAGTACATCATACTTTTAGAATGTAGAAAGTTATTTCAGATTCTACTGTAATAAAATCTGAAAGAAACAAGAACAAAAAAGCCACTTTGCAGACCTTGCTTGTAACTGTTGAAGGAAGAATCCAAACCAAGTGTGACCACCCGCGTTCAAGCAAACAGGAACCAGAAAAACACGAAAATAGAATCAGAACGCGTATTCAATACAACAAAACAAGACAGGCGCAAATTTTCAGCCAACTGGCTTTTGTCAAGCATGAATGTAAGATCACAAACAAACACCAAATACAAAATTAGGAGAAAAAGACTGAAACTTGCCTGCTGCTTCGTCCAATGGGAGAAGAGCACTGGTGTTTGTTTGTGACCTTACATTCACGCTAGACAAAGGCCAGTTGGCTGAAAATTTGCGCCTGTCTTGTCTTGTTGTATTAAATATGCGTTCTGATTCTATTTTTGTGTTTTTCTTGTTGAAGGAGGAGCTTCCAAACTTTGTCTCATCACCATTTGTTAAGATTTGTAATTATGGTGTTGAGAGATTGTTAATCATTTAATGAAAATGTATGAAAGAATATGTCTCAGGTTTGGTTTGAATTACATATAATTTAACAAAACTTTGGGCAATTTGATAGCTGTAATTTTGAACAAAATTGAAGCAGTACGTGCATTTGATTTTGTGTGTGTAACTTATGGTGTTGAGAGATTGTTAATCATTTAACAAAAATATATGAAAGAATTATGTCCCAGTTTAGTTTGAATTACATACAATTTAAGAAAACTTTATCTTTGAGGACAATTTGATAGGTGTAATTTTGGACAGAACTGAAACAGTCGAAGTGTTTAATTTTATTCTTTTTAATAGTCCAAAGGAAATTGGTCTGTGTTCTTTGGATAGTTTGATTATTACGCTTTTGAATGGAATTATACATTTCAGCTCGTCTTAATTTTGTTTCAGTCATAGGTGGGTGCAGGGATAGGCAACTAATATATGGAAACCTAAACCCATTTCACAATGGAGTCTTGTCAAAAATAGAAGCCCATGTTTCCCTCTCAAAGTGTGTCCGAAGCAGTCATTCGACAGAATTCGGTGATCTTCTTTGTGTGCTGAAATTTGTTGAAGGGAACTGATCTTTGTCGGGGAATGCCTCAAACATTATTTCCACATTTCCTTCCCCTTTAGATGTTCTTTGATAATTATAGGTTCTTGATATTTAACTCAAAGTCTAGTCCTCAAACTGCATGATTATCAACTTGACTGTGTGAAGCATCTTCTAGTTTTACAAGCATGTTGTACCTTTATGCCTGCAAGTTGTGAATAATTTCATGAAGAGCATTATCAGTAAGCATAACAACTTAAAACTAGGGGAATTAAACTTACATGGAAGAGTATACTCTTAGTATGTGATACAGTGGTCAAAATTTGATTAAAAGCTTGTTGTTGTCTCTCACATGGATATTATTTTGTGTTATTTTTTTATCAAATCAACTAAGGTACTAATATAAGGTCACAATGTTTGAAAAATATATTGTTTTCTCCACTCAGTGATGTCCATTTGACACCTGTACATGCAATGGTTGACTGTTTTGTAACTTTCTAACAGAGGACAAATATGGTGCAGTTTGAGAACAGAAAATAAGGCCCTTTTGACCGTGAAATCATAAAGAAAATAGAACCTCAAAACCTTGCCATTGCATAAGTCAGGTAGAAGCTCAAAACCTTGCCATTGCATAGAAAGTCAGGTAGAACCTGAAAACATTGCCATTGCATAGAAAGTCAGGTAGAAGCTCAAAACATTGCCATTGCATAGAAAATCAGGTAGACCCTCAAAACCTTGCCATTGCATAGAAAGTCAGGTAGAACCTCAAAACATTGCCATTGCATAGAAAGTCAGGTAGAAGCTCAAAACATTGCCATTGCATAGAAAGTCAGGTAGACCCTCAAAACATTGCCATTGCATAGAAAGTCAGGTAGAACCTAAAACATTGCCATTGCATAGAAAGTCAGGTAGAAGCTAAAACCTTGCCATTGCTTTGAAAGTCGGTAGAACCTCAAAACATTGCCATTGCATAGAAAGTCAGGTAGAACCTCAAAACATTGCCATTGCATAGAAAATCAGGTAGAACCTCAAAACCTTGCCATTGCATAGAAAGTCAGGTAGAACTCAAAACATTGCCATTGCATAGGACTTTCACACAGGATTATGGTATTTGTCATGATTATTTTGGATTTTTCTCTATTACATGGCACCTGAGATGTGGATGTATGTGAAACTTTCTGGAGGGTAACAACACCATCCTGAGAAACTGAGAAAACTGAAACAGAAACTAACAGAATAAACTATTAACATGTACATCTTTTTCCTTCTTTTTTTTCTTTTTTCAACAGATTAAAGTAAGCAAACTGTTAAATTTTTTTCAGGCCAGCATGTGGCCAACCATTCCACTTGTGGTGAGTCAGGCCACTGTGGGAACAGCCATAGGACTTACCGTCTCCATGCAGATGATTGGCGTCGGCATCTGTAACTTGATTGTTGGCCAGATCCTTGGCAAGAAGACAGAGTATGTGTTGAAAGAGATATTTATCTCTGTTCTTGCCTTGCAGTCAAGGGCTGAAACTGCATGTCATCTCTTGTGTGTGTGTGTGTGTGTGTGTGTATGTGTGTGTGTGCGTGCGTGCGTGCGTGCGTGTGTGTGTGTGTGTGTATGTGCGTGTGTTTATGTTTGTGGGTGTGTGCTACAGCCGCAAACCTGCTCACAGGCGTTTCAGGACACTGGTCGTCTTCCAATGAACGAAGAAGCAGAGGAAACCGGCAACATCCTGAGTGACTGAGCAGCCCTCTTCAGGACCCGCACTGCTCACCTCCTAGAATGAGGAAGGGGCTAGAAAAGGTGCCCTAAACATTGCCTGCTTCAACCTACCCGGACCAGCATACCGCGGCTGGTAGGGATCCCATTTAGCGGTCGAAAAACAAAAACGAAAGAAAGATGACAAGACTCACCATAGGTACATGGAATGTACGTACACTTCTAGACAATGCCAAAGCTGACCGACCTGATAGAAGAACTGCACTGGTTGCCAGAGAATTAGCTCGTTACAAGGTTGATATTGCCGCTCTATCAGAGACCAGACTGACTGAAGAAGGTCAACTCACTGAGACAGGTGCTGGCTATACATTCTTCTGGAGTGGACGTAAACAAGAAGAACGCCGTGAAGCTGGAGTAGGCTTTGCGATCAAGTCCAGTCTAGTTAAGAACCTTGAACGACTGCCTAAAGGTTACAATGACAGACTCATGGTGATGCACTTGCCCCTCACAGACAAAAAGCAAGCCACACTGATTAGTGCCTATGCCACAACAATGACAAATTCTGAAGAGACCAAAGAGAAGTTCTATGAAGATCTTGATTCTCTACTAACAAGCGTTCCCAGAGCTGACAAACTTCTGGTCCTCGGGGACTTCAATGCAAGAGTTGGGTCTGACTATGAAGCATGGGAAGGCATCATTGGCAAACATGGCATAGGGAATTGCAACACCAATGGACAACTCCTCCTTCGGACATGCAGCTCACACAACTTGGTCGTCACTAACACGCTATTTCAGTTGGCAACCAGAAAGAAGACAACATGGATGCACAATAGATCCAGGCACTGGCACATGTTGGATTATGTCATTACCAGAAAGGCCGACAAAGATGATGCACGAGTAACTGAAGCCATGTGTGGCGCTGAATGCTGGACAGACCACCGGCTAGTCATCTCAAAGCTTAACGTCCGCATCAAACCAAAACGCAGGCCTCAAGGCAAGAAACCCCCACCAAAGAGACTAAACACTTCAAAACTAAAAGAGGAAACCACCGTAGAGAACCTCATTAATGACCTGAACGTCAAGCTGGCTGACCTTCATTTTGGTAATGCTAGTGTCGAAGAAGAGTGGGCAGTCTTCAGGGACCATGTCTATACATCAGCCCTAGAGAAAATTGGACCTGTCACACGAAAACATCAAGACTGGTTTGATGAAAACGACCAGCATATCCAAACCCTTCTGGATGAGAAGCACAGACGCCATCTTGCCTACCAGTGTGACCCAAATCTGATTCAAAGAAAACTGCATTCCTGGAGTGTCGCCGACAAGTCCAGGCAAAACTCAGGAACATGCAAGACAAGTGGCTAAGTGACAAGGCTGATGAAATCCAGCTATATGCAGACCGTCACGACTCGAAAAGGTTTTATGACGCCCTGAAGGCTATCTATGGGCCAACGTCATCTATAATTACAATGTTTTAATAATTACAATATTTATATAGCGCAAAATCTTGATAAAATCAAATCTAAGCGCTGAAGCAGACACACACGCAAGCACGCACGCACGCACGCAGCACGCACGCACGCACGCACGCACACACACACACACACACACACACACACACACACACACACACACCGCGCGCGCGCATGGCTATAAATGGGGAGAAAGAATAAAAGCAATAAAAGCAAGAATAAAAGCAATGGAAAATTATAGAGAGCATAGCATATACAATTATATATTATAACCATGTGATTCCCTCCGAGCGGAGACAGGCTGCAGAGGGGGGGGGGGGGTTGAGTGAGGTTAGGATTTTATGCGGAGGAGAAAAGGTGAGTTTTGAGAGCGGACTTGAAGGAGACAAAAGTAGGTTGCTGACGGACTGAGAGAGGAAGTTTGTTCCAGGAAAGTGGACCAGAAACAGAGAAGGCTCGTGGACCATAGGTATTGAGCTTTGTGCGTGGAAAGCGAAAAGTCAGAGGATCAGAGGCAGAGCGGAGGGTACGTGAGGGAACATAGATCTCAAGTAGGCTTGACAGGTAATCGGGGGCTGCGTTATTGAGGCTTTTGTAGCACATGGTGTCTAGTTTGTACTGTATGCGCTTTGATACAGGGAGCCAGTGAAGTTGTGCCAGAAGAGGAGATATGTGGTCAGCTTTTTTCTTTTTGAGTACAAGGCGTACAGCATTGTTTTGAATGCGCTGTAGGATGTGAATGGTGGAGGCAGGAAGACCAGACAGGAGTGAATTGCAATAGTCAATGCGAGACATTATGAAGGAGAGAACGAGTTTTGCAGTTGTTTCGACAGAGAGATACTTCCTGATCAGCCTTATACGATAGAGATGATAGTAGCAGGATCTGGCAGTTTGAGAAACAAAGTTGTTCATGGAGAGGGTAGAGTCAATGCAGACACCAAGGTTTTTAGCTGAATCAGAAAATGGGACTGATGTGTTACATAATGGGAGAGAAAGAGGAGGCAGCTGAGAAAGTTTCTCACGGGTGCCAATGAGGATAGCTTCTGTTTTGTCGTCATTAAGCTGAAGTCTATTGTGTGTCATCCAGTTCTTAATGTCCGAGTAACACTCAGTGGTGCGAGTCAACAGGCGCTGTATATTATCAGGTGAGTCACTGTCTTGAAGTTGGGTGTCATCAGCATAGAAGTGGTGTTTTATAGAATGGGAGTTGATGATGGTGGACAGGGGGGAGGTGTAAAGAGTGAAAATAACAGGGCCAAGGACAGATCCTTGTGGAACACCACAGGTCAGGTATGCAGGTTGAGAGTAAGTGCCATTGATGAGAACGGTTTGTTTTCTGTTTGATAGGTATGAAGTGAACCAAGACAGAGCAATGTCAGAGATGCCAAAAGTATGATGAAGTCTAGAAAGGAGAATACCATGATCAATGGTATCAAAGGCTGCAGACAGATCAAGGAGTGTGAGGAGAGAGACTTTGCCAGTATCAGTTGCAAGGAGGAGATTGTTGAGAATGTGTAGTAGGGCAGTTTCAGTGCTATGGCACTGGCGGTAGGCTGACTGGAAAGGATTGAGGAGATTGTTGGCAGACAGGTGAGAGTTCAGCTGGTTGAGGACGACTTTTTCAAGGAGTTTTGACAAGAAAGAGAGATTAGAGATAGGCCGGTAATTTTTCAGTTCATTTGGATCTAAATTGTGTTTCTTGAGGAGAGGGTGAACAATAGCAGACTTGAAAGAATTTGGGACAGTTCCAGTTTGAAGAGAAGTGTTGATGATGTCAGTGATGAATGGGAGGAGAGTAGGGAGACAGTCGGCGTAGAGAGAACCTGGAAGAGGATCCAGTTCGCAGGTTTTGAACGACATGGATCTGATTGTGTTGAGAATTTCTTCTTGTGAGACTGGGGTAAAAGTAGTAAGAGATGTGCCAGAGAAGGAAGGGTCAGGTGGGCATGGTTGACAGGGTGTCCTGTCAAGCCTGTCACGAAGAGTTTGTATTTTGGTGGTGAAATAGTTGGAGAATACAGATGGGAGTTCTTCATTTATATGTTTTGTTGGGAGAGGTAAATCTTTTCGTGTGCCAAGGAGATGATTCATGGTTGTAAAGAGTTCTTTTGAAGAAGAGGGATTCAGGATTTTGGTTTGGAAATAGCTTGTTTTTGCTGATGCAATGAGGGTGGATACTTTTGTTTTAGAGGTTTGGAAAAGTTGCCTGTGTACAGTGAGTTTGGATTTGCGCCAGCGGCGCTCTGCTCTGCGGCGGGCACGTTTTGCACAGGCGATCTCATGAGTGAGCCAGGGGATAGGGGGGCGGTCAGGTAAAAGACGGGTTGTGGCTGGAGCATGAGTGTCCAGAAGATGGTGGGGAGTAGTATAGAATTCATCGGCAAGGTTATGTGACTTTTCAGAAAGGAGACGGGAGGCATCAGATGAAAATGTGGAGAGGTCGATAGATTTGAGATTGCGTCGAGTCACTGTGCGCATGGTACGGGAAGGAGGAGAAATGTCGAGAGAACAGAGAATTGCAGAGTGGTCAGATGGAAGGGCTGAAGTTAGACGGGTAGAAAGAACTAAGCAGTTGTCAGTAGCGGAATTGTGGTGATCACGAGAAATGATCCAGTCAAGAATGTGACCTTTTTGATGGGTTGGTTCAGAAATGTGTTGAGTCATATTGTGATTGGACAGAGAGTTGGCACCTCTCCATTACTATCTGCGGATGGGGAAATGTTGATCACCGAGCGGTCAGAAATTCTTGAAAGGTGGGCGGATCACTTCGACAGTGTCTTGAACCGCCCTTCCTCAATAAATGAAGCAGCCATTGATCGCCTCCCTCAAATAGAAAAGAACAACCAACTTGATGTACCACCTAACACACAAGAGGTCACAAAGGCCATTGGCCAACTCTCCTGTGGCAAGGCCCCTGGCGCTGACGCCATACCTGCTGAGATCTACAAAGCAGGAGGTCCAATGCTCACACAAAGATTAACTGAGATGTTTGTAACACTCTGGAACATCAATCACTCCCTCAAGACTTCAAGGATGCCTCAATAGTCCACCTATACAAGAGGAAGGGAAACAATCAATCATGTGACAACCACAGAGGAATATCACTACTGTCGATTGCAGGCAAGATATTAGCAAGGGTGCTGCTGAATCGCCTCACTAATCTTGAGCAGGGTCTGTTGCCAGAGAGTCAATGTGGATTTCGGGCTGGGAGAGGTACGGTGGACATGATCTTTGCTGCTCGTCAACTGCAAGTAAAGGCGCAGGAACAACACCGAGCACTGTACACAACCTTTGTCGACTTGACAAAGGCGTTTGACACGGTGAGTTGCGAGGGGCTGTGGAAGATAATGGCGAAGTTCGGCTGCCCTCCAGCCTTCGTAAATATGGTGCGACAATTCCACGATGGTATGATGGCACGGGTCCTTGATGACGGAGAAATGTCCAGAGACTTTCCAGTCAGCAATGGCGTGAAACAAGGATGCGTCCTTGCACCTACACTATTCTCTATGATGATTCTCGGCAATGTTATCAGATGCATTCTCTCCAGAAGACCCTGGCATAGATATACGCTACCGCACAGACGGCAAGTTGTACAACACAAGACGCCTCAAGGCGACCACTAAATGCAGTTACAGCACTCTTCGTGACCTCCTTTTCGCAGACGATTGTGCGTTAAATGCTTACAGTGGTGAACAGATGCAACAATGCATGGACAAATTTTCAACTGCTTGCGACAACTTCGGTCTTACAATAAGCACCAAGAAAACCGAAGTCATGTATCAGCCTCCTCCAGGTGTTCCATATACTGAACCAAATATCGAGGTCAAGGGCACAAAACTACATGCAGTCGACAACTTCACATATCTCGGCAGTTCCCTATCACGTTGTGTGCATATCGACGACGAAGTCAACAAACGCATAGCTAAGGCCAGCACTGCATTTGGGAGGCTGCGTCCTACTGTATGGGACAGAAGAGGTATCTCGGCCACAACTAAACTCAAAGTGTACAAAGCGGTGGTCCTCACCACTCTCCTCTACGGCAGTGAGACATGGACTGTTTACAGTAGACACGCAAGGAAATTGAATCATTTTCACACCAAAAGCCTCAGAAAGATTCTCAATATCCGATGGCAAGAGAAGATCCCTGATACAGAAGTACTAGAGAGAGCCAATCTCCCCTCCATCCACACTTTACTTCAAAAGAGTCAAGTTCGCTGGGCTGGCCATGTGTACCGGATGTCTGACACCAGAATTCCGAAGCAACTCCTCTACGGGGAACTGGCGTCTGGCAAGAGAACAGTTGGAGGCCAGAGAAAACGGTTTAAAGACAGCTTGAAGGCATCGCTAAAGTCCTCAACATAGACTGGGAGAATTGGGAAAACCTTGCCCTCGACCGTACAGTCTGGCGTAGAAGAATCAAAACCGGATGTACCACTTCAGAAGTGTCTCGTATCCAATCTGCACAAGAAAAACGAGCTGCACGGAAAGCTAGGGCTGCAAACCCTTCAACCACAGTAACCGACCATAGATGACCAACCTGTGGACGTTACTTCTGTGCCCGGATCGGATTGATCAGTCACCTCCGGACACACTGACTCAAAGCAACTTCATGAAGCCGTGGTCATTGTCGACGACGACAGACGAACACCATGTTTGTGGGTGTGTGCACGCATAGAAGAGAGAGAAGAGTAGGGTCTGCATGATCAGCTTTTGATAACTCATTTATCACAAACTGTTTTGACACATCACATCCTCTTTCCACTGATTGAAGTGTGTGTGTGTGTGTGTGTGTGTGTGTGTGTGGTGTGTGTGTGTGTGTGTGTGTGTGTGTGTGTGCGCACAACTCATGTGTGTGTGTATTTGTGTGTGAGTGTGTGGTGTGTGTGTGTGTGTGTGTGTGTGTGTGTGTGTGTGTGTGTGTGACTTTTTTAGCTGTTCGTGCACACATGCGTATGCTAATATACTTCATGCATGTGTGTGTGTTGCAGTGATTCAGGAGCTGACCTGCAGCAGCTGGAGCGCTGGAAGTATGTGATGGTCTTCCTACTGGCTAACCTGTTGTGCTGTATGGCCATCACCGTCATCCTGAACATTGTGGACAAGAAGAGGGTAAGGCTCATCTCTGTATCTCTCTCATCTTCTTTCTTCTCTGTTTTTTTTTATATTTCATATACTTATATATATATATCTGAATGAACAACCAGTCACCGTGGTGTAGTGGTTAGCGCAATGGACTACTGACTGGAAGGTAGTGGGTTCGAATCCCCATCAGTCCCTTCAATTTGTGGTAAGAATGACATATTCATAAGAAAAGGTTCATCGTTGAAATTTGCAGTAAGAATGATATATTTGTAAGAAAGACTCTTGTTTGAAATTTGCAGTAAGAATGACATATTTATAAGAAAGGTTCATCAGTGAAGTTTGCAGTAAGAATGACATCATCATCATCATCATCAGGTGCCCTGCCGCATGGCGTTGGCGACCATGGACTTCCAACCATCTCTATCTCTCGTTGCCCCCAGCATCTCCCCCACCCTCTTCATCCCCAGCCACTCTGCACCTCCGTCCAGCATTCTCTCCCTGGGTCTACCTGGTGCTCTCTTTCCCTCCAGCTTTCCCGTTGTAAGACCAGGTGCTCCAAATCCCCCTTCCTCATAAAATGGCCTATAAATGTTGCTTGTCTTTTCCTAATCTTCCTTATGAGTGATCTACTTGTGTCTGCCTCCATCAAGACTGTCTCTCAACATTCTTCTGAGAAACCACATCTCGGCTGCCTCGATCCTGTTCTGGCTTTGCTTGCTGACTGTCCACGCCTCGCATCCGTATAACAGTATTGGTTCTATATTACATTCAAGGACTCTATAGGCATTTGTTGGTAAGAATGCTTGTCATCTTCTTGAATGCTGTTTTGGCTTGGCCGATTCTGCCAGCTATTTCCGATGTGCATCTGCCGTCTGATGAAATGACCGTCCCCAGGTATTTGAACTTATTAACCTGTGTCAAGGTTGTGCCATTTGCTGTTATTTCGCAGGAGGGGACTTCATGTTTTTTACTGATCACCATGACTTCAGTCTTCCTGCTGTTTAGTTCCAACCCCTTACCTCTTTCTAATATATTCACAAGGTTTTGTAGGTCCCTTTCATTTTCTGCAATTAGCACGGTGTCATCTGCGTACCGAATGTTGTTTATCATTTTCCCTCCAACCTTTAATTCAGGGTCTTCTTCTAGGTTTCTCATGATGTTTTCGCTATATAGTGAAAACAGATCTGGCGACAAAACACAACCCTGTCTGACTCCTCATTTGATGTTTTGAAAAGAGCTTATATTGTTTTCTATTCTCATTGCAGCTGTTTGTTCCCAGTACATATTCCTGATTATTCGTAGATCTTTTCCATCGACATTGAGTCTCTCCAGTTGGTTGATTCAATTCATCATGTCGTACCCGATCGAAAGCCTTGGTATAGTCAACAAAGCATAAATACAAATCCTTATTCATCTCAATTGACCTCTCTATGATAGTTCTTAGGATGTATATGGCATTAATAGTTCCTTTCCCCTCCACAAATCCACACTGTTCTTCTGCTATTTCTCTTTTGATTCTATTCCTTGTCCTCATCATGATTATTCTTAACAGGAGTTTTGTTACATGACTCATCAAACTGATTGTGCGATGGAGTTCGCATTCTATAGCCCCTGTCTTCTTTGGAAGTGCAATGAAAATTGATTTTGACATATCTTTGGGGATTTTTCCAGTGTCATAAATTTCATTTAGGAGGACTGTTATTTTTTCTATGCCAAATTCCTCCAGGGCTTCAATCATCTCTGTAGTAATGTTGTCTGGTCCTGGGACTTTTCCTGGTTTCATCTTTTTCAGTGCTGCTCTAACTTCATCTTTCATTATGGGTGTCCTTCAAAGTTCTTTGTTATAATGTGTTCTTCGTTTCTGTCATCCTCAAAAAGGTCTTTAATGTACTCTCCCCTTCTGTGTAATATTTTGTCTTTTTCCATGATAAGCCTGCCATCTTTCGATTTTAAGCAACCAGTTGATGTGCATGTATTTTTCATGTGGACAATTTCTTCAATTCGTCTGTACATACCCTGAGGATCCATTTTGTGTCGTTCTTCTATCTCTTTGCATTTTGTGTTCAGCCAAGCTTCCTTAGCTTCATTGCACCTATACCGGATTTCTTTGTTTATCTTCCTGTATATCTTCTCGTTTCTCTTTGCCTTCCTCCTTTCCTCCATCAGGCCCAAAATTTCATTAGTCATCCAACTCTTTTTTGCTTTTCTATTTGCCTTAAGGATTTCTTCACAAGCTTCATTTATAGAACTTCTCAACCTTGTCCATTGTTCCTCACTGTCACCAACGTCTTCCAGAGCACTGAATTTGTTTTGAACATGTACATGGACAGGAGAAAGAGAAAGAAGAATGACATATTTAGAAGAAAGGTTCCTCAGTAACATTTGTAGTAAGAATGAGATATTTATAAGAAAAGGTTCATCACTGAAATTTGCAGTAAGAATGACATGATATTCATGAAATTTGCAGTAAGAATGACATATTTATAAGAAAGATCCATAAGTGAAATGTGCAGTAAGAATGACATATTTATAAGAAAGGTTCATCAGTAACATTTTGTAGTAAGAATGACATTTATCAGACAGGGGCATCAATGAAATTTGCAGTAAGAATGACATGATATTTATAAGAAAGGTTCATCATGATACATCAGCTGTGAATAGCCATAAAGTTTGTGTGGTGGAAATGTGTGGTTTTCCACAGGACTTCTTCTTGTCATCATTCTTTTTTTTCTGCATAAAAATCTCCTCACGCCTGTGATTGTTTCAGAATGGTATTCTGAACATCAGTCGCAAACAGAAACAGCAGATAATGGAGGAGGAGGAGCGACTAATCAGAGGAGTTCCAGGGTATGAAGACTCTGAAGACCAGGAGACACACCCTCTGCTGCCAGGAAGAAGACACTGCAGTAGCTGAGCATGGAAGAAAACATGCGTTGAAGTACATGATAGTTAAGATATTATTAGATACATTATAGCTTGATATGGCTTTGTGCATATACACACACACATATACTCACACACACACACATACGCACACACCACAAACGTAGACAGAACACATACACACACTTACACATACTTACTCACACACACGCACCACACATCAGACACACACACACACACACACACACACACACACACACACACACACACACACACACACACACACACACACACGCACCTACACACACACATACACACACACACACACACCCGCACCTACACCACACACACACACACGCACCTACACACACACATACACACACACACACACACACACACACAGACACACACACACACATGTTGTCACACATGCGCACACATGCACATGGTGTCATGCATTCAAAGTGAATCAAAAGGAAAATGTATACTTCTCAGGTCAGTAAACATCACTTATGAAACTGCTGAGACTGACTTACATCCAGCAGGAAAGGAGAGCAGCAAGTATAAACTACATGTACATCAACTCGGAGGCTGCTAATAGATAAGGATGCCTTGTTTGTGGAGAAGACAGGTGACTGTAGTAAAGTCAGGTGTGGTTTACGTTATATATTAAAGCACGCCCATACATAAAAATATTTCTGGAACATTAATGCTGTCAGGCTTGTGCTTTTTTCCCCATTTCATATGATTAGTTTTGCTTTTTCTCAGTTAAGTTTTATCGCTGCATTTTAAGGTCCATTATACTTGCTTGGAAACGTTTTTTGAAAACAGTTGTATTTTTCTTGTGACCAAGGCAGCTGTTGCAGTTTTAGTAGTTAAATTAAATATCCACACCACCTCATTAGGAGGTGACACATTTTAGATGTGAGTAATTTGTTTATGTCAATAAAATAAAAGTTAAGAACACTCCTGTGTGTAGTCAAACAGAAAGCTCACAGAAATCATGGGGACTGTCACATCAGATGCAGATGGACTTTGTTGTATGCTGTGGAAGAAAGCTATTAAAAATCATTCCCTCCCACCCCCACTTCCCCTTCAAAAAGCAGAAAAGAAAAGAAGTACTTTTTATTTTGTATAAGGGAGTAAAGTACTCATTATTTTGTAAAAGCAAGTTAAGCACCTTTTATTTTGTATAAGGAAGCTTTTACCGAGTCTGCCAGATCATTATATGATTTTTGTACCTTAACCAGTTCCTACTCAGAGCTGATCGTGTGAGCTCATTTGGAAGAGTGGGACCTCATGGTGGCATCTCATCCACTTAACAGATGGGTCATTGAGGGTGTTGCTAAATTTCCAGATCGGCATTGCAAATGTTCATATCTCTTGCCTGGTTGGCGCTAAGATATATCATGAAATTGAGCGTAGAGTACATCGGTCACACAGTCTTAGTCTAAGAGGGAATTCATTACCATATTGACCAGCATATACAGATTATCATGAAATCATCATAGCATTATAAAAATTATTTAGATTCTGTGGTTCTCTATGCCATGTTCTCATGGTAACCTCTGTTTCGGTTTTCGGTTTCTTCATCCACTTCCATGTCCGAGGTAAATTCAAGGTAGGGACTCTTTGGCTTCGGTGGTTCATGGGTCCTGTGGTTGGATGGACGTGGTAGTGGTCTCCCTGCAAGGACTGGCTCACTTGGTCTGAATCTTCAACTAAATGATTCCTGTCATTAGTTGGGGGATTATTCAGCAGTGTCTGAAGAACTTGGAATCAGAACAGGCACTGTTGAACGCCACTGATGACCCAGCTGCACTACAGTTGTTCATTTGCTCTTTGAGTTAACAGTGATATTAGACGGAAAAGAAAGGCTTAGGAAATGAGAGTTGGGTGGGTTGGAGGAGGGGGGCAGAGGGAAGACAGAGTATATAAAAGACAGAAGTAGGTGGGAGAGTAGAAAAACGGGACGAAAATTTAACGCTGACATCAACAATATGAAGGAAAATCAACACTAAAATACAAACTTCATGAACTTAAAGTAATGCATTAATGTGAACCAGTGATTCTGAAATTTCAACAAACAAAACTTGATCTGATGTTACTTCTTTAAAATGAGTTTCAGAAAAGTTTTTTTTTTGTATGTGAATATTTTTGGTAAAAAAGGAATGTAATATGTTGCAGTAAAATAAACAATAATACACAGTATAATGCAGTATATTCTCTTCTGATCAGTGACCCTATTGTGACTTAATATTGTGGGATACTTGGACGTCTTGGCATTGGGACTTATAATGATTTTGATTTTGCTGGTGTGTTGAGGAGCCAAGTTTCAGTTTCAGTTTCTCGAGATGACATCTCCAAGCTTGTGTGTGTGTGTGTGTGTGTGTGTGTGTGTGTGTGTGTGTGTGTGTTTGTGTGTGTGTTTGTGTGTGTGTGTGTGTTTTGTGTGTGTGTTTGTGTGTGTGTTTGTGTGTGTGTATGTTTTTGTGTGATGTGTATGTGTGTGTGTGTGTGTGTGTCTGTCTATCTGTGAGAGAGAGGCAGAAAAGAGACAGACAGGAGGGGGAGGAAGGAAAATTGTATGGGTAAAGAGAGAGAAGAGATGAAAACAAAAGTTTTGCAAAATGCCTTCTTAAAGTCTTTTTAATGTTATGATTTTTTTTTTGCATCCGTCTCATTTAAGTCTTTTGAAAAATCCTATCACCATGTATGTTATATATTTTCAATCGCATTTCTTTAAAAGATTTAAAGATAAAAATGCTTTGGTGATGTAACTGGCACAATCACTTTAAAATTGTATTCCATGTGTGTTGAGTTTGATCTGCTTGCATTTGTTACAAGATAACATGTTTGTATAATGCAGCTAAACGATTGAGCTTACATTTCATTGCATATACGTTGAACATATTGATATTTGCAGTTTTGGAAAATAAAATGGGTGCTTATGTTGTATTGCGTGTGTTTTGAATTTGATGGTGCCATGTTATATATAGACTTTTACAAACGCGTGATTTTATTTTGGCTAAAAACAGGTGTGTGTGTGTATGTGTGTCTGTGTGCGTGTGTGAGAGAGAGAGAGAGAGAGAAGAGAGAGACAGAGAGAGCGAGACAGAGAGATGATGGGGGGAGGAAAGGTGTGTAGGTAGAGAGAGAATACTGATGAAAATGGAGTGAGAATTTTTTGTTGTTTTGCAAAATGCTTTCTTAAATTGTTTTCAATATTATAACTTTGTTGCATTCTCTCACTGAGGTCTTTTGAAAAGAAACTTTTACCATGTATGTTATATATTTTCATTCGCTTTTTTTTAGATTTAAAGATAAAATGCTTTGATGATGTAACTGGCGCAATTACCTAAAATTGCATTGCTTGTGTGTTGAATGTGATGTGCTTGCATTTCAAATCAAGAATATTTTATTCCAGTATAAATCATGGAAAAATCACAGTGTCACGAATGCTATAAAACATATGATTAAAATACAAACACAATAAAATGCATATATAAGAACTAGGTTACTGTACATGAACTATGATATCTTAAACTCCTTTACACATGCTCATTCCAGTTTGTCACACACACACACACACACACACACACACACACACACACTGATTGCACATGCGCGCGCGCACACACACACACACACACACACACACACATACATACATATACTCATGCACACACACACACACACACACACACATATATATATATATATATATATATATATATAATATATATCACACACACATACTCACGCACACACATCCTCATATAATATAACATGTTTGTATGATGCAGCTAAAAGATTGGGCTTACATTTCATTGCCTATACGTTGAACTTAATGGTGCTTGCAATTTTCGGAAAACAAAATGTTTGTATGGTATAACCTTCACGGCAGTTTGTTCATTGTTTTTCTTTTTCTTATTTGGGCACAGGAGTATTTTGTTGGGTCAGCTCGTGTGGAGTTTTGACAACTGGGACAAAACTCACCTGTCCAGTATGGTTTACCTGGGCTGTGTGTGTATTTTTGCGTGCTTTTTGAACTGTGGTTGTGAACAGATGTTCTGTCAACTTGTTGTGTTGGCGAGCTAAATCATGGTTTATTCTGGGCCTAGGTTGATTTTTTGCGTGCTTTTTGAACTGTGGTTGTGAACAGATGTTCTGTCAACTTGTTGTGTTGGCGAGCTAAATCATGGTTTATCTGGGCCTAGGTATGATTTTTTGCGTGCTTTTTGCGCCGTGATTGTGAACAGTAGTTCTGTCAACTTGTGTTGGCGGTCTAATAAAAGTCAGTCGGTGTTGGGGGCCCTCTGGTACAGTCGGTATGCAGTTAGGGTGGTTAGGGCCTAGTTTCTGGTCAGTGGTTTCATTGTAGTTGGACGTAGTGTCCTAGAAATAGAAAAGTTTCTGTGTCTTGCGAAAAATGTATAACCAGGAGTCAGTTGATGTCTGTCCCCCTCTGCTACAGTCGGTATGCAGTCAGGGTGGTTAGGGCCAGTCACTGGTCAGTGTTCACTTGTATTTTGACGTTGTCTTAGAAGTGAAAGAGTTTCTGCGTGCCTTTGTCTAATGTGTAGCCTTCTGTATACCTCCCGGTCGGTAGGGGTAGGTTGCTTCTCTATTTCATCTGTGTAGTGGGTAAAAATCAGTAGTGTCCTGCACCACAGTCATCGTTCATGTCCGTGTTTGGCCCAAGGCTCAACAAGAAAGACGAACATGTCCAAGCTACTGTAACGGTGACGAGCGTGCAGAGCAAGTATGGCTTGTGGGCGGTTCTGCAACAGCAACTTCCTACAGGATCTGGCAGTTAAGAGCGGGTTTGTTGCCCCTGCGATGGCCACCAAGGCGTGGGGTGGCGAGACAGTAATCACCACGCTACGAGCCTTCTGCCAGGCTGTTTCGTCTCGGCTCGTTCCTCATCATCGTCCTGCTCGGGATTCATCATTCTACCGATTCGTGGGTCTTCAGTCTACTTTCATCGTTCGTTCAGTCAGCACCTGTTCGCCATTTATGTTATGCTTTGTGAGACTCAAGAGAAATTTGAAAATCATAGCGTCGGAACGTTTTTGTGAAACAGTGAATATCACCCTTTGTGGGACCAGGTTGTGAAGGTGTTTTTCCTCCTCATGAGGGTTAATACATATGTGAAGCAGGGGACAGGAGCAATCGGAAAAATAATGTTAAACGCATTTATTCATTGCTGACATTGATTTTTTTCGGTTTTTTGTTGTTGTTGTTGTTCCAAATGATTTTTGGGTGTGTTTTCTTTGAGGATTTGGAATGTATGCAATGTCGATTTTCTTGGTGCCTCCTCAAGTGGTGCTATATCTATGCTTATGATATGTATGAATGGTGCGTCATGTCGTATTGTTTGTGATCAAATAAAATTTGTGTAAATATATTTGTCCAAAGATTTCCTTCTTGTTGTTAGTGAAAGGGGGTGTTAGAGCTGATAGATCTGTTTCTCTGTCTTTCTACTCTAGTTCAAGCCTTAGCGAGCTTGACCGTAACCTACACATTATGCTTATGTTGTGTTGCGTGTTTGTTGAATATACACATACACAAACATACACACACACACACACACACACACACACACACACACACACACACACACATCATACAACACACATCATACAACACACACACACCACACCACACACATACACGTAAACACACATCACACACACTAGCCCCAATCTCTTGATAAGAATGAAAAGAAAGGAAAAGAAAAATGTGAAAACACAATGAGCATTCAGTCATGGATTTCAGCAAGTAAAATGCCTACACCACACAACACACACACACACACACACACCACACACACACACACACACACACACACACACACACACACACACACACACACACACACACACACCACACACGTACACTCCACAACCACACATGTGAAGAACATTTACAACAGTACTGGCAATACATGAAATTTTGTAAGAACAGTAATTCAATGAAGTACACTGTCACATACATGCAGAATAATTAAACAATGTCTTAGCATACCATCTAGCAAAATACAAAAATAATAAAATATATGTGCACTTATTTCACGAAATTTTGTTTAGCTGTAGACATATCACAAGCACTCCAGTTTACCGGTATGCTGAAACAACCAGGTCAGTTGCATTTTTAATCTAGTAAATGTGTTTGGCACACACACATGCTACAGAATTTGATAATGTTTCATCTAATTTATTGATAGATTTCATGTAGTGTATGTACATGTATACATTTCGTAAAACCCAATCCAGCAATAGGTTTAAAACAGTAAAATGTATTAACACATGCTTAAAAATCTATATCTGATATCAATAAATAAAGTGCGAATCATAGATGGCCTATAAACCGAAACAGGAAAGCCGGTATTGTTATTGTTGTATAAGCCCAGCCGAGTGTCCATAACCGTATTAGGGATATAACTATCTCAAAATGCCCACCATACCTCACCGGAGAGAGAGAGAGAAAAATGACCATCTGGAAGAGAAAATAAAGTACACAAATCAATGCACTTGCACATATAATCTAAGGATATGCCCCTGGTGTTAACCACTCCATCCAGATTTTCACCAGGGGATTTAAAAAAAACTAAACCTAATACAAATGTAACATAACTTAGAACTCTACAACACACATAAACAGAACCATATTCTTGCAAACCGTATAATTCTAAATCGAGTTTTCTTTCTGCAGTTTTTGGCATCAATATGGCCAAACGTTTGAGGCTAACTGCTCAGCAAATTCTCAACAGAATCCTAATTGACTCTGGAAATGATTTTGATAAAAAAACAAAAATAACCAAAATATAAAGTTCAAGATTAGTTGTGGAATGTCTTGGATACGGTTACTGACCTGGCCAAGCTACAGAATAAATTTGAAAAACTGTACAAAATGATAATCTGAGATTTATAAAATATACACCATATTAGGGGCAAAAAACGCAGTCTTAGCTGAAAACAGTTATGTATTATAGAACAATCCCATCTGAGTCAGTGTGCCAAATTTCACACCTCCTGGTTGAATAGGTTTAAAATACCAGAGTTTAAAGTGAAGAATCCTTCCTGTTTATGCAGAACCTGCTAAAAACTTGCTAGGCCAGTGAAATTGCTCTGACTGTAAGCCTGGCAGGGTTGAAAGGGTTAAAAGCAGCGGCCTGATTATTGCAATGTTAAGTAATGCCTTCCATCATTTGATACACCTGTCTTGGACACACTAGAATAAGTACATGGACAAACTGTTGTACAGGTCTAAGTGACAACAATATGAAGACGCTATTGTTGCAACATTAACACAGCACGATATTTGTTATCTTGTTCATGTATGCATGTACTGTTCAGAAGCAGGACACTAAAGAACATGCCGCAAAGTGTTTGTAATGCTGTCAGTCATATACATACATTATTCACTATTTGTAACCATAAATAACACACACATCATTCACTATTTGTAACCATAAATAACACACACATAATTCACTATTTGTAACCATAAATAACTGTCATTTTTATAAACATCAATCTAATGAGCAGCTGCACTTTCCTAACAGGCTGATCTGCTCATTAACCCTTTTGACTCCCTCACCCTGTCCACCAGCATCTTGCATTGTCAACTATACTAGCAAAGCAAAAACTTAACCCTTTGATTCCCTCACCCTATCAACCATCTTCAAGCAGGAAGAGATGGATAGGGTGAGGGAGTCAAAAGGTTAAGTTTTTGCGGTTGTAGATGGGGTGCAGGAGTCAAAGGGTTAAGCAAGAATGCTGTGACATGGCATGAAGAATAGCCCAGTAAAAAGGTGACATGAACACATATTCTCCCCTCCCTCCCCCCCCCCCCCCCCAAAAAAGAAAGTGATATGAACAAATACTCCCATAAACAACCGACAAGAACAAATATTTCAATTAAAAAAGTGACATGAACAATTGTTTCAATACAAAAACAGGCATGAATAGATGTTTCAATAAAAAAAATGACATGAACAAATATTTCAATAAAGTGACATGAACAAAATAATATAATATATATATATATATAATATATATATATATATATATATATAATATCAGTCCCTCCACTCTCTGACCCTATCCACGAGCTTCTTGAATTGTCAGCTATGGTAGCTGGTCAGTACATAGACAGGGAGTGAAAGGGTTAAGTTTTAGCAGGTAGGGGATGAATGGGGTCAGATATTTAAATTAAACAAATGTGTACAAAACTAACAAATGAGCCCCTCAAAATCCAGTTGTTAAAAACTTACAGCAAGTATACAAAAGACCAAACATGCTATAACTTTGCTTGTGATTGCCCATTCTTTTGAGTCACTTCAGAGGGGTTGATCTCACTATTTGGCTCCTCATTTATTCATTCATTTCCTTCACTTAATCTTTTCTTTGATGGTAAGATACACAGATACATACGTCATTTCAATGTAATCAAGACCGTTTAAATAATAGACTGATACTTGTTGTATAAGATAAAAAAGACATAGGCTAAGTAGGATCTCAGGACCTGGCCAGCTGATGGGTTTATGTGCAGGCCTTAAGGCTTGTGCCACGATCATTCTGGATCTTCTCCATCACATGGCACTTGTGAGATTAGTACATATGGAATTCATTCCAAGCTTGGAGATGTCATCTCGAGAAACTGAAAATGAAACTTGGCTCCTCAACACAACAGAAAAATCAAAATCATTAAAAGTCCCAATGCCAAGACATCCAAGTATCCCACAATATCAAATCACAATAGGGTCACTTATCAGAAGAGAATATACTGCATTATACTGTGTATTATTGTTTATTTTACTGCAACATACTACATTCTTGTTTACCAAAAATATTCACACACAAAAACTTTTCTGAAATTCATTTTAAAAAGGCAACATCAGATCAAGTTTTGTTTCTTGAAATTTCAGAATCACTGGTTCACAGTCCTATTAATGCATTACTTTAAGTTCATGAAGTTTGTATTTTAGTGTTGATTTTCCTTCATATTGTTGATGTCAGCGTTAAATTTTCGTTCCGTTTTTCTACTTTCCCACCTACTTCTGTCTTTTATATATACTCTGTCTTCCCTCTGCCCCCCCCCCCACCCAACTCTCATCTCCCAAGCCTTTCTTTTCCGTCTAATATCATGTTAACACAAAGAGCAAATGAACAACTGCAGTGTAGCTGGATTATCAGTGGCGTTCAACAGTGCCTGTTCTGATCCTAGGTTCTTCAGACACTGCTGAATAATCCCCCAACTAATGACAGGAATCATTCAGCTGAAGATTCAGACCAAGTGAGCCAGTCCTAGCAGGGAGACCACTACCACGTCCATCCAACCACAGGACCCATGAACCACCGAAGCCAAAGAGTCCCTACCTTGAATTCACCTCAGACATGGAAGTGGCTGAAGAAACCGAAAACAAAAACAGAGGTTACCATGAGAACATGGCATAGAGAACCACAGAATCTGAAATAATTTTTATAATGCTATGATGATTTCATGATAATCTGTATATGCTGGTCAATATGGTAAGGTATTCCCTCTTAGACTGAGACTGTGTGACCGATGTACTCTATGCTCACTTTCATGATATATCTTTGCGCCAACCAGGCAAGAGATACGGACATTTACTTTGCTGATCTGGAAATTTAGCAACACCCTCAATGACCCATCTGTTAAGTGAATGATATGCCACCATGAGATCCCACTCTTCCAAATGAGCCCACAACACAATCAGCTCTGGGTAGAAACTGGTCAAGACACAAAAATCATATAATGATCTGGCAGACTTGGTAAAAGCTTCCTTATACAAAATAAAAGGTGCTTAACTTCCTTTTACAAAATAAAAGGGGAAGTGGAGATGGGAGAGGAATGTTCTTTTTAATAGCTTTCTTCCACAGCATACAACAAAGTCCATCTGCATCTGATGTGACAAATTTTACAAAAAAAATTATTATAGCATGTTGAGATTAAGCAAATTTACAGGCTGACAAACATGGCAATTTTCTCATGGCAGCACAGAAGAACCTCCACCCCCATCCACCATATCACCACTACCTACACATGTAAGAAACACAATAAGCAAAATATCCACCCTATTCAACATGGCAACTATATAAACACTGAAAACACACAAAACAAAATGGTCTTCTTGAAACTCGGCTTGTAGTCATTTTAGTCAAATGATCTTAACCCTTTGACTCCTGCACCCTGTCTGCCAGCATCCTGCATTGTCAACTATGCTAGCAAAGCAAAATATTGACCCTCTGACTTCCTCTTCCGATCCACCAGCTTCCTTCAGGAGGCTGGTGGATAGGGAGAAGAAGTCAAAGGGTTAACTTTTTGCAGTTGGTGGATAGGGTGTGGGAGTCAAAGGGTTAACAAGGCATTCTGTTTGACTACACACAGGAGTGTTCTTAACTTTTATTTTATTGACATAAACAATTTACTCACATCTAAATGTGTCACCTCCTAATGAGGTGGTGTGGATATTTAATTTAAATACTAAAACTACAACAGCTGCCTTGGTCACAAGAAAAACACAACTGCTTTAAAAAATCATTTCCGAGCAAGTTTAATTGACCTTAAAAAGCATCGATAAAACTTAATTGAGAAAAAAACAGCAAAAGTAATCATATGAAATGGGGGGAAAAGCACAAGCCTGACAGCATTAATGTTTCAGAAACATTCTTTATGTATGGGCGTGCTTTAATATATAACGTAAACCACACCTGTCTTTACTACAGTCACCTGCTTTCTCCACAGACAAACAAGGCATCCTTATCTATTAGCAGCCTCCGAGTTGATGTACATGTAGTTTATACTTGCTGCTCTCCTTTCCTGCTGGATGTAAGTCAGTCTCAGCAGTTTCATAAGTGATTTTTACTGACCTGAGAAGTATACATTTTCCTTTTGATTCACTTTGAATGCATGACACCATGTGCATGTGTGCACATGTGTGACTGCATGTGTGTGTCAGTCTGTGTGTGTGTGTGAGAATGTATGTGTGAGAGAGACAGCGTGTGTGTGTGTGTGTGTGTGTGTGTGTGTGTGTGTGTGTGTGTGTGTGTGTGTGTGTGTGTGTTTGTTGTGTGTGGTGTGTTGTCTGTATCTGTCTGCATGTGTGGTGCGTGTGTGTGAGTAAGTTATGTGTGAGTGTGTATGGTTCTGTCTGCGTTGTGTGGTGTGTGCGTATGTGTGTGTGTGTGTGTGTGTGTGTGTGTGTGTGTGTGTGTGTGTGTGTGTGAGTATATGTGTGTGTGTGTATATGCACAAAGCCGTATCGGGGCTATAATGTATCTAATAATGTCTTAATTATCATGTACTTGAACATATGTTTCCTTCCATGCTCAACTACTGTGGTGTCTTCTTGCTGGCAGCAGAGGGTGTGTCTCCTGGGCTTCAGAGTCTTCAGACCCTGGAACTCCTCTGATTGGTCGCTCCTCCTCCTCCATCATCTGCCGCTTCTGTTTGTGACTGATGTTCAGAATACCATTCTGAAACAATCATAGGCGTGAGGAGACTTTTATGCAGAAAATAATAATAATAATGATGACAAGAAGAAGTCCTGTGGAAAACCACACATTTCCACCACACAAACTAACTTTATGGCTATTCACAGCTGATGTATCCTTGATGAACCTTTCACATATGTATCATGTTATTCTTACTGCAAATTTCATTGATGAACCTTTCTTGTGAATACATGTCATTCTTACTGCAAATTTCACTGAGGACCCTTTCTTATAAATATCATGTCATTCTTACTGCAAATTTCACTGATGAACCTTTCTTCATCAATATCATGTCATTCTTACTGCAAATTTCACTGAGGAACCTTTCTTATAAATATCATGTCATTCTTACTGCAAATTTCACTGAAGAACCTTTCTTATAAATATCATGTCATTCTTACTGCAAATTTCATTGATGAGCCTTTCTTATAATTATCATGTTATTCCTACTGCAAATTTCAGTGATGAACCTTTTCTTATAAATATGCATTCTTACTACAAATGTTACTGATGAACCTTTCTTATGAATATGTCATTCTTACTGTAAATTTCACTGATGAACATTTTGTTTTATAAATGTCATTCTTACTGCAAATTTCAGCGATGAACCTTTTCTTGTGTCATTCTTACCACAAATTTCATTAATGAACCTTTCTTATAATATGTCATTCTTACTGCAAATTTCATTGATGAACCTTTCTTATAAATATCATGTCATTCTTACTGCAAATTTCATTGAGGACCCTTTCTTATAAATATCATGTCATTCTTACTGCAAATTTCATTGATGAGCCTTTCTTATAAATATCATGTCATTCTTACTGCAAATTTCACTGAGGAACCTTTCTTATAAATATCATGTCATTCTTACTGCAAATTTCACTGAGGAACCTTTCTTATAAATATCATGTCATTCTTACTGCAAATTTCATTGATGAGCCTTTCTTATAAATATCATGTCATTCTTACTACAAATTTGAGTCATAGCTATTGGAATTTTCCTATGGGAAAGGAAGTTTGAAATAAATCACACATAAAGTTTTTGGGTTTTTTTCTCAGCAGCTGAAATCAAACAACTTTTGTCCAGACTCATACTTGAGGGAACTCTACACTTCTGGTGATCTTGACCATTTCCTTTCTTTTTTTTTGGTCTGTTTATTTGGTCATATTTTAACATTATGCACCATATCATATTGTTATTATTATTATCATTAGTAGTAGTAGTAGTAATAGTGGTGGTGGTAGTAGTAGTAGTAGTAACAGCAGCAGTGGTGGTTGTGGTGGTGGTGGTAGTAGTAGTAGTAGTAGTAGTAAAAGCAGCTAGTGATGTTTGTAGGTGGTGGTTGTTAGTAGTGTATGTAGTACTAGTAGTAGTAGAAATAGTAGTACAAACAGTAGTAGTAGTAGAAATAGTAGTACAAACAGTGTAGTAGAGTAAATAGTAGTAGTAGTAACAAATAGTAGTAGTACAGTACAAATAGTAGTAGTAGTAATACAAATAGTAGTAGAATACATAGTAGTAGAACAGTACAAATAGTAGTAGTAGTAGCAGTACAAATAGTAGTAGTAGTAGTAGCAGTACAAATAGTAGTAATAGTAGTAGCAGTACAAATAGTAGTAGTAGTAGTAGTAGTAGTAGTAGTAGTAGTGGTGGTGTTGGTGGTGGTCGTCGTCGTCGTAGAAGTAGTAGTAGTAGTGGTAATACAAATAGTAAGTAGTAGCAGTAGTAGTAGTACAAACAGTAGTAGTAGTAGCAGTATATCCTTCAAAATAAAGCATAAAAACGTGAAATCACTGATGTCGACAGTCTAGTTAACCCTTTCAACACCAGACATTCTGGAATGCAGAAACCCCCAGCGCCAGGTGTTTTCTACAGCTGCAGCAACGACAACAGTCACTGCTTTTAAATGCTTATAACTTTCTTATTTTTTAACCAATTCTCTTGCTGATAAGTTAGAGGAATCCCCATGCTGTGTGCAAAACACGACCCTTTTTCTCTCCCAAACGATAGAGCGATTGCCACAAGAGTACTGTCACATGTGTTTTTCGCTAAAAGGGTTAAACAGTTTTCCTAATTTTCTTCCCGTCTATCTCAATCAATCCTACCACCACTTACAAAACAGTTAATTCAGATATATACATATGTTTTTAAAGGATCGTTGCGCTCAGGGAGGTTACCTTTGTGCTCACCTTTTTTTTTATCCCATTTTCTACGCCACCTTAATGGCCACAGAAACTGGAACAATTTTTACAGTATGATTATGATCATGTCGATCAGGATGATAATCATCCATAGCAGTGGAGTTCCATCAAGAATTGAGACTGCATGACAGGACTGTGAGTACTCTACGCTTACCATCATAATATATCCTGGCGTCAACCAGGCCTGAAAGATACAGACACCTGTGGTGCTGGTCAGAAGATTTGAGCAGCACCCTCAATGACGCATACGTGAACTGGATGAGACTCGACTGTGTCGTCCCAGTCTTCCCAATGAGCCTATAGCACGCCCAGCTTTGAGTAAGGGCCGGTTAGAGCCGAAAAAAACCACATTGATTTTTGAAGGGACTGATGGGGATTCAGACCCACTTCCTTCCAGTCAGTAGTCCATTGCGCTAACCACTACACCATAGTGACTGGTTGTTCATTCAGATATATATAAATATATATAAAATAAAACAAAAACAGAGAAGAAAGAAGAGGAGAGAGATACAGAGATGAGGCCTACCCTCTTCTTGTCCACAATGTTCAGGATGACGGTGATGGCCATACAGCATAGCAGGTTAGCCAGTAGGAAGACCATCACATACTTCCAGCGCTCCAGCTTCTGCGGGTCAGCTCCTGAATCACTGCAACGTGCACACATGCATGAAGTATATTAGCATACGCATGTGTGCACGAACAGCCAAAAAAGTCAACACACACACACACACACACACACACACACACACACACACACACACACAAAACACACACACACACACACACACACACACACACACACACACTTCAATCAGTGGTAAGAGGATATGATAAATGTGATTAGTTATCAAAAGCTGATCATGCAGACCCCACCCTTCTGTCTCTTGCATACGTGCACACACTCACAAACATACACACACGCACACACACACACACACACACACACACACACACGTGCGCACGCACGCCGAAACGCAACACACACACACACACACACACACACACACACACAACCACACACACAGATGACATGCAGTTTAAGCCCTTGACTGCAAGGCAAGATCGAGATAAATATCTCTTTCAACACATACTCTGTCTTCTTGCCAAGGATCTGGCCGATAATCAAGTTAGAGATGCCGACGCCAATCATCTGCATGGAGAGGGTCAGTCCCAAGGCTGTTCCCACAGTGGCCTGATTCACCACAAGGGGAACGGCCGACCACATGCTGGCCTGAAAAAACAAACATTCAACAGTTTGCTTACTTTATAGTTTGTTGAAAAAAGAAAAAAAAGAAATGGAAAAATGTGCATGTTAACAGTTTATTCTGTTAGTTTCGGTTTCAGTTTTCTCAGTTTCTCAGGATGGTGTTGCTACCCTCCAGAAAGTTTCACATACATTCACATCTCAGGTGCCATGTAATAGAGAAAAATCCAAAATAATCATGACAAATACCATAATCCTGTGTGAAAGTCCTATGTAATCATGGAGCCAATGATGCAAGTTTTGAGCTTCTACTGATTCCTGTTGATTACGTTTCTATCAATGGCAAGGTTTTGAGCTTCTACTTGATTTTCTATGCAATGGCAAAGTTTTGAGCTTCTACCTGACTTTCTATGCAATGGCAAGGTTTTGAGCTTCTACTTGACTTTCTATGCAATGGCAATGTTTTAGAGACTTCTATCACTGTACTTTCTATTTAGCAATGGCAATGTTTTGAGGTTCTACCTGACTTTCTATGCATGCAAGTTTGAGCTTCTACTGATTTCATGCATGGCAAGTTTTGAGGTTCTACCTGACTTTCTATGCAATGCCAAGGTTTTGAGCGTCTACCTGACTTTTTACGCAATGGCAAGGTTTGAGGTTCTATTTTTCTTTATGATTTCATGGTCAAAAGGGCCTTCTTTTCTTTTCTCAAACTGCACCGTATTTGTCCTCAGTTAGAAAGTTACAAAACAGTCAACCATTGCATGTACAGGTGTCAAATGGACATCAATGAGTGAAGAAAACAATATATTTTTCAAACATTCTGACTTTATATCAGTACCTTAGTTGATTTGATAAAAAAATAACACAAAATAATATCCATGTGACAGACAACAACAAGTTTTTGACAAAAGTTTGACCACTGTATCACATACTAAGAGTATACACTTCAATGCAAGTTTAATTGCCCTAGTTTTAAGTTGTTACGCTGTACTGATAATGCTCTTCATGAAATTATTCACAACTTGCAGGCATAAAGGTACAACATGCTTGTAAAACTAGAAGATGCTTCACACAGTGAAATTGATAATCATGCATTTTGAGGACTAGACGTTGTGAACTTTGAACTAAATATCAAGAACCTATAATTATCAAAGAACATCTAAAGGGGAAGGAAATGTGGAAATAATGTTTGAGGCATTCCCTGACAAAGATCAGTTCCCTTCAACAAATTTCAGCACACAAATAAGATCACCGAATTCTGTCAAATGACTGCTTCGGACACACTCTGAGAGGCAAACATGGGCTTCTATTTTTGACAAGACTCCATTGTGAAATGGGTTTAGGTTTCCATACTTTTATTATATTAGTTGCCTATCCCTGCACCCACCTATGACTGAAACAAAATTAAGACGAGCTGAAATGTATAATTCCATTCAAAAGCGTAATAATCAAACTATCCAAAGAACACAGACCAATTTCCTTTGGACTATTAAAAAGAATAAAATTAAACACTTCGACTGTTTCAGTTCTGTCCAAAATTACACCTATCAAATTGTCCTCAAAGATAAAGTTTTCTTAAATTGTATGTAATTCAAACTAAACTGGGACATAATTCTTTCATATATTTTTGTTAAATGATTAACAATCTCTCAACACCATAAGTTACACACACAAAATCAAATGCATGTACTGCTTCAATTTTGTTCAAATTTACAGCTATCAAATTGCCCAAAGTTTTGTTAAATTATATGTAATTCAAACCAAACCTGAGACATATTCTTTCATACATTTTCATTAAATGATTAACAATCTCTCAACACCATAATTACAAATCTTAACAAATGGTGATGAGACAAAGTTTGGAAGCTCCTTCAACAAGAAAAACACAAAAATAGAATCAGAACGCGTATTTAATACAAACGAGACAAGACAGGTGCAAATTTTCAGCCAACTGGCCTTTGTCAAGCATGAATGCAAGATCACAAACAAACACCAGTCCTCTTCTCCTATTGGAGAAAGCAATAGGCAAGTTTCAGTCTTTTTCTCCTAATTTTGTATTTGGTGTTTGTTTGTGATCTTACATTCATTCTTGCCAAAGGCCATTTGGCTGAAAATTTGCGCCTGTCTTGTCTTGTTGTATCAAATACGCGTTCTGATTCTATTTTTGTGTTTTTCTGGTTCCTGTTTGCTTGAACGCGGGCAGTCACACTTGTTTGGATTCCTCCTTCAACAGTTACAAGTAAGCTCTGCAAAGTAGCTTTTTTGTTCTTGTTTTTTTCAGATTTAATTACAGTTGAATCTGAAACAACTTTCTACATTCTAAAAGCATAATGTACTTACAGAAGCAAAAGAGTAGGTCAGGCCAAACCAGATAGTAGGGATGAGGGGGTTGATGGTAGTGAAGGCCAGAATGCCAAACACAGGAACGGTCAGCAGTGCACACATAAACGCCAACACCCCACGCTTTCCAAGGATGTCCTGGGTGCGAAAAAAAACAAACAAATGCAAGATGATAAGTCGTACAAAGTGAACATTCTCTGCATTAAATATATTTCATAACTTCTGAATATATGAACTGAAATCAAAGAAGCACCAGTGTGTCATTATACACAAACACAACTTCAGTTACTGTTATATTTTTATGAAAAAGAAAAAGAAGAAAGACAAGACCATAATATCAAGTATGATTATGACAAAATGATCAAATGTGATACTGTGTGATGCACCTGGCTCAGATTACCGCAATCCTTTGAAGTACTCTCTTTCCACTTCAGTGTGATAATAATGATAATGACCGTATTTATACGGCACCAACTTTTCACAATTCAAATCAAAGTGCACTCACGCACCAGGCATATGCATACAATTGACAAAGACCACATGACAGTATTTAATATTTAAAGAAAAAAACTACACACACTGAGGGAAAGACGTAGTTGTAGAATTCATTGTTGGGAAAAGAAGTGGGTTTTTAAATTGGATTTAAAAGCAGAAAGGGTGGGTGTTAGGTGGATGGACAGAGGAAGCCTATTCCAGGCAGTTGATCCTGAGACAGCAAAAGAACGCTGGCCAACACTTGATACATTAAATCTAGAGACCTGAAGGGGAAGCGTATCTGAAGCTGAGTGCAAAGTGCGAGTTGGCGTATAATACTGATGTTGTCGCAAAGATATGATGGAGCAGACTGGTGAATAGATTTGTAACACAGGGTATCCAGCTTACATTCAATTTTTTTAAGACAGGCAACTAGTGAAGAGACCAAAGG
>CM060315.1:14717353-14784853 GCA_030674185.1 Monoplex corrugatus | reverse complement strand
ATTCATTCACATATGGCAAATAGTAATAAGTTCAATGTCAATAAACTTCGCCACATGAAATCATGCAATCAACAGTAATCAAATAATTATAGTTGTGTTCATCATACAAATTGTTGATTCATGTTTCAGTCTAACAATATTGATGAACCATACAAATTCAATGAATCCAACATCATTTCAATATTATTAATTCAATGATTATGTCAAAGAAATGCATGAAATGTCGGGGTCACCACTATCATGCTTTTGTTACACATATGCTTACGCAATCAGAACATATATACAGCACTCGTCCGTCACGCAACCGCACGCTCTCCTTTCAACCAATGACACTAAACAGATTGCGATATATCTATATATTTTTACATTTATTTCTACAAACTTTCACACATCACACATACAACATACAACATTCACACCCACGCACCTTCATATTAACTCTTTCTCTCCTTCTTCGTTTTCTCCTCCTTCTTCGTCTCCTTCTTCGTCTCCTGCTCCTCTTTCTTTTCTTTATCTTTCTTCGTCTCCTACTCCCTCTTCATCTCCTTTTTCTTCGTATCCTCCTCCTTCTTCGTCTCCTGCTTCCTCGTCTCCTTCTTCTTCGTCTCCTTCTTCCTCGTCTTCTTCTCCCTCTTCTTCTTCTCCTTCTTCTCTATTTTTTCCTTCGTTTTCTTCTCCTCTTTCTTCTCCTTCCTCTTCTTCTTTGCCTTCTTTTTCTTCTCTACCTCTGTTTTGCTTTCTTCTTCTTCTTCTTCCTCTCTCAGTCCGTCAGCAACCTACTTTTGTCTCCTTCAAGTCCGCTCTCAAAACTCACCTTTTCTCCTCTGCATAAAATCCTGATCTCATTCAATCCCCTCTGCAACCTGTCTCCACTCGGAGGGGAATCACATTGTAATAATTTTATAATTGTATATAATATGCTCTCTATAATTTTCCATTGCTTTTATTCTTTCTCCCCATTTATAGCCGTGTGTGCGTGTGTGTGTGTGTGTGTGTGTGTGCGTGCGTGCGTGCGTGTGTGCGTGCGTGTGTGTGCGTGCGTGCGTGTGTGTCTGTTTTAGCGCTTAGATTTGATTTTATCAAGATTTTGCGCTATATAAATAAAATATTGTATATTGTATTGTATTGTATTTTTCTTCTTCTCCTTCTTCCTCCTCTTCTTCTTCTCCTTCTCCTTATTCTTCTCATTCCTCTTCTTCTCCTTATCCTTCTTTTGCCTTCTTTTTTGTCTTTCTTCTTTTTTCTTCTTCTTCTTCTTCTCCTTCTAATTCACTTTCTTTCTCTTCTTCTTTTTTTCCTTCCTCTTCTCCTTCCTCTTCTTCTTCTCCTTTTTCTACTTCTTTCTTTCTTCTTTTTGCCTACTTTTTCTTTTCTACTTCTTTTTTGCTTTCTTCTTCTTCTTTTTCTGCTCTTCTTTCTTCTTCTTTTTTCTACTTCTCCTTCTTTTTCTTTCTTCTTCTTTTTTCTACTTCTCCTTCTTTTTCTTTCTTCTTCTTTTTTCTACTTCTCCTTCTTTTTCTTTTAATTTATGGAGCTCCAGACTCTTTTTCAAGGCGGTTTTTTGGGATACTGACTGACTAACCCAGTCCACACCAAGTTCCCGACTTGGGTGAGCTGTTTTCTAAACTACATCCACATCATCATCATCAGGTGCCCTGCCGCATGGCGTTGGCGATCATGAACTTCCATCTGTCTCTATCTCTCATTGCCCCTAGCATCTCCCCCACCCTCCTCATCCCCAGCCACTCTGCAAGTCCGTCCAGCATTTTCTCCCTGGGTCTACCTGGTGATCTCCTTCCTCCAGCTTCCCCGTTGTGACCAGGTGCTCTAAATCCCCCTTCCTCATAAAATGGCCTATAAATGTTGCCTGTCTTTTCCTAATCTTCCTTATAAGTGATCTACTTGTGTCTGCCTCCATATTGACTGTCTCATTTGTTTTCTTTGCTGTCCATGGAACTCTCAACATTCTTCTTAGAAACCACATCTCGGCTGCCTCAATCTTGTTCTGGCTTTGCTTGTTGACTGTCCACGCTTCACATCCGTACAACAGTATTGGTTCTATATAACATTCAAGAACTCTCTTCCTGATTGTTAATTGATAGGCATTTGTAGGTAAGAATACTGGTCATCTTCTTGAATGCTGTTTTGGCTTGGCCGATTCTGCTGGCCATTTCTGATGTGCATCTGCCGTCTGATGAAATGATCGGTCCCAGGTATTTGAGTTTATCAACCTGTGTCAAGGTTGTGCTATTTGCTGTTATTTTGCATGAGGGAATTTCTTGTTTTTTACTGATCACCATGACTTCAATCTTCCTGCTGTTTATTTCCAGCCCCTTACCTTAGCTTTCTATTTCTAGTATATTCACAAGGTTTTATAGGTCCCTTTCACCTTCTGCAATTAGCACAGTGTCATCTGCGTATCGAATGTTGTTTATTATTTTCCCTCCAACCTTTAATCCAGGGTCTTCTTCTAGGTTTCTCGTGATGTTTTCACTTTACAGTGAAAACAGATCTGGTGACAAAACACAACACTGTCTGACTCATCTTTTGATGTTTTGGAAAGAGCCTACATTATTTTCTATTCTCATTGCAGCTGTTTGTTCCCAGTACATATTTCTGATTATTCGTAGATCTTTTCCATCAACATTGAGTCTCTCCAGTTGGTTGATCAATTCATCATGTCTTACCCGATCAAAAGCCTTGGTGTAGTGAACAAAACATAAATACAAATCCTTACTCATCTCAATTATCCTCTCTATGATAGTTCTTAGGATGTATATGGCATTAATAGTCCCTTTCCCTTCCACAAATCCACACTGTTCTTCTGCTATTTCTCTTTTGATTCTATTCCTTGTCCTCATCATGATTATTCTTAACAGGAGTTTTGTTACATGACTCATCAAACTGATTGTGCGATGGAGTTCGCATTCTATAGCCCCTGTCTTCTTTGGAAGTGCAATGAAAATTAATTTTGACATATCTTTGGGGATTTTTCCAGTGTCGTAAATTTCATTTAGGAGGACTGTTATTTTTTCTACACCAAATTCCTCCAAGGCTTCAATCATCTCTGTAGTAATGTTGTCTGATCCTGGGGCTTTTCCTGGTTTCATCTTTTTCAGTGCCGCTCTAACTTCATCCTTCATTATGGGTGGTCCTTCAAAGTTCTTTTTTATAATGTGTTCTTCGTTTCTGTCAGCCTTAAAAAGGTCTTTAATGTACTCTCCCCATCTATCTAATATTTTGTCTTTTTCCATGATAAGCGTGCCATCTTTCGATTTCAAGCAACCAGTTGATGTGCACTGAAACTGCCCTACTACACATTCTCAACAATCTCCTCCTTGCAACTGATACTGGCAAAGTCTCTCTCCTCACACTCCTTGATCTGTCTGCTGCCTTCGATACCATTGACCATGGTATTCTCCTTTCTAGACTTCATCATACTTTTGGCATCTCTGACATTGCTCTCTCCTTTTTCACTTCGTATTTATCAAACAGAAAACAAACTGTTCTCATCAATGGCACTTATTCTCAACCTGCATACCTGACCTGTGGTGTTCCACAAGGATCTGTCCTTGGCCCTGTTCTTTTCACTCTTTACACCTCCCCCCTGTCCACCATCATCAACTCCCACTCTATAAAACACCACTTTTATGCTGATGACACCCAACTTCAAATGACTCACCTGATAATATACAGCGCTTGTTGAATCGCACCACTGAGTGTTACTCGGACATTAAGAACTGGATGACGTTCAACAAACTTCAGCTTAATGACGACAAGACAGAAGCTATCCTCATTGGTTTCATTCTTACATCACCAATCGTCCGCAAGTAGTTTCTGTCAATGGTCTTTCTTCTAATCCTTCCTGTCTGACTTACGGAGTGCCACAAGGATCTGTTCTGGGCCCCCTACTTTTCATTCTCTACACCTACCCTGTCTCCTCTATTGTCCAAGAACACCTGCTTCAGCATCATTCTTTCTCGGATGACAATCAGCTGTATGTCTCTGGGCCTCTCCCTGACCTTCCCATCATGATCCAGAAAACCCAATCTTGTGTAGCTGACCTGAAGGATTGGATGACTGAAAACAAACTGAAATTAAATGAAGAGAAATCCGAATTGATCTTGATCACCCCACCCAAACTCCAAAATCACCCCTCTCTTCCAACCTCTGTCACACTTGTTGACTCATCTATCCCTCTCTCCCATTTTGCCCGTAACCTTGGTGTAACTCTTGATCAAACCCTGTCCTTCCACCAGCATGTGAGCAACGTCTGTCGGACTTGTTTTCTTGAACTCCGCCGAATTGCTTCTATCCGCCACCTCCTCTCAGAAGACACGACAAAGGCTCTTGTCTGTGCATTTGTTCTATCCCGCCTCGATTACTGTAATGCTCTTTTTTCTGGTTCCCCCTCTCATCTCATTAACAAACTTCAGAAAGTTCAAAATCATGCTGCCCGCCTCATCTTCCGCTCTTCAAAATTTAACCATGTTACGCCATTGCTCAGTTCTCTCCACTGGCTCCCTGTTCAGCAAAGAATATCCTACAAGATTGCCTGCCTCTGCTTCAAATCTATTGAGTCTTCCTGTCCTGAGTATCTCACCCATCTGTTACATCTCTACACGCCATCTCGAGCTTTGCGGTCCTCATCTGATACCCGTCCCTATAGTATCCCCATAGTCCGCACTAAAAGGTTTGGGCAGCGTTCTTTTTCCTATCAAGCTCCAACCATCTGGAATCAGTTACCTCGCTCTCTTAGATACTCACCCTCTCTGTCCACATTCAAACGCTCCCTCAAAACTCACCTGTTTCCCAAAACTGGTAATCTCTGCCCCCTTCCCCCCATGTAATGTAATGGTGACATTATAGTGTCTTAGTGTCAATGTGTCATTGTATTTGCATGTCATGCTGTGTGTGTGTTTGTGGTGTGTGTGTGTGTTTGTGTGTGTGTGGGTGCTTCTGTGGGCGTGTGTGTGTGTGCTTGTGATTCTGGTTATATGTTTTGCCATTGTAAACGCCTAGGGCATTAATTTGATTAGGCGTACTAAATGTTCATAATAATAATAATAATAATAATTGGCACCCGTCAGAAACTTTCTCAGCTGCCTCCTCTTTCTCTCCCATTATGTAACACATCAGTCCCAATTTCTGATTCAGCTAAAAACCTTGGTGTCTGCATTGACTCTACCCTCTCCATGAACAACTTTGTTTCTCAAACTGCCAGATCTTGCTACTATCATCTCTATCGTATAAGGCTGATCAGGAAGTATCTCTCTGTCGAAACAACTGCAAAACTCGTTGTCTCCTTCATAATGTCTCGCATTGACTATTGCAATTCACTCCTGTCTGGTCTTCCTGCATCCACTATTCACATCCTACAGCGCATTCAAAACAATGCTGCACGCCTTGTACTCAAAAAGAAAAAAGCTGACCACATCTCTCCTCTCCTGGCACAACTTCACTGGCTCCCTGTATCAAAGCGCATACAGTACAAACTAGACACCATGTGCTACAAAAGCCTCAATAACGCAGCCCCCGATTACCTGTCAAGCCTACTTGAGATCTATCTTTCCTCACGTACCCTCCGCTCTGCCTCCGATCCTCTGACTTTTCGCTTTCCACGCACTAAGCTCAATACCTATGGTCCACGAGCCTTCTCTGTTTCTGATCCACTCTCCTGGAACAAACTTCCTCTCTCAGTCCGTCAGCAACCTACTTTTGTCTCCTTCAAGTCCGCTCTCAAAACTCACCTTTTCTCCTCCGCATAAAATCCTAACCTCACTGAACCCCCCCCCCCCCCCCCTATTCTGCACCCTGTCTCGGCTCGGAGGGGAATCACATGGTTATAATATATAATTGTATATGCTATGCTCTCTATAATTTTCCATTGCTTTTATTCTTGCTTTTATTGCTTTTATTCTTTCTCCCCATTTATAGCCATGCGTGTGTGTGCGTGTGTGTGTGTGTGTGTGTGTGTGTGTGTGTGTGCGTGTGTGTGCGTGCGTGTGTGCGTGCGTGCGTGCGTGCGTGCGTGTGTGTCTGCTTCAGCGCTTAGATTTGATTTTATCAAGATTTTGCGCTATATAAATATTGTAATTATTGTAATTATTATTATTATTATTTGTCCTGTAGGCAATTTCTTCAATTCGTTTGTACATACCCTGAGGATCCGTTTTGTGTCGGTTTTCCATTTCTTTGTACTTCGTTTTCAGCCAAGCTTCCTTAGCTTCATTGCACCTATTCCTGATCTCCTTGTTTATCTTCCTGTATATCTCCTCGTTTCTCTTTGCCTTCCTCCTTTCCTCCATCAGGCCCAGAATTACATTAGTCATCCAGCTCTTTTTTTGCTTTTCTATCTGCCTTAGGGATTTCTTTACAAGCTTCATTTATCGAATTTCTCAACTTTGTCCATTGTTCCTCGCTGTCACCAACGTCTTCCAGAGCACTGAATTTGTTTTGAACATGTACATTAAATGTTTTACGTATCACTTCATCTGTCTTTAAGAGTCCAAGGTTTAGTTTGATGTTGCTTTTGGTCTGTTTCCTTTTCCTCAATTTCAGTCTAAATCTTCCCACTACAGGATTGTGGACACTGTTGCAGTCTGCGCCTGGTAGTGTTTTTGCTGACAGTAAAGAATTTCTAAATCTTTTGTTGATCAGGATGTAGTCAATCTGATTTTTGGTATTATCTCCTAAACTCATCCAAGTCCATTTTCTTCTATTAGGTTGCTCAAACCAGGTGTTTCCTACTATGAACTCATTCATCTGTGCCCATTCTACATGTACAAATGTCTCTCCCCTTTCATTTTTCGTACCAAGGCCATGAGGTCCAACTATATCCTCCACCCTATCCTGTCCCACTTTAGCATTAAAATCTCCCATTATTACAGTAACTCCTTGTGATTTACATTGGACTCACATGAAAGAGGAGTAGGCATCATGATGGACAAAGACAAATCAAAAGCAGTTAAGGGATACTGGGCTGTGTCCGACAGAGTTTTGCTGGTCAAATTGGGAGGCAAACCATTTGATGTCAACATCATTCAGGTGTATGCACCAACATCCACAAGTACTCAGGAAGACATCAACAACTTCTACTACATCGACATGCACACAAAATCCCCTTTCGCACGCTACACAAAAAACTCATGCATACATCACTCCATGCACACGACACAAAAAAACATGTGCACGCGCTACCCTGCGCACATGACAGTGAATGTGTCCATGTCTGTGTTCGTTCATACTTTGGTTTAACCTGTGTGTGTGTGTGTGTGTGTGTGTGTGTGTGTGTGTGTGTGTGTGTGTGTGTGTGTGGTGTGTGTGTGTGTGTGTGTGTCTGTGTGTGTCTGTGTGTGTGTGTCTGTGTGTCTGTGTTTCTTTGGAGGTTAACGTCCGCACCCACATAACCGATACAGCTGACGGAACACAATAAGGTGTTCGACCTATGTGTGTGTGTGTGTGTGTGTGTGTGTGTGTGTGTGTGTGTGTGTGTGTGTGTGTGTGTGTGTGTGTGTGTGTGTGTGTGTGTGTGTGTGTGTGTGTGTGAGTGTGTGTGTCTGTGTGTCTGTGTATGTGTGTGTGTGTTTTTTTTGTTTGTTTTGTTTTTTGTTGAAGCAGACGTACCAATTTCTTGGACTCCTCTCTCATGTTGTCCTCGTCTCCAAGCTGTCGTACACCCCAGCGATCCAACATGCTTACGATCATGGCAGGCAGAAAGCCCAGGAAGCACAGAAACGCTCCTGAAATTAATCAACAAGTCTGTTAGAATTAAAGACAGTTTGTGTACACTAAGATTTACTGATCCTGAAAGCACAGAAACGCTTCTGAAATTAATCAACAAGTCTGTTAGGGTTGAGACAAGTTTGTGTATACGAAGGCTTACTGATCCTGAAAGCACAGAAACGCTCCTGAAATTAATCAACAAGTCTGTTAGAATTAAAGACAGTCTGTGTACACGAAGGCTTACTGATCCTATCCATGGCACAGCGCCCAGAAAGCACTGAACTCTCTGGAAATTCAATAACACATTCGGTAGGAATCACTAAGAACGTTTATTATGGAACCATCAGGTGCTAATTGCATGCAAGCATGTGTGCGTCAATGCATATAAGCGTGTGAGTATGCATTCATGTGTGTTTGTTTGAGTGAAGGGGTGGTGATGGATGTGACAGAGTACAAGTTAGCCTGAGAAACAGAGAAGGAGAGAAAGACAAAGAGACAGTGAAGGCAGATAGAAAATTGATGAAGAGAGAGATTGACGAAGTAATATAAGATTGATAGTTTGTATTTATACTGCATTTGGTGAGAGACTGAGAAACACACAGATGGTCAGAAATCTAGAGAAAGAGACAGGTGATAAAGGAGAGTGAGAGAGAAACATATGTTCAGATATATATGTATATCTAGAGGGAGAGAGACACACACGCACGTAGACAGACAAAGACAGTGACAGTTCGATTCAGACAGACAACCAAATAATCATGATCAGACAGACACACAGACAGACAAACATATGAGAGAAAAATGAAGAATATAAACACAATAATAAACCACAACACTTACCACCCCACAAAGTGATCTTCAGGCCATAAGTCTCCTGGAAGCTCTCAGTAAGAAAGAAGTTCAAGATACTTCCCAGACGTGCAAACGACAGCGATATGCCAAAGGCCATTGCGAGCTCTTTGTCTTTGAACCAATAGGCTGTGATTCGATCCTGTACAACTGAAATCATCAGACACACTTGGTTTAGAGGTTCTGTTCAACTAGTAATGGTAATGACATTTATAAAGCGCCAAATCTTGACACAAGAATCAAACCAAAGTGCGCACTCTGATTATTTACTTAAGCAACCACCCAATGACCAAAACTGCAGGGCATGAAGTACCCGCAAACCAGGAGTGAGAGGACAGGAGAGCAGTGGGGCAAAAGAGTCGGTATGTTGAGGAGGAAATCACTGCTGGACAAAAAGATTATGTCTTCAGGCTAGACTTGAAGGAAGACAGAATATGTAACCGTCAAATACATGGGGGACGATCACTGCAGTTGTATGGATCAGACACAGAAAAAGAGTGTCGACAGACTGTGGAATATCTGTATTGAGGAATTTGTAAACAACTAGTATCTGAAGCAGAATTTAGAGGTTGGAAAGGTGTACTTTCCGAGTTAGTCACAAAGATAAATAGGTGCTGTATCACTGATACACTTGTAGCATAATGTATTGATTTGTATGAAATTCGTTGAGAAACGGGCAGCCAGAGGAGAAAGTGAAGCAAGGGAGTGATACGTCACACCTCTTTTTATGAAGGGCAAAACAGGCCGCAGAATTCTGATTATACTGGAGGCATGCAACGGAAGAAGCAGGTAAGCCAGAAGGCAGAGAGTTACGATAATCGACGCAAGATAAGATAAGAGAAGTCACTGCTGAAGTCGAAAGATAACGGCGAATAGAACTGAAACGTCACAGTTGACAGTAACATGACTGACAGGTTTGGGTGATGAATTTTTCCATGAAGAGTTGAGGATCGAGAACAACACCAAGGTTCTTGACTGAATCAGAAAGTACCGTAGTGTTGTCAACAAACTTTTATGGTGGAAAGCTTGTGCTCTGCGCCAATGATCACTGCTTCAGTCTTATCTCCATTACACTGTAACTTATTCTGTATCATCCAGTTCCAGATCTCAACATGAGTCAGCAGCTTAGGAAAGAAGAGTTGAAAGATTTTCAGAAGACGCACTGTTGTAAGAGCTGGGAATCATCAGCACAGGAATGATATTTGGTGTTGTGCGGACTAATGACATTAGCAATTGGTGATGTGTAAGGTGTGAATAGAATTGGCCATAAGGATAATGGTCAGGGGCTTGATCTATACTTGTCACAGAGCCATAAGAATAATGGTCTGGGGATCATAGTCCATATGGTCAGGAAACCATAAGAATAATGATCCAGAGCTTAGTCTGTACTTACTTGTAAGGTAACTGCAAGTATAATCGTCACGGGGATCATGATCCATACTGTCACGAACATAACAGTAATGGTCAGGGGTTTGGTCTGTACTTACTTGTAAGGTAACTGCAAGTATAATCGTCACGGGGATCATGATCCATACTGTCACGAACCATAACAGTAATGGTCAGGGGTTTGGTCTGTACTTACTTGTAAGATAGCCATAAGAAAAAATGCTCAGGGGATCATGGTCCATGCTGTCAGTGAGCCATAAGAATAATGGTCAGGGGACCATGGTCTATATTTAACTTGTCAGTGAGCTGTGAGCCATAATGGTCATGGGACCATGGTCCATACTTAACTTGTCAGTGAGCTGTGAGCCATAATGGTCATGGGACCATGGTCCATACTTTACTTGTCAGTGAGCTGTGAGCCATAATGGTCATGGGACCATGGTCCATTACTTGTCAGTGAGCTGTGAGCCATAATGGTCATGGGACCATGGTCCATACTTAACTTGTCAGTGAGCTGTGAGCCATAATGGTCATGGGACCATGGTCCATACTTAACTTGTCAGTGAGCTGTGAGTATAATGGTCAGGGGACCATGGTCCATACTTTACTTGTCAGTGAGCCATAAGAATAACGGTCAGGGGACCATGGTCCATACTTTACTTGTCAGTGAGCCATAAGAATAGCGCTCATGGGACCATGGTCCATACTGTCAGGAAGCCAAATGAATAATGGTCAGGAGCTTGGTCTAACAACAACAATAACAACAATAACAACAATAACAACAATAAATTTTATTCAGTCTTTGCAGGCCATTTGGCCCATATTGACAAGGAGGTTTACATTCAATCATAGCAAAGTTTTGGACAACATTTCCTGTTAAATAACACAATGTACAATATCCTGTATTTTCAACATCTCAATTTTAAACTTTCTACAATATACATAGCAGTTTTGAATGCAAGATTTCCGTTAAGGTTTCTACATAGCAATTGAACTTTTAATGTGTTAGGAAAGCGACAATAATACACAGGAAGGTATTTATTTCGAAGGTGCAAGTACTTTGGGCAAACAAAAAGAAAATGTACAATGTCCTCAATGTGATTTCCACTGCATTGTTTGCATTCAGGGTCATTTCTTAAATAACCAAAACGGGGAATACCATTTAGATGTAATCTGTTACTTCTTAGCAGGCAAATGGCTCTTCTATGTGCTACTAAATCTAAACTTGTAATGTAGTTAGCTCTTATGATTTCTGGATGGTATAAACTGTAATCCTCTTCCTGAGATATGGAATCATGCCAAATTTGTTGTGACATATCTTTCAGCCTGTTTCTAAAGTCTTCTAGAAATAATTTACTATTTCCAGGGTTTTGCAATGCCCAGATCTGACCAAATCCACACTTGCATAGCAGAAGTCTTATTTCTGATGCCCAGTTCTTTCTGCCAGCTGAGTCGTGTGCATGCAGCATATTATAACACTGTTTGGGGTACCTGTTGCTCGGCATGTTAATAAGTCTGCACCAGTATTTGATGAGTCGAGTTTGAGTATCTATCAAAATAGGAAATCTTCCACATTCACCTAAAGCTACACCATTTTTCACATCCCTACCTACACCGAGTATCATTTTACATATCTTAACATGCACTTTTTCTATAGCGTCATATTTCTGAAATCCCCAAATTTCTGAGCCATATAATAGAATGGGCTTTATTTTAGTATCAAATATTTTGAAGACCATGTCCACTGGAAGTGCTTTAAATCTGAAATATAACCTTTTTATGCCTGCTACAGCTCTAAGAGCTTTACCAGAAAGAGCTTCTACATTCTTAGTCCATTTTAAAGTGGATGAAAAAATTACCCCTAAATAATTATAACAAGATTCAACCTTTATTTCTGCATTGTTTAAATGCCATTTTTCACTTTTTTTGTTAAATCCCCCATTTTTGAATACAACTATTTTGGTCTTATCCATGTTTACCTTCAGACCCCATCTTTTACAGTATTTTTCAAGACAGTCTATCTTCTTCTGTAGGTCTAGAACAGTGTCAGCAACAATGGCAATGTCATCAGCGTACATAAGGAGGAAAATACCCAACGGATCTCCCAGTATATCAATATCTCGTGCACCACAACCGATTAACTCTGTCTGAAATTCAGATAAAAATATAGAAAACAAAAGGGGACTCAAAACACAGCCTTGCCTAACACCAGATAGGCATTCAAAATATTCTGTAATCTTGTCTCCAACACACACTGCTGCCATCACACTCTTGTACATGCCTTGAATTGTGCCAAACAGTTTACTATGGATCCCTCTAGACAGTAGAATATAAAGAAGTTTACTTCTGTTTACACAGTCAAAGGCTTTTGAAAAGTCTACAAATAGTGAATAAAATCTTCCACCCTGTTTGCTTAAGTATTTTTGCACGAGAGATTGGAGAGAAAATATGTTGTCTGTTGTGCTATAGCCTTTCCGGAAGCCTGCTTGGGCTTCAGGGATAGTTTCATGTTCATTACAATATTGAGTCAATCTTTTATTGATGACAGTATTATATATTTTACTAAGCACATTCAGCAAAGAAATATTTCTGTAGTTATCAACACAACCCCGATCACCCTTTTTATGTAAGGGAAAGATTACTGCTTTTGTCCAGCTTTTAGGGTAACTACCACAACTGAACACTTTATTGAACAAGGGATGTAGAAATTTAATGAGTACGTTTGCTCCTGCGTGGAACAGGTCAGTGGGCAAACCATCTGGTCCGGCAGCTTTACCTTTCTTCATTGCTGTAATTGCTTTGAATATCTCAGTTTCTGATATTTCATTATCATGATCAAAATTATGACACTCTTCACATGTTTCAGAACTGTGATCTCTTAATGTATCTGAAATTTCTTGTTCAAAATCTTCATCATGGACATTTTGTTCGGGTGACAGTAATTTTTTAAAATATTCATACCATTTGATTGGTGTGACTGCATTTGATCCTTTTGAATTGATGGCTGTAAGTGACTTTATTTTTTGCCAAAACGATTTAGAGTTTGGGTCTGCACATGCTTCGTTTAATTCATTTATGATGCGTTTGTCTCTTTCCTCTTTTTTCGATTTACAAAGCAACTTGAATGCTTTTTTGTGGTCAAGATAGCTTTCTAAGTCCTTTCTGTCATTAGTATGTCTGAATATACGTAGATACATGTATTTCTCTTGTTTAGCTATGTCACATTCCTTGTCCCACCAAGGTGGTTGATTATATGAACATTGCTTTTTTGGTCTTGACTGCATTTGTTCTGCTGCTTTTTGCATAAGACTGACAACATATTCTGTGCCTTCATCAACATTTTGAGTTAGTGCTTCTAAGAAATTTGCAAGCTCATGTGTTACATTGGTTTGAAGATAATCAGTAAAGGCTTCTAGACTTTGACTTCTTACTTTAAAATTTAACTTGTATTCCATACTAACACTATTCTCATCTTCAGTTTCTTCGTAGCTTTCACACGTATTATCACTGAGAAGCAAAACAAGAGGGAAATGGTCAGATTCAGATCTGTCTGCTACAAACATATCAAAAATAAAATCATACATTGATTGGGAACAAATGTAGTAATCAACAACACTCATCCCTCTGTTAGCTGTACAAGTAATCTCGCCCTGTTTATCTTGCTCTGTTCTCCCATTTACAATGAACATGTTGTTTTCTTTTAAAAGGTCGATGAGTTTTAGGCCAAAGTTATTTATAGCATGATCTTTTGTTTTGCGTTCAAGTTGAGGCATATCACTCAATAATTCATCAATTTCATTCAATAGGTGTGTATGTCTATTTTCATGGACAAAATCAATGTCTTGTATCTCACCAGTACGGGCGTTGAAATCCCCACATAATACAAACGGCAAGTCAGGATATTCACGCATGATCTCGGTTATATTGTTAGCTAGTATATCAATACCAGTGGGGTTGTCTTCACCATAAATGACTGAATACTCAGGGGCTACATACACAAAGCCAAAAATCACGTCAAAAGAATAATGCAGAAGTGATTTACACAATCTTAGAAAAATGCATTCTTCCACTGATGTCATTAACTGTTCAACATATCCAGTAATTGTCTTTCTCACACAAACAGCTATACCCCCTTTTATGCGCCGAGAACGAGGGGAAAAGAAAACTGTGAAATTGGGAAAGGCTTTTTCAATGTCCTCTTGTTTGCAAGACCAGATCTCAGAAAAAGCAAAAATTTGAAACTGTTCACAATATCTTTTAAAGGAAAAGTTGGTAAGCTTGTTTTTTAAACCTTGAATGTTCCACACCATCACATTGAACAAACAACTATTCTTAACCGTACAATGGCTTAATTGAGGTATAGATTCTGTATTTCTGAAGTACTTACCAGATATATGAAAATCATTATTTTCATCGTTCTTTTCATTCTGAGAAAGGTTTCCATTACATGCATCATCATACCGTTTGTTTGTTGTGCTATTTCTCTGCTCATTGCTAGGGGGAGTGTGGGGGTGAGGTACGGAAATCATAGGCCTAAAGTCTTGTTGTGCTGCAGAGTTTGTCGTAGCCTTAGAGGCAGGGTGGGGGGGAGGTACGGAAATCCTCCTTCTTGCTCCATGGTAGTGATGCCGGCCTGCCTTTCATCTTGCATTGCGGCGCTCCTCAAGATGCTGGGTGCCTTCATTGTACCAGTAGCTCTTGCCTTCAATGACGAGCGTGTCAAACCGGAGAAAGGCCTTTTTGTTTGCGGTTTTTGCGTCCTTCAGGAAGGGGAGCAGTTGTCGGCGTTTTTCACGAACACGGGGAGTGAAATCTTCAGAAACAAACACATCAGTACCTTTCAGTTTTCGACGTTCTGACAGAACCTTGTCCTTCTGCTTGAAGCGACCGAAGGAGGCAATGATGGGTTGTGGTGTCTTGCCACCTCGGAGACGGTGTGCGCGTTCGATTTCAACGTCTTCTTCAATCCCCATCTTGTCTTTGATGACTTTTTTCACTGCCTCCTCACAGTCAGCCCATGTTTCACTGCGATCTTTTGGAGACGGAATGCCATGGAAAAGAAGGTTACTACGCCTGCTCCTGCCCTCTAAGTCGTCCAGTTTGTCTTCCAGCCGTTGAACTTTGTCTTTGAGTTGTTTGTTTTCTTCCATCACAGAATCCAGTTGTCTTTGCATTTTGTCATTCAGTGCGTCGATTTTGCTGTCCATTTTGTTCATTTGGGATGACATGTCTCTTAGCGCGTTCATAACATCAGCAATAGACTCTTGTTTGTTGCTTGCAGGTTCTTCGTTGATGCTGAGGTTGTTGCTGTTCAATCTGGTCTGTTTTGTTTTGTCTTGTTTGGGGGGCCCAGGGTTCGGTTCGATGCCTGAACGGAGGAGCAGTGCCGTGATAATACACAGCAAGGTGAACTTCATGGCTGTTGTTGTGCTGCGAAGTTTTCTAGGTCTTTCTCTTGCTTTCTTTGCTTTCACATATAGTAACTTTGCCAACACAAAAGCAAACGATCCTACCGATGCCCGGTAGCACTCGACTGAACAAGTCATTTGCTAAACCAGTCAGCTTGAAAAAAAGTCTAAGTTCTTTTTTTGAAAATACAGGACGGTTTTCTCGCAGCTCGTGCAAACACGTCCGATCGCTAGCAGAGCTCACTGTCGAGTCCAGGAGCTTGGTCTGTACTTACTTGTAAGGAAGCCCTAAAGATAATGGTCAGGGTCTTGGTCTATACTTACTTTGTCAGGGAACAATAAGAATAATGGTCAGGGGCTTGCTCTATACTTACTTGTAAGGGAGCCATGAGTACAATGGTCACAGGGACAGTCCATACTTACTTGACAAGGAGCCGCTCCCAGAGCCAAACAGCAGCTGTCCCAGCAGCATGAGAGGAAACATGGCAGCTGTTCCCTTCAGAAAGAGGGAGGCCGCGAAGATGGAGAAGCCAAGCACGCACAGGAAGGAAAACAGGAACACACCAACTGTAGATGTAATGATAGGGTAAACGGATCTAGCCAATAGCTTTTACCTTTGGAAAATAAAGTATGCAAGCGGAATGACAGATGGCCACAGGGTAATTGCACTTAACCCTTTGTCTCCCTCACCCTATCTGCCAGCATTCTGCATTGTCAGCCATGACAGCAAAGCAAAAACTTAATCGTTTCACTCACTCATCCTATCCACCAGCTTCCTGCAGCTGGTAAATCGGGTGTAGGAGTGAAAGGGTTAACCTGTCATAAATTTGGAACCCTAATCATCAATTTTGCTTTTGCTTCATGCAGAAAACAGCAACACTAAAAGCTGCATTACCCAGGTCGACTACAATTACCCACAGGTGTCAAATAGCCTGTCCACTAGTGCTGGCCATAATTGAGGGCCCTTGTGGTTGATTTAAGTCACCAACAGCGCTGAAAGGGTTTAGAAATTCATACAAAAAACTCACACACACACACACACACACACACACACACACCACACACACAACACAAAAGCAAAAGCAAAGCAAAGCAAAGCAAAGCAAAGTAAAGTAAAAAAAAAAAAAAAAAAAAAAAAAGACACAGATTCAAACTTCAACAAACCTGTATTTCCCAATTTATCAATCAGGAAACCTGCCCCAATGACAACAGCAACATTACTGGAAACAGAAAGGAAAGAACATTTGTGATATTAGCAACAGCAGCACACATTCACAAGGGCAAGGTAGTCAGTTGGGTAAACTTCAAAGGAAAGAAAACTTGTAACACTAGCAAAAACACACGTTCACATAGGCAAGGTAGTCAGTTGGGTAAACTTCAAAGGAAAGAAAATGTGTAACACTAGCAAATACAATTTAGACCCAAATGAACTGAAAAATTACCGGCCTATCTCTAATCTCTCTTTCTTGTCAAAACTCATCGAAAAAGTTGTCCTCAACCAGCTGAACTCTCACCTGTCTGCCAACAATCTCCTCAATCCTTTCCAGTCAGCCTACCGCCAGTGCCATAGCACTGAAACTGCCCTGCTACACATTCTCAACAATCTCCTCCTTGCAACTGATACTGGTATTCTCCTTTCTAGACTTCATCATACTTTTGGCATCTCTGACATTGCTCTCTCCTGGTTCACTTCATATCTATCAAACAGAAAACAAACTGTTCTCATTAATGGCACTTACTCTCAACCTGCATACCTGATCTGTGGCGTTCCACAAGGATCTGTCCTTGGCACTGTTCTTTTCACTCTTTACACCTACCCCCTGTCCACCATCATCAACTCCCACTCTATAAAACACCACTTCTATGCTGATGACACCCAACTTCAAGACAGTGACTCACCTGACAATATACAGCGCCTCTTGACTCGCACCACTGAGTGTTACTCGGACATTAAGAACTGGATGACATATAATAAACTTCAGCTTAATGACGACAAGACAGAAGCTATCCTCATTGGCACCCGTCAGAAACTTTCTCAGCTGCCTCCTCTTTCTCTCCCATTATGTAACACATCAGTCCCAATTTCTGATTCAGCTAAAAACCTTGGTGTCTGCATTGACTCTACCCTCTCCATGAACAACTTTGTTTCTCAAACTGCCAGATCTTGCTACTATCACCTCCATCGTATAAGCCTGATCAGGAAGTATCTCTCTGTCGAAACAACTGCAAAACTCGTTCTCTCCTTCATAATGTCTCGCATTGACTATTGCAATTCACTCCTGTCTGGTCTTCCTGCCTCCACCATTCACAACCTACAGCGCATTCAAAACAATGCTGCACGCCTTGTACTCAAAAAGAAAAAAGCTGACCACATCTCTCCTCTCCTGGCACAACTTCACTGGCTCCCTGTATCAAAGCGCATACAGTACAAACTAGACACCATGTGCTACAAAAGCCTCAATAACGCAGCCCCCGATTACCTGTCAAGCCTACTTGAGATCTATGTTCCCTCACGTACCCTCTGCGCTGCCTCCTATCCTCTGACTTTTCGCTTTCCACGCATTAAGCTCAATACCTATGGTCCACGAGCCTTCTCTGTTTCTGGTCCACTTTCCTGGAACAAACTTCCTCTCTCAGTCCGTCAGCAACCTACTTTTGTCTCCTTCAAGTCCGCTCTCAAAACTCACCTTTTCTCCCTCTGCATAAAATCCTGACCTCACTCAATCCCCTCTGCAGCCTGTCTTCACTCGGAGGGGAATCGCATTGTAATATATAATTGTATATAATATGCTCTCTATAATTGTCCATTGCTTTTATTCTTTCTCCCCATTTATAGCCGTGTGTGCGTGCGTGCGTGTGTGTGTGTGTGCGTGCGTGCGTGTGTGTGTGTGTGTGTGTGTGTGTGTGTGTGTGTGGTGTGTGTGTGTGGCGTGAATCCGTGAGTGTGCGTGCGTGCGTGTGTGTCTGTTTTAGCGCTTAGATTTGATTTTATCAAGATTTTGCGCTGTATAAATAAAATATTGTATTGTATTGTATTGTAAAAACAACACACGTTCACATAGGCAAGGTAGTCAGTTGGGTAAACTTCAAAGGAAAATAAATGTGTAACACTAGCAACAACACACGTTCATATGGGCAAGGTAGTCAGTTGGGTAAACTTCAAAGGAAAAAAAATGTGCAACACTAGCAACAACACACGTTCATATGGGCAAGGTAGTCAGTTGGGTAAACTTCAAAGGAAAGAAAATGTGTAACACTAGCAAAAACACACGTTCACAAGGGCAAGGTAGTCAGTTGGGTAAACTTCAAAGGAAAGAAAATGTGTAACACTAGCAAAAACACACGTTCACATGGGCAAGGAAGTCAGTTGGGTAAACGTCAGACTTCCAACCAGAAGGTCCAGGGTTCTATCACCTGGACACCTCCATCTGGTGAGTGAATGGTTGAGAATTTTCTGATCTCCCAGTCTACACATGTGTAGAGCAGCCAATGCTTAACCCTTTGACTCTAGCACCCTGCCCACCAGCATCCTGCATTCATCATCATCAGGTGCCCTACCGCATGGCGTTGGCGACCATGGACTTCCAACCACCTCTGTCTCTTGTTGCCCCCAGCATCTCCCACACCCTCCTCATCCCCAGCCACTCTGCAAGTCCGTCCAGCATTCTCTCCCTGGGTCTACCTGGTGCTCTCTTTCCCTCCAGCTTCCCCATTGTGACCAGGTGCTCCAAAACCCCCTTCCTCATAAAATGGCCTATAAATGTTGCTTGTCTTTTCCTAATCTTCCTTATGAATGATCTACTTGTGTCTGCCTCCATCAAGACTGTCTCGTTTGTTTTCTTTGCTTTCCATGGAACTCTCAACATTCTTCTGAGAAATCACATCTCGGCTGCCTCGATCCTGCTCTAGCTTTCCTTTCTGACTGTCCAGCCTCGCAACTGTACAACAGTATTTGTTCTATATAACATTCAAGGACTCTTTTCTGATGTTAATTGATAGGCATTTGTTGGAAGAATACTTGTCATCTTCTTGAATGCTGTTTTGGCTTGGCCGATTCTGCCAGCTATTTCCGATGTGCATCTGCTGTCTTATGAAATGACCGTTCCCAAGTATTTGAACTTATTAACCTGTGTCAAGGTTGTGCCATTTGCTGTTATTTTGCATGAGGGGATTTCATATTTTTTACTGATCACCATGACTTCAGTCTTCCAGTCTTCCTGCTGTTTAGTTCCAAAACCTTACCTTTGCTTTCTATTTCTAGTATATTCACAAGGTTTTGTAGGTCCCTTTCATTTTCTGCAATTAGCACGGTGTCATCTGCGTACCGAATGTTGTTTATCATTTTCCCTCCAACCTTTAATCCAGGGTCTTCTTCTAGGTTTCTCATGATGTTTTCGCTATATAGTGAAAACAGATCTGGTGACAAAACACAACCCTGTCTGATTCCTCTTTTGATGTTTTGAAAAGAGCTTATATTGTTTTCTATTCTCATTGCAGCTGTTTGTTCCCAGTACATATTCCTGATTATTCGTAGATCTTTTCCATCAACATTGAGTCTCTCCAGTTGGTTGATCAATTCTTCATGTCGTACCCGATCGAAGGCCTTGGTATAGTCAACATAGCATAAATACAAATCTTTATTCATCTCAATTGACCTCTCTATGATAGTTCTTAGAATGTATATGGCATTAATAGTTCCTTTCCCTTCCACAAATCCACACTGTTCTTCTGCTATTTCTCTTTTGATTCTATTCCTTGTCCTCATCATGATTATTCTTAACAGGATTTTTGTTACATGACTCATCAAACTGATTGTGCGATGGAGTTCGCATTCTATAGCCCATGTCTTCTTTGGAAGTGCAATGACATATCTTTGGGGATTTTTCCATGTCAAATCTGATTTAGGAGGACTGTTATTTTTTCTATGCCAAATTCTTCCAGGGCTTCAATCATCTCTGTAGTAATGTTGTCTGGTCCTGGTACATTAACAAAACAAAAACTTAACCCTTTGATTCCCTCACCATATTCACCAGCTTCCTGCAGGGATCTGGTGGGTAGGGTGAGGGAGTCAAAAGGTTAGGAGAAAGCTGGTGGATAGGGCGAGGGAGTAAAAGGGTTAAGTTTTTGCAAATGGCTGGTAGGGTGCGTGAGTCAAAGGGTTAAACTCTCTTGACATGTATGCACATGCAGAATATCAAATAAGCACACTGAAGATCCCGTAGGCCATGTCAGTGGCTTTGTTTATTGACACATAAGAATATGCAGCAGGCTTGCCCACTAAAGACACAGACCACGCAATAACACAGTGAACAGCTTCAGTTCTACGTGCTCCACTAAAAGTCTAATTATGTGCTATGAGCAGAGTCCAAATGAGTTTGGAGGATAGCACCACAAAAGAACACTAATCACTGGTAATGAAGAATTTTATCAACTTACACCTCACATTCACATTCTGACACATCTGTAAGTCTACTTCAAATACAAACAAAGAAATGAATCAATAACAAAACAAACAACAAATGAAAGAGTGAATAAAAAAAAATTAATCAAATGAATAAATAAGTAACAATATAACCATAACAGGAAACATTATCTTTACTTCTTGGATATTTCTCCTACTTAATACATATAATACATGATATACATGTGTTTCTGTATAAAAAATAATCTGTGATTGTTGAGCATTTTCTCACATTGCAGACAAAACATATAGGCATGTATATATGCCTATACATATAGGTAGATAGACAGACAGAAAGACAGACAGACAGATAAATAGATAGATAGGCAGATAGATAGATAATACCAAGATAGATAGATAGATTACAGATAGCAGATATAGATAGATAGATAACAAATAGATAGATAGATAGATAGATAGATAGATAGACGTAGTATAGATGATAGTATGTATGATAGATAGATATAGTATGATAGATGTATAATAGATGTGATATAGATTACGGTGAATAGCATCTTGCCTACAACATGCTGCATACAGAGTATGCACATGTTCATTCATAAGTGACATATATGAGTGACACACATGTTTCACAGACTTACGTCCAGGCATAGATGGCATACAGAAGATTGTAGTTGTCCTGCGACATGCCCAGACAGTCGATACAGTCGTTGCAGGTGACATTGCTGGAGTCGTCCAGGTGAATGTCGAAAAGCCCATCTCCACTTCCATTTGTACAGTTGTTGGACTGGATAAATTTATCATGAAGATAAGATCATTACTGTGTTACTCAAATCACTTGTTCCTCATACATTACAACAAAATTTACGTTTACTGTCCAGCCAACGGCACAAATAACATTTCAGAAATACAAAACGACTGAAACCATGGTAAAAGACTGGGATCTTCGAGCTGACCCAAAAAAGGAATTCTGATGGTAAGTTTGTGCCATCTCTTTAAACGTAGATAACTGTGTGCAACAAAAGAAAGTCATTATGTTTCCAATCCTTTCATTCTTCCTGTTTAAAGTCAGCTGATTGTACAGAGCCATATCAGGGCTATAACCATTTCACAACATACACAACATCTGGTTGGGAAACAAACAAACAAACAGGAAAAGAAAATTAAGTACACATACCAATGTATATGCGCATATAATCTGAGGATATGCCCCTGCCGCTGACCATTCTGTCTAATTTATCACCAGAGGATTTAAAAAAACAAACCCGAATACAAATGTAATCATAACTGAGCGCACTAAAAGATACAAAAATGGCCTGAATTAACAAAAATTGTTCCTGCACAGCACATTTCAAGTTAGAGCCAAGTACTTAATTAATACATGTACCCAATTATCAATCCTTACAGAAAATATATTAGGCTTTCTGGAACATATATATATGATACATACAGATGAATGGATGGCCATGGTGAGACAAACAGGTTAAAGATAATCTGGTCACAAAACCACACTCAGACCTCACACACACACCCAGTACATGGAGCTTAGAACATAGAGTCAAGATTCATGGAGCTTGTACAAGAATCATACAGTTAGTCTACAAGCATGAAGTCTGGAGTTTGTTCAAGAGAGATTATCAACTCGGACAATTCCATAAGTGCTCACCCAAATCTGCTAAGATCAGGCAGACTCCCTAAGCCTGCACAAAATCCTATGCGCTGGCAAGGTCTTGAAATTGGGGAGGAGGGGGGAGGGACTTTGAAACACAAAGCTGACACCACCAGAATGATGGAAACATTAAGATGGGCAGCCAACAGGCCAGCTTTTAATGTTGCAGCTGGGGTTAAACTCGCGACATTAGATCTTGAGTGCACAGCTCTATCAAAAGAACTAACCTGCCCAAGCATGAAAGTGATGGAATTCAAAACAGAAACATACATCAATGTACTGAACATAATAGATAGACCACCACCTCCAAATATTACAACAAAAAAGTAAAACTTACATCAGTGAAAGTTTTCTGCAAGACACTGGGCATATCAAAACAGAAATATGACCCAAATGTCAGCATGCAGTTGAAGAACAACACGATGAACCGGTAGCCACCTGTAGACAATGACATATCACTGAAATCAAATAATACATGTTGTTTTAACCCTTTGACTTCCTCAGCCTGTCCACTGGTATCTTGCTTTGTCAACCATGACAGTAAAGCAAAACTTTAACTCTTTGACTGCCTTACCCTATCCACTAGCTTCCTACAGGAAGCTGGCAGACAGGGTGAGAGAATCAAAGGCTTAAAGTTTTTCTGATGGTGGACAGGATGTGGGAGTCTTAGAGTTAATCATACTGACTGCCAGTGTTCAAGCAAACAAAAACCAAAAACACATAAAAACAAAATGAGAATGAATTACTAAACTGACAAAACATCTACAAACTTTCAGCCACTAAACAGTCATCATCATCATCATCAGATGCCTTGCCGCATGGCGTTGGCGATTATGGACTTCCATCTGTCTCTGTCACTTGTTGCCTCAAGCAGTTCTTCCAGCCACTCTGCAAGTCCGTCTAGTATCTTCTCTCTGGTCTACCCGGTGCTCTCTTTCCCTCCAGCTTTCCTGTTGTGACCAGGTGCTCCAATTCCCCTGTCCTCATAAAATGGCCTATAAATGTTACCTGTCTTGTCTTAATCTTCCTTATGAATCTTCCTTGTGTCTGCCTCCATCAAGACTGTCTCGTTTGTTTTCTTTGCTGTCCATGGAACTCTCAACATTCTTCTTAGAAACCACATCTCAGCTGCCTCAATCTTGTTTTGGCTTTGCTTGTTGACTGTCCACGCCTCACAACCGTACAACAGTATTGGTTCTATATAACATTCAAGAACTGTCTTTCTGATGTTAATTGATATGCATTTGCTGATAAGAATGCTTTTCATCTTCTTGAATGCTGTTTTGGCATGGCCAATTCTGCTGGCTATTTCTGATGTGCATCTGCCGTCTGGTGAAATGATCGTTCCTAGGGATTTAAACGTATCAACCTGTCTCAAGGTTGTGCCGTTTGCTGTTATTTTGCATGAGGGGATTTCATGTTTTTTATTGGTCACCATGACTTCAGTCTTCCTGCTGTTTAGTTCCAACCCCTTACCTTTGCTTTCTATTTCTAGTATATTCACAAGGTTTTGTAGGTCCCTTTCACTTTCTGCAATTAGCACGGTGTCATCTGCGTATCGAATGTTGTTTATCATTTTACCTCCAACCTTTAATCCAGGGTCTTCCTTTAGGTTTCTCATGATGTTTTCGCTGTAAAGTGAAAACAGATCTGGTGACAAAACAAAACCTTGTCTGACTCCTCTTTTGATGTTTTGGAAACAGCTTATATCGTTTTTTATTCTCATTGCAGTTCTTTGTTCCCAATACATGTTCCCAATATACGTAGATTTTTTCCATCAATATTGAGTCTTTCTAGTTCGTTGATCAATTCTTCATGTCTTACCTGATCGAAAGCCTTGGTATAATCAACAAAGCATAAAATTAATATAAATCCTTGTTCATCTCGATTGACCTTTCTATGATAGTTCTTAGGATGTATATGGCATTAGTAGTTCTTTCCCTTCCACAAATCCACACTGTTCATCTGTTATTTCTCTTTTGATTCTATTCCTTGTCCTCATCATGATTATTCTTAATAGGATCTTGGTTACATGACTCATCAAACTGATTTTGCGATGGAGTTCACATTCTATAGCCCCTGTCTTCTTTGGAAGTGCAATGAAAATTGATTTTGACACTAAAGAGTACAAAGAAATAAATAACACCAGACTTACTACAAAAACAACAAATCAGATTTATACATCCCCGACACATGGATTCCATTTAACGTTAACAATCCAGCCAGTAGATCATCTGTGTATGTCAAACACTATTTGAGTCATATGTAGTAAAACAACTTTCATACCATTGTATCAGACTTAAAACCACAGTAAACAGCATAACACATGTTTTGTTGTTGTTGTTGTTGTAGATTTGTTTTTCTTTTTGTTTTTTGTTTATCTGTTTTCGAAAATACAGCTTACTGATGTTCTTTACATATATGCATTAAAATTGGAAGATTATTTAAAGCTCTGTCTTTTGGACAGAATGAGAACTGGGCAATATTTGAATGCTATACAATCTACATTTATTTAGGCTATTTACCATTTTTTTACCAAAAAAACAATTTATCTTTTGTGAACCCCATACCTGTGGCCCAACTGAGGTTAGACCCAATCACCCCTGTGTTATCAGTATGGCGCTCTAACCAGCTGAGCTATTATTGGTAAAAAACAAAAAAAGATACAGCCATGGACACAAGGTCTCGTATCTCAAGGCCAACCCTACCCGCATCATAAAACTAAAGTTGGCTTCTTCACTGCCCATCTTAAATTACCATTTGACCACCACACCCTGTCCACCAGCATCCTGCATTACCAACCATATAGTTGGTGAATGGTGTGTGGGAGTCAATGGGTTAATGCTTGAATCATTCTTATGCTATTGGTGTTTTATAGGTGCCGTTTTTCTCCCCATCATCCATGGCCATTTCAAAACCTTGCAGGTTGCTGACACGTACTGCAGTTCAGGGTTTTGTGCTGGAGCCCATACGGCACTGTCTGAGTGCCATGAATCCGTCTTAAAATAAAACAAACAAAAAACTTCCAGATTCCCATATTTCTCTTGGAGAGCTTTGCTGGTGTAATGCACCCTGAAGCTAGAAAACAGCCGTACCGTACCAAAAAACATTCCACACGCAGTGTTTCAATGCAAACAAACTTTACGAACTGAACTGTATTAACAAAACAGCTAAACTTCGGACTTCGGCCGAGCATGCGCGTACCGGCCGGAATGACACAGCGCATGATATCGTTACATCTTCCCCTTTATATATACTCGAGCAATTGAGTGTGCGAAACATTATCTGTTTATGTGTTCGATTATTTGATTACCAAAGGGAGGTAACTATTTATGTCTCTGTCTTGGTGTCAATCCTTATAACAGACAGGTGTCTTCACAAGACGTCCACTACGGGTCTTTCTGGGGTATGGCCAGACGGAGTCTCAACAATGTATGAGCGTGAAGCAATCTTGCTATGTACCTTGGCTGGGTTTGCCCACACCTTCTCGTGGTCTAGCTTCTCGAGGACTGCATCATTTGGTTGCAAGTCTGGTAAATGTTGGCTCTATTACGCTGATTGAAGTAGACTTTGTTAACCTCCTTTTTCTTTGCATCACAATTGATTGCAGCTTGTTTGTCAGCGATTTTCGGCTCCAGGTTCTCTGGTAAAATTGGAAGGCTGTTGCAGATGCGATGACCCATCAAACGTTCTGCTGGACTTGCCCCTGTAACTGTGGTAGGTGATGATCTGTAAGTGACCAAAGCCAGAAAAGAGTCTCTCTGTGATAGAATCTTCTTGGCTCCTTCACAGCCCTCTCTGCCTCCCCATTAGCCTGAGGGAAATAAGGACTGCTTGTGATATAATGGAAACCCTATTTCTTGGCAAATGCTTGGAATTCTGCTGCAGTAAACTGGCGTCCATTATCTGTCATCAAAGTCTCTGGCACGCCGTGGTATGCTCAGATATTCCTCATTTTCTTATTCACTACGTCAGTAGTGGCTCTTGGGAGATGGGATATTTCCAGATATCTTGAGTAGTAATCCACTAGGACCAGGAACTGATCTCCCTTGTAGTCACATAGGTCTGCAGTTATCTGTTGGAATGGACGATCAGGAAGTTGAGTTATCAGCAGGGGTTCTTTTGTCTGCGTTGGCTGTCTTGCTTCAAAATATTGGCAATTTTGACCATCGTCGTGATGTCGCTGCTAATGCCTGGCCACCATACTGAATGTGAAGCTCGTTCCAGACACTTTGTTATGCCGAAATGTCCATCATGAATCCTCGTCAGAATGTCATCTCTCATCTTCTGTGGGATTACAACCCGGATGCCTTTGGTAAGCATGCCTCTGTTGATGCTCAGTTCATTTCTAACTGGGAAGAATTCTCTGAGTGCAGGATCGACCTTACTGATGTATACTGGCCATCCAGTTGCTGTGTGGTACAATTCTGCACTCAGTGTCTTGTCCTCACTGGTTTCTTTAGCTATGTCTTCGAGCAGTCTATCTGTTGCTGGCCACATAGATCTGACCATGTTGACATGAGCAGATATGTCATCTTCCATTGTGAAAATTGAATTCACTTGACGTTCTTGTGGAGATCTGGACAAGGTATCTGCTGCGAATATGTGTTTGCCTGGTGTGAACCGCATGAGTCTGAGCAGGAGCCTTTGGCAACGAAGTGGAGTATTTTGTAGATTCTTGGTGTTTATTAAAGGTATCAGAGGCTTGTGGTGTTTCCAACTTGAAGGTTTCAAGTCCCACAATGTACCTCTCGAACTTTTTGGCATGCCCATACAGTTTCCAGGCACTCCTTCTCTATCTGTGCATAGCCACGTTCTGCTGGACTGAGCGTACGAGAACAGTATGCAACAGGTCGTAGGATTCCTTCATGGTCCTGAAGAAGTACTCCTCCTAAGCCATAACTACTGGCATCAGAGTTAACTGTTGTCTTCTTTGAGGGATCAAAAAATGCTAGCACTGGAGCGGTGGTCAAACTCTTCTTGATTTTTTGCTAGAGTATCCACTTGTGGTTGTTCCCAGATCCATTCCTTGTCCTTTTCCAGCAGTTCTGTGACAGGAAGGAGTGTTGTTGACATGGAGGGAATGTAGCAGCCTAAAAAGTTCAGCATTCCTAGGATAGGTTTGAGCTCTGTGACGTTCTTTGGATCTGGCATATTCTGTATTGCCTCAGTTTTTGTCTCGTCAGGTCGTACATGTACACCATCTGTGCTAATGCAGTGTCCAAGAAATTGAATCTCCCTCTTGTGAACTTCTAACTTTTGTTGGTTGAGCTTCAAGCCGATATCTTTGAGCTTCTTGAGGACATTGTTCAAGTGGATCTCGTGTTCTTGTGGATTTGCTGAGTTGATCAGAATGTCGTCAAAGAAACAGACAACATTGGTTTCTCCCTGTAGGATCTCCTCCATCGTTCTCGGAAAAATCTCTGGAGCTGACGAGATACCAAATAGGAAACGCTTGTAAAAATATCGCCCAAACGGAGTGATGAATGTTGTCAGCTTCGACGATTCTTCCTCCAGTGGGATTTGGTAGAATCCTGATGTTGCATCAAGTTTGCTGAAGATTGAAGATCCCTTGAGTTTATGCAGTGTCTTCTATGGTTGGGATCATGTATCTTTCTCTCTTGATAGCAAGATTCAGTTTCTTTAAATCAACGCATATGCAGACTGCTCCAGATTTCTTGAAAACAGGAACCATCCTTGCACACCAGTCAGTTGGCTGTGTGATTTCCTCAATGATGTTGGCTTTTCTCATCTTTTCAAGGTCTTCCTTGACGGCAAACGAGAGAAAAATATCCCTACTTCCTGCAATTCCTGCAGGACTTTCCGCTGGCTGGACAGTCTTGTCTGTTAAGATGGCGACTTTTGCCACAGTGTCCACAACGTCCACCGTCACCTCTGCCCCCTCCACGTTGAGAAGTACTAGTATGCTACAAGCTACGAAAATTGTTGCCAGTATGATGGTCTGCACGAAAATTGGAACTTCTTGCATTGCCCTGGGTACCTCCTCGGGAGTGGCCACGGTAACTGCCGTGTCCTCTGCCAACTCTGCAGGCACTGCTTTGTCCTGACTGTACAGCATCCACTGATGTTCTCTGCTCTGACAATTGCTGCTTGACTTGTTCATGTTGCCAGGATCGAGCAATAGCATTTTTTCAAGAGTCAGGTCCGCTTCCAGTTGTAGTTTTTCAGACAGCTCACGGTCTCTCACTCCAATGACTAATCTATCAAGAATAGCACTCTCTTTGCTGTTAAAATCTGCATGCTCTGCTAGTTCATATAGCGCTCGCACAAATTGCTCAATGTTGTCACCAGTTGCTGAAAACGCTGCTGGAATACTGCTCTTTCATGAATTATATTTTTCTTGGGAGTAAATTGTTCGTCAAACTTTTGGATGACGCGATCGAATGTCGTGTTTTCGTCGATTACGAAATTACCAAATATCTTCCTGCTTCTGCACCCATTGAATAAATCAAGGCACAAACCTGAACATCAAATGATTGTATTGTCAGTTTTGATGCTGGGCAGTACCTCATGAACCGTTGCCGCCATGTCGGCCAACCGTTGGGTGTGGAGAAGTCAAACGACGTGGGTGTTTTGAAAGACATAGTTGCGATAGAAAACCATTCGAAGAAAGTTCTTGTCCAACTTGCTTCAACCACGCTGCCACCATGTAATGCGCCCTGAAGCTTGAAAACAGCTGTACCAAAAAAAAATAAAACACTCCACACGCAGCGTTCCAATGCAAACAAACTTTACTAACTAAACTGTATTAACAAACAGCTATACTTCCGACTTCGGCCGAGCATGCGCGTACTGGCCAGAATGTCACAGCACATGATATCGTTACAGCTGATCCATTGCTATCAGCTGTTGAGCTAACTAAAACTGGGCCTGCACCGATTAACATTCCCGGCCAAGTGAACGAAAACCACGTAGACAGCATTTCGAAAACACATTTTTTGTTTAATGAAAACTAGCGATTAAACGTATGTTTTCTGATGATCAGTAATGTAGATTACCAGTCAAAGGACATAACTGTATTTTGAGAGAAAACCTTGAAAACTTACACTGAGATGGATCCACGCACGCCATTTTGACTGTCACGAGAAAGTGAAAAGGCAACGCAAAACGAAGTCCAGCGTCTTTTTGCTATTATACAGACGAAAGCGTATCTGCAACAGAGATTCACTATGTTTGTGGTCAAAGCAGACAAAATCTTTTCTATTATCATTTGTTTAAACTTGCATGTTGCAGCACTCCAGACACAGAGAGGGTAGGATGATGGCTAGTTTGGTGCATCCCATCTGAAGATTTTCGTACAAATAATGAAGACAAGATGGAGTTTGATTTTAGAGATGGACGTGTATTCTACGTATAATCGCCACGCTGCCGGAAGAGTCTCCCGACCAATATCTCATCATCATCATCATCATCATCAGGTGCCCTGCCACATGGCGTTGGCGACCATGGACTTCCAACCATCTCTATCTCTCGTTGCCCCCAGCATCTCCCCCACCCTCTTCATCCCCAGCCACCCTGCAAGTCCGTCCAGCATTCTCTCCCTGGGTCTATCTGGTGCTCTCTTTCCCTCCAGCTTTCCTGTTGTGACCAGGTGCTCCAAATCCCCCTTCCTCATAAAATGGCCTGTAAATGTTGCTTGTCTTTTCCAAATCTTCCTTATGAATGATCTACTTGTGTTTGCCTCTATCAAGACTGTCTCGTTTGTTTTCTTTGCTGTCCATGGAACTCTCAACATTCTTCTGAGAAACCACATCTCAGCTGCCTCGATCCTGCTCTGGCTTTGCTTGCTGACTGTCCACGCCTCGCAACCATACAACAGTATTGGTTCTGTATAACATTCAAAGACTCTCTTTCTGATGTTAATTGATATGCATTTGTTGGTAAGAATACTTGTCATCTTCTTGAATGCTGTTTTGGCTTGGCCGATTCTGCCAGCTATTTCCGATGTGCATCTGCCGTCTGATAAAATGATCGGTCCCAGGTATTTGAACTTATTAACCTGTGTCAAGGTTGTGTCATTTGCTGTTATTTTGCATGAGGGGATTTCATGTTTTTTATTGATCACCATGACTTCAGTCTTCCTGCTGTTTAGTTCCAACCCTTACCTTTAATTTCTGTTTCTAGTATATTCACAAGGTTTTGTAGGTCCCTTTCACTTTCTGCAATTAGCACGGTGTCATCATGTTGTTTATCATTTTCCCTCCAACCTTTAATCCAGGGTCTTCTTCTAGGTTTCTCATGATGTTTTCGCTATATAGTGAAAACAGATCTGGTGACAAATCACAACCCTGTCTGACTCCTCTTTTGATGTTTTGAAAAGAGCTTATATTGTTTTCTATTCTCATTGCAGCTCTTTGTTCCCAGTACATATTCCTGATTATTCGTAGATCTTTTCCATCAACATTGAGTCTCTCCAGTTCGTTGATCAATTCATCATGTCGTACCCGATCGAAAGCCTTGGTATAGTCAACAAAGCATAAATACAAATCCTTATTCATCTCAATTGACCTCTCTATGATAGTTCTTAGAATGTATAATGGCATTAATAGTTCCTTTCCCCTCCACAAATCCACACTGTTCTTCTGCTATTTCTCTTTTGATTCTATTCCTTGTCCTCATCATGATTATTCTTAACAGGAGTTTTGTTATATGACTCATCAAACTGATTGTGCGATGGAGTTCGCATTCTATAGCCCCTGTCTTCTTTGGAAGTGCAATGAAAATTGATTTTGACATATCTTTGGGGATTTTTCCAGTGTCATAAATTTCATTTAGGAGGACTGTTATCTCATACAAAATAATAATCTACATCTTCCTTCTCAAAAGACAAAACGAAACTTTAACAACACTTTTTATCTAGCAAAAGGGTCATTCTTTGTCCGCAAGAAACTAACTCAAAATGCACATCATTTCTTTAAATGTCAAATGTTCAATGTTCATAGTAAAAGTAGTTAATGAAGATAATGTACTCAACATGAAATTTAGTTATGAAAATTAAAGAATTCATGTTTTAAAAAATTGTCCCTTTTGCTCTTCGATTTCTACATAACCATCCCTTTCTCAGGGGAGAACAAACAAAAAAGAATTAAAAGTAACAAAGGAAAACCATCCTAAATAGTTGACCTGGATTCAGGAGCACATTGACTTGGATAAACTAAGCTCAGACCATTAACTTGAGTAAGACAATTTCAATGTAGAAGATGAGTTTCACAAAGGTGACTCTCTCAGAAGCTGAAAGGAATGAAAAAGAATTGTGAAAAAAAAGAACAAAATGCTAATGAAGGAATCAAAACACGTGCCATGTTTTAAGTAATACTGAACTTAAGGTCACATATATATCTTTGGTTTGGTTTCACGGCTCTGTCGGAGTGGGTGACGACTGGTGGAGGCATGACCGGGGTATGGTCAGCTGCCACCTTGGACTGTGTAGGTGATGGGCCAGCCCGGTAAGGGCCCTCGGTTCCAGTGAAGAGTCGTTGCTGTGGGGAAGGAACACCAACCCGGGAGCACTGGCGGTTTGGAAAGGTAGGGGTATGGGGTGGCGAAGGAGGGGAAGCAGTGTGGGAAGGGGGAAAAGCTGGTGGAGGTTGAGCTGCTGTTTGGCCGTGGTGGGTCACGCCAGGCGATCGCTTCTCTCCGTGGATTTGTAGGCTTGGTCAATAGGTGGGAGGGTGGCAGCTCGATTGTGGGTCGTGAGGCTGCGGCTCGTTGACTGGAATCAGGTGCCGTCGGTTGTGTAGGTAGTCAGTTTTGTCTGAAGTAACCACGTATGATCTGGGAGCATCTCGATGTGCTTTGACTGTAACAAGGCGTTGGAAGCCTTTGTCTGTCTGCATTCTGATGACTTCACCAGGTTGTAGTGGTCTCAAGTCCCTCGCAGATATGTCATGGGATTTCTTTTGTTGCTGACGTTTCTTCCTGAGTTCCAGAGACACCATTGCTGTGTTCAGAGGCTTGGGTTTGAGCAGTTTTGTCGAGGTTGGAAGCGTTGTGACGTCAGAATGATCTGCCTAGTTCTTCTCCAGTAGCTGTTTTGCTTGTTTGACCGCATTTTCAGCCAGCCCATTGGATCAAGGGTAGTGTGGACTGCTCGTGAGATGGGTAATGTTCCTCTGTTCAGTAAAAAGTTCGAACTCTTTGCTAGTAAACTGCGTACCATTGTCAGTCATGAGCTTTTCTGGAATGCCATGAGTAGCAAACAGTCTCTTCATCCGGATGATAACTGAATTTGACGAAGTGTTGGGGAGCAGTTCAAATTCAAACCAACTAGAGAATGAGTCCACCACTAGCAGATACTGACGGTTGTCCCACTCAAAGATGTCCGCTCAGAGATTGGCGCAAGCAAGTTCAGGGACTGGGTGATTCACGAGCAGTTGCTTTTGCTGGTGATTCTTGAGGCTGTTGCATGCAGAACACCAAGAGGCTGCATCTCTCAATGTCTTGGTGCATCTGCGGCCAGAAGACCACATCACTGCCTACTTTGTTGTGCGCTCTGGACACATGTGGCCTTTGTGAAGAATGGTAATGTATACTGACTGCAAAGATTTGGGGACAGCTGCTCTTTGTCCTTTAAGTATGATGTCGTTTTCAATCACCAGCTCATTTCGGAATGGGAAGAAAGGCTTGATTTTGTCAGCCCATCCCTTCCTGATGATGTTAGCGAGTTTTTGCAAGGTAGCATCTGCCAATGTTTGCTGCTGAAGCTCTGTCATTCGTGAAGGGGAAATGGATAGGACTGTTATGACCTTGTAGTCACAGTCGTTCTCTTCTGGAGACTCACCAATATAATTATGCTCTTGATAGCGTGTCTGCTAGGATGAGTTCTTTCCCTTTCTTGTAGATGAACTCCAGGTTGTAGCTTTGAAGCCAGAGGAGCATTCTTTGGAGTTGCGCAGGGGTGGCATGGAGTGGATTTTTCACAATGGAGATCAAGGGTTTGTGGTCGGTCTCAATTGTCACCTTCTGTCCATACACAAAGTCATGGAATTTCTTGCAGCCAAACACAGCAGCTAGCAGCTCCTTCTCGATCTGCTCATACCGGGTTTCAGCATCAGAAAGGGCTCCCTGCCCCCTATCACCACCTCTGTGCCCCCTCCACCACCACCACCACCTTCCTCCCCTCTACCACCACTATCTTTGTCCCCACCACTGGTGACTTCGTCTTCTACTTCATCCTCTCCTCCACTGCTCCTGCCCCCGTTCGTGCTGACGTAGACTTCGTCTTCTCTTCTGCCATCTTCACCTACACCCTCTGTCCTGATGGTGCCACCTACACCTTCTGTCCTGATGGTGCCGCCTTCACCTTCTGTTCTGATGGTGCCGCCTTCATCTTCTGTCCCAATGGTGCCGCCTTCATCTTCTGTCCCAATGGTGCCACCTTCATCTTCTGTCCTGCTGGTGCTGCTTCATCTTCTGTCCCACTGGTGCTGCCTTCATCTTCTGTCCCACTGGTGCTGCCTTCATTTTTTGTCCCGCTGGTGCTGCCTTCATCTTCTGTCCCACTGGTGCTGCCTTCATCTTCTGTCCCACTGGTGCTGCCTTCATTTTTTGTCCCACTGGTGCTGCCTTCATCTTCTGTGGCGATGGTGCTGCCTTCATCTTCTGTGACGATGGTGCTGCCTTCATTTTCTGTCCTGCTGGTGCTGCCTTCATCTTCTGTCCTGCTGGTGCCGCCTTCATCTTCTGTCCTGCTGGTGCCATCTTCATCTTCTATCCAAATGGTGCCGCCTTCATTTTCTGTCCTGCTGGTGCCGCCTTCATCTTCTGTCCCGCCAGTGCCGCCTTCATCTCCACCTCGGCCACCGCCATGTGACTCTGACAAACTGAAAATATGTCTATTTAACGCTCAGTCAATATGCAAGGATGGCAAACCAGATGTCATTGCCGACTTCATCTCAGATGAGCATGTTGACATTGCATTTCTCACTGAGACATGGCTTAACCCCCTTAGCCATGAACCCATACATGCGAGTCTCACTCCGATTGGTTACAGGCTTGCTTCTTTCCATCGCCCATCCAGAGGTGGCGGTATCGCCATCATCTACAAAAACTCACTCCATTTCCGCCTATCTTTCTCGCAGTTTCTGCTTTCTCCCATCCTTCTTTTGAGCACGTTGAAGTATCCTTCCAATCCACCCCTCACCCCATCACCTTCTGCTGTGTCTATCGACCTCCACCTAGCTCTGCCAACAAGCTCACCACATCCACGTTTCTCTCTGACTTTGACCAACTACTTCACCACTACTGCCTCTTACCTGGAAATCTCATCATTCTAGGTGACATCAATGTCCACTATGACAACACTCACCGTTATGACACGTGACTTATCATCAACTTGCTGTCCAATCACAATATGACTCAACACATTTCTGAACCAACCCATCAAAATGGTCACACTCTTGACTGGATCATTTCTCGTGATCACCACAATTCAGCTACTGACAACTGCTTAGTTCTTTCTACCCGTCTGACTTCAGCCCTTCCATCTGACCACTCTTCAATTCTCTGTTGTCTTGACATTTCTCCTCCTTCCCGTACCACGCGCACAGTAACTCGACGCAATCTCAAATCTATCGACCTCTCCACTTTTTCATCTGATGCTTCCCGTCTCCTTTCTGAAAAGTCACATAACCTTGCCGATGACTTTGATACTACTCTCCACCATCTTCTGGACACTCATGCTCCAGCCACAACCCATCTTTTACATAGCCGACCCCCTACCCCCTGGCTCACTCATGAGATCGCCTGTGCAAAACGTGCCCGCTGCAGAGCAGAGCACCACTGGTGCAAATCCAAACTCACTGTTCAAAATCAACTTTTCCAAGCCTCTAAAACAAAAGTATCCACCCTCACTGCATCTGCAAAAACAAGCTTTTTCCAAACCAAAATCCTGAATGCCTTTTCAAAAAACTCTTTACAACCATGAATCATCTCCTTGGCACACGAAAAGATTTACCTCTCCCAACAAAACACACTGATGAAGAACTCCCATCTGTATTCTCCAAGTACATCACCACCACAATACAAACTCTTCGTGACAAGCTTGACAGGACACCCTGTCAACCCTACCCACCTGACCCTTCCTTCTCTGGAACACCTCCTACTACTTTTACCCCAGTCTCACAAGAAGAAATTCTCAACACAATTACATGTAGATCCATGTCGTTCAAAACCTGCGAACTGGATCCTCTTCCAGGTTCTCTCTACTCCGACTGTCTCCCTACTGTCCTCTCATTCATCACTGACATCATCAACACTTCTCTTCAAACTGGAACTCTCCCAGATTCTTTCAAGTCTGCTATCGTTCACCCTGTCCTCAAGAATTACAATTTAGACCCAAATGAACTGAAAAAAACTACCGGCCTATTTCTAATCTTTCTTTCTTGTCAAAGTCCTTGAAAAAGTTGTCCTCAACCAGCCTGTCGCCTGTCTGCCAACAATCTCCTTAATACTTTCCAGTTAGCCTACCGCCAGTGCCACAGCACTGAAACTGCCCTACTACACATTCTCAACAATCTCCTCCTTGCAACTGATACTGGCAAAGTCTCTCTCCTTACACTCCTTGATCTGTCTGCAGCCTTTGATGCCATTGATCATGGTATTCTCCTCTCTAGACTCCATCATACTTTTGGCATCTCTGACACTGCTCACTCTTGGTTCACTTCATATCTATCTAACAGAAAACAAACTGTTCTCATCAATGGCACTTACTCTCAACCTGCATACCTGACCTGTGGTGTTCTACAAGGATCTGTCCTTTGCCCTGTTCTTTTCACTCTTTACACCTCCCCCCTGTCCACCATCATCAACTTCCACTTTATAAAACACCACTTCTATGCTGATGACACCCAACTTCAAGACTGTGACTCACCTGACAATATACAGCGCCTCTTGACTCGCACCACTGACTGTTATTCGGACATTAAGAACTGGATGACATACAATAAACTTCAGCTTAACGATGACAAGACAGAAGCTATCCTCATTGGCACCCGTCAGAAACTTTCTCAGCTGCCTCCTCTTTCTCTCCCATTATGTAACACATCAGTCCCAATTTCTGATTCAGCTAAAAACCTTGGTGTCTACCTTGACTCTACCCTCTCCATGAACAACTTTGTTTCTCAAACTGCCAGATCTTGCTACTAAAACCTCCATCGTATAAGCCTGATCAGGAAGTATCTTTCTATCGAAACATCTGCAAAACTCGCCCTCTCCTTCATAATGTCTCGCATTGACTATTGCAGTTCACTCCTGTCTGGTCTTCCTGCCTCCACACATTCACATCCTACGGCGCATTCAAAACAATGCTGCACGCCTTGTACTCAAAAAGAAAAAAGCTGACCACATCTCTCCTCTCCTGGCACACCTTCACTGGCTCCATGTATTAAAGGACATACAGTACAAACTAGACACCATGTGCTACAAAAGCCTCAATAACACAGCCCCCAATACCTGTCAAACCTACTTGAGATCTATGTTCCCTCATGTACCCTCCGCTCTGCCTCCGATCCTCTCATTTTTCGCTTTCCACTCACTAAGCTCAATACCTATGGTCCATGAGCCTTCTCAGTTTCTGGTCCACTCTCCTGGAACAAACTTCCTCTCTCAGTCCATCAGCAACCTACTTTTGTCTCCTTCAAGTCCACTATCAAAACTCACCTTTTCTCCTCTGCATAAAATCCTGACATCACTGAACCTCCACTGCAGCCTGTCTCCACTCGATGTGGAATCACATTGTAATATATATTTGTATATAATATGTTCTGTATAATTTTTCCCCATTTATACCCATGTGTTGTGTGTGTGTGTGTGTGTCTGTGTGTGTGTGTGTGTGTGTGTGTGTGTGTGTGTGTGTGTGTGTGTGTGTGTGTGTGTGCCAGCCAATAACATGATTTTCATTTATTTTATGTATGTATGCACATGCCAAAGGGGATTTATGCACTGGAAGGTTTGCACTCATGTTGATCGAGGAGATCATAAACATGTCATCCTTTTACCCACTAGGCGGACTTGTCTCGGCAAACCGTAACCCAGGACATTCCGATTGAAGCCCGACGTTTACAGATTGCCTTCACCTTGTTGATAGGCAGCTGAGGCTTTGTGCATTCACTGGGGGGGGGGGGGGGGGGGGGATGGTCTGTGATACGTCATGTCGTATTGTGTGATTGTTTGTGATTAAATAAAATTTGTGTAAATATATTTGTCCAAAAATTTCCTTCTTTTTTTCTTTTTTTTTTTTTTAGTGAAAGGGGGTGTTAGAGCTGATAGGTCTTTCTACTCTAGTTCAAACCTTAGCGAGCTTGACAGTAACCTACACAGTGTGCTTATGTTGTAGGGTGAGGGAGTCAAAGGGTTCAGTTTTTGCAATTGGTGGATAGGGTGCGGGAGTCAAAAGGTTCAACTGTAGGCATGCTCAGTGAATCACTCCAGTAGTCGGACAAATCTAAACTGCACACTACGCACGACTTCTGATCACCCTCGTCTACTCACACCTACAGACGCGCGCGCGCGCGTGCACACACACACACACACACACACACACACACACACACACACACACACACACCGCACACACACACACACATACACACTCACACACACACATTCACACTCACACTCACACACTCACACACTCACACACACACACACACACACACACACATTCACACGCACACACACACACACGTACGAAACCTCACACACACACACACACACACACACACACCACACACACACACACACACACACACACACACACACACACGCTAACACACATTCACACTCACACTCACACACTCACACACTCACACACACACACACACACACACACACACACACGTACGAATCCTCACACACACACACACACACACACACATACACACACACACACACACTCACACACACACACACACACACACACACACCACACACACACACACACACACTCACACTCATACACATACAAACACGCACGCACACAAGCACACACTCACGCACACTGTGCTCACATACACACACAGACAGAGAGAGAGAGACACACACACACGCACACACATACAGAGAAACACACATGCTCACACACACACACACACACACACACTCACACACACACACACACACACACACACACACACACACACACACACACACACACACACACAAAGAACGAACGAACGAACACACGCACGGATACGTGCGCTCACATACACACACACACACATTATGGATGGTTTGCGCAAACCGCAACCACTCTCGTTTGAAGGTAATGTTGCTGACAACTGGAGGACATTTGAAACAGAATTTGATATCTTTATTGACGCTGCATACGGCGACAAGAATGATCACACTTGTGCATACATCCTGCTCTATTTAGCTGGCAAAGAAGCCATAGAGACTCACTTTCTCCAAACTGTTTGAAACAAGCCTTGCTGATGACACCCAACTTCAAGACAGTGACTCACCTGATAATATACAGCGCCTGTTGACTCGCACCACTGAGTGTTACTCGGACATTAAGAACTGGATGACACACAATAGACTTCAGCTTAATGACGACAAAACAGAAGCTATCCTCATTGGCACCCGTCAGAAACTTTCTCAGCTGCCTCCTCTTTCTCTCCCATTATGTAACACGTCAGTCCCAATTTCTGATTCAGCTAAAAACCTTGGTGTCTGCATTGACTCTACCCTCTCCATGAACAACTTTGTTACTCAAACTGCCAGATCCTGCTACTATCATCTCCATCGTATAAGGCTGATCAGGAAGTATCTCTCTGTCGAAACAACTGCAAAACTCGTTCTCTCCTTCATAATGTCTCGCATTGACTATTGCAATTCACTCCTGTCTGGTCTTCCTGCCTCCACCATTCACATCCTACAGCGCATTCAAAACAATGCTGTACGCCTTGTACTCAAAAAGAAAAAAGCTGACCACATATCTCCTCTCCTGGCACAACTTCACTGGCTCCCTGTATCAAAGCGCATACAGTACAAACTAGACACCATGTGCTACAAAAGCCTCAATAACGCAGCCCCGATTACCTGTCAAGCCTACTTGAGATCTATGTTCCCTCACGTACCCTCCGCTCTGCCTCCGATCCTCTGACTTTTCGCTTTCCACGCACTAAGCTCAATACCTATGGTCCACGAGCCTTCTCTGTTTCTGGTCCACTCTCCTGGAACAAACTTCCTCTCTCAGTCCGTCAGCAACCTACTTTTGTCTCCTTCAAGTCCGCTCTCAAAACTCACCTTTTCTCCTCCGCATAAAATCCTAACCTCACTCAACCCCCCCCCCCCCCCCCCCCCCCATCTGCAGCCTGTCTCCGCTCGGAGGGAATCACATGGTTATAATATATAATTGTATATGCTATGCTCTATATAATTTTCCATTGGTTTTATTCTTGCTTTTATTGCTTTTATTCTTTCTCCCCATTTATAGCCATGCGTGTGTGTGTGTGTGTGTGTGTGTGTGTGTGTGCGTGCGTGTGTGTGCGTGCGTGCGTGCGTGCGTGCTTGCGTGTGTGTCTGCTTCAGCGCTTAGATTTGATTTTATCAAGATTTTGCGCTATATAAATATTGTAATTATTATATTCTATCACGAGTGAGAGGTTAGAAGCACGCAGTCCGTGATCAATGTACCACTTTAACAGAGGCGTCGCTAGCAAGATTTTTTTCCCGAAGTAACATCCAATCAAACTGCGGCGTGGTTGGGTTAGGAGTTTGTGAGTTTTCGCATACTCACGCATATGGTGTCCGATGTCATCTCGAGTGAGAGATACATTTTTGAATACGGGTTGTAATTCGCTGAAATAGTCTTTCAAATGAGGAGGAACCTCAATGTCACACTCAATCAACCCAAACAACGAGTTGGTTTGGACGGCTTCCAGGACAGCTTGTTCCGTGACGTGAGATTGAAAATGATGAGTCAGGAAAACGAGTCTGAAGAAACTGTCTTATGTTTGGATTGTCTCGTTTCTGTCGTTGCTATTCCAACCTCAGACACACGCACTTCTTCTCTCAAGTAGTCTGTGATTGCTCGTGTCTTGTCTCTGAGCTCCTGAAGCGATTTCCCATTGACGGGATTGATGATTTTTCCGCAAGTGATATGACAATCGTGGCCGTGAAAGAGACACCTGTGAAATTGATATGCGGTGTGTGTGTCTGCTTCCCACCCATCCACCCGAATATGTCGATGACCAAGGGATCGTTCTTTGTCATTAAATTTGTGTTGGATAGATGTTTTGTTTGTATGGGCTATCCATTCAAGCCACTCTCTCGGCTGTCGTCCGTATTTATCTGTGTATTGAGGTCGGAACCCTGTCTCTCTTTATGGATGATAGGATGTTCCGTGGGCATGTCTTGCATGAGGCAATACAGGTAAAGCGCGTTGGCATCATACACTTGAATAGATTTGACAGGTTTGGATGGATTATCATGAATGAAGGTTTTATCTTTTTCGTGGTACCGGTGAAAAATAATGGATGGTCCCCCTACGACGTTGTCTCGTATAAGTCTGTGAATGTCTTGTCGTTTGTCATCGTAGAGAGAGAAATAAACGTCAGGGGGAAGTGTCTGAAACAGGTATTTCAGAGTGATACCCGGAACAGAAATACCGTCTTTCAAAAGGTCTATGTTTAGAGAAGAATGCATATCAATCTGGGTTTGCAGAGCCTGGAGGAAAGGACCCACGTCTTTGTTGTTATACCAAACCAAAACATCTTTGAGAGAGGTCATGTTATGTCCTGTCCACACTGTTTGACATTGTGTGTAATCGTCTTCCGTAATGTTGGTGTTTTTGAGCGAGCTGCGAAAAGCACTGTGTTGGGGGAGACGTTTCTCGCAGTATATCTAGACTGGTGATATATTCATAACAGAAATGTCTCTTTTCTTCCGTGACATCGAAAGCTTTCAGGTATTTCGAGTATGAAAACCCTGGTGCCAGAAAATTAACAATATCCAAAAATTTCAGTTTCCATGTGGTGAGACACAAGTACTGGTTGTTTCACTTTACTACATAATTTAGAGTGTTGTTGTCATCAGCAGCAGCAGCAGTAGCATCAGCAGCAGCATCTCATTGTCAGTCACGAACCGTCGAATGAGATAGGGTTTGACTACATTTAGATCGTAGTTGGACGAATTGAATCCTACCACGGGAATTTCGTGGAGGTAAGTCTTCTAGTTTGTCTCGGAGGACTTTGGTGGGAATATGCTGAGTGTTGCCAGAGTCGACCTCCAAAGCATCTAACTCAGAGAATGTATCCTCAAAATGTTCTCTGAGGTAGCGGTAAGACGTGTCTGAATAGTTTTCTAAGTAACCGATCATGGAATTAACGATCATTTGGGGGTCTCCTTCACTCATGAAACACTGAGGCTCTTCAAACCCAGGGACGTTAGAAGCCACAGAGACAGACAGAGGTACTTGTCTAGCGGTAACGGTAGTGTTTGAATCCGGTTTTTTCTTTTTTCTTTTCTTTTTATTTTGTCTGGGGTAAGTCGTCAGTCTAAAAAAAACTTCAAAGTCAAAAGTAGCTCTGTAAAGGAAGATGAAGTCTATGTCTATCGAAATTCCATACCTGTCCAGTTCTTGTAAGATGGATTTTGGAGGGTTATAAACTCCACCTGCGTACCTTTCTTTTGAGAGACTACCCTGACAAGTGTTCATATGCTTGTTCAAACTGCTTGTTGTAGACCAAAGTTTACCACACTGGCTGCAAGCCAACGCGTGTCCTAACTTGTTGATGTCTTTGATGTACATGAAGTGATAATTGTGGTCTAAGAGTCTGAGAGTGTCTGAATGTTTGTAGTCTCTGCGTCGAAGGGGAGTAAGACAGGGGGGTGATTGAGCGGTGTCAAACTCGAAGACATCCACGTTAATTTGAAACTTGGTTTCTATAGAATCCAAGTCTAAGAGAATGATACCCAGAAAATGAGGAAGAGGAGGGTGATCCGCCCATTCTTGATAGAGATCTTTAGTCTATGTTTGGAGAGAGTGAAGAGAAGCACCTCGGTGTAAGGCCAGACAACGAAAAAAGCAGAGATTATCTGTATAAGGGAATGAATGATGTTCATTTCTCTGTAAAGTATGCAGAAAAGCGTTGTCTTGAATGAAATCAGGCAGTTTACTCCCACATGCACAACTGATAGGAAAGTCTGGAAGAGGGTTGACATAGAAGGAAGTAGCCATGATACTCTGCACAGAATAACGAGAGCCTGGTCTTTCTTTCTGAACCTGTCTGAGAATGTCTTGATCATTCAACTCATCTAGAAAAGAAAGGAAATCTTGTTTCGAATTGATCAGACGCGGTGTATCCAAACCTGCATGATTGTTATGAGAGGCGTGAAAAAAAGACAGCTGGTTGGTTTTCTTTTCTTTCAAGAGGAAAGAATGCGAAAAATTAATCTTGAAACGTTTGCCATTGTGGACTATTATGGTTCGGATCCCAAAAGTGAGAGTGCACAGACTGCACCTTCCCTTTCCGAGAATGGGTTTTGATACTGTTCCAATGTTTCTCATATATGTCTTTAATATTGGAAGGCAAATGATCTAACAGCCTTTTTTCTCGATCATCACTGACCAATCTCCGTTCGTTTGGTGAAGGAGGGAATGACAGATCTTTTTCCGGAGCATCTGCGTCCATCTCCGTTTGTTTGGGGGTGAAGGAAAAGATCTTTTGTCATTGTTTGGCTGTTTTGTTCCGGCGTGGGTTTTCAAATGCTGTGTCAAATTTTCCTTCCTCACGAAGCCTTTGTTGCACTGGTGGCATCAATGACAAACATTTTCTGTGTGTTTTTCTTTGATGTGTCTGATTTTATTATCTTTGTTTGTAAATATTTTCCCACAATAAGAACAGGTGGTATCGTTTTTTGTAGTACTAGTTGTAGGCGATTTTGTATATGCGTCAATTTTTAAATGCCGTGTCAAATGTTCTTTCCTCATGAAGCCTTTGTTGCATTGGTGGCATCAATGACAAACATTTTCTGTGTGTTTTTCTTTGATATGTCTGATTTTATTATCTTTGTTTGAGATATTTTCCCAGAATAAGAACAGGTGGTATCGTTTTTTGTAGTACTAGTAGGTGATTTTGTATACGCGCCAACGTATACGTTATTATGTTTTTTGACTCCAGCCATCTGTAATAAACAAACAAAAAATAGAATTATGAAAAGCACATACACACGTACATATAACAACACACTCACACACACTCACTCTCACACACACACACACACACACACACACACACACACACACACACACACACACACACACACACACCACACACACACACATGATGGTATAAATGGATGCAACGTGTGCGTACACACACAAAATTGTGTGTAATTTTTTGTGTGTATTTTCTAAGTTTATTTATGACAGATACATATATAATCAGAAATATGTACTGGGAACAAACAGTTGCAATACGAATAGAAAACAATGTAAGTTCTTTCAAAAATATCAAAAGAGGAGTCAGACAGGGTTGTGTTTTGTCACCAGATCTGTTTTCACTTTACAGAGAAAACATCACGAGAAACCTAGAAGAAGACCCTGGAGTAAAGGTTGGAGGGAAAATGATAAACAACATTCGATATGCAGATGACACCGTGCTAATTGCAGAAAGTGAAAGAGACCTACAAAACCTTTTTGAATATACTAGAAATAGCAAGCAAAGGTAAGGGGCTGGAACTAAACAGCAGGAAGACTAAAGTCATGGTGATCAGTAAAAAACATGAAATCCCCTCATTCAAAATAACAGCAAATGGCACAACCTTGACACAGGTTGTGAAATTCAAATACCTGGGAACGATCATTTCATCAGACGGCAGATGCACATCAGAAATTGCCGGCAGAATCGGCCAAGCCAAAACAGCATTCAAGAAGATGACAAGCATTCTTACCAACAAATGCCTATCAATTAACATCAGGAAGAGTGTTCTTGAATGTTATATAGAACCAGTACTGTTGTACGGATGCGAGGCGTGGACAGTCAACAAACAAAGCCAGAACAAGATTGAGACAGCCGAGATGTGGTTTCTAAGAAGAATGTTGAGGGTTCCATGGACAGCAAAGAAGACAAACAAGACAGTCTTGATGGAGGCAGACACAAGTAGATCACTCATAAGGAAGATTAGGAAAAGACAGGCAACATTTATAGGCCATTTTATGAGGAAGGGGGATTTGGAGCACCTGGTCACGGCGGGAAAGCTGGAGGGAAAGAGAGCACCGGGTAGACCCAGGGAGAAAATGCTGGACGGACTTGCAGAATGGCTGGGGATGAAGAGGGTGGGAGAGATGCTAGGGGCAACGAGATATAGAGGCAGATGGAAGTCTATGATCGCCAACGCCATGCGGCAGGGCACCTGATGATGATGACATATATATATACGGTAATACTGTGCATTGATCTCCAATGACATATCACACCGATTGTCGGTACAATTACACGATTCATATAACAATTATTTATATTGTTCACAAAATGTCGCAGTTGCATACTAATGACATTTTTTTTCTCTCTATCTCTCTCACTCTCTCTCGCTCATACTTTCTGCTCACGTACACAAGCTAAAATAAAGAATCTCTCTCTCTTTCTTTTTGTCTTTCTGCCTGTCTGTCTGTCCTCTCTCTCTCTCTCTCTCTCTCTCTCTCTCTCTCTCTCTCTCTCTCTCTCTTTACATAATAACAATGATAAGCAACACCATACGAAATAAAAACAAACAATGTCATTTTTTTTTTTTTTTTTAATTTTTCAGATTATGTTAAGGTACATATATATGTTATAGTTTTCCTCTAAAAGAGAGATAGATGTCACTCAAAAGTCTCTAAGCCTATAATTGCATTCTCTCCCTCCCCATTCTCATTCAACTCTCCCTCTCCCTCTGCTCCTTCTGCTTCCCCTTTCTCTCCCCCTCCCCTTCCCCTCTTCTCTCTTTCTCTCTCGCTCTCTCTCTCTCTCTGCCCTTTTTTATGTGTCATTCTATCTGTACGTAAATCACTAAGTGCGGAGGCTTAAATAACACCCTGTGCCTGAGACTTTTCCCCTCTTTCCAAAACATCCAACTGTGTGGTATACAAATTATATACACAAGTTCAGCCAAAGCGCAAAATAAGCTATATATACAAAGGCAAGCGATACACAAAATAAAATAGAAACATGCACATTTGATCAGACACTAAAATAAACAAAAACTAATGCTTCACATAAAGGTACTACAAAGACTGTTGTTAAACACTACAAAGTCACTCTGTTTTGGGTAAAATCAAAAACAGTATGTATATACACAAGTTTAACCAAAAACACAACAACAAATCTGAGCGATACACGAAATAAGAAAAAGAAAAGATTAAAAAAAAAAACAGACACATCATTTCATTACCAAAATAACACAAACAGCAATTTTCACAAAAGACCACTTTTCACAACACCACAAAAGTCACTCCCGCTTGGCTATTGTTTCTTTCCAACGCTCTCTTTTTTTTATTTTTTTTATTTTGTCCATCGCCGTAATTAGTCCATCTAGTTCCTTTTGATTTAAACAGATCCCTTTCCTGGTAGGGTACAGTTTTTCTTCCTCCCCCACCGCAGCATATCTGCGGATATGAATAAGCGGCTCGTTCTTCCCTTCTGTCACAGTTACATAGGTCGACTTTTCTCCCAAAGCGATGAGCTCGTCGCCGTACGCTGGATATTTTGTAGACATTCTGCAGCACACAGACGAGAGAAAAAGGCTAAGTCAAGACTTAAACATCCCCCGAACACAAAATCAAACAAACAAACAAAAGTTACTTAGATTGTGTTGAAGAGGTCACATCTGAACACTGAGTGTTGTTGGTGGTGGTGGTTCAGAAGGCCGATTAACGCCTCTGCCACCTCTTCACATGATGCGTCAGCTAACATTCTAAAGTTCAATATATGACTCAGATCTCTCAGGATTTTTTTTCTTTTTTTTTCTTTTGTTGTTGTTGTTAAGTTGTTGAAAATGTTTGGGGAAATATCTACTAACCGTCTCTTCCCACGATAACATCAGGCATGGATGGCCAAGTTGATTCGCGAAACCCTCTCGGCACCCTTCGCATTTTTCGAAACTTAGGTCTTTGACATGCACAGTGAGTTGCTCTTCTATGCTACGAAGAAATGCTTCCATTATTTTTTCTCTTACCTTGAAGACCGTAAAATCAACCAACAAGGACAGTCGAAGAAGAACCACTTCTCAATCAGAACTGCAGACCACAGAAACAACCAACAAGGACAGTCAAAGAAGAACCACTTCTCAATCAGTGAAAGTTGAAAGTATGAACAACCTGGTTTGTGGGGTCTACTTTTATACCTTTCTGGTTTGCTATATGGTTGTATCAATATGTTTTGTTATTACAGGAATTTTTGCTGAGTCGGCGTTTTTGTCTTTTCTTAAAAACTATCAAATATCACCAATAAGTTTTGCTTCAGTAACATTTAGATCATATCATAACCCATAAATTTACCACACATGTCAAAAGATAATGAGTTTTCACACCCCATAAAATCTGAAGTTCCTAAATCAGCATTTTTTCTGAACTCAACGACCTCTCTATGCCACACATTTAGACGCTACCATAACCCATAAATTTACAACACATGTCAACAGATAATGAGTTTTTCAGACACAGCTGCTCCGTGGGCGATGAGGCAAAAACTGTTCTTTGACGGGATCAGTCTCACTTTGATATCCACCCCGTTTATCATAAACCGTTCCTGACTCATCAGGTCGGTATGCAGTCGACCCATCATGTCTATGAGGCCGCTTTGGGAGACTGCTTCTCTGCGTTTTACCAGTCCTTCATTAGCGTCTCCTTGTGTGTCATCCATATGTCCAGCCGTGTCCAGGATAAACAAAGCTGTCTGAAGATGACCTCATTTCTGGATTTCCCTGCTGTGGCTGAGCAACGTCTCCAACATGGCATGGTACGGGTATGTGTTCTCTGAGTTGGTGACTAAGACACTGTTTAAAGAGAGGTCTACCTGGGAAAACAAACTGTGTAAAAAGTTGTTGACGGGGCTGACATATCCGTTCTCAAACGCAGATGATCTGGAGTGTTCTGTCGCAGATCCACAAGCAAATAACCATGAGGTTGAGATGTAGCGTCTTTAAAAGCCTCTTGAATATACTTGATCTTGCCTGGGTACATCTGTTTCGCCAGATGAGATATCTGAGACGCATCTCTGGGGTTCTTAAATAACACTAAATAATGACTGTTTAATGAGATCGTTCTCATGTCTTTGTTTTTAAAAAAATAAATTCTGCACAATCAATATCACGCTTACATTTCTGTGATGGCTTCCTTTGGTAAACAGTTTTGTTACTCTTTCGTCGTTTCGTTCATCAAATCGTCAATAATCACTAAACGTCTGTTCTCCCCTTTCCATTCGTCTGTTTTGGAAAACCCCTCTATCGGTTTTATATTTTTCAACTCCTCGTATCTCGTCTGCCATTCCCCATAACACCAGATGATTTCTTCCGGAGTAGGATGCATCATCTCAGATATCTTCTAAAAACTTCTGAACACACACTGTTTTTTCCACTTCCCATAGGCCCCGCGATGAGACATGTAAATGGATGAGCCCATCTTGGATCCATCTTTGTTTTTGTTTTTGTTTTAAATTTATCTATCTTTTTAACATCACCTCTCTTATATACCCCATCATCTAGTGAGCTCACCCATTCATTCGGATCTCATGACCCACTGACCTAGTGACAGCATCTCGTGACCTACTGACCTGGCCTCATGACCTAGTGACAGCCTCTTGCTACCTAGTGACCTGACCTCATGACCTACTGAGCCAACCCCATCCCCACATCCTCATCCTCTGGGGGGGGGGGGGTGTGAGAGGCCCCTGAATATACTACTTACATTATCTTCATTAATTACTTTTACATTGAACATTGAACATTTGACATTTAAAGAAATGATGTGCATTTTGAGTTAGTTTCTTGCAGACAAAGAATGGCCCTTTTGCTAAATGAAAAGTGTTGTTAAAGTTTCGTTTTGTCTTTTGAGAAGGAAGATGTAGATTATTATTTTGTATGAGATATCGGTCGGAGGACACTTTCAGCAGCTTAACGATGAGGAGTGGAATACACGTCGATCTCTAAAACCAAACTCCATCTTGTCTTTATTATTTGTACGAAAGTCTTCAGATGGGATGCACCAAACTAGCCATCATCCTCCCTCTCTGTGTCTGGAGTGCTGCAACATGCAAGTTTAAACAAATGATGATAGAAAAGATTTGTCTGCTTTGACCACATACATCATGAATCTCTGTTGCAGATACGCTTTCGTCTGTATAATAGTAAAAAGACGCTGGACTTCGTTTTGCGTTGCCTTTTTACTTTCTCGTGACAGTCACGTGACCTACTTGTTCAAAATGGCGTGTGTGGATCCATCTCAGTGTAAGTTTTCAAGGTTTTCTCTCAAAATACAGTTATGTCCTTTGAATGGTAATCTGCATTACTGATCATCAGAAAACATACGTTTAATCACTAGTTCCCATTCTTCTCATGGATAAGATCAAGGAAGAACTTGAAAAGATGATACAAGCCAACATCATTGAGGAAATCACACAGCCAACTGAGTGGTGTGCAGGGATGGTTCCTGTTCTCAAGAAATCTGGAGCAGTCTGCATATGCGTTGATCTAAAGAAACTGAATCTTGCTATCAAGAGAGAAAGAGACATGATCCCAACCATAGAAGACACACTGCATAAACTCAAGGGATTTTCAATCTTTAGCAAACTTGATGCAACATCAGGATTCTACCAAATCCCTCTGGAGGAAGAATCGGCGAAGCTGACAACATTCATTACTCCGTTTGGGCGATATTTTTACAAGCGTCTCCCATTTGGTATCTCGTCAGCTCCGGAGATTTTTCAGAGAACGATGGAGGAGATCCTACAGGGAGAAACCAACGTTGTCTGTCAGTGTCCTCAAGAAGCTCAAAGATGTCGGCTTGAAGCTCAACCAACAAAAGTTAAAACTTCGCAAGAGGGAGATTCAATTTCTTGGACACTGCATCAGCGCAAATAATGTACGACCTGTCGAGACAAATACTGAGGCAATACGGAATATGCCAGATCCAAAGAACGTCACAGAGCTCAAACGTATCCTAGGAATGCTGAACTTCTTAGGCCGCTACATTCTCTCCATGTCAACAACACTCTGTCCTGTCACAGAACTGCTGGAAAAGGACAAGGAATGGGTCTGGGAACAACCACAAAAGGATGCTCTGGCAAAAATCAAGAAGAATTTGACCACCACTCTAGTGCTAGCATTTTTTGATCCCTCGAAGAAGACAACAGTTAGCTCTAATGCCAGTAGTTATGGCTTAGGAGGAGTACTTCTTCAGGACCATGAAGGAATCCTACGACCTGTTGCATACTGTTCACGTAGGCTCACTCCAGCAGAACGTGGCTATTCACAGATAGAAAAGGAGTGCCTGGGAGCTGTATGGGCATGCGAAAAGTTGGAGAGGTAACTTGTGGGACTTTAAACCTTCAAGCTGGAAACAGACCACAAGTAAACCTTCAAGCTGGAAACAGACCACAAGCCTCTGATACCTTTAATAAACATCAAGAATCTACAAGATTCTCCACTTCGTTGCCAAAGGCTCCTGCTCAGACTCAATGTCAAGGCTGAGTTCACACCAGGCAAACACCTAATCGTGGCAGATACCTTGTCCAGATCTCCACAAGAACGTCAAGTGAATTCAATTTTCACAATGGAAGATAACATATCTGCTCATGTCAACATGGTCAGATCTATGTGGCCAGCAACAGATAGACTGCTCGAAGACATAGCTGAAGAAACCAGTCAAGACAAGACACTGAATGCAGCAATGTACCACACAGCAACTGGATGGCCAGTATACATCAGTAAGGTCGATCCTGCACCCAAGAGAATTCTTCTCGGTTAGAAATGAACTGTGCATCAACAGAGGCATGCTTACCAAAGGCACCTGAATTGTAATCCCACAGAAGATGAGAGATGACATTCTGACGAGGATTCATGATGGACATTTCGGCATAACAAAGTGTCGGGAACGAGCTTCACATTCGGTATGGTGGCCAGGCATTAGCAGCGACATCACGACGATGGTCAAAACTGCCAATTTTGTGAAGCAAGACAGCCAATGCAGACAAAAGAACCCCTGCTAACAACTCAACTTCCTGATCATCCATTCCAACTGAACATATCCCAAGAGCCACTACTTACGTATTGAATAAGAAAATGAAGAACATCATCGCACACCACGGCGTGCCAGAGACTTTGATGACAGATAATGGACGCCAGTTAACTGCAGCAGAATTCCAAGCATTTGCCAAGAAATGGGTTTCATCATTCACAAGCAGTCCTTATTTCCCTCAGGCTAATGGGGAGGCAGAGAGGGCTGTGAAGGAGGCAAAGAAGATTCTGTCACAGAGAGATCCTTTTCTGGCTTTGCTCACTTACAGATCATCACCTGCCACAGTTACAGGGGCAAGCCCAGCAGAACTTTTGATGGGTGGTCGCATCTGCAATAGCCTTCCAACTGTACCAGAGAACCTGGAGCCGAAAATCTCTGACAAACAGGCTGTGACACAAAGAAAAAGGAGGCTACCAAAGTCTACTTCAATCGGCGTAATAAAGCCAACATTTACCAGACTTGCAACCAAATGATGCAGTCCTTGAGAAGCTAGACCACGAGAAGGTGTGGGCAAACCCAGCCAAGGTACATAGCAAGATTGCACCACGCTCATACATTGTTGAGACTCCGTCTGGCCATACCCCAGAAAGACCCGTTGTGGACGTCTTGTGAAGACACCTGTCCGTTATAAGGATTGACACCAAGACAGAGACATAAATAGTTACCTCCCTTTGGTAATCAAATAATCGAACACATAAACAGATAATATCTAAAAAGGGGGAGATGTAACGATATCATACGCTGTGTCATTCCGGCCAGTACGCGCATCCTCGGCCGAAGTCGGAAGTTTAGCTGTTTTGTTTAATACAGTTCAGTCGTAAAGTTTGTTTGTATTGAAACACTGCGTGTGGAATGTTTTTTGGTACGGTACGGCTGTTTTCTAGCTTCAGTGTGCATTACACCAGACAAAGCTCTCCAAAGAGATATGGGAATCTGGAAGTTTTTTGTTTTTGTTTTATTTTAAGACGGATTCATGGCACTCAGACAGTGCCGTATGGGCTCCAGCACAAAACCCTGAACTGCAGTACGTGTCAGCAACCTGCAAGGTTTTCAAATGGCCATGGGTGATGGGGAGAAAAACGGCACCTATAAAATACTGATGGCATAAGAATGATTGAAGCATTAACCCATTGATTCACACACACCATCCACCAACTGCATGGTTGGTAAGCAGGATGCTGGTGGACAGGGTGTGGTGGTCAAATGGTTAAGATGGGCAGTGAAGAAGCCAACTTTAGTTTTATGATGCGGTGCAGGGTTGGCCTTGAGATACGAGACCTTGTGTCCATGGCTGTATCATAAGGGCAACTTTTTTGTTTTCTTTGTCCTTTTTTGTCCTTTTTTTTTTTTTTTGTCTTTCGTTTTTTTTTTTCTTGTTTTTTTTTTTACCTTTTTTACCCATAATAGCTCAGCTGGTTAGAGTGCCATTCTGATAACACAGGGGTGATTGGGTCGACCCTCAGTTGGGCCACAGGTATGGGGGTCACAAAAGATCAGTTGTTGTTTTTTTTGCTTGTTTGTTTATTTTTTTGTAAGAAATGGTAAATAGCCTAAATAAAGGTAGATGGTATAGCATTCAAATATTGCCCAGTTCTCGTTCTGTCTAAAAGACAGAGCTTTAAATAATCTTCCAATTTTAATGCATATATGTAAAGAACATCAGTAAGCTGTATTTTCGAAAACAGATAAACAAAAAACAAAAAGAAAAACAAATCTATAACAAACAAAAAAAAAACATGTGCTATTCTGTTTACTGTGGTTTTAAGTCTGATACAATGGTACGAAAGGTGTTTTACTACATATGACTCAAATGGTGTTTCACATACACAGATGATCTTCTGACTGGATTGTTAACGTTAAATGGAATCCATGTGTCGGGGATGTATAAATCTGATTTGTTGTTTTTTTGGTAAGTCTGGTGTTATTTGTTTTTTTGTACTCTTTAGTGTCAAAATCAATTTTCATTGCACTTCCAAAGAAGACAGAGGCTATAGAATGCGAACTGCATCGCACAATCAGTTTGATGAGTCATGTAACCAAGATCTTATTAAGAATAATTCATGATGAGGACAAGGAATAGAATCAAAAGAGAAATATCAGATGAACAGTGTGGATTTGTGGAAGGGAAAGGAACTATGAATGCCATATACATCCTAAAAACTATCACAGAGAGGTCAATCGAGATGTACAAGGATTTATATTTATGCTTTGTTGATTATACCAAGGCTTTCGATCGGATAAGACATGAAGAATTGATCAACTAGAAAGACTCAATATTGATGGAAAAAATTTACGAATAATCAGAAACATGTATTGGGAACAAACAGCTGCAATGAGAATAACAAACGATATAAGCTCTTTCCAAAACATCAAAAGAGGAGTCAGACAAGGTTGTGTTTTTTCACCAGATCTGTAGATCTGTTTTCACTTTACAGCGAAAACATCATGAGAAACCTAGAAGAAGACCCTGGATTAAAGGTTAGAGGAAAAATGATAAACAACATTCGATACGCAGATGAAACCGTGCTAATTGCAGAAAGTAAAAGGGCCTACAAAACCTTGTGAATATACAGAAATAGAAAGCAAAGGTAAGGGGTTGGAACTAAACAGCAGGAAAACTGAAGTCATGGTGATCAGTAAAAAACATGAAATCCCCTCATGCAAAATAACAGCAAATGGCACAACCTTGAGACAGGTTGATACGTTTAAATACCTTGGAACGATCATTTCACCAGACGGCAGATGCACATCAGAAACAGCCAGCAGAACTGGCCAAGCCAAAACAGCATTCAAGAAGATGACAAGCATTTATTTCCAACAAGTGCGTATCGATTAACACCAGGAAGAGAGTTCTTGAATGTTATATAGAACCAATACTGTTGTACGGTTGCCAGGCGTGGACAGTCAACAAGCAAAGCCAGAACAAGATTGATGCAGCCGAGATGTGGTTTCTGAGAAGAATGTTGAGAGTTCTTTGAACAGCAAAGAAAACAAACGAGACAGTCTTGATGGAGGCAGATACAAGTAGATCATTCATAAGGAAGATTAGAAAGGCAGGAACATTTATAGGCCATTTTATGAGGAAAGGGGAATTGGAACACATGGTCACAACAGGAAAGCTGGAGGGGAAGAGAGCACCGGGTAGGCCCAGAGAGAAGATACTAGACGGACTTGCAGAGTGGCTGGGGACAGGGAAGGTGGAAGAGATGCTTGAGGCAACAAGTGACAGAGACAGATGGAAGTCCATAATCGCCATGCGGCAAAGGGATCTGATGATGATGATGATGACTGTTTAGTGGCTGAAAGTTTGTAGATGTTTTGTCAGTTAAGTAATTCATTCTCATTTTGTTTTTACGTGTTTTTGGTTTCTGTTTGCTTAAACACTGGCAGACAGTATGATTAACTCTAAGACTTCCACACCCTGTCCACCATCAGAAAAACTTTAAGCCTTTGATTCTCTCACCCTGTCCGCCAGCTTCCTGTAGGAAGCTAGTGGATAGGGTAAGGCAGTCAAAGAGTTAAAGTTTGCTTACTGACATGATGACAAAGCAGGATACTAGTGGACAGGCTTGAGGGAGTCAAAGGGTTAAAACAACATAGTATTATTTGATTTCAGTGATTTGTCATTGTCTGTCACTACAGGTGGCTACCGTTTCATCGTGCTGTTCTTCAACTGCATGCTGACATTTGGGTCATATTTCTGTTTTGATATGCCCACTGTCTTGCAGAAAACTTTCACTGATGTAAGTTTTGCTTTGTGTGTGTGTGTGTGTGTGTGTGTGTGTGTGTGTGTGTGTGTGTGTGTGTGTGTGTGTGTGTGTGTGTGTGTGTGTGTGTGTGTGTGTGTGTGTGTGTGTGTGTGTAATATTTGGAGGTGGTGTTCTGTCATGTTCAGTACATTGATGTATGTTTGTCTATTCTAACGTTTTTTCTCTGAAAGTTTTCTGTTTTGAATTCCATCACTTTCATGCTTGGGCAGGTTAGTTCTTTTGATAGAGCTGTGCACTCAAGATCTAATGTCGCGAGTTCAACCCCAGCCTGCAACATTAAAAACTGGCCTGTTGGCTGCCCATCTTAATGTTTCCATCATTCTGGTGGTGTCAGCTTTGTGTTTCAAAAGTCCCTCCCCCCTCCTCCCCAATTTCAAGACCTTGCCAGCGCATAGGGTTTTGTGCAGGCTTAGGGAGTCTGCCTGATCTTGGCAGATTTGGGTGGAGCACGTATGGAATTGTCCGAGTGTGATAATATCTCTTGAACAAACTCCAGACTTCATGCTTGTAGACTAACTGTATGATTGTTGTACAAGCTCCATGAATCTTGACTCTATGTTCTAAGCTCCATGTACTGGGTGTGTGTGTGTGGTTTGTGTGTGGTTTTGTGACCAGGTTATCTTTAACCTGTCTGTCTCACCGTGGCCATCCATTCATCTGTATCCCCCCGTTGGGTTGCCGGGGGCTCTTTCAGTATAAATAGTATCCCCACCTTCTGGAAATTCTGTGCTAGAAAATTCCTTTTTTCTGTCACTCTCTTTGTTTCTGGCTTGTTGCCTTGCTTTCTGTCATTTCTACTTATTTTCTGCCTTAATGGTCCATTCACCTGTATTTTTTCGATAAAGTCTTTTTCTTCGGATTGATAATTGGGTACATGTGTTAAGTGCATTTTTGGCTCTAAGGAGGTGAGATATGCAGAAGCAATTTTAGGTAATTTATGCCTGTTTTTATATATGTTTTGGTGTCTTTATGTATGAATTTATTTGTATTCAGGTGTGTTTTTTAAATCTCCCCTGTGCGATAAATCGGACGGAATGGTCCTACACCGGGGGCATGTCCTTAGATTATGTGCGCGAATGCATTGATATGTGTACATAATTTTTTTTCTTCTTTTATTCATGTTGAAGTTTTGTGTGTTTTGAAGCGGTTATAGCCCTGATATGGCTCTGCGCTGTCGGCTGGGCTTTAAACAACAATAAAAGAAAAAAAATCATCTGTATATATCGTATAGATATGTTCCAGAAAGCCTTATGTCTTTTCTGTAAGGATTGATAATTGGGTACATGTATTAAGTGCATGGCTCCAACTTGAAATGTGCTGTGCATGAACAATTTTTGGTAATTCAGGCCATTTTTGTATCTTTTAAAGCGCTCAATTTTGATTGCATTTGTATTCGAGTTTGTTTTTTGAAATCCTCTGGTAATAAATTGGACAGAATGGTGAGCGCTAGGGGCATGTCCTCAGATTATATGCGCACATACATTGGTATGTGTACTTAATTTTCTTTTCCTGTTTGTTTGTTTGTTTGTTGTTTGTTTTTGTGTTTTTTCCCAACCAGATGTTGTGTATATTGTAAAACGGTTATAGCCCAGATATGGCTCTGTACAATCAGCTGACTTTAAACAGTAAGAATGAAAGGATTGGAAACATAATGACTTTCTTTTGTTGCACACAGTTATCTACGTTTAAAGAGATGGAAGATCCCAGCATTTCACCATGGTTTCAGTCGTTTTGTATTTCTGAAATGTTATTTGTGCCGTTGGCTGGACAGTAAACAAAATTTTGTTGTACTGTATGAGGAACAAGTGATTTGAGTAACACAGTAATGATCTTATCTTCATGATAAATTTATCCAGTCCAACAAGTGTACAAATGGAAGTGGAGATGGGCTTTTCGACATTCACCTGGACGACTCCAGCAATGTCACCTGCAACAAATGTATCGACTGTCTGGGCATGTTGCAGGACAACTACAATCTTCTCTATGCCATCTATGCCTGGACGTAAGTCTGTGAAACATGTGTGGTCACTCATATATGTCACTTATGAATGAACATGTGCATGCTCTGTATGCAGCATGTTGTAGGCAACAATTGCCTATCAATTAACATCAGGAAGAGTGTTCTTGAATGTCATATAGAAGCAATACTGTTGTACGGATGTGAGGCGTGGACAGTCAACAAACAAACCCAGAACAAGATTGAGGCAGCCGAGATGGGGTTTGTAAGAAGAATGTTGAGAGTTCCATGGACAGCAAAGAAATTAAATGAGACAGTCTTGATGGAGGCAGACACAAGTAGATCACTCATAAGGAAGATTATGAAAAGACAGGCAACATTTATAGGCCATTTTATGAGGAAGGGGATTTGGAGCACCTGGTCACAACAGGAAAGCTGGAGGGAAAGAGAGTACTGGGTAGACCCAGGGAGAAAATGCTGGACGGACTTGCAGAGTGGCTGGGGACGAGGGGGGTGGGAGAGATGCTGGGGGCAACGAGAGATAGAGACAGATGGAAGTCCATAATCGCCAACTCCATGTGGCAGGGCACCTGGTGATGATGATGATATATATATATATATGTCTGTATATATATATAGATAGATAGATAGATAGATAGATACATGTCAAGAGGGTTTAACCCTTTGACTCACGCACCCCACCAGCCATTTGCAAAAACTTAACCCTTTTACTCCCTCACCCTATCCACCAGCTTCCTCCTAACCTTTTGACTCCCTCGCCCTATCCCCCAGATTCCTGCAGGAAGCTGGTGGATAGGGTGAGGGAATCAAAGGGTTAAGTTTTTATTTTGTTAATGTGGTTGACAATGCAGGATGCTGGTGGGCAGGGTGCTAGAGTCAAAGGGTTAAGCACTGGCTGGTCTACACATGTGTAGACTGGAAGATCAGAAAATTCTGACCATTCACTCACCAGATGGAGGTGTCCACGTGGATAGAACCCTGGACCTTCCGGTTGGAAGTCTGACGTTTACCCAACTGGCTTCCTTGCCCATGTGAACGTGTGTTTTTGCTAGTGTTACACATTTTCTTTCCTTTGAAGTTTACCCAACTGACTACCTTGCCCATGTGAACATGTGTTTTTGCTTGTGTTACACATTTTCTTTCCTTTGAAGTTTACCCAACTGACTACCTTGCCCATGTGAACATGTGTTTTTGCTAGTGTTATACATTTTCTTTCCTTTGAAGTTTACCCAATTGACTACCTTGCCCTTGTGAATGTGTGCTGCTGTTACTGATGCCACAAATGTTCTTTCCTTTCTGTTTCCAATAATGCTGCTGTTGTCATTGGGGCAGGTTTCCTGATTGACAAATTGGGAAATACAGGTTTGTTGAAGTTTGAATCTGTGACGTGTGTTAACAGTAATCAGCCTGCTGATAGCAGCACGGGATGATATTCGTTAAATGATAACTGATTGCTGTTCACTGTGAAATGACTATATAGTCAGTTAAGAATCAGACAGCGGGGAGTAAAGACGAAGAAGCATTGCTCTGTCTTCCGAGGTTGACTGTTGAAAGAACGAAAGATGGTGTCAGAATCGTAAATACGAACTCTAACAAAAATCCAGAATATTGAAGACTAAAGTTCAACCATGGAAGATGAACAAGAAGAGAGAAGAGCCAGTCAACGACATGCCAAGATTCCCTTGCCTTCTAAACTCGATGTGAATGGAGGAAACCTGCAGAGCAGCTGGAGGAAATTCAAGAGGCTTTAGGACAGCTATGAAATTGTGACAAAACAGACAGAAGAAGACTCAACATACAGAACAGCAGTTTTTATTTCTTGCACCGAGCTGGATGCTATGGACATCTATGAAGGATTGGCATTTGCTAATGAAGCTGAAAGAAATGACATTGACATTGTTCTCCAGAAATTCAAAGAATACTGTGTGGGTTCAACCAATGAAACTTACGAAGCACTCAGGTTCAACTGCAGACATCAAGCAGCAGGAGAATCCATCGACCAGTTTGTAGCAGAACTGCAGAGACTGATCAAGACCTGTTACTATGGTACAGTAGAAGACAGACTGTTGAGAGATCAAATCGTACTGGGTGTACGTGACAAGACTCTGCGATCAAAGTTACTGGAAGTGCAACAGCTCACATTGACTGCATGTATTGATATGTGCAGAGCGCATGAATCAAGTCAACATCAAACCGTCCAAATGATGAGAAAAACGCAGGACACGCAGGAAGTCCAAGTTTTCAAAGAAAAGAAGACAGCAAAGCAGTATAGCAAAGGAAACAAACAGAGAGAGAGAGAAATGCGGATATTGTGGTGGAAAGCACCCAAGAGCAAAAGACAAATGTCCAGCATTTGGAAGAAAATGCAAAGCTTGTTGAGGAAATAATCACTTTGCTTCATGCTGCAGAACACCCAAGAAAAATCAAAACAAAACAAGAGTTCGGCACTTCGAAGAAGAAGAGACTGACATTGAAAGTGATAATGAAATCCTTGAGATCGAAGACAAAACAAAAAAAGGAGAGAAACATACGAGCAAAAATGCTGTTAAACGAGATGCCAGTAAAAAAAAGATTTCTTCTTGACACCAGTGCAACAACAAACGTGATGTCTGAGAGCCTGTACAGAGAAGTCACAGGAGATGAAAGAAAGTCTGATCTGCAAGAGACAAAGAAGAAGCTGGTGATGTTCAACGGAACAAAAATGAAGCCTGTGGGGGAGATAGTGCTGCGAGTGAAAAATCCCAAGAACAGAAGGAAATACAAAGTCAACTTCGCGATCACCAAAACGGACTGTAAGCCAGTACCGGGACTGAAAGCTGTACAGCACATGCAGTTGATGACGATCAATGAAGAGAACATTGCAACGATAGCAGCGAATCAGAAAGAGGAGGAAAATGCAAAAGACATGCTCACAAGATACAACGATGTCTTTGAAGGGGAAGGAAAACTAGAAGGGAAATTACACCTAGAAACAGACCCCAGTATTGCTCTAGTGAAGATGCCTTGCAGAAAGTGGCTGATAGCAGTGCAAGAGAAAGTGAAGGACGAGCTGAAGAGGTTGAAAAAACTGGACGTGGTCATTAAAGTAGATACGCCAACGGAGTGGATAAGCAGTTTGTTCGTAGCAACAAAGAGCAATGGGAAAGTCAGACTGTGCATCGACCCTAAGCCACTGAACAAAGCCCTCAGGAGAAACACGTACTGCCTCTCCTCTATACAAATCCTGATGTCACCATTCTTTTTCTCAACAGCGACCATTAATTTTTTGTGATACCCATTCAGTGGGCTCGGTTTCCCGAATGATCACGCCTTTCCACGTCATGTCATCAAGTGCATGCTTGACCATTTTCTCCATAGCTTGAGAAATTTTTCTGGCAAGTTTGATGACAGGGGGCACATTGGGGTCGATTCTCATGATATATGTGGGAGGAAGCATGCCTAGCTGGTCATCAAACAAGTCAGCAAAGTCATGAAGAATCTCCTCTCTGACAACATCTTCTTCATCTGTGTCGACTTCATGGACGTTCTTGTCTAATTCAATGAGTCTTAGCCACAGAGAATCATTCAACCCCAGAATGGGTGCACCTTGTCTGTCGATGACCTGAAAGCTGATCATTTCAGAAACGTCACCAGTCTTGCAAAGAAGGTCGACTGTGCAAAAAGTGGAGAAGCGCTCGCCACCATAAGCAATCAAATTCACGGCTTTTGTTTGTTGATCACTTTGTTTTAATTTGCCTGAAGTTATGCAGAGGTAGCATGTTGCACTTTGCGCCTCTATCAATTTTGAGACATATCTTTGCTGTTGACTGATGCTATGCAGTGTATTTCATTCTTTGCAGAGTTCTGTGAGAGGCCATGCATTTCCCACTCTGCCTCATGTTCGTTATTGCCTTCACTGCCATCCTCATGTACAGCATTCACAGTTTTCAGGTTACTTACCTGTCTCAGGAAGTTGAGGATGCTTTCAAGGAACAAAAGCTGGTCTTTGTCACTTGTATTGACCTCCAAATGGCCTTTGACAAAGTTGGGACTGAAACTGCTGAGGAATGGAGTGGCAAACAATATGTTTCAATGGATTAAGTCCTACCTCTTCAACCACAGGGCAAGAGTCTCTATAGACAGAGCACACAGCAAGAAGTTCCTGCTGCATCATGGCGTACCACAAGGAGGAGTCCTCTCCCCCACATTGTTCTTGCTTTTCATCAATGACCTGGCACAACTTCACTGGCTCCCTGTATTAAAGGGTATACAGTACAAACTAGACACCACAAGCCCACCAAGGGGATAAAGGGTGCGGTAGTCAAAGGGTTAATGAAAAAATGCTTACTCGTTCCACTGTCGTAAGCTTACACGCAGGTAGAAATAACAAATCAACGCACATTAAACATTATTTCAGCCACGGCAATACTCTATCGCTTGTGGAATCACTAAACGTGGAAAAGATTTTATCAGCATGGTATGGCTATAAATGGGGAAAAATTATAGAGAACATATTATATACAAATATATATATTACAATGTGATTCCACATCGAGCGGAGACAGGCTGCAGAGGTGGTTGAGTGAGGTCAGGATTTTATGCAGAGGAGAAAAGGTGAGTTTTGAGAGCGGACTTGAAGGAGACAAAAGTAGGTTGCTGACGGACTGAGAGAGGAAGTTTGTTCCAGGAGAGTGGACCAGAAACAGAGAAGGCTCGTGGACCATAGGTATTGAGCTTAGTGCATGGAAAGCGAAGAGTCAGAGGATCGGAGGCAGAGCGGAGGGTACGTGAGGGAAGATAGATCTCAAGTAGGCTTGACAGGTAATCGGGGGCTGCGTTATTGAGGCTTTTGTAGCAGATGGTGTCTAGTTTGTACTGTATGCGCTTTGATACAGGGAGCCCGTGAAGTTGTGCCAGGAGAGGAGAGATGTGGTCAGCTTTTTTCTTTTTGAGTACAAGGCGTGCAGCATTATTTTGAATGCGCTGTAGGATGTGAATGGTGTGGAGGCAGGAAGACCAGACAGGAGTGAACTGCAATAGTCAATGCGAGACATTATGAAGGAGAGAAACGAGTTTTGCAGTTGTTTCGACAGAGAGATACTTCCTGATCAGGCTTATACGATGGAGGTGATAGTAGCAAGATCTGGCAGTTTGAGAAACAACGTTGTTCATGGAGAGGGTAGAGTCAAGGTAGACACCAAGGTTTTTACCTGAATCAGAAATTGGGGACTGATGTGTTACATAATGGGAGAGAAAGAGGAGGAAGCTGAGAAAGTTTCTGACGGGTGCCAATGAGGATAGCTTCTGTTTTGTTGTCGTTAAGCTGAAGTTTATTGTATGTCATCCAGTTCTTAATGTCCGAGTAACAGTCAGTGGTAAGCCAGCCAATAACGTGATTTTCATTTATTTTATGTATGTATACATACGCCAAAGGGGATTTAGGCACTGGCAAGTTTGCACACATGTTGATCGAGGAAATCATAAACATGTCATCCTTTTACCCACTAGGCGGACGTGTCTCGGCAAACCGTAACCCAGGACATTCCGATTGAAGCTCGACGTTTACATGTTGTCTTCACCTTGTTGATAGGCAGCTGAGGCTTTGTGCATTCACTGGGGGGGAGGGGTCTGTGATGCGCCATGTCGTATTGTTTGTGATTAAATAAAATTTGTGTAAATGTATTTGTCCAAAGATTTCCTTCTTTTTTTTAGTGCAAGGGGGTGTTAGAGCTGATAGGTCTGTTTCTCTGTCTTTCTACTCTAGTTCAAGCCTTAGCGAGCTTGACAGTAACCTACACAGTTTGCTTATGTTGTATTGCGTGTTTGTTGAGTTTGATGGTGCTATGTTACATATATTATTATATATTTTGCACATATGTTATGTATGTATATATGTTATAGACTAACAAGACGTGATATTATTTTGCTAAAAACAGGAGTGTGTGTGTGTGTGTGTGTGTGTGTATGGGGGTACGGACAAAATCCCCCCCCCGGAGAAAATCCCCCCCGGAGATAATCCCCCCCGGAGATAATCCCCCTGTGTAATACAGATGTGGAGAAAATCCCCCCCTCACTGCTCTGTCTCTCTTCCTCCCACCCCCTACTCTCTCTCTCTCTGTGCTAAACTTTGTCTAGAAGCGGATGCAATGGCCGAGAGCCCTGAGAGCTTCCTCCAGAGTCTTGACCCCGTCGCGATGCTGGGTACAGATCGCCTTCAGTCTGGTCTGAAGGTCTTTGGATGAACGCTTCACACGTTTTCTTGGCGGCTCTCCACGGGCATCCTGCAACAGAGAGGTACACACGAGAGCGTAGTCCTTTTGCAGTGCGTTGATTAGTGTCCATAGAGATGGGTGGTTGTGACCAACCAGGTGTGAGAAACCAAGATTCCAGGCTTCACATTGGTTGTTTGTACGGTTTCCATCTCGCATCGTGGCCTCATGGACGTTCCACAGCCCAGGGGGGAACAGTGGAGGTCTCCTTCGCACTCTCACTGGTGCCGGAGCATCATCATTGGCTGCTGGCAGCTGTACCTGACGAAAGGTGCCGCGAACATAGGTGGCATCGAAATACTCCAGCAGCTCTTCTGCACCATCTGGAGTGTTGTCGCGCAAGTATTCCATTCCAGTTGGTACGTCATCTACTGGAAGGAACGCAAGTGCATCCAACATTCCGCAGAAAAGTTTCACATCGTCATTATTCTTGTACAGTTCTGTCATCCCAAGCTGCTGAATCCTTCTCCAAGTACTTTGAGTGAGGTGGAAGAAACATCCCTTCACCTCCACGTGCTCGCCCAATTTCGAATGAAAAGCTTGAATCACAGCCTTTTCATAGTCTACAATGACTTGTGATGGATCGGGCATGAGTTGCAACTCATCACAACGATCCAGTATGGCTTGCAGCATCTGTTCATAGGTCTCCTGTGTTTTGTTTGGTAAAAGGGCATAAACACAGGAAACACACGTGTCTCCCACTGGTGCACGGATCACATAGAGCTGGCTGAAATGATCTGGTGCCATGGAAAAGTTGCCATCCATAAACCACTCATCAGCCCTGGCAAGGTGTCTGAGCGTTCGGTCAGTGGCGAAGATGATCATCCGTTGTGGACCACTGTCAGAACCACTGTCGTGCATAAGAAATGGCTGAGGATCTGGTCCACCAGTAGTTCTCCATTCGTGGGGAATCTCAATCTCCCGTAGAGATGCTGGATCCTTTGGAAGTGCTCCACGGCGTTGGTGGCGGATTGATCGCTTCAAAGTATCCATGCTGCCAAGACGTGCTTTCACTGGATCAGTAGTTTCAACCAGAGCACTGGCAAGTATCTGGGCTGGACGACCTCCAGATGCAGCTGACTGCTGGGATTGAGTTCGTATTTTCCCACGTAGTTTGACGATTTCCACGGCATGTGGGTCAGCTTCGTGAGAATGCATGGTGCTTACTTGAATATCTTCATTGTTCAGATCTGTAGTTATAGCACCTTTACATGAAAGTCCTTTCCTCTAACTGCATTCCCAGCGGATCCGAGTCTTCTTTGTTGCCTTCTTGGTATAGAGAAATCCTTGGTAGGATATCTTTGCTCCCCCTTGTTGCTTGTCACAATCTCCATTGTGCTTCCCAAAGACACACAGTGACAAGTGTCCAACAAGTGTGGCCGAAACTGAATTGGTTAAAACAACTGTGAAGTCAGTGAGTTGCCTTCAGATCTTGTTTTGTAAAGTTTGTGTCAGAGGGGGACTTGGTTTCAAACAAGTTTTAAGTGATGAGTGGTGGGGTGGGGGGATTTTCTTCCGCATCTCTATTACAGAGGGGGGATTTTCTCCTGGGGGATTCTACAAGGGGGATTATCACCGGGGGATTCTCTCCGGGGGGATTTCTCCTTCACCCGTGTGTATGTGTGTGTGTGTGTTGTGTGTGTGTGTGCGTGTGCGTGTTTGTGTGTGTGTAGTGTAGTGTAGTGTAGTGTAGTGTAGTGTAGTGTAGTGTAGTGTAGTGTAGTGTAGTGTAGTGTAGTGTAGTGTAGTGTAGTGTAGTGTAGAGTGTGTGTGATGAGTGAGAGAGAGAGAGCAAAGACATGATTATATTTTCCTAAAAATAGGTGTATGTGTGTAAGAGAGAGAGAGAGAGAGAGAGAGAGAGAGAGAGAGAGAGAGAGAGCGGTGATTACATTTTGCTAAAAACAGGGTGTGTGTGTGTGTGTGTGTGTGTGTGTGTGTGTGTGTGTGTGTGTGTGTGTGTGTGTGTGTGTGTGTGTGTGTGTGTGTGTGTGTGTGTGTGTGGAGAGAGAGAGAGAAAGAGAGAGAGAGTTGTTGCTCTGCTTCTACCTATGTTTTTCAGTGCCACTAAGCTGTCTGAAACATGTGACATATTGTTTTCTTTTGTTATGAGTGCAACCCGACCAGAGTAAAACACTTTTGATACTCCCTGTTTTGTTTTTGTTCGGTTTGCCATCAGTTTCTTGCTTAGCTGGTCTGTTGTTTGGTTTTTTTGGTGTTTTGTTTGTGGGGGGGGGGTTTCGGTTAGGATTAAATTTGTTTTCCATTTTCCTTTCTATTCTCTTTTTTCCCGTTTCTTTTTTTTTTAACCATGAAGAAATTGTTTCATATTGACCAAAGAAGTGAGTGAGTGCATATGTGTGTGTGTGTGTGTGTGTGTGTGTGTGTGTGTGTGTGTGTGTGTGTGTGTGTGTGTGTGTGTGTGTGTGTTTGTGTGTGTGTTGTGTGTGTTCTATCTGTGTGTCTATGTTGTCTCTGTATCTGTCTGCGTGTCTATAACAAAAAAAAGTGTCAGCAAGATTTCTCATGTGTTTCTGCATGGACCAAATATGGGTCGAAGGTATATCATTGAAGAATCATGACCACATCACTTTGGAAGGCATTGTACCAAGGTCAAGGTGGCACAGAACAACACACACCACACACACACACACACACCACACACACACACCACACACACACACACACACCCAAACATAAATCATGCACACACAATACACACACACAAATACACATACCACATACACACAAAATAACACACGCACATACACACACACGTCACAAACACACACACACACACACACACACACAAAATATATATTATACACACGTCACCACACACACACCACCCACACACACACACACACACACACACACACACACAGAGCACTTCTGACAATCTGTAAAATATTTTTTCACTTTCATACAGGCTACTTCTCCCGCTTCACATCAAATTCTATAACACCCGATGTTCTCAAGTTCACAATGTCCTGACAAGACAAACATATGGATTTTGTGCGTGCGCGTGCACGTGCGCGTGCGCGTGGCGTGTGTGGTGTGTGTGCTTTGTATAGAGGGGAGTATTAGAATTGCTCGACCATCTTTTTTGTTGTTGTTGTTGTGTTTTGTTTTGTGTTTGTTTGTGTTATGAGACATTGGTTAGTTGGTTCGTTGTTTGACTGTACTAACAACCAAACACGACAAACCAACTAAGCAACAATGTCTCCTTGCTTCTGTGGTTCCAGCAGCACTGCAGTCATTGCATCGACTCCATCCCTGTCCTGAGTCGCTTTATGGAGAGTTCCCTGAACTCTCCGATCAATAACCTGCCAGACCAAAGAATGAGTTTAGCTTTCAGGGTGAAAAACCAAAACAAAACAAAAGAAAAAAACAAACAAAACAAAACATAGACCTACCAGCTCTGGTTGGAAAAAAAGAAAACCGCTGAAATAGAGTTTACCAAGGTTGCACACTTATTATTAGAAAAATAGAGACAGAGAAGCTGCAACTTCAAAGTACCATAAAATCCATTGCGTACAAAAACGTGCTCTGACGGCAAAGATGCCATATGATGGAGAAAACGTGGAATCTAAGGGGTGAAAAAAACTCAGAACCATACTGCGAGCACTTGAAACAATCATGTTAGTATCACCTGGAAAGATCGCAAAACGGCTCAATGGGTCAGAGAAAGAACAAAAGTGCGAGACATCCACAAACTGAAATGGAATTCGGCAGAACATCTCACCCGGAGCATGGACAATAGTAAGATCGCAAAACGGCTCAATGGGTCAGAGAAAGAACAAAAGTGCGAGACATCCACAAACTGAAATGGAATTCGGCAGAACACATCACCCGGAGCATGGACAATAGTCGGACAACAAAAACCACATTCTGGATACCAAGAGACGGCACTCGCAATAGAGAAAGACAGAAAACTACATGGAGAGACGACCTAGATGGATTTGACAAGAACTGGAGAGGGAAAGCGCTGGAACAAAGCGAATGGAAGCAGCTGGGGAAGGCCTATGTCCGACAACAGACTTTCGATGGCAGCAAGAAGAAGAAGGTGGAGAATATCCTTAAAACAAAAACCCTGTGGCTCGCCTGAGAGTCAAACCCACGACCCCTACGTTATCAGCGTGGCGCACGAACAAATGAGCAACGGGGCCACAAGACCTGTGGCCTACCCCAGGGTCGATTCCACAACAGCTGAGCTATCAGCATGGCGCATAACACCCACTGAGCTAACGGGGCCTTTATCAAAGAACGACTTTTTATAGAAATCTTTGCTTCACGTCCACGATCGTTAAATAATGTGGCAATTATATAGACGTTAACCCCTTGACTCCTGCACCCTAAACACCAATGCAAAAGCAACCCTTTGACTCCCTCACCCTATCAACCAGCTTCCAGCAGGAAGCTTTGACTCCTCACCTTATCCACCAGCTTCCTGCAGAAAGTTGGTGGATAGGGTGAGGGAGTCAAAGAGTAGCTGGTGGATAGGGTGAGGGAGTCAAAGGGTTAAGTGTTTGCTTTGCTAGCATGGTGGTACATGTAGGATGCCGGTGGACAGGGAGCGGAGTCAAAGGGTTAAGTTGTGGAAGGAAGGAAGGGAGTGTCCCTCTTGACCAATTTCCCACACCGGTTCCCGCACACAACCAGTCCAAAGAGTGAATGTGGGAAGTGAATGATTATGCGTCATTACAACATGCACTGTTACTGTTAGTGTTAGTACTGTCAGTGCGGATTGCAAATGGAAAGAGACCACTGACTAATAAGGCCTAGTCTTGACCACACAGTAGCTCAGT
>CM060315.1:14607353-14712353 GCA_030674185.1 Monoplex corrugatus | reverse complement strand
CGACGACATAAGAATGATTGAGGCATTTTACCCTTTGAGTCCTGCACCCCATTCCCCCAACTGCATGGTTGGTAATGCAGGATGCTGGTGGACATGGTATGGTAGTCAAAGGGTTAACTTAATTTTAAGACAGGCAGTGAATAAGCCAACTTAGTTTTATGATGCTGGGTAGGAGTGGTTTCATTTTCAGTTTCTCAAGGTGACGTCTCCGCGCTCGGAACGATTTCCATATGCACTAACTTCACAGGTGCCACATGTATGGTGACTGTGGCACATGCCTTTAGCCTGCACATAAACCCATGAGCTGGCCAGGTCCTGAGGCCCTACCTAGCCTATGTTTTACCCAGTCTATATTTCATAGTGGTATTTTATCAGCCTACCACTGGAATAACCTTGGTTACATGTGAATGATGTGTGTATCTTACCTTCATAAAAGGAGCATATATAAAGTAAATATATAAACAATTAAAAGATCTGAATCACAACACAACTAACTGTTCTGCATAGACTCGTCCCATGTTGTGTCCATGGCTCTATCGTAAGGACAACTTTTTTTTTCTTTTTGTCGATTTTTGTTTTTTTAAATTTTTTTTTTCCATACTGATAACAGAGGGTAATTGGGTCGACCCTCAGTTGGGCCACAGGTATGGGGGTCACGAAAGATCAAGGTTTTTTAAGAAATGGTAAATAGCCTAAATAAATATAGATGGTATAGTATTCGAATATTGACCAGTTTTCACTCAGTCCAAAAGGAGAGATCTTTAATCTTTAAATTTTAATGAATATGTAAAGAATTAATCTATAAATTTTAATGAATATGTAAAGAATATCAGTAAACTGTATTTTTGAGAACAGATAAACGAAAAACAAAAAGTAAAACAAATTTACAACAAGAACAAAAAGGAAACCTGTGTTATGCTGTTTACTACGGTTTGTCTGCTGATACTACGGTATAAAAGGCATTTTACTAACAGATGACTCAAATAGTCTTTGACATGCACATGTTAAGCCGTAGATGACGTTCTGACTGGGACTGTAATTGTAAACACTGAATGAAATCTACTTCAACTTGTTCAAGTAGATTTCATTTAGTGTTTACACTTACAGTCCCAGTAGTACTTGTCAGGGAAATCTAAATCTGATGGTTTGGGTTTTTTGTTTGTTTGTTTGTTTGGGGATTTTTGTTGAAAGTGTAGTGTTATTTGATTCTTTATAATCTTTTGTGTATGGTTGACAAAGGCCAGTGGGCTGAAAATGTGTACGTGTCTTGTTTTCTCAGTTCAAAAATTCATTCTCATTCTGTTTGTATGTGTTTCTGGTTTCTGTTTGCTTGAACACTGGCAGTTTGTTTAACTCTTTGACTCCCACACTCTGTCCCCCAGCATCCTGCATTGTCAACCATGCTAGCAAAAACTTAACCATTTTAATCTCTCAGCCTATCCACCAGCTTCCTGCAAGAAGCTGGTGGATAGGGTGAGGGAGTCAAACTCAAAGGCTTGAAGTTTTTGGAGTTGGCAGATAGGGTCCAGTTAGTCAAAGGGTTAAAACAACATATTGTTTGATTTCAATGATTTAACATTGCCTTTTAACTGCAGGTGGCTACCGGTTCATCGTGCTGTTCTTCAACTGCATGCTGACATTTGGGTCATATTTCTGTTTTGATATGCCCAGTGTCTTGCAGAAAACTTTCACTGATGTAAGTTTAACTTTTAGTTGTTTTTAAATGTTTGGAGGTGGTGGTCTGTATATCATGTTCAATACACTGATGTATGTTTTTTTGTTTTTGTTTTTGTTTGTTTGTTTTTTATTCTAGCATTTTTCTAAATTTTTGTCTATTTTTTTAATTCCATCACTTTCATGCTTTTAGACTGACTTGTACAAGATCCATGACTCCATGCTCCATGGACTGGGGGTATATATGTGTGAGATCCGTGTATGGTCTTGTGATCATATTACTGTTAACCTTTCTGCCTTACCATGGCCATCTCTGTTTATTCTTTGCCTTAAACCTAATTTCTTTTCAAACATTTTTCATTTCACTATTTTCAGTCTTCTGCTTTTGAAAGTCCATCTATAGCTGTCATTGAAAATTTTTGTTGTTGTTGTTGTTGTTAACAATCATATGTGTAATTAATCAGTTCTTCCACTTTGACTTCATTTGACTCTTCCAGAAATGGCTCTTCTAATTGAATTTCTGAAATGTCTCAACCATTTTTGATTGGTTAAATTAAGAAGCAGAATAACAAAAGCTTTTGCTTCAGAGTTTCAATAAAGTAAGTGATGTTGCATATTTGTGGTAACAGATTAAAAACTAAATAAAGGGAAAAAAGATGTAAAGTGTCACATCATAAATAAATTTCATATGGAGCAGTTGCACAAAGTGGCTTTTTTTATTTTTTTATTTCTGTCTGTGTCTATCTGTCTGTCTGTCTCTTTCCCTGTCTCTCTCTCTCATGCTCTCTCTCTCTCTCTCATGCTCTCTCTCTCTCTCTCTCTCTCTCTCTCTCTCTCTCATGCACACACACATGCATGCATACACACACATGCACTTGCGCACATATACACACTTTATGTGTTTACTCATTTAGTCACAGGTCATGCAACTTTAATTGTCTAAAGCTGAAATTAAATGTACCCCAATTTTTGATAATATGTAAATATAAATAAATGATTATAAAAATGTGATTACTTGCTCTTGTTACACTCAGTTGTTCATGTTTAAAGAGATGGCACAAACTTACCATGAAAGTGCCTTTTATTTGGTCAGCTTGGAGATCCCTGCTTTTGCCATTGTACTTTTAGCCTTTTTGTATTTCTGAAATTTCACTTGTGCCCTTGACTGAACATAATAAGCTTAGATTTTATTATACTGTACAAGAAACAAGTGATTTGAATAATACAGTAATGATAATCTTTATCCAGTCAAACAACTGTACAAATGGAAGTGGTGATGGGCTTTTTGACATTCACCTGGACGACTCCAGCAATGTCACCTGCAACAACTGTACCGACTGTCTGGGCATGTCGCAGGACAACTACAATCTTCTCTATGCCATCTATGCCTGGACGTAAGTCTGTGAAACATGTATGTCACTCGAGTATGTGCATGCTCTGTATGCAGTATGTTGTAAGCAATATGCTTCTCATCTATGTATATATATGTATATTATATTTGTGTGTATATATATATATATAAACGTGTATGTTTTGTCTGCAGTATGAGAAAATGCCCAACAACTAAAGATTCTTTTTTTTTGGTATAAATATATTATGTATATATATAATATATATATATCTATATTAAGTAGGAGAAAACATCTCACAATTAAAGAAAATGTTTGCTTTTTATGGTTATATTCACACTCTTATTTCTTTATTCGATTAATTTTGTTCATTCATTTATTCATGTGTTATTTGTTTTGTTATTGATTTGTTTATTTGTTTGTATTATGAGTAAGCTTACAAATGTGTCAGAATGTGAATGTAAGGTGTAAGTTGATATAATTCTTCATTACCAATAATTATTGTTCCTGTTTGGCGCTGCCCTCCAAACTCATTTGGACACTGCTCATAGCACATAATCAGACTTTTTAATGGAGCGTGGCGAACTGAAGCTGTTGAGTGAGCTGCCATATTTCACTGTGTTGTTGCATTGTCTGTGTCTTTGGTGGGCAGCCTGCTGGATATTTTAATTTGTCGATAAACCAGCCACTGACATGACTTACTGGATCAACAGTGCGCTTATTTAACCCTTTGACTCCCACACCCTGTCTACCAGCATCCTGCATTGTCAACCATGCTAGCAAAGCAAAAACTTAACCCTTTGACTCCCTTACCCTCTCCACCAGCTTCCTGTAGGAAGCTGGTGGATAGGGTGAGGGAATCAAAGGCTAAGTTTTTGCAGTTGGTGGATAGGGTGCAGGAGTCAAAGGGTTAATATTCTGCGTTTGTGTACATGTGAAGGGGGGTTATCCTTTTGACTCCCACTCCCTATCAGCTTACTGCCAAAACTTGACCCTTTGATTCCCTCACCCTATCCACCAGCTTCCTGCAGGAGTCAAAGGGTTAAGTTTTTGCTTTGCAAGCTTGACTGACAATGCAGGATGCTGGTGGACAGGGTGCGGGAGTCAAGGGGTTAAGCATTGGCCTGTCAGCACACATATTGACCTAAGACTAGTAAGAGATTAGAAAATTCTTCACCATTTTACCCACCGGTGTGAATGTGTGCTGCTGTTACTGATGTCACAAATGTTCTTTCCTTTCTGTTTCCAGTAATGCTGCTGTTGTCATTGGGGCAGGTTTCCTGATTGACAAATTGGGAAACAGAGGTTTGTTTCCTGCTTTACTTTGCTTTTTTGTATATATATGTACTATTTTGTTTGTCAGTGTTTTGAGTGAAATTCTAAACCGTTTCTCTGTTGTTCATAATTCAAGTCAGTCACAGGGGTTCGTTCACAGTTATGGTCAACTCCAGTCGACAGTCTATCTGACAGCTGAAAGTCACTGTGGTTGAGCTGGATAATTCAGCTTTTAGTGTGCCATTTACTGCATGAAGGAAAGCATGACTGATGAATCGGTTTCAAATTTTTGACAGTTTAGACCTTTTCGCTCCCACACCCTATCCACCAGCTGCAGAAACTTAACCCTTTCACTCCTTCACCACTGGCTTCCTGCAGAGGGAGTGAAAAGGTTAAGTTTTTGCTTTGCTGTCATGGCTGATATTGCGGGATGCTGGCAGATAGGGTGATGGAGACAAAGGGTTAAGTGCAACTGCCCTGTGGCCATCTGTCATTCTGTTTGCAATAGCAGCATGCAGCTGTGCACAAGCTGTCAGAGGCTAGTGCATGCATTGATGTCTGGCTGCTGGAGCAGAGTTGAAAGGGTTAGATTTAAATTTTATCTCCCACACTTATGAAACAAATGAGATAACCTGAGGACACAAGCATTTTGATTAGTATTTGACTTCACTTAGAGTGTTAAATCCTATTTTAAAATTACTTATATATGTTCTAGCAGATCATAGCCACGAGTAAACATTATCTAATCCTGTTTTAAAATTACTTGTGTATGTTCTAGCCTTGGGGAAACATTATCAAAACATTTTGGGATGTGAACAGATTAGATACTTTGAGGTGATATTTGTATTGTATATATTATGATCCATTCATGGATTTGCCCTCTTGTTTTATTAACATTAATGGGTTTTTTGTTTGTTTTTTGTTGTTTTTTGTTTGTTTGTTTGTTTGTTTTTTTGCTGTTCATTGCTGTTGCTGGCCTTGCCATTATCATTTCTTTTCCTTTATTATTGAAATGATGATGATGGTGATGGTGGTGGTTGTGATGGTGGTGATGATGACGAAAAAGATGATGATGGTAATGGTGATGGTGATTTGTTGTTGTTATTATTATTATTACATCTGCAGTGGGTATGTATCATCATCATCATCATTATTATTACAGTATTAAGATAATTGCTGTTACTATTATCATTACATCTGCAGTTGGTGTGTTCCTGTTTTCCTTCCTGTGCGTGCTTGGCTCCTCCACCTTCGCGGCCTCCCTGTTTCTGAAGGGAACAGCTGCCATGTTTCCTCTCATGCTGCTGGGACGGCTGCTGTTTGGCTCTGGGAACGGCTCCTTGACAAGTATGTATGGACTGCCCTTGTGACCATTGTACTCATGGCTCCCTGACGAAATAGGTATAGACCAAGCCCCTGACCATTAATTATTCTTATGGTTTCCTGACAGTGTGGACCATGATACCGTGAGCATTTATTCTTATGGCTATCTTACAAGTAAGTATAGACCAATCCCCTGACCATTACTGTTATGGTTCTTGACAGTATGGACCATGGTCCCTGTGATGACTATACTCACAGCTATCTTACAAGAAAGTACGGACCAAGCCCTGGATCATTATTCTTATTGTTCCCTGATAGTATGGACCATGGTCCCTGTGACCATTATACTCATGGCTCCCGTGCAGGTAAGTATAGATCAAGCCCCTGTTCATAACTCTTATGATTCTTGACAGTGTGGACCATGATCCCGTGAGCATTTATTCTTACAAACCAAGCCCCTGACAATTATTCTTATGGTTCCTGACATGGACCATAATCCCTTGAGCATTTGTTCTTATGGCTATCTTACAAGTAAATACAGACCAAGCCCCTGACCATTACTCTTATGGTTCCTGACAGTATGGACCATGGTCCCATGAACATTATATTCACAGCTACCTTACAAGTAAGTACGGACCAAACCCCGGATCATTATTACTATGGCTTCCTGACAGTACGAACCATGATTCCATGAACATTATTCTTATAGATCACTGACAACTTAAGTATAGATCATGGTCCCTAACTGTTATACTTATGGCTCACTGACGAGTTAAGTATAGATCATGGTCCCCTGACCATTATCCTTATGGCTTCCTGACAAAGTAGAGACAGACCAAATCCCTGACCATTTTTATGGCTCCCTGACAAAGTAAGTACAGACCAAGCCCCTGATCATTATCCTTATGGCTCCCTTACAAGTAAGTATAGACCATGATCCCTGTAACCATATAACACAGCTCCCTTACAAGTAAGTATAGACCATGATCCTGGTGACCATTATACTCACACTCCCTGACAAGTAAGTATAGACCCGTGATCCCAGTGGTAACACCGTATACATATACTCGCAGCTCCCTGACAAGTAAGTATAGACCATGATCCCGTGACCACTATACTCGCACTCCCTGACAAGTAAGTATAGACCATGATCCCGTGATCCCGTGACCATATACTCGCAGCTCCCTGACAAGTAAGTATAGACCATGATCCCCGTGATCCCGTGACCACTATACTCGCAGCTCCTGACAAGTAAGTATAGACCATGATCCCCGTGACCACTATACTCGCAGCTCCCTGACAAAGTAAGTATAGACCATGATCCCCATGACCACTATACTCACAGCTCCCTGACAAAGTACAGACCATGATCCCCGTGACCACTATACTAACAGCTCTCTGACAAGTAAGTATAGACCATGATCCCCATGACCACTATACTTGCAGCTCCCTGACAAAGTAAGTATGGACCATGATCCCCGTGACCACTGTGCTCACAGCTCCCTGACAAGTAAGTATAGACCATGACCACTATACTCACAGCTCCCTGACACGTAAGTATAGACTGACCACTATACTCACAGCTCCCTGACAAAGTAAATATAGTCCATGATCCCCGTGACCACTATACTCACAGCTCTCTTACAAGTAAGTATAGACCATGATCCCTGTGACCACTGTACTCACAGCTCCCTGACAAGTAAGTATAGACCAAGCCCTAGACCATTATTCTTATGGCTTCCTGACAGTATGGACCATGATCCCCTGACCATTATTCTTATGGCTTCCTGACAAAGTGAGTATGGACCCATGATCCCTGACTATTTTTATGGCTTCCTGACAAAGTAAGTATAGACCAATCCCCTAACCATTATTCTTATGGCTCACTGACAAGTTAAATATGGACCATGGTCCTCTGACCGTTATTCTTATAGCTCTGTTACAAGCATAGATCAAGCCCCTGACCATTATTCTTATGGCTCACTGACAAGTTAAATATGGACCATGGTCCTCTGACCATTATTCTTATGGCTCTGTTACAAGCATAGATCAAGCCCCTGACTATTACTCTTATGGCCAATTCTCTTCACACTTTACACATCACCAGTTGGCAGTGTCGTCAGTCAGCACAACACCAAATATCATTCCTGTGTTGATGACTCCCAGCTCTTACAATTATGCGTCTCTTGAAAATCATTCAGCTCTCTTTCCAAACCTGCTGACTTATATTGAGATCTGAAACTGGATGATACAGAATAAGTTACAGTTGAATGGAGATAAGACCGAAGCAGTGCTCATTGACATAATGCACAAGCTTTCCACCATAAAAGTTTGTTGACAGCACTATTGTATTTTCTGATTCAGTCAAGAACCTTGGTGTTGTTCTTGATCCTCAGTTCTCTGTGCAAAAATTCATCACCCAAACCTGTCAGTCATGTTACTGTCAACTGTGATGTTTCAGTTCTATTTGTCATATCTGTCAACTTCAGCAGCATCTAAACTTGTGACTTCTGTCATCATATCTTGCATCAATTATTGTAACTGTCTGCTGTCTGGCTTACCTACTACTTCTGTTGCATGCCTCCAGTATATTCAGAATTCTGCAGCCTATTTTGCCCTTCATAAAAAGAGGTGTGATGTATCACTCCCTTGCTTCATTTTCTCCTCTGGCTGCCCGTTTCTCAAAGAATTTCACACAAAATCAATACATTATGCTACAAGTGTATCAGTGATACTACACCTATTTATCTTTGTGACCAGTTCTGAATGTACACCCCTGCCCAACCTCTCCATTCTGCTTCAGATACTAGTTGTTTACAAATTCCTCAATACAGATATTCCACAGTCAGTCGCCACTCTTTTTCTGTGTCTGATCCATACAATTGGAATGATCTTCCCCAATATATTTGACAGTCGCATACTCTGTCTTCCTTCAGGTCTAGCTTGAACACATAACCTTTTTGTCCAGCAGTGATTTCCTCCTCAACATACCCACTCTTATGCCCCACTGCTCTCCTGTCCTCTCACTCCTGGTTTGTATGTGCTTTGTGCCCTGGAGTTTTGGTCATTGGGTGGTTGCTTAGGTGAATGATGAAAGTGGGCATTTTGGTTTGATTCTTTTATCAAAGTTTGATGCTTTGTAAATGTCATTATTATTACTAGTCAAACTAAACCTGTAAACCAAGTGTGTCTGATGATTTCAGTTGTACAGAATCGAATCACAGCCTACTGGTTCAAAGACAAAGAGCTCGCAATGGCCTTTGGCATAACGCTGTGCTTTTCACGTCTGGGAAGTGTCTTGAACTTCTTTTTTACTGAGAGCTTCCAGGAGACTTATGGCCTGAAGATCACTTTGTGGGGTGGTAAGTGTTGTGGTTTATTATTGTGTTTGTGTTCTTCATTTTTCTCTCATATGTTTGTCTGTCTGTGTGTCTGTCTGATCATGATTATTTGGTTGTCTGTCTGACATCGAAATTCAATCTTTCTCTGTCCTCTGTGTGCGTGTGTGTCTCTCTCGCTCTAGATACATATATATGAATGTATGTTTCTCTCTCTCACTCTCCCTTATCACCTCTCTCTTTCTCTATATTTCTGACTGACTGTGTGTTTCTCAGTCTCTCACCAAATGCAGTAGAAATACAAACTCTCTCTCTTCCATTATCTTCTTCAATCTATCTCTTCATCAACTTTCTGTCTATCTGCTTTTATTGTCTCTTTCTCTCCTTCTCTGTCTATCAGGCTAACTTGTACTCTGTCACACACACACCACCATGCCTTTACTCACACAAACACACATGCATGCATGCATGCTCACACACATACATGCATTAATGGTTCCATAATAAAAATTCTTAACGAATGTCATCCAATTTCCGGAGTGTTTCTGTGGTTTCTGGGCACTGCACTTTGAGCAGGATCATTAAGCCTTTAGACCTGTTGATCAATTTCTGGAGCATTTCTGTGCTTTCAGGATCAGTAAACCTTAGTGTACACAAACTGTCTTTAATCCTAACTGACTTGTTGATCAATTTCAGGAGCGTTTCTGTGCTTCCTTGGCTTTCTGTCTGCCTTGATCGTAAGCGTGTTGGATCGCTGGGGTGTCAGACAGCTTGGAGACGAGGACAACTTGAGAGAGGAGTCAAAAAAGCTGGTACGTCTGCTTCAGCAACAACACACACACACACACACACACCACACAACACACACCACACACACACACACACACACACACACACACACACACACAAAATATATATACACACACAGGTTAAACCAAAGAATGAACAACACACACACACACACACACACACACACACACACACACACACACACACACACACACACACACACACACACACACACACACACACACACACACACACACACACACACACACACACACACACCACACACACACACACACACACACACCACACACAACCACACACATACAACAGCACACATCACACACACACACACACACAACACACAACTACACACACACACACACAACACACACACACACACACACACACACACACAACACACACACACACACACACACACACACAACACACACACACACACACACACACACACACACACACACACACACACACACCACACACACACAACACACGCACTCAGGTTTAAACCAAAGAATGAGATCGAACAGGGCACAACCACACACACACACACACACACACACACACACACACACACACACACACACACACACACACACACACACACACACACACACACACACACACACACACACACACACACACACACACACAACACACACACACACACACACACACAACACACACACACACACACACACACACACACACACACACACACACAGAATCCACTCTGATGTTGTTGTTTTTTTAAAATACGACAGTTGTTTCAAAACATGTTTTTACCAGTGTCTGCTGTCTTTTAGTCTCTGTCCTGTGGCAGCAGAAGATGCCACTTGTTGGATATCACAAGCTGGTAGATATCAACTGAAATAATTATTTTGTAACATTGCATAGTTATTTCAAACTTAGGATGGCAAAGTCAGGTGGCAACGTACTTAAAATGATACATCATGTATGCGCATACGTTTGTCGGATTTCTTTTTTAATTCAGGAATACAGTGCTCAGTCTGACTGTTCCTGTTTATGTTAATTTGTGTGTCTTTGAACCAGAACTTGACATAGGGGGATGTCCTGAATAGTATATTGTCTGTTTCATCACCTCACAGTGATGGACATAAAGGGTGACATTGTCTGTCTTATTACCAGAAAGTGACGGACATCAAGAACCTGCCCCTGCAGTTCTGGCTTGTGGCCCTGGCCATCATGTTCTTCTACAATGGGGTCTTCCCTTTTATGGCAGATGCCAGGTCAGTTTGTGGCAGTTTTTGTTTGTTTGTTTTGGAGGGTGAGGTGGGAGTGCATGTTTGAGTGGTTGGTTGGGTCTTAGATTATTGTTTGTTCTTTTTCTTCTGTTCTTGAATGTTTTGATAGTACAGAAGTGAAGGTATGAGTATTCATTATGTGTTTGCGAATCTGCATGCCGGCTTACTTCAGATGAGGAACGCAAGTGTGTGTGTGTGTATGTGTGTGTGCATTTTGTGCATTGTGTGTGTGTGCATTTGTGTAATATGTGTGTATGAGTGTGTGCATGCACATGTATGCATATATCAGACTCCTGTTTTAAATGCCAAGAAGATGTATATCTTGTTAGATTTCTGTTTATGGAAATTGCCCCCTTTTGCAATTTAGTTGCGATATTTTGATGCATACATAGGCTTCCTGCCATGTGTGTGTGTGTGTGTGTGTGTGTGTGTGTGTATGTGTGTGTGTGTGTATGGTGTGTGTGTGTGTGTCTTGAGATTCAATGCCTGAGCTCTTAGCCCCAAAATCAGTTCACTGTTTTCCAGCATGTTTTCAGGAAAGGAGTACTGAATGAATTAGAATATCTATTTTGTGAAATGATCTTATCATGGCACTTGGGGCATTAATGCACACTGACTTGCTCACAAGTCACAAAATAAGCACACAAGGTAAGACAGAAGTGGACAAAAAAAGAGGAATAAATGACAGTGAAACTTCATAAAGCATTCCAGATACATGCTACACATTATTGGTTCATTCTTTGTGGACTGGCCACTTTTGCATTGTGTGCAGAACATTGACTGTCCATGTTATACAGTCATTTGAATTGTGTGTATTTCGGAGAGTTCATCAGGGATAAATGTTTCTGCAAGTTTAGCAGGGATAATTGTGTTTCAGCAAGTTCATCAGGGATAATTATGTGTGTTTTAGTGAGTTCATCAAGGCTAATTATGTGTATAATTGTGTATTTTCAATGAGTTCACAAGGCTATGTGTATTTCAGTGAGTTCATCAGGGATAATTGTGTGTGTTTCAGTGAGTTTATCAGGGATAATTGTGTATGTTTCAGTGAGTTCATCAAGGCTAATTATGTGTATTTCAGTGAGTTCATCAGGGATAATTGTGTATGTTTCAGTGAGTTTGTCAGGGATAATTGTGTGTGTTTCACTGAGTTCATTAGGGATAAGCGTGTATGTTTCACTGAGTTCATCAAGGCTACACGTATTTCAGTGAGTTCATCAGGGATAATTGTGTGTGTTTCAGTGAGTTTATCAGGGATATTTTAGTGTGTTTCAGTGAGTTCATTAAGGCTAATTATATGTATTTTAGTGAGTTCATCAAGAATAATTGTATGTGTTTCAGTGAGTTCATCAGGGATAATTGTGTATGTTTCAGTGAGTTCATCAGGGATAATTGTGTGTATTTCAGTGAGTTCATCAGGGATAATTTTATGTGTTTCAGTGAGTTCATCAGGGATAATTGTGTATGTTTCAGTGAGTTCATCAAGGCTAATTATGTGTATTTCAGTGAGTTCATCAGGGATAATTGTGTGTTTCAGTGAGTTCATCAGGGATAATTTTATGTGTTTCGGTGAGTTCATCAGAGAAATTTGTGTGTGTTTCAGCGAGTTCATCAGGGATAATTGTGCATCCTTTCAGTGAGTTCATCAGGGATAATTGCATATGTTTCAGTGAGTTCATCAGGGATAAGTATGGCGCCAAGTACAATCTGAATGACAGGACGTCGGCATACATCGCTGGTGCCGTCTACGATGTTTCCATGCTTATTTCCCCTTTTCTGGGTGGCATGATTGTAAGTACTGTGTACATTTTAAAATTCTTTGTTTGTAGACAGCTGTTTTCATGATCCGCTGGATGTAAAATTAAAACTGTATGTTGGTGTATTTCATATTCTCAAAAAGAATGGTTGTTGTTCTCGTTGATTTCCTCTGTCTGTCTTTCTGTCTCTCTGTCTCTCCTTGTCTCTCTTGAGTCTGTTTCTTTTTCTCTCTCTGTCACTTTCTCTTCGCTCTCACTCCTGTCTGTCATTCTCTCTTAGCAACTGAAAAAAAAAATAGAAGGAAGAGTGAGACTGAGAGGAAAATGATTCAGAAACTGTATTACCCAAAATAACTGAAAAGATCAGTGGTCAGCACACAAACATGGAAACCTAGAACATTATTTCCCTTCACGACAGCGCCTGTCCACACAAAGCAAGTCCATAACTCAGTTTCTAGAAAACCAGAAGATCCGAGTTTTGTGACACCCCCCTACATCCCCAGCTTTGCCCCAGTGACTTCTGGTTGTTCCCTGTCTTGAAGAACAGGCTCACCGTGAGGAAGTTCCACCAGTTCAGGACCTCGCAAAAGATGTGAGATCAAAGCTCAATGCCATCCTCAGTGAAGATAATTGAAAAGCCTTTTCTGATTGGCTGAGGCACTTGTGATCTTGCATCGAAGTAGAAAGAGTGTACTTCAAAGGGATGCTGTAATGTGGGCTTGGTGCATTAAACAGTCTCCAAGAAAATCATTTTTGATTATTTTGTTTGAATCATACCTGGTATTATTGTCTTGTCTTTCTTCTTTCTCTTTTTCATAAAAATACAACAGTAACTGAAGTTGTGTTTGTGTATAACGACACACTGGTGCTTCTTTGATTTTTCTGTCATGTCAGTTCATGTATCCAAAAATTATGAAATATGTTAATGCAGAGAATGTTCGCTTTGTATGACTTCATCATCTTGCACTTTTTACATACCTAGGACATCCTTGGAAAGCGTGGGGTGTTGGCATTTATGTGTGCATTGCTGACCATTCCTGTGTTTGGCATTCTGGCCTTCACTACCATCTACCCCCTCATCCCCACTATCTGGCTGGGCCTGACCTACTCTTTTGCTGCTGTAAGTACATCATACTTTTAGAATATAGAAAGTTATTTCAGATTCTACTGTAATAAAATCTGAAAGAAGCAAAACGAAACAAAACTAAAAAAACTACTTTGCAGAGCTTGCTTGTAAAACTGTTGAAGGAGGAGCTTCCAAACTTTCTGTCTTATCACCATTTGTTAAGGTTTGTAAGTTATGGTGTTGAGAGATTGTTAATCATTTAATGAAAATGTATGAAAGATTATGTCCCTGGTTTGGTTTGAATTACATGTAATTTAACAAAACTGTATCTTTGGACAATTTGGTACCTGTAATTATGAACAAACTTGAAGTGGTTCATGTATCCAAAAATTATGCAGACGTGAAGACCCGCATCGGAAAGGCAAGAGCATCCTTCTTGGCCCTCAAGAACATCTGGCGATCCCACATGATCACACCCCGCACTAAAATCCGCCTGTTCAACTCAAACATCAAATCAGTTCTTTTGTATGGAGCAGAAACGTGGAGAACAACTAAGACCACTACTAGAAGAGTCCAGACATTCATAAACTCATGCCTACGCAAGATACTGAAGATCCACTGGCCAGTTACCATCAGTAACACAGACCTCTGGCAGAGAACTAACCAAGTGCCAGTGGAAGAAGAAATCAGAAGAAGGAGATGGCGATGGATAGGGCACACCCTGAGGAAACCGTCAACCAACATCACCCGCCAGGCCCTGACCTGGAACCCTCAAGGGAAGAGAAAGAGAGGCCGACCAAAAAACACCTGGAGAAGAGAACTGAAGGCGGACGCCAAGCAGACCGGCTACTCCTGGCGAGAACTTGAGCAAATAGCCCAGGATCGTGGACGATGGCGGGCGGTTGTGGATGGCCTATGCCCCTCCTGGGGCTCAAGGCCTAAGTAAGTAAGTTGAAGTGGTTTATACATTTGATATTTTTGTGCAACTTATGGTGTTGAGAGATCATTAATAATTTAATGAAAAACGTATGAAAGAAGTATATCCCAGTTTAGTTTGAATTACATACAATTTAACAAAACTTCATCTTTGAGGATAATTTGATAGCTGTAATTGTGAACAAAATTGAAGTAATATATGTATTCGATTTTATTCTTTTTATAGTTGAAAGGAAGTTGGTCTATTTTCTTGGGATAGTTTGATTATTATGCTTTTGAATGGAATTATACTGTTCATCACATCTTGATTTTATTTCAGTGATAGGTGAGTGCAAGGAAAGGCAACAGTACATAGAAACCTAAACCCATTTTTCAATGGAGTCTTATCAAAAGTAGAATTCCAACATCTGTGTTTACCTTTCAGAGTGTGTCTGACGCATTCGTTTGACAGAATTTAGTAATCTAACTTGTGTGCTGAAATTTGTTAAAGGGAATTGATCTTCGTCATGGGATACCTCAAACACTATTTTCACATTTCCTTCCCTTTTAGATGTTTTTAGATGATTATAGGTTCTTGATATTTAGCTGAAATTTCACAACGTCTAGTCCTCAAACTACATGATTTTTAACATGAGTGTGGAAAGTATGTTCTAGTTTCACAGGCATGTTCTGTTTTTATGCCTGCATATTTTGAATAATTTCATGAAGGGCATTACCAGTAAAGCATAACAACTTAAAACAAGGGGAATTAAACTCAGTGGAAGAGTATACTCTTAGTATGTGATACAGTGGTCAAAATTGTGTCAAAAATTTGTTGTTGTCTGACACGTGGATACTATTTTGGGTTATTTCTTTTATCAAATCAATTATTAAGGTACTGATATAAGGTCAGAATGTTTGAAGAATATATTACTTTCTCCACTCAGTGATGTTCATTTGATACCTGTACATGCAGTGGTTGACTGTTTTGTAACTTTCTAACAGAGGACAAATATGGTGCAGTTTGAGAAAAGAAAATAAGGCCCTTTTGACCGTGAAATCATAAAGAAAAATAGAACCTCAAAACCTTGCCATTGCATAGAAAGTCAGGTAGAACCTCAAAACCTTGCCATTGCACAGAAAGTCAGGGAGAACGTCAAAACCTTGCCATGGCAAAGAAAGTCAGGTAGAACCTCAAAACCTTGCCATTGCATAGAAAGTCAGGTAGAAGCTCAAAACATTGCCATTGCATAGAAAGTCGGGTAGAAGCTCAAAACTTTGCCATTGAATAGAAAGTCAGGTAGAAGCTCAAAACTTTGCCATTGCATAGAAAGTCTGGTAGACCCTCAAAACCTTGCCATTGCATAGAAAATCAGGTAGAACCTCAAAACCTTGCCATTGCATAGAAAGTCAGTAGAAGCTCAAAACCTTGCCATTGCATAGAAAGTCAGGTAGAACCTCAAAAACTTGCCATTGCATAGAAAGTCAGGTAGAAGCTCAAAACCTTGCCATTGCATAGAAAGTCAGGTAGAACCTGAAAACCTTGCCATTGCATAGAAAGTCAGGTAGAACCTCAAAACCTTGCCATTGCATAGAAAGTCAGGTAGAACCTCAAAACATTGCCATTGCATAAAAAGTCAGGTAGAAGCTCAAAACATTGCCATTGCATAGAAAGTCAGGTAGAACCTGAAAACCTTGCCATTGCATAGAAAGTCAGGTAGAACCTGAAAACCTTGCCATTGCATAGAAAGTCAGGTAGAACCTGAAAACCTTGCCATTGCATAGAAAGTCAGGTAGAACCTGAAAACCTTGCCATTGCATAGAAAGTCAGGTAGAACCTGAAAACCTTGCCATTGCATAGAAAGTCAGGTAGAAGCTCAAAACATTGCCTCTGCATAGGACTTTCACACAGGATTATGGTATTTGTCATGATTATTTTGGATTTTTCTCAATTACATGGCACCTGAGATGTGAATGTATGTGAAACTTTCTGGAGGGTAGCAACACCATCCTGAGAAACTACTGAAACAGAAACCAACAGAATAAACTATTAACATGTACATCTTTTTCGTTCTTTTTTCTTTTTCTTTTTTTTTTTCTTTTTTCAACAGACTGAAGTAAACAAACTGTTGAATGATTTTTTCAGGCCAGCATGTGGCCGACCATTCCTCTTGTGGTGAGTCAGGCCACTGTGGGAACAGCCATGGGACTGACCACCTCCATGCAGATGATCGGCATTGGCATCTGTAACTTGATTGTCGGCCAGATCCTTGGCAAGAAGACAGAGTATGTGTTGAAAGAGATATTTATCTCTGTATTTGCCTTGCAGTCAAGGGCTTAAACTGCATATCATCTGTGTGTGTGTATGTGTTTGTGTGCATGTTTGTGTGTGTATGTATGTGTTTCTCTGTGTGTGTGCGTATGTTTGTGAGTGTGTGTGAGTCTGCAAGAGAGAGAAGGGTGGGGTCTGCATGATCAACTTTTGATAACTCAAATCCAAAACAAGTGTGACTGCCCGCGCTCGAGCAAACAGGAAGCAGAAAAAAACACGTAAAAAGAATAAGAACGCATATTGTATTAAATACACGTTCTTATTCTTTTTTCGTGTTTTTTTTTCTGGTTTTTGTTAACTCATTTATCACAAACTGTTTTGACACATCACATCCTCAACACCAATTGAAGTGTGTGTGTGTGTGTGTGTGTGTGTGTGTGTGTGTGTGTGTGTGTGTGTGCGCGCGCGCGCATCATGTGTGTGTTTGTGTATGTGTACATGCATGTGTGTATGTATTTGTGTGTGTGTTTGTGAATGTGTGTGTGTGTGTGTGTGTGTGACTTTTTTGGCTGTTCATGCACATGTGCGTATGCTAATACACTTCATGCATGCACGTTGCAGTGATTCAGGAGCTGACCCGCAGCAGCTGGAGCGCTGGAAGTATGTGATGGTCTTCCTACTGGCTAACCTGCTGTGCTGTATGGCCATCACCATCATCCTGAACATTGTGGACAAGAAGAGGGTAGGCCTCATCTCTGTATCTCTCTCCTCTTCTTTCTTCTCTGTTTTTCTTTCCTTATTTTTTTTTTTATATATCTGAATGAACAACCAATTGCTATGGTGTAGTGGTTAGCACAACGGACTATGACTTGAAAGTTGTGGGTTTCAATCCCCGTCAGTACCTTCACAGTTCCTGCCCAGAGCTGAGCGTGCTATGGGCTCATTGGGAAGACTGGGACCACAGAGTCGAGTCTCATCCAATTCACGCATGCGTCATTGAGAGTGTTGCTCATATCTTCTGGTCGGGCCTGGTTGATGCCAGGATATATTATGATTGTAAGCATAGAGTACATACGGCCCTGTCACACAGTCTCAATCCTAGATGGAACTCCATAGCATCATGATTATCATCCTCATCGACATCATCATGATGGGATTGTAAAAACTGTTCCAACTTCTGTGGCGGTTAAGGTGGCGTAGAAAATGGGATGAAAAATAAAAGGTGAGCACAAAGGCAACTTCCCTGAGTGCAATGATTCTTTAAACAAAATATATATCACCACCACCACTGCTGCTGTTACTACTACTGCTACTACTACTGCTACTACTATGATAATAATAATGACACATAATGTGGTGCATATATTTATATATACATATATATGTATGTATGTGTGTGTGTGTGTGTGTGTGTATATATATATATATATATATATATATTATATATATATATATATATATATATATATATGTATGTATGTATGTATATATATATTTATATATCTGAATGAACTGTTTTGTAAGTGGTGGTAGGATTGATTGAGACAGACTGGAAGAAAATTAGGAAAACAATTAACCTTTTAGCGACAAATACATGTGATGTCACTCATGTGGCAATCGCTCTTTCGTTTGGGAGAGAAAAGGGGTCATATTTTGTGCACGGCACGGGGATTCCCCTAACTTTTCAGCAACTACTACTACTACTTCTACAGTTACCACCACCACCACCACTGCTGCTGTTACTACTGCTACTACTACTACTGCTACTACTGTGATAATAATAATGACACATATTATGGTGCCTAATGTTAAAATACGACCAAATAAACAGACAAAAAAGAAAGGAAATGGTCAAGTTCACTACAAGTGTAGAGTTCCCACAGGAATGAGTCGAGACAAAAGTTGTTTGATTTCAGCAGCGAAGAAAAAAACAAAAAAACAAAAACTTAATGTATGATTTGTGTCAAAATTCCTTCCCCATTGGAAAGTTAAAATAGATTTGACTCAAATTTGCAATAAGAATGACATATTTATAGGAAAGGTTCATCAATGAAATTTGCAGTAAGAATGACATGTTTATAAGAAAGGTCCATCGACGAAATTTGCAGTAAGAATAACAATATTTATAAGAAAGGTTCATCAATGAAATTTGCAGTAAGAATGACATATTTATAAGAAAGGTTCCTCAATGAAATTTGCAGTAAGAATGACATATTTATAAGAAAGGTTCATCAATGAAATTTGCAGTAAGAATGACAATATATATAAGAAAGGTTCCTCAATGAAATTTGCAGTAAGAATGACAATATATATAAGAAAGGTTCCTCAATGAAATTTGCAGTAAGAATGACAATATATATAAGAAAGGTTCCTCAATGAAATTTGCAGTAAGAATGACAATATATATAAGAAAGGTTCCTCAATGAAATTTGCAGTAAGAATGACAATATATATAAGAAAGGTTCCTCAATGAAATTTGCAGTAAGAATGACAATATATATAAGAAAGGTTCCTCAATGAAATTTGCAGTAAGAATGACAATATATATAAGAAAGGTTCCTCAATGAAATTTGCAGTAAGAATGACATGTTTATAAGAAAGGTCCATCAACGAAATTTGCAGTAAGAATGACATGTTTATAAGAAAGTTCAACAATGAAATTTGCAGTAAGAATGACATATTTATAAGAAAGGTTCATCAATGAAATTTGCAGTAAAAATGACATATTTATAAGAAAAGTTCAACAATGAAATTTGCAGTAAGAATGACATATTTATAAGAAAGGTTCATCGCTGAAATTTGCAGTAAGAATGACATATTTATAAGAAAGGTTCAACAATGAAATTTGCAGTAAGAATGACATATTTATAAGAAAGGTTCAACAATGAAATTTGCAGTAAGAATGACATATTTATAAGAAAGGTTCAACAATGAAATTTGCAGTAAGAATGACATATTTATAAGAAAGGTTCAACAATGAAATTTGCAGTAAAAATGACATATTTATAAGAAAGGTTCAACAATGAAATTTGCAGTAAAAATGACATATTTATAAGAAAGGTTCAACAATGAAATTTGCAGTAAAAATGACATGATATTTATAAGAAAGGTTCAACAATGAAATTTGCAGTAAGAATGACATGATATTTATAAGAAAGATTCCTCAGTGAAATTTGCAGTAAGAATGACATGATATTTATAAGAAAGGTTCCTCAGTGAAATTTGCAGTAAGAATGACATGATATTTATAAGAAAAGTTCCTCAGTGAAATTTGTAGTAAGAATGACATGATATTTATAAGAAAGGTTCATCAATGAAATTTGCAGTAAGAATGACATGATATTTATAAGGTTCATCAATGAAATTTGCAGTAAGAATGACATGATATTTATAAGAAAGGTTCATCAATGAAATTTGCAGTAAGAATGACATGATATTTATAAGAAAAGTTCCTCAGTGAAATTTGTAGTAAGAATGACATGATATTTATAAGAAAGGGTCCTCAGTGAAATTCGCAGTAAGAATGACATGATATTTATAAGAAAGGTTCTTCAGTGAAATTTGCAGTAAGAATGACATGATATTTATAAGAAAGGGTCCTCAGTGAAATTTGCAGTAAGAATGACATGATATTGAAAGAAAGGGTCCTCAGTGAAATTTGCAGTAAGAATGACATGATATTTATAAGAAAGGCTCATCGCTGAAATTCGCAGTAAAAATGACATGATATTTATAAGAAAGGTTCATCAATGAAATTTGCAGTAAGAATGACATGATATTTATAAGAAAGGTTCATCGCTGAAATTTGCAGTAAGAATGACATGATATATATAAGAAAGGTTCATCAATGAAATTCGCAGTAAAAATGACATGATATTTATAAGAAAGGTTCATCAATGGAATTTGCAGTAAAAATGACATGATATTTATAAGAAAGGTTCATCAATGAAATTCGCAGTAAGAATGACATGATATTTATAAGAAAGGTTCATCGCTGAAATTTGCAGTAAGAATGACATATTTATAAGAAAGGTTCATCAATGAAATTTGCAGTCAGAATGACATATTTATAAGAAAGGTTCATCAATGAAATTTGCAGTAAGAATAGCATGATATTGATAAGAAAGGTTCATCAATGAAATCTGCTGTAAGAATGACGTGATATTTATGTGAAAGGTTCATCAAGGATACATCAGCTGTGAATAGCCGTAAGATTAGTTTGCGTGGTGGAAATATGGTTTTCCACAGGAGTTCTTCTTGTCATCATAATGATTTTTTTTTTCTGCATAAAAGTCTCCTAACGCGTTGTGGTTGTTTCAGAATGGCATTCTGAACATCAGTCGCAAACAAAAGCGGCAGATGATGGAGGAGAAGGAGCGACTGATCAGAGGAGTTCCAGCGTTTGAAGACTCTGAAGACCAGGAGACGGACCCTCTGCTGCCAGGAAGAAGACACCGCATCAACTGAGCATGGAAAAACATATATTCAGGCACTTGATAATTTGAATATTATCAAATACATTATAGCCCCGATATGGCTTTGTGCATACACACACATACACATGCGCACACCACAAACACACACAGATCACACACACACACACACACACACACACACACACACACACACACACACACACACACACACACACACACACACACACACACACACACACACACACACACACACACACACACACACACACACATACTCACACACACACCACACATAATATCATTTATAGTGAAAAGACGTTAAATCAAAGAACGAACCACACATACAGACACACATAATGTATACATACACATACACACTTACAGACACACACACACACACACACTCACACACACACACATACACACACACGCACACACACACACACACACACGCACACACACACACATGTATACACACGCACAGAAACACACACACACACGCCACACATACAGTCACACACATGCGGGCACATGCACATGGTGTCATGCATTCAAAGTGAATCAAAAGGAAAGTTCATATGAAAATGTATACTTCTCAGGTCAGTAAAAATCACTTATGAAACTGCTGAGACTGACTTACATCCAGCAGGAAAGGAGAGCAGGCAAGTATAAACTAATACATCAGAGCTGTTAATGAATAAGGATGCCTTTGTTTGTCTGTGTAGAAGACAGGTGACTGTAGTAAAGTCAGGTGTGGTTTAGATTACATATTAAAGCACGCCCATACATAAAGAATATTTTGGAACATTAATGCTGTCAGGCTTGTGCTTTTTCCCCCATTTCATATGATTACTTTTGCTGTTTTTTTCTGAATTAAGTTATATTGTTGCATTTGCAAGATTTGTTAAACTTGCTTTAATTAATCAGGAAACGTTTTTGAAAACAGTTGTATTTTTGTTGTGACCAAGGCACTGTTGCAGTTTTAGTCTTTAAAATCAGAGAACCACATCGCTTCATTAGGAGGTGACACATTTAGATGCAAGTACTTTGTTCATGTTAGTAAGTCCTGTGTGTTGTCAAACAGAAAGCTCACAGAAATGATGGGGACTGAATGCTTATTGAGATCATTTGATTAAAATGACTACAGGCCGAGTTTCAAGAAGACCATTTGTTTTGTGTGTTTTCACTGTTTATATAGTTGCCATGTTGAACAGGGTGGATATTTTGTTTATTGTGTTCCTTACATGTGTAGGTAGTGGTGATATGGTGGATGGGGGTGGAGGTTCTTCTGTGCTGCCATGAGAAAATTGCCATGTTAATCACTGTATGAAAATTGCTTTGTCTCAATGCCATAATAATTTTTGTAAAATTTGTCACATCATGTGCAGATGGACTTTGTTGTATACCATGGAGTAAGTCTCCGTAAGTCGCTGTTGACTATGGGATGTGCCCTAGTGTCATGTCAAGTCGAGTTGACGCCTTTGGAACAGCATCGGCCGTGGCTGATAAGGCTGATGCAGGAAAGGCAGTTTCTACTACTTTGGATGTGTGTATGGATGCTGGCCATGGGATTGCCTTCACAGGAGCTCGCTTTCTGCCTGGCTCTCTTTTCCTCAGCTAAGGTCTGGATCTTTTTATCCTCTGACCTGAGTTGTTTCTGGAGCACACTGCACTATCTGGTGCCGTTGACTGCTGTGTCTTCCCAGCTTTCTGTGTTGATGTCCAGAGCTTTCCTATCACGCTTGTAGACGTCTTTGTATCGTAGCTGGGGGTCGCTAACAGATCTCTTGCACCAGACTTGTTCACCAGAAAGGATATCCTTTGGGATATGGCCATCTGCCATCCAGTGCACACGGCCAAGCCAGCACAGTCTGCGTTTATGCCATGTGGAAGAAAGCTATTAAGAAAATGGTTCTCCCCTCTCCCATCCCCCCTCAAAGAAAAAAAGAAAAAAGAAAAAAAAAAGAATTCCTTTTATTTTGTATAAGGAAGCTTTACCAAGTCTACCTGGTCATTATGTGATTTTTTTGCCTTTATCAGTTCCTACCCGGAGCTGATTGTGTTGTAGGCTCATTTGGAAGAGTGGGACCTCATGGTGGCATTTCATCCACTCTACAGATGGCTCATTGAGGATATATTGCTAAATTTGCAGATCAGCATTGCAAATATCTGTATCTCTTGCCTGGTTAGCACAAAGATATATAGCATGAAAGTGAGTGTAGGGTACATCCCTGTCACACAGTCTCAATCCAAGAGGGAATTCCTTACCAGACTGACCAGCATATACAGATTATCATGAAATCATCATAGCAGTGTGAAAATTATTCCAGATTGTGTGGTCCTGTAGTCAGGTTCTCATGGTAACCTCAGTCTCGGTTTCTTCTACCACCTCCATGTCTGAGGTAAATTCAAGGTAGGAACTCTTTGGGTTCAGTGGCTCATGGGCCCTGTGGTTGGATGGACGTGGTAGTGGTCCCCCTGCTAGGACTGGCTCACTCAGTCTGAATCTTCAGCTGAATGATTCCCGTCGTTTGTTGGGGGCATGTTAGGCAGTGTCTGAAGTAGGCTACTTGGGGTCAGAACAGGCACTGGTGAACCCCACTGATGACCCAGCTGCACTATAGTTGTTCATTCATTATTTAATTTAACATCTTTTCACTATGACATTGGACAGGGGAAAAAAAAGGTTTGGGAGATGAAGAGTTGGGCAGGTTGGGGGGCATAGGGAAAACAAGAGTAAGAGACAGAAGTGGGTGGGAGAATAGAAAAATGGAGTGAAAAAGCCTAACACTAATATCAACATGTGAAGGGAAATTTAACACTAAAATACAATTTTGATGAATTTAAATGCATTGACAGGACTGTGAGCCAATGATTCCGAAATTTCAAGTAAAAAAACTTGATCTGATGTTACTTCTTTAACTCTTTTCCCTGCCATGGTCGCAATCAAGCAACTTCCTGTACGACCACCATGGTCTCATTTGTAGGACTTGGAGGGGGTCATGCTAAATGATAACTTTTCATGCGGGTACAAAACTTCTGTCAGCTTCACTGATGAATGCAGGCGACTGTGCTATTTTTAAACTTTACCCAACAACATAGTTTTTCAGCAGTAACGCCAAAGTGTGGCTTTGTTAACTGTCGGAATTTACGTCACGTTTTCTCCGAAGCGTTTCCTCCAAAATGGCTGCAAGTCAACACGCATTGTCTACCACTCTGAGTAGAATAAGCAAACAGCTGACTCTGTGTGTAGATTTTCCATTGCTTTTCCTCATTTATTATAATGATATCTGGCGCACAAATCACGAAATAAGGTCAGTAGTTACAACTAATAAACCGTATGAAAAAAAATTGTTTTTCTATATAATAAAATTATCTGTGGAATAATCAGTCAAGCACATAAATATAAGCAAGCATTCATATATGAATACAACATCTGCCCTTTACACAGCAAAAAAAAAAGTAAGTGAAAATCTCTAATCGTCTTTGAGATATAAGCTTTCAAAAATGCATAGTGCGCTGCAAAATTGGCTGCCCAAAATATACTTGGCACTGAGGAGTGCCGTTTCTGGGGAAACTTGGCAGTGAAAGAGTTAAAATGAATTTCAGAAAAGTTTTTTTGTGTGAATATTTTTGGTAAAAAAGATTGTAGTATGTTGCAGTAAAATAAACAATGACAGAGTATAAAGCAGTACAGTCTCTTCTGATAGGTGACCCTGTTGTGGCTTGATATTGCAGGATACCATGGACTTCTCAGCATTGGGACTTTTAATGATTACAATTCTGCTAGTGTGTTGAGGAGCCAGGTTTCAGTTTCTCAGGATGGTTGGTGTGTTGAGGAGCCAGTTTTCAGTTTTTCAAGATGACATCCCCAAGCTTGGAATGAATTCCATATGTAATAATCTCACAGGTGCCATGTGATAAAGAAGATCCAGAATGATCCTGGCACAAGCCTTAAGCCTGCACATAAAACCATGAGCTGGCCAGATCCTGAGGTCCTACCTGCCCTGTGGGTTTTGTATCTTGTAGTATTGTATCAGTCTATCATTGGAACAGTTGGTTATAGTGTGTGTCTGTGTATGTTATCTTCAAAGAAAAGAATAAGTAAATGAAAAAATGAGGAGCCAAATAGTGTTAACCAACCCTCTGAAGTGACTCAGAAGATTGGGCAATAAGAAGCACAGTTTAAGTATGTTTGATCTTTTATGTACTTGCTGTAGATTTTTAACAACTGGATTTTGAGGGGTGCAGTTGTTAGTTTTGTACATATTTGTTTAAAGCTTTGATCCCATTCATCCCCTATCTGCTAAAACTTAACCCTTTCGCTCCCTTTCTGTACTGACCAGCTACCATAGCTGATAATTCAAGAAGCTCGTGGATAGGGTCAGAGAGTGGAGGGATTAATGTATACATATATATATATATATTTGTTCATGTCACTTTATTGAAATATTTGTTCACGTCACTTTTTGTATTGAAACATGTATTCACGCCACTTTTTGTATTGAAACAATTGTTCATGTTACTTTTTTAAAACTGAAATATTTGTTCTTGTCAGTTGTTTATGGGAGTATTTGTTCATATCACTTTCTTTTTTTTTTGGGGGGGGGGGGGGGGGGGGGAGGGAGGGGAGAATATGTGTTCATGTCACCTTTTTACTGGGCTATTCTTCATGTCATGTCACAGCATTCTTGCTTAACCTTTTGACTGCCGCATCCATCTACCAACCGCAAAAAAATTAACCTTTTGACTCCTTCACCCTATCCACCATCTTCCTGCTTGAAGATGGTGTATAGGATGAGGGAATCAAAGGGTTAAGTTTTTGCTTTGATATTATAGTTGACAATGCAGGATGCTGGTGGACAGGGTGAGGGAGTCAAAAGATTAATGAGAAGATAGCTTGTTAGGAAAGTGCAGCTGCTCATTAGATTCATGTATATAAAAATGATTGTTATTTATGATTACAAATAGTGAATGATGTGTATGTTGTTTATGGTTACGAATAGTGAATGATGTGTGTGTATGACTGACAGCAACACAAACACTTTGCGGCATGTTGTTTAGGGTCCTGCTTCTGAACAGTATATGCATACATGCACAAGATTACAAATATCGTGCTGTGTTTATGATGCAACAATACCGTCTTCATATTTTTGTCATTTTGACCTGTACAATAGTTTGTCCATGTAATTATTCTAGTGTGTCCAAGACGGGTGTATCTAATGATGAAAGGCATTACTTGAAATTGCAATAATCAGGCTGCTTTTTTTTATTTTTTTTTATTACATGAATAAACGCCTTTCCATAAAATGCTCAACGCGTTTTACATAAAATCTTAATTAAAACATGCATTACAAATAGAAGCTGAATAAGACATTTAACTAATTAAAACAAATCAGAGAGCATACAAAGATATTCCACACACACACACACACACACACACACACACACACACACACACACACACTCACACCCATACACACACACAAAAATTAAAATTAAAATATATAATCAGAAGAATAAACTTAAAAAACACCAATAATAGACACAGTCATGCCAAGGACTAGAAAAGGTTAAAAACAGTCATTTTGTACTTCAGCACCAATGCCGTGGAAGTTACTCTGCAACCAGATACTTTTGAAAAAGATGGGTTTTAAGTTCCTTTCTGAAGGTTAAGTAACTATGTTGTTTTCTCAGGTTGAGTGGCAGATTGTTCCATACGGAAGGACCAAAAACAGAGAAAGCGCGTTTGCCAACTGTGGAGAGAGAAAAACGTGGTTCGACTAGTTGAAAAGAATCTCCGGAACGAAGGGTTCGAGTCGGTACATAATGTTGGATCAGTTCAGAAAGATATGGTGGTGCAGTGACTGTATCACTTAGACAGCGGAAACAGAGGCAAGCAATCTTGAAGTCTATTCTGGCTTTGATGGGGAGCCAGTGAAGGGATTTCAGCAGTGGATTTGCACTGTCAGATTGTTTCTTGTGCAGGATAAGGCGGGCTGCATTATTCTGAATGACCTGAAGCTTTCTAAGTTTGTCATCAGGTAAGCCAGCTAAGAGAGAATTACAGTAATCTAATCTTGACAAAATAAAACAAACTGCAAGCTTCCTCACGGCATCGGTGGTGAGGTAAGGACGAATCTTTGCAATCCTACGGAGCTGAAAGTTTAGGCTACGGCAAAGATTGTTGATATACGCGTCCATTGTTAATGATTCGTCAAGAAACACTCCAAGATTTCTAACAGATGGTGCAAAAGAAAGACTGCTGCCACAGGCTCTTTTAACCGTTTCATTCATGCCAGGCTTACAATCAAAGCAACTTCACCAGCCTGGCTGGTTTTGATTGTTCTGCATAAACAGGAAGGATGCTTCACTTTAAACTCTGATATTTTCAAGGCTATTCAACCAAGAGATGTGAAATTTCGCACACTGACTCAGATGGGATTGATCTATGATGCTTGAATTTTTGAATAAGACTGCAGTTTTTTTTTTCTTTTCTTCTCTAATATGGTGTACATTTTATAAATCTCAGATTATCATTTTGTACAGTTTTTCACATTCATTCTGTAGCTTGGCCAGGTCAGTAACTATATCCAAGACATTCCACAACTAATCTTGAATTTCATTTTTTTTACTTCTTCTTTTTTTATTAAAATCATTTCCAGTCAATTAGGGTTCTGTTGAGAATTTGCTGAACAGTTAGCCTCAAACGTTTGACTGTATTGATACAAAAAAATGCAGAAAAAAGGATTGATTTAGAATTATACGGTTCACAAGAAGACGGGTCTGTTTATGTGTGTTTTAGAGTTATAAGTTATGTTACATTTGTATTCAGGTTTAATTTTTTTAAATACCTTGGTGAAAATCTGGTTGGAGTGGTCAACACCAGGGGCATATCCTTAGATTATGTGTGCAGGTGGCATTGATATGTGTACTTCATGTTCTTTTCCAGGTGTTCTTTTTTTTTTCTCTCCAGTGAGGTATGGTGTACATTTTGAGATGGTTATAGCCCCGATATGCTGGGTTTTAACAGCAACAACAATAGCTGCTTTCCTGTTTTCGCTTATAGGCCAACCGTGATTCGCACAAGTAGCATTAATATAGGCCAACCGTGATTCGTGCATGTAGCATTAAACATTTATTTGTTGGTATCAGATACAGATTTTTAAGCATGTGTAAATACGTTTTACTGATTTAAATCTATTGCTGGATTGGTTTTTTTACGAAATGTATACATGTACTATACGAAATCTATCAACAGAGTAGTTGAAACATTGTCACATCCTTTAGCATGTGTGTGTGTGTGTGTGTGCGTGTGTGTGCCAAATAACTGTATTTACTAGATTAAAATGCAACTGACCTAGCTGTTTCAGCATAAACTGGATCGCTTGTGATATGTCTACAGCTAAACTAAATTTCATGAAATGAGTGTACATATATTTTATTATTTCAGTATTCTAATTATTCAGCATGTGTGTGCCAGTGTACTTCATTGAATTACTGTTCTTACAAAATTTCATGTATTGCCAGCAGCTGGTTTAATTGTTCATCACATGTAGGTTGGATTCCTCATGATCAATTTTAGCCTTTTTTTTTTTTTAAATGTGTAGGCCTACATTGGATTGGTTTTGTTTGGTTGGTTAGGTTTAAGCCTTTGACTCCCACACCCTATCCACCAACTGCAAAAACTTAACTGTTTGACTCCTTCGCTCTATCCTGCAGGAAGCTGTTGGATAGGGTGAGGGAGTCAAAGAGTTAAAGTCTTTGCTTTGCTAGCATGGTTGACAATGCAGGATGCTGGTGGACAGGGTGTGGGAGTCAAAGGGTTATAAGTAGGCAATGTGTGTGTGTGCATGCATATTATGGATGGGCTGCTTGTGGATTTTGTAAATTGCACACAGTATTTGCAATGGATGAGTGTTTAATAGCAGATATGTGACCTGCCACCACGAAATCAGTCTTAACTCACAGTCAATCAAACAGCACTAGGAGCTGAAAAGGTGACAGAGGGCCTATCTGGGGTGTTTTGACTTTTTGTCAAAATTGATTTCTGTAGACTATAATCTATCCCCTACAGAAATTTTTTCTTGAAAAAATATTATTAATCAATTTAAAATGGTATTTTAATGCACTGATCACAGCAGAAAGAACACAATTTCCCACCAAAAGTACCTATTTTTGTCTCTTATTATGAACCGTAACCTGTACAGTACCCCCACATGTAATATACTGACAGAAAGCTCTTTGGCGCACCTTTCAGATAATGACAGTGAAAATAAGAAACAAACTGGGTCAAAGCCACCAAATACAGAAATTTAAGGGAAATGTGTGGGAGAGCACACAAAATCTTTAAAGGCTGTTTTCTCAAAATGGCCATCATACATCTTAATAACTTTAAACATACATAACTTCTACATTTTTTTGAGTACAAGTTTTATTCAAGTACCAAAATAATCAGCAGAATGTACACTTTCCAGTGATGTGTACATCTCAAAATGCCCAAAATGCTAGTTTAGACTGATTTTGCGCTGGCAGGTCACATATTACTTTTATTATATGTCATTGTCAGTATATGGTGATGCTGATATCTTGTTCAAATGATTTATTTATTCATTAAAGCAGTATGACATCTGTGTGCACAACTGTTTTTAACTATCATGGTGATGCTGATATCTTGTTCAAATGATTTATTTATTCATTAAAGCAGTATGACATCTGTGTGCACAACTGTTTTTAACTATCATATTTAATGGGATATTGCTGTATTTGTATGGATAACTGTGCAGTAATATTTTACTACTCTTATGTTTTTAACTACCAGTATTATATTCAATAGGGAATTACTTTATTTGTATGGATTACTATGCAGTTCATTTTCATGCTCTTTTCTTGCTATCTATTGCGTTTTCAGTGGTTTTTGAACCTGTTCAATACTCAGCAGCTTATCATTGTGTAGGTTCAGGTTTCTGCTGAAATTTCAGGGACTGTTCTAAAACATGGAAACACATTTTGGAATAATTGTCTGATACTTAATCTATGGTTATTTGTAGTGGTATTTTGTTTCTTTATTATATTCAGTTTATGAGCATTGTATGACGGCATTATGAGAACAAAACTTTGTATATTATGTGTACTTGAGAGTGCTGTGAGAAAAATATACCATTTTAATAAAAAAAAAAATTCACAGGGTAAGCTGATTTTTAGAAGACAATTAAGTGGATGTATTTAAGGTTCACAATCTTAAGATTCAGTTACCATGAATTGGTTGGGGGTTTCAGTTAAATTCAGTTCAGTTCAAGACACACGTTGCACAGGCTTGTAATACCACATACACAAACTTGTCAAATCATATCGATAAAGGATTAAAGTGTTAAGCTAAAAACTTACCCATAGTGTCCATGGACCTATACAAACCATGAAGTTTCACTGTTTGATGCACACATTTGAAGACAAGACGAAAAACATTCAGCCACAAAAATTAACATAACAGCTATTGAATCGTGCATACTTGTAAATTTCTCAAAGCACAAATCCAGAGTATACAACAGACACTACTTCCATGAAAATTCTTTTTAAAGTCTTTAAATTAAGCATTTTTCCATACAGCAGAATGCAAAAGAAAAGCACATCTCACACTCCAAGAACACCATTCACTCAAAACATGAGAGCGCCTCAAACAGTTGGGCACATGAACACACATACCACATCTTTCTCATCCCCAATCCTCCCATCCTGCCTCCCCCCCCCCCCCCCCACACACACACACACAAAACCTGATGAAGACAAGAGAGAGTGTGTTCCTCCAGAGCCAAGACTGATTCGCTCCCCACTTCGCTACAAGAAATGCTGTCCGAATCCATAGGCACATGAAAAATTGAAAAATGTACAGAAGATGACATTAATGTAACACAAAAACACCCACTACTGGTGAGATACCGTATCAGTCTTCTAGGTGGTGAGAATGTTTCATGTGTTGATGGAATGTGCGAATAGCTGTTGGAATGAATGAGTTCAGGTAACAAGATGTTCTTGTGTAAGGAGCTCTAAATCTAAGACTTCCAACCAACCATCTCTTACTACTATTTTTGTGTAATGGGTGTGTTTCATCTGCCATAAATTCTCATGAGTCTGTCAGTAATTTTCTTCTTGTGCATGTTGCTAAAATTGTCTTGTCTTTTACCCACCACCCCTTCTGTTTTTTTAACGACTTTTTCAAACCTGTCTTTGTCATTTTTGGTCATGTTTCCATCCCCAGCACACAGTGCCAAATGTTAAAATACTGCAAACAACAGATGTGTAAAAGATTTGGAGCATCTGTTTGCTCACATTAAAAGATTTTTTAGTTTTCTTAATACATTCGACTATTAGTATTAGTCTTCTTAGAGAGGGCATTAAAATGTTCATTCCAAGATAGCTTATTGTCAGTTTTCACCCCAAGGTAGGCTACTTGTATTGTATCCCCTGTTCAACCTTTTTCATCTTTATTATCATTTTATCTGAATGTGAGAAACAAATTGAGTCAGTTACAAGTTCTCGTGTTTTGCCAATGTTCATTAAAGATTTTTCTCACTCTAGTTCACAAAACCAGTCGTTTCTTTTTTGTTGTTAGCTTCATTTCTCAGTAATTAGTCCTGTTCTACAGATCATCAGCAAACTTAACCCTTTGACTCCCCCACCCTATCCACTAACTGCAAAAACTTAACCTTTGATTTCCTCATGCTATCCACGCTTCCTGAGGAAGTGGTATTTAGAGTGAGCACATCAAAGGGTTAAGTTTTTGCTTTGCTAGCATGGGTGACAGTGCGGGAAGCTGGTGGACAGGGTACAGAGTCAAAGGTTAAAATCAATGAACATGATTCTATCAAGCTTCTGTATTCAGTTGTGTATAGTGTACAACTGTGGTGCACTTGTGTTTGTACAGATAAAAGTGGACAATTATTTTATCTGAACGAGGGGATGTTACCACCATACTTGTCTACTTTTCATTCTAGTCTGTTATTTGCCATCTGTATAAAAATTATTTTATATTTATGTCACTCCTCAGTACAGAGTGAGTTAAGTTGGTCAGCTGGTTTTCTTGATGCAAGTTTTGCAATTTTTAAGTTATAAATAGCTTCAGAATTTTACCACTGATTTTGATTTTGATATAGCTTTTGAGTTTCACCTTTAATCTTGTCTATTTATGTATGTTGTGTGTTCTTAAGTTTCTTTGTTTTTGAAATCTGACCATTACCAGATGAATGAAACGGATTGATGCATATAGCAGATCATCATTTTCACTAGTGATGATGGTTGCCTAGATGCGGAATAAAATGATTCACCTGTGTAGGCAAAGGAGGGAGTCGTGTTTTTTTTTTCTTCAATTTTGCTTGTGTTCGAATTACCAAGTATATTTTGTTTGTTTTGTGTTTTTGTTTGTTCTGATCTGGTTTGCCTTTATAAACACACACACACATGAAGATTGAATGTTTTGATGCAGGAGTCTTTTTATGGGTTTTTTGTTTTCGGGGGGGGGGGGGGGGGGGGGGGGTGGGTTTGGTTTTTTTTTGCCTGGCTGGTTTGTATGTGGTCAACCGCATTTTATGAAGTTTAGTTTGTGTTGATTGTATTGTTTCCTCGTATTATACTTTCATATCCATAGAAAATAATGTTATTGCTTTCTTGAGAAGAAAAATAACATTATGTGAAAAGTTTCTAAAGTGTTCTCTGCAACACTAGACTAATTGTTCTTCCCTTTCTTTGGCCATAGCAGTCTTTGTATATGCATTTGTGACACTCATGTTCATTACAAAGTAGAAATATTTGCCCACATAGGCCTACTTTCCGTCTATATGTGGTCAAAAGTTATTGTAAAAAGAGGCCTGGTTGTAGAGGTAAAATGCACCTCTTCCAGTCAGTCTGCTTGTGCAAGTTTGCACAGGTGCTGATCTTGCTCAAACAAAACAGTGTGCAGCCTCTGGTGTACTAGCGGAAAATGGGCATGTTATGTTCTTAACCCTTTGACTCCTGCACCCTATCCACCAACTGCAAATACTTAACCCCTTTGATTCCCTCACTCTGTAGGGTGAGAGAATCAAGGGGTTAAGTTTTTGCTTTGTTTGGCATGGTTGACAATACAGGATGCTGATGGACAGGGTGTGGGAGTCAAAGGGTTAAGTTGGGGAAGGTACACACAGTAAATGTAGTTTTCAGTTCCAAGAGGGGGAAAAGTAGTCACATTGGACCAAAATTTCTTGCTTTCTCGAATATTTTATTTTATAATATTACAGCTTGTCTCCCACACACAAAGATTGGGGGGGGGGGGGGGGGGGGGGGGGGGTTGTTTTTGTGTTTTGTTTGTTGTGTTTTTTATTTTTGTTCGTTGCATGTTGTTCAGTGGGTTCTGCAGATTCAAGATATCTAGAGTTCAGTTCCAGCCAACAACATGAAAAACTGACCTCTTTGCTGCCCATCTCAGTATTTCTATCATTCTGGTGGTGTCAGTGTTCCACGTCTCTTCTTCCCCCACTTGTCTTTTCATGACTTAGCAAAACACACATGGTTTTGCACAGCCTCAGGGAGTCTTACAATCAAATGCTGGCACATTTGGGTGAAGTGCATGTGGAATTTTTCCAATGATGTAACGAATCCCTCTGAACAAACTCCAATCTCCCGACTAAAACCAGTCAGATAATTCTGTTGAATCATAGGTCTTTGTGACCTGGCCATCTTTGTTTACTGCTTACCTTTGCAATGGAGATAATCCTGATTTCCCTCTCAAGACTAAAATTACATACTTGCATTTACTTTACTTAATCATGGAGCCCCTGGCAGTTGTTTTCTTTTTACGAGGGAAGGTAAAAGGTAAAGCAGCACAGGAGGGGAGATGGGCACTGCTTTAATAATGCTGACCCCTAGAAAGTTTGGTTTCCAACACCTCACCCTCCAACAACTTCAAGGTTGTGAGACAACCTTCACCTTTTTTTTTTTCCCTTAAAACTTTTTGACTTAAGTCTTCATTACATTTTTAATGGAGATCTAAATCTTCATCTGATTTCACAACTTTCGTAGCAGATCAAGATTCAGATCAATTTGAGAAATACCTGCAAGGCAGTTTACAATAATTCTTGTCTATTGAAAGATGCCCAGCTCAATTAGTCTAGCCAAGGACAAGCAGAAATGAAACATTATCTGAATAAATTGTGGGCGGTGAGTCTGGCCAAGAAACAGGATCAAAATGTGCCTGTAAGAAAGTGCACTTTTCCTTTCAGGATTAATAATCCTATCGTTTAAATCACAAGAGAGTAGACGACGAGGATGGACAGTACAACATTGGACCTAGCTTTCTAGGTAATTTTTTTTGTCTTAAGGTTCATGCTGACGTTTGTATGTTATAATTGCATGATTTCAGCTAACTTGCATCATTGTGATCTTAAAGACTAGAATTAACGTCACATTTACCAGTATTTAGAATATAATTTGCTTCGTGTCAGATTGTTCCTACTGTACACAGCATTATTTTTTATAGGTTTACCAGTTTTGTGCTGGAAAGTCTACACGCAGCTTGGTGATGTCAGTTTGAGCTTGCAATTCATAGATGTTGAGGCGGCTGTGGCCAGTGTGGAGCCTCAGTACATGATCATTTGCTGCTCTCTGGACATGTAGTCATCCCTTTCCGTGTAGTATAAGGAGTAAGACAAATGTCTAATGATTTGCCCATCAGTGCAAACATCAAAGAGTCAAATAAGACAGATATGTATTTAATGCAAGTTAGCACTGCTATATTGGAAATTGGGGGGAAAATTTAAGCTGGCAATTTATTACACCTGGTTGGATGTGGTGTCTAGACACAGATTTGATTCTTGGACAGTCACTGTTAACATGCTACTAGCAGACTGCCATCTTTGAAATTTGTTTCAAGATAGCAGATGATAGGAAGAAATGACAAAGCAAAAGAGCAAGAAACAAAGAAAGTGACAGAAAAGTGGAAATTTCAAGCACAGAATTTCCAGGTGGGGATACTATTTACTATGCAATTACTGTAATCAAACATGACCACAGCTTTTCACATGTTTTAAAACATGTTGACAGGTACAAGGGACATCTTTCAAGTTTTCCAGTCACTCTTGCCTTGCATCTATAAAACAACACAGCATGTAAAATTTCCACTTTTTATTTTCAAAATTGGTAAAAGTTGGGGGTTGGAGTTGTCATGAGATCGTTGCTCCCTGAGAATATCAATATGGCACACTTCTGCTGCTTTGTCCTCCCACCTCGCCTTCGAACTCTGAAAAGACAAATGGTATATGATTAATTGGTAAAATGAAAAGCCAGAACATTAAGATCAAAGTGCACACACACATGAATAGGGAACGAAAAAGGTACAAACCAACAAAACGATCGATGACAAATGAAAATAATGGTGTGATGAAAATAAAACTGACCAAATTCTGTTAGATAACGATGAAGCAAACAACCACCTCCATCCCTCGACAAACAAAAACCACACACACACGAACGGGGAGATTTAAAAAAGAAAAATAAAGATAATGAATGATGAGTAGCCTACATATGGAGAAAAATTACACACACCCATGAAACTTTGATGAAACTGACCTTAGACTAAATCACGTTACAAGCGTTAGTTTTCTTTACCCTCCTCCCCCTTCCTCCATATCGACAAAAAATGAACTAAAACACATTACACTTGGCCCCAACCCCCATTTCATAACACGATCAAAACTACTTTTTATTCAAAATAATGACAAGAATCCTTTCTCTTGCCCTATTCTCCTCCCAAAAACATGGTAGAGTGGGATGGGTTGGGGTAATGGTAACAAAACAAACTGATAATCTTTTAGTAACCCACAACATGAAAACACATAAAACATGCATACAATTGCCAGTATACATCTTTGTTCAAGTGTTTGCTTTTGTTTATCAACTGTGCTTAATAAATAAAATTTTCACTTGAACAGTAAATATATCATAATCTATGTTTTACAGTTCTGAGCCATTTACGTATTTACTCAAAGTAAATATTAAGTTCAAACTAGTATTTCAATTTTATGGATTTTTGAAATTTGATTTACACCATTGGTTATGAGGTTATGAATGAACTTGCTAGAGTACATGCAAGATTCAATTATTCGAACGCAAGATTCAATTATTTCATCAGTTTTTGCAAAACGTTTATGACAAATACACCATTAAATCATGGATATTTTAAAAGATTTAGCATACATCTATCATCCAATGAACTTTGTAATTAAAACTACCACAAAGATCACATTTGTTTCTTTTGTCACTTCACAAAGATGAAAAGGCATTTTGATGATTCACCTGTACAACATAACTGGTTTTGGACAATTGCTGCTAGTCTGGTTTTTGAATGCTTCTAATCCAATGGCAGGTTTTTGTTTTGTTTTGTTTTTTAATTTAGGGTCATATGCCATTATTTTTTAAACAGTCCTATCAAGTACTGTTAAGCACTTATGCATTTTACAAAATTAACAACCTACTTTCCCCCTAGAGCAACATATTCGCATAAAATTTGATTCTCAAACATTACTACAATGTGCTTTTGTATCAAAATGCCTTTTCTGTTAGATTACTTGCTTTGCAAACTAAAACAAGACGTTACTTTTATCACAGAAAAAGTCATGAACAGATAACACATACTGATTTCGTTACCTGTGTAACAGATTTCCTCTTAACTTTGGGGATTTAGAGATCTGCAGGTGGTGTTTATTTGATCTGAGCTTTTTGTCTCAGAACAGTAGCATTAGCTGGGTGTTTATTCCAACTTTTCAGTTCCTTTGAGATTTGGTGTATCCCTGGGATTATGGTTTCACATCATCCAGAGTATCCGAAGGTTTTGGGTTTGTCTTCTTCCGCAGTTTAGTAGTGTCTTCAGCTGCTCACTTCTGCTTCTCAGTTTCACAAACTTGGGTTACAACAGTCAACAGAATATTAAACAATACTTCTATTTCACATTGAAGGGCTGCTACCCGGAAAAACGTCTGTGGTTTAATCTATTTGTTAGTAGCTTGTTTACTGGACAAATTTGTAAAAAGCAGTCTATAAACTGTCAGGATGGGACGAAGAAAAGGATAAAACAAGTTTAGCAAAACTGAGCTTTTCTTATATTCAACTGAATCAGCAATAACTCCTAAGATCAATTACGAACATCAATTTTCTGGATTTGGGGTCCCCCCCCCCCCTTCCAATTTTCTGAAACAAAAACAAGAGCTGTTCTGGACAACTTGAAAAACAATGTGAAATAAATTCATTTCAGGTAATCTCTTTTCAAAGATTGTGGACACCTTAAATCTCTGCCCAAATTACAGTTAATCTATACGTCAAATCTTTTTCCAAACTACAGTTCATTAGGCCTGGCTTCTAATTAGGCAGTTTCATATTTACATGTTCAAAGTTCAATAAATCTCCTGCCTTCAGACTAATTCAAGAAAATAACATTTTCAACTGTGACGTACTTGGAAGGTAGCCCCTTGTATATCTAAACATTCAGATCACAACCAAATGTACATGTAAAACCACAAACAAAAACATCTTTCCTGTCTGTCCATTTCATTGCCAACTTCACAGAATATGTCAAAGAACAATGCACAAGAAAATCTTGTGGTCATAAGGCCCATGTAAACATTCACGCGATCTTTATGGTTAGAAAAACAACTGTACAGGCAGCATCAGATGTGACTGTTTTTGACAGTTAACTGAAACATTCCTGAATAGTACAACTGCAGGTCTTTTTTAACAGCATATATCCATGCGACATGAGCCTCCTTGCAAAAACAAGAATGTAGATAATTTGGCCATTTACCAATCCAAGGAAACAAACTTGAACAGCAGAGAAAAGATTTCACAAAAAATCTGGAGACAGAACTGACCTCTTTGACACCACTCACTTCTACATTAACTAAAAATCCTGGGTGGCATAACTCAATCCTGAAAGGAAGCTTCATCTTACTCATTAAACCCTATATCACAATCTTTACTGAATCTATGCAGACACCTTTATTCTTTCATCAGTCTTTTTTTAAATTCCCAGATTTCAAAATCCTGAATTCTGCAACACTTACCACAACCGTTTTCATTCTCCTGCTAAAAATGAAAAGATACCTGATCAACAATTAAATTTACAATTACCATTTGACTAATGAGAACACAAGACTTTACAACAGTACATTTCAAGGGTAGATTTACAAAGGCAAGGACTGACATATTAAGCATATGTGCTGTCTTCCCCCCCAAAAAAAACTACAGCAATTCATACATTTTTGTCCACAAGGTAAGATTATCACTCAGTTTATATCAGGTGTCATCATATTCAGATTCAAAGATTTTACTTTTCATAAAATCACTAGTCACTAGCATTTTTCATTCTTCTTTAGTTTGCTGCGTGCACTTTAATAAAACCTTTCTTCACCCGATTCACACTAAAGTGTATATTTAAAAGTTAAATTTCATGTTGACCAACTCATTCAGCAGCACCCAATCTTTTCAGTTACAGACATGAGATCACTTGCAACATTTTCAAGGTTGTGTAGCCAGTACTCCAAATTGTAATCATCATATATCTGACCTTGCTTGCTTTTTCCCCCCCTGCAGTGCCCACTTTACACAAACAATTCACATACACCAGTATGTTTTTGTTTCAAGATTTTGATTTAAGTGGATGTTTAAGCATGAGCCATGTGTGTGTATACAAGTGTTGTGCATGCAAGTTTTACCTAAGAGACTGTGTGTATGTGTGTGCATGTATGCATGCGTGTGCGATTACCAAACACAACCTTCAAATGATTTGTGGAAATTCAAGCTTGTAAGTCTGACTTAAAGTTTTCAACACAGAAGAAACACTTTCATCATACTTTGACAGATCTTGTAACTTTTGTGACATCTTTCTAACCTGCTGGCCAATTGTGTTCACATCATCTTCAATCTTTCATGCATCATACTGGTCAGTTATACAATTTCATTTTCAACATTTGCTTACTCCTTGATGCGTTTTATTGTATACCACATGTATGTTTTTTTCTGGTACATACAAGTGTCCCACTAAATCTAACGAGGATAAAACACCAACACTTCCACAAACTTAAAACTACTTTCTCTTGCTAGACAAAAGTTATTTGCTTCCAAAATGTAAAGGTGTTCAAATATTTTCTTTAGAGAAAGCTGTTAAACTTAACAAGAAATTCATAAGAAAGAGTAAGTTTAAAAAATAGAAAAACTGATTCTTACCAAAGAACAAAGTATATATACGAAATTGACAACACCTATGTGGATGAGATTGTATTTCAAACCATTTTTGTTTATTTCAGCTTTTTGCGGGGGTTGTTTTGTAACCTGTACATCTGTTCTCCAAACACAATCATAGCCATGTCCAACACATGAAATGACTTACAATATGTTGCTTTCTTTTGGGATTTTGTTTGTTTGTAGTTTTTGTGTTTGGGTTGGAAAAGTTTGGATTTCATTCTTATTATTCATCTGATGGAATGCTTTCACAAACTGTATCTGCAGAACAAGTAGTTTTTAAGCACATATTTAATCAAGGGTGCAAGTTAGAAAAAGTCAAAAAAACTGAAAGGGGTCAATGGGCCGGCAGCGGCCCGTATGGCGGATCTGGGGTGCATAGCCCCCCCAGATGCTGGAACTTTTTCAAAAACTGGATTTTCCGTTTCTGACTCTTGAAAAAACAGATTCTGTCGTCAAACAGAAAAAGTTGCACCCATGTATTTTGAAAATTACACTTGGTCTGCATTAATGGTCAACACCGCCCTAAAATTCAGACTTGTGCTATCAGATTTCTTAAGTTAAATTCAAATGCTTTAGACCTATACATAAAATTTTCATAAAATTTCATGGGACATCTACAATCCATCAGATTTACAATTTCATTTTCATCAACTTCCAAGAAATACCTACAAGTTGTTGCTGGACATCATCCTGTAATCAAGTTATCCCCCTCTACTTTTGCAACATGAGAAAAAATTCAATCATACTTCCAACACAGCCTCCAACCTTCACATCCTTTGTCCTAACAAACTGGTTGCATCTGAATATGGGAAATGGAGTGGAGGCATTATTTATCAAGTTTATTTAAATCCTGCAGATAAAAATGATGGCGTCAAATTTGTCGACATTCATTCTTTTCATACTGCAGGACAAATAACAGATTGTTACTTCACGTACCAAGCACAAAGTTTCAGAGTTGTGCTACAAAACTTGCTTCGCTACTAGTAGTGCTCTAGCATAACAATGTTTATATTCCTCACATCATCTTCAACTGTATTTGAAGGCAAATTCACGGGAGACACTGTAGAACAAAGTAATACAAAAAATTAGAACACTTGCATACATTTTACTAAAACAGCCTGTTTAGAATTTTAAGACTAACTTTTACACAGCATTAGAACTCCAAACACGTTTTGGATTTTCCCCATTTATTTCTCCAATTTCTTCACATAAACTTAAAAACACATTAAGAACAAGTACAAAAGTAAAACTGCTTACTTAGAGAAAGTACAACAATGTTCTGCACTACCTCTGAAATGTTTCTCATATGATATAAAATCAGTTTCACTTTGTATTGCTCTATTTTTATTATATTTCACCAGTACAACAAATTTGACAAGACAGCTGCCTAAATGACTTATTTTATCAAACGACCTAATGGTTTTATGCACTTTTAGTTTCTTTATATTGTAATGATTGTAAAAATAGAAATGAAAAGCCGAGGGAAAAAAATCAAGTAACTTATATTATTCACCCTACCTTTCATGTCTTTATTTCAGGTTTTGTTTAGCTAACAATACCTGAGATGACTGTGATGATTTTATCATGCTAACAACATGAGATGATTGTGATGATTTTTACCATGCTAAAATTCTAAAAAGGGAGTAACTTGACATCCACTGGCACAGGTAAAAAACCCGTACCTGGACAAATGAAGTTGATAAATCAAATGAAGTGACAACACTGCCAATGAAGCGGACACAGTTCCACAGTTTATAGCAAGCAGCACATGGTAGTCCATCTTAGTATGCAGCACGACCACCACTGTAGGGATGAGACCTGGGCTTGGCTCCACCACGACTTGATGACTTCATGGGCCCTGCACCATTGCCGTAGCTGTCACCTGTTCAATTGTTTTAAAAAGATAACCTCATCATTCCTGCTTGTACTTTGGCCACCATAATCCATTTGCACAAAATAAGATTTGAGATTTCATGCTACAATATATAAAATTTTAGAATTATAGGTAGCAGCAGGGCATAAGGATGAAAAAAGTAACGTTCAGTTTTCAGAAGATGACATCTCCATTATCGGAATGAATTCCATATGCACTGATGCCATATGATGGAGAAAATCCAAAATGATCATGGCACAAGCCTTTAAGCCTGCACATAAACCCCGAGTGTGTCCTGAGGTCCTACTTTGAGTATGGGTTTTGTATTTTATACAAGTACTTGCATCAGTTTGTAATTGGAACAATCTTGGCTGCTGGTTCATGATGACACGGGTACCTAGGTATCTCATCTTTGAAAAAAAAAAAGACTGAACGAAAAACAACCAGTCACAAAGTATAAACTTATCAGAAAAAGCCTCCTAATACTACAGTCTCCACTGTATATCTCTGGAAAATATTTCTAAAAAAAATAAATAAAATCCAGCTGAAAACAGGAAGTTTTTCAAATTCTCATTTAGCTAGTACTCTTACCATATCCAATCAATACTGAATGGCACACAATCACTCTATTTTGGCTGGGACCTTACCCAGATTTTACCGAGAATTCAGTCAGAAGATGCCTGCAAATGGCGCCCATCCTACCCAATAGCCCAGCTTGCGTGAAAAGAAAAGACTCCCCAATTAATACTGCAAATACCTTCACCTATCTCTGGAGAGGAGTAAGCAGCAGACCCAGCTAAGAAGGCTTTTCCTCTCTTATGTGATCAGCAGACCCAGCTAAAAGGGGCTTTCCCATCTTATGTAAGCAGCAGACCCAGCCAAAAAGGGCTTTTCCTATCTTATGTAATCAGTAGACCCAGCTAAAAAGGGCTTTTCCTATCTTATGTAAGCAGCAGACCCAGCTTAAAAAAGGGCTTTTCTACTTATGTAAGCAGCAGACCCAGCTAAAAAAAAAAAAGGCTTTTCCTATCTTATGTAAGCAGCAGACCCAGCTTTAAAAAGGGCTTTTCCTATCTTATGTAAGCAGCAGACCCAGCTAAAAAAAAAAGGCTTTTCCTATCTTACGTAAGCAGCAGACCCAGCTTACAAGGGCTTTTCCTATCTTATATAATCAGCAGACCCAGCTAAACAAGGCTTTTCCTATCTTCTGTAATCAGCAGACCCTGCTATTTAAAAAAAAAAGGGCTTTTCCTATCTTATGTAAGCAGCAGACCCAGCTAAAAAGGGTTTTTCTTATCTTATATAATCAGCAGACCCAGCTAAAAAGGGTTTTTCAGAGCCAGATTCGTATGCATTATTTTCATCTAAAATATCCACAGACCTCTTTGCAGCTGCCAACTTGTAGATTTAAAACTAGCCTACATTAACCTTTTAGAGTGCATGGTGTGTGTGTGTGTGTATGTGTCACCTAATTTACATTCACCTCACATTCACGAGATTCAACAATAGCAAAACAAAATCAATTCAACAATAGCAAAACAAAATCAAACTATGACACGTAACCAATTATTTTTCTCAAAACTTAAGTATCCAAACAATAATGGGTACGGAAATGCAGTGTCCCAGAGACTGGAGACTGACGAAGACAATGTAAGTCTCTGTCAGCACTATGGTCCTGTGGTTAATGTTTGGCCCAACAGATGTGAGGGGCAGCCAGGTCTGCTGCAAGACGCAGAGACCTGCACTGCACTCAGACATCACAGTCCGCACACGCTTCTGTTCGGCCAGTTCTGATTTACATCACACTGCTTCACAAACAAACAAAACCACCACGGCAATGCTTACCATAATCATAGCTGCCATAGTCATCGTAGCTTGCTGCTGAGCTTTGGGCGCCACTGCCATACCCACTGCTTCCGTAATACTGACTTTCACTGGTTAAACACAAACTGATTTTTCACTGGTAAGACACAATATCTCATACTTTGAACTAAAAACAAGAAATATGTGGGCAGTCAGTTCTTAAATATCCATAGAAACAGTAAAATTGTTGCAATTATTCCAAAAGCAAAATAGATGGTAGTCTGCTTTGTTCACATCACAATTATAATAATGACTTTCTTTTGCCAAATCTGGATTGTCAATTGTTGATGGGCCATGACATGAATACCCAAATATGAAAGACAAGGTCAAGGTCAAAATCAGAGATAAGCATGTAAACATCGCTTTCACAGTCACTTTTCACAATACATAGAATGTCTTCTCTGTTATCATAGTCTATCATAGGCCTTATTTCATGTCACATTCTAATTCTACTGAACAAAAACCTCAGTGACCATGTCAAGTAAACAATCTGGATTTCTTTTTCAACAATTTTGATATAAGAATGGCAGATGGTTAAAACAGGTTGACTATCTTCGTACCATTTTCTGTTATTTTATAATAAGTACCTACCCCTGTGCACTTCCATAGCTGGACTGTCCATAGCCCCTGGTGTCGTAGCCATCATCATACCCGCCACTGCTCCCAGCACCACCACGCTGTAGGGATGAAACAGTAATTGTTGACTTTTATTCCTACTGACTTCAACAAATAAAATGCTACGTTACACACACAGCTTTTACAGTCAAGGTGGGAATTAATGAAAACAACAAAATCTACAGGGGTCCAATGACATGCTTGCCCAGACATTTTCTTAACCCTCTGCCTACCGGATCGACACGCGACGATTTCCGCTTTCTGAATACCGGATCGACCAAGATCGACCGCCGAATACTAGGTCAGCGACTTTCACTTTCACTATCGCATATCCCAGAATGCAATCGCGATATAAGCGTCTTCCGGTAGGGCCGTTTCCGGACGACATTTTGTGCTTTGTTGCAAGAAGTTTGGTTGAGTAGTTTTGCTGCTGTGATTTTTCAAAGTTCAGCCTTTTTTTCGCGAAAATTTTCTGCAAAAATGGCGGATCAAGAAACCATGCAACTTCTGGAATCCATTTTTGGATATGTTAGTGATGAAGAGAGTATTTTTGAAGGCTTCAATCTTGAAGAAATTTCGAAACAAGATGAGTCCGACGTCGATGTTGACCTAGTTATCAACAGTGATCGTCTGCTCATTGATTTGGAGTCCGAAATCGATAGTGAATCGGGTGATAATGACGGTGATATCGATTTGCCTATCGCTGCTGGGCCCAGCGCCAAAAAAAGGAAAATTCGGAAAACAAAGGCTGCTAGAGATTCAGTTATTGTTCACTGGAGCGATAGACTACATGAGGTGAGGCCCAAAAAACTTTTGCTGGTTTTGACGCCAGGAAACTGAATCGGACGATGACCAAATTTTGCGGTCAGTTGGCGTGTCCCATGATTTGCCTGTGGGTGCGTCACCTTTTGGATTTTTTTAGTCTTTTGATACCAGACGAATTTTGGCAAATGTTGAGCACAGAAACAAATTTATATGCTGCACAAAGGCAAGCAGAAAATGGTGTAGATAAACTCTGGCAGCCTACCACACCTGATGAAATGAAATTATTCATCTATGTTCAGTTTATGTTTGGGATCATTCGCGTACCAGAAATCAGCAACTACTGGTCCACAGATCTTTTAAGTATTGCTCAGGTTGCTGATGCATTAGTAGAAATAGATATATAATAAACTAAATCAGTATTTTCATTTAAATGACAGCAGTAAAGCTATTCCCAAGGGTCAGCCTGGCTAATGACCCCTTGCACAAAGTGCGTCCTCACTGGAGGTTCTGCGCACCCTGCATAACAGCAACTCTGTTCGCCAGAAATCTGCTCCCCGGTCTGTGGCACAGGCAGGTGTCACAGCATCAGACCCTCTCTCCCATGGACCTGTCCGTCTTCCAGGCCTAATAAAGAATTGCCTGGTTTGCCAGAAGGCGAAGAGGAAGACGGACAAGGGATATAGTATCACCACAGTGTGGGGATGTGTAATTTGTTCTGTTCATTTGTTAAAGGCACATGTTTTGCGAGTTTCATCAGCACCTGAAATCTACCTGTCACTAGTGTCAGCAATTATATGTTCATTTTGTTGTTTTTTTCCCCTCAGTAGTTAGTAGACAAATCTTCTGTATGTGACGCTTTTAGTTTCACAACACTGTTGAAGTTTGGGGTTTTTTTCTTCACCACAAAAGTTAACTATTCAGTGTGGAGAAAACACAGAATGACTTTATTTTGTTCCTGAAGGTTTCAGTACTATGTCTGGACATGGAAAATCACTATTTGCTCCTAATCCATGACATTCTGTGGTTCCAGTGAATTCAGGAAATATTCTTACAGCGCCAAGAACTCTGACGTAAAAATTAGTCTGATCGTTTGTTTTTTTTTCTTCATATACTAGTTCACTACATATGAAAAAAAATGGCTGTTTTGGATGAAGTGATGTCTTTGGCATTTTTTCATCAAATTTATGTAATTGGTGAGTAAAAATTAAATTTTTTATTGAGGTTTATTTGTGGTGGGTGTGCATGTGTTGCAGAGTTACTTCCCTTGCCATGGTATTCTCATAGGCATATAGCACAAGTCATGTGGTAGGCAAAGGGTTAAAACTTGTGCAATCTGGCACTTTCTCAGATATCAACTCAGACAGCGTGCTTAAATCTTTTTCTGCACAAGTTTTTGCAAGAACATGGACAGCTTTTCTTTGCTATGTGCTTTTTTCCCAATCCATTCCCATCTTCAAGTATCTTTAACGCACTTTCATCGAACTTGTTCTGTTCTCACTTTATAATGTCTTGTCCGATATCCATGTTTGCTGTAGATGTTGTCCCACAATGCACTGCGTGGCGAAGGCCATCTTACCAGAAAGCATCAAATGAGAACCAGCAGAGTTCCATGACAGTTTGCAAAGTCAGTAGTTTGGGAACTTGACTCCGCCAATTTTGTTTATTCACAGAAAGGACCCATGTAATCTAAGAAAACAGAGTATTCTTGGTACTGGAAAAGCATGGATCTGAGAACTCCAACTCCCAATGATATACTGAGAACTCCAACTCCCAATGATATACAACTCTATACAACTCCCAATGATATACAACTCTATACTAAGTATAATCTACCAGGAGACAATCAAGTAAGGTAGTAAGGTAGCTTTAACCTTCAGCACGCTGTAGGCGCACTGTGGCGCCGTACCAATTATTTCCCCTGCATCTGCAGGTGCACTGTGTCGTGGAGTGAAGGGTGTTCAAAATTCCCGGTTCATAAACACTATATCCGTTACTAATAATAGAAAAACTGCGACTTTCAATTCAAAACGAGGCTAAACTCTGCTCTTCCGTCTGCCATTTGTATTTCCTTCAATTCAACACACGGTAATGAATTTTTGAGTTGTGGACATCAATTTTGGGGATTTTCTCAATACCAAAATGGCGGAGGCTGATGGAAAAATGGTTGTACAAACTCTTCTACGATGCAGACTCTGAAAGCGAGTTTGAAGGTTTCACACAAGCTGAAATCGACGGCGAGGTGATGGTAGATGATGTTGGTGACAATGATAGTATTTCAAGTGAAAGTGACACTGACAGCGATGTTCCAAGTGGGTATGAACATTCATGGCCGACTGGTTTCACCGAAACTTCTTGTTTATTTCTGTTTTTCCCAATGTCAAAACATGCATGCAGAACATAATGATTGCATGAAAACATTCCTCATCCATTATTTTATTAGTACACAAAAAATTAAGTCTACACAAAAAATTAAGTCTCTACGTATAATACAAGCAAAGTTATAACAATTCTAAACGAGTAGGTGCTCAAGTTTCTCCCATAGAAAGAATGCAGGGACAGAGAAAAGAAGTCCTCGAAAAATGTAGTGTGCTAAAGGTTAATTCAAGGAAAGGCATACAAAAACATTTTAACAGGATCAGTTCAAATATAAATTTGGTACTAACTGCACAAAAACACACACCACTGAAGGGAATATACAAGAAAATGAGAAAGCAAACATTGGTATACATACGCTTGAGCTGCCATAACCAGAGCTGCCATAGCCAGAGCCACTGTAGCCATAGTCATCGTATGGAGCAGACTGGGCAGGTGGAGGTGCACCACCACCACGACCCCTGGAGGCACCACGCATTGGAGGAGCGGCAGCACCCCGACTGGGTGCACCACGAGGGGGAGCTCCACCCCGAGAACCACGAACAGGAGCAGGACCACCACTGAAAACACATTCATTGCCATATTACATATCCCCCAACTGTGCAATCGATGTCAACACAATAACCTGGTTAGCAATTCACTGATAAATGTTAACATTCTTTCATGGCTGAGTAAACTAAAGGCACAAAATACAGCTTTTGATAGTGTACATGCAACGTGTCTGTCTGCCCTACCACAGTATTGGTTTAAAAAAAAAAAGGGGGTGGTGGTGGGGTGGTGCTGCACTGTGAAGGCACGCTCTCAAAGAAGACCATAGCCAGTTTCATGTGGTAAATCCACAGTGACAAAAGAAATGAATATGAATAAGTTTTCAAATCATCGAAAGGTAAAATATAAGATCTACCTTCATTAACAAAATTTGGAAAACATGCCTAGATCCGTTTTAAGAGAAAATCAAACAGCCTAAATCCGTTGAAGACGATGTTTTTCCATCTCATCTGGGATAATAAAACAGTAATCTGCTTAAATGTATATTTTTCATACACCATTTCCAATGGTGCAATGAATCCTCAAAACAAATCATTTTGCAATCTGTAGTCTTCATTCAAAATGAAAACCCTAGACAACCACCATATTTTTATACATGTAATGATCATTCTGATGTCGCATAAGGTTGGGTTCTGTCTTCAAGAACAAAGATTCAGAGCGAAGAAAACTTTTTCCCATGATCACGGAGTAAATTCATTATAAATTTGACGAAGCGCTTTTCAATATATATGTTTAAGAACAAAAGTTAACTGGGAACATAACACCTGATTTTTCTTTCAATATGTGCAGTTTAACAATACCTTCAAACTTCAGCTTGTCTGAACAAGATGCTCAAAAACACACTTGTACTGTACTGTGTCCTCTTCCACACTGGGGCCAAACAGTTTCACATTGACAGTCACATACTGAGAAAAAGAATCAATCTATACAACGAAAACAACTTTTGTTCTTAAGTTAAAACAGTACATCAATTCCTTGAATTTTTGTTTCAGACAATGTAATATGAAATGAAGCTTAACACATGCCAGGTGTAACGGCAAACTGTCACTAAGGCAGGAACAGATTTCAAACATTGTCAGAAGTTCCTGAGAAAGTGCTGCTCTCACACCTTCCTCTAAAAGCCCCGATTCTAGGCACATTTTTGAGTCCATGTGACCTTGACATTAGTATCTTGCCTTTCACACAGTTTTGTGACTCTCAATGCATACAAATTCAACCCAAATTTGTAAAAGATCCAGCCATAAACAGCAAAGAAACTTGTATCCAGATTTCTGTCACAGATACAGACTGACCTGCCAACCTCAGACATGCCTTGGGAGTAAAATGGCACTTAAAGAGTAGCACCATCAACTTCCACAAGTTGACTTGCATAGTCAACACAGGTGACATTTTGAAGTCACGTCGGCACACACTACAGAAGACACGATTAGAACTTATCTTCGATCTCATAATACAAGCACATACCAGCAAGTATATTTCACAACACTGCGTGGCTGACCTTTTCTTTTTTACTTTACGTTCATTGCTGGCTTTTCATTTGGACAATGTTTCTTATTTTCACATTCAAAACTGGTGAAAGTGACTCAGTGATGATGGCAAAGGTTTCCCACAAATGGAAATGAGTAAACTAAGCCAAGATGCTCTATGCAATCCCATGTCATATAACTATAATTTGCACTGGCTGAAAAACTGCATGAAAAAAACATCACAACAAGGGAATCCCCACCCACCCCTGCTTTTCCTTCATCCTCGTGCAACTGTTTGTGGCATCAATGTCAGTAAATTAAAAAAAAAAAAACTCGGTTTTTGCCACTCCAGCACTTTTACTGTGAATGTAACAGTGTAGTAATTCTATACTCAGCTGAGTATACTATGCGCAAAATATAGTAGTTGGCAGATCTGCAGATATATACACAGACCGCTATTTCCAGTCAATCAAAGAAGAATGTCCCTTTTAAACAAGAAAATATTATTAGAAATACTACTGGAACAGGGGAAAAGATACTAAAAGAAAAAAAAAATCCACTTGATCTTGGGTCATGCTTCCTTAAAAGAACAAACATGTCTACTGTACACCATAAACATTACAAATAAATTAAAATCAGACCACTCGTTTACAAAATAATACGACATACACAAACAGATATGCTACAATTAAATTGGTAAGCAACAAAGAAAGATAACCATTTTGGAAAAGATCAAACTGCAATCATGCATTATACACACCGTCCAGCAGGTCCTCCGCGTCCTCCACGGAATCCACCACGACCTCCACGAGGAGCATCGTCACCAAGATACATCATTTCTGAAGCTGTTGCTGGCGGATGTCATCATTAGCTTCCTGTTGAAACAGAAGCACTTTTATAACCCAGGCATGAACCTGTTAGGTCTGAAACTAAGCTGTGATATGGCACATTCTCCCCAAAATATTTCTAAAGTTTGGATAAAACTATGAAAAAAATTCAGAGCAGTTTGGAGATGACAACCCAGAAGCATTCAGGCAATGAATATCTCTCCTTCAACTTACATCAAGATGGTTAGGCCATTCTAACAAACACCTTTTATAAACAAACATTTGTATAGAAAATCCACACTTAGAACTTGACCCCCAGGTCGCTGGGATCTTGAGGAGGCATTAAGATGAAATGATACATGAAATGACGATAATACAACAGTGAAAACAAGTTTTTAAGAAAGTTGTTCACACCTTCCTCACAAAGTACTGATTTCAGACTATCTTTTCTTTTTTCTTTTTCTTCTTTTGGTCAGTGACCTTGATTTACCACCATTACTTTCGTTTAAATTTTTGCATTCATGGTTGCTCAACAGTTTCGATCCGAATATGGTAAAGATCCATCCAGGACCAGCTGATAAAATCTTGCTAACATACTTTGTCATAGACTCTCCAGTCAATATGAGACACTAACAGACCTCTCCACATCAAAACACTCCTTTTTTTTTTCAACCTTCAATATGGGAGACCAAAAAACAGGGGGATGGGGGTGGGGGTGTAGAAAAAAAACAAAAAACAAAACAAAACAACCCTCACTGATCTGTCAGTCCATCTGAAACCACCTCCATTTTTTTGTTTCTCTGGTCCATCTGATACCACCTTGCCTTTTTTTCTTTTTTTTTTTTATAAACATGGAATACTGAAAAGGGAGTGGGCTAGGCTGTGGGGAGTGCAAAAAATGATTAATCCTTTCGCCGCCAAAGTGTAAATACAAAGGTGAATCATCTGTGCCATGGAGTTTTAAACGTCTTGACTTAAAAATTTAAAAAAAATTTCATATCTCTTCACCCAGCCTAGAAAACCTCACAACACTATATATTTTCCCGTTCAGTATACTTTACAAAATACCAGAAGCAGCAGTACTTTAATTTTAATACGGAATACTGATATGAACTTGCTTCGCATCAGTTTAAAACATACCAGACTATCAAAACGTATTTCACTTACTGGAACCAAGAATTTTTTCAGTTCAGAAACAGCATGTGCAAGTCTTCTGTAAGCATCTGTCATTTCTGCTTGTGCTTCTACGTACACATGCAATTCATCATTCAAATGTGCATACTTCTTGCCACCTTCTTTCGCATTTCTTCTTCCTGGAACAAATAAGAGTACAAAACATGCGTGTCACTCAATTTTAGCAACTCTGACAAATGTTAAAAAAAGCAATGTATCTACATGCAGCATCAAAACCCCCATGTCCCCAAGTTAGCCAATCAAAACATTATGCATCTCTTAATGCATCTCTTATACTAAATTTTATATGCCCAGATAATGTGAAGGATAATTTTTTTCCTGTATTTACTGAACTGTTCCCATGTACAGCGTTCACTGAACGAGCTGAAATCAATCTATAGTTCTTCATACAAAAATAGCTGTGCAAAACCAACCTTTGTTTTGTCTCTCATGGACCCCCTTCCCAAGATTGCCATTTTGCAACCCGTCTCTTCTTGCAGACGCTTCAGTGTGTTGCCTTTGGGTCCAAGCAATTTTCCAACAAAGTTGAACTGTAACAGCAAAACAGGACAAGTTGATAATGATTCACGAGCCATGTTGAAAAATGTAATGAATTCTTATTTTACTACTGTTATGTATTCTCCTTGCTGAATAGAAGTATGACAGCATAAGATGACGAAGTCAATAACAATGCACCGATGTCAATGCTAAAAAGTTGTTATTAATCCTTATTTTAGTAAATCAAAGGCGTTTGCTAGCTGAATAAAAGCTCAAACTACTTTGACAATGTTTCTTTCTTTACAACCATCAACATCCATCCCTTTTCTTGGGACAAAACTTTGAAAATAGGGGGGAGGGGAAGGGAGTGAACAGGCACTAACAGTAACAGGTGCCATCACCACCGCAAATAATGACAGTGTTTTTCAAAATGAGGGCAACGTATAAAGCAATATGAGCCAACAACTCAAATGTCGACATCTATGCTGGTTGTAAAACCACCTTCCAGACTTTTGGCTTCATCAAGTTCATGAGATAAAACAGTACACCTGTCACTGACCTGGACTGAGCACGAGCAGTTATTCCCCCACCATCTGCTGTGATGTTGGACCGTTATAGTTGAGAGACAATTTTCAGGCACAAGATTGTAAAAGCTGTGTACAAGCGTCATAACAACTGAATAATAACAACATAATGATAATAAAACAATGCTACTACTACTATTACTACTAAAAGACATACAATAATGATAATCATTAAAACATTAATTTCATTTATACAACAAAAAATCCATTAAAGCATGCTCTAAACAACATCTCTGTTGTACTATTTACACTGCAAAGCAATATAGAACTCTGCACTAAAGTATTATGTTGCAGCGCATTTTGCAGACCTCACGTATTATTAGTACCAGGTACATTATTATGCAGCAAAAAAGGCTTTACCCTGGGAAACTCCTGCACTGGTATTCTGACTTTGAGTCCAGCATTCTGTGGTTCCTGAGGGTGGACATCGATGAAAGCGACAGATCTGTTGTCTTTCCTGTCATCCCCCTTTTCCAGACGCTCAAGTTCTGCAGCAAAAATGATGGGTTTGTACAATCTAAAATACTGCATCAGTGTAAACTTTCATGGTAAAAATTACTGAAGTCATTCTTACTCACAAAACCATTAAGAACATCTAAGCAAATAACCAAGTTTTGTGAAACACAGAACTGTGTTAGTCTTCTCAACAATGGGGTTCTCGAACAGGCCTAAGTGACCTGCGATTTACAAGTCTTTATACACTTCCCTCTTTCACGCATCTGTGCAAGCAATTAGGTCTATCTGACAGACAGCCTAACGAAAGTCCTAGCTCATTTATTTTATGCTAGGAAAGCAAAGTATTAGCGAGACATGCTAGAAAGGTACCTTTCTTTATTCCACTTCAAGGCAGGTATTCATTAGCTAAGGCAAGGTAGTATTCTGAGTCTTCACAGTGAGGTAGTAATGGCAACTGCTAAAAATCTACCTCCACCTTACGTCAATTTCATCACACTGCCCCCTCCCCCCCCCCTCCGCCTTTATCTTGCTGCTGCTAACACACAAGCATCCTTGCAAATGGTTTCCATTGTGTTGGCAAGATTTTATATGGGGGTAGAGGGGGTAAGAGTGTGACATCTTCTAAGCAGTTATCTTCTAAGCGTAAGGCGCCTATGTCAACTAGGATTGAACTCGAGACATCAAGTCTAAAGTTCACGGCTAGGGTTGGTGTTTTGGCTAAATGGTGTAAGAAGTTGTTTAGTCCAGCTGTGTATTCATGCCTGAAATCTGCAAGAGCAAGATACCTAAACAGCACCATGACCAATGGTGACAATTAATCAAATGATTTGACTGCGACAATTATACGTTATAGCAATACTGGCCATAATTTTTACAATATTCAGCGATCACGCTAGATTTTTTCCCAGCCGGTACTAGCTACGGCAATTATAACATGTCAAAAATGCAACTGGCACAGACAACAACAAAAATCAGTAGGCCGACTAAAAAAAGAAAATAACGAGCGTTGTTTTGATTCAGCCATTTTGGAGCATACAATTGACAATAGCCTACAACAGAAAAAACTCCAGCGACTTCACACGGGTCCAACCTTCATGATTGGGAGCAGAGCGAACAAAAAAGTATGCGAAGTTTGGCGCAAATAGAAGTATAGTGAGGCCGCAAGTCACGTTGGCTTTTCCGGCAACTGTCCACCGGAAATCACGTAGCCACAGAGATAAAGGGAAGGCCCTGAAAGAAAGGTTGGGCGAGACCGACCAGATGCCGTTTCAGATTACTGCGAGAGGAAAGGGGACTAGGCCTACGGGAAGGAGGGAGGCTGGGGAAAGGGGGGAGGATGGGGATGGGATGGGCACTAGCTGCGCTAATAGAAAGGGAGAAGGAGGGGAACAAACTGGTAGACTACCGGAAACTGGTTGAGTGATTCATGTCACTATGCGGAACATGGGACTAGGCCGGGAGAAAAAAGGTCAATGAAGCAACCGGTACAATGAATTTTTTTTCGGTTTTGTGTAAGGACAGATTAAATCACAGTCGGTATTCCGTGTTTTGAATCGGTAAAATACGAACTGTAGTCGGTTACCGCGGTTGCTGAATATTTGATTGGGCCACTCGTGATTTATGGCTGCGAAGCCTAGATTCTGAGAAAAGCTGATCGCAGAAGAACTGAGGCAGCAGAGATGTGGTTTTATCAGAGACCACCACGTGTCAAATGGACATACAGAAAAAATTAATGAGCATGTCCCGAAAAAACTAGTTGATACCACCAAAAAACTACTAGCACTTGTACCAAACATAAACAATGGAAGATTATCAACCATTTTTGAGGGAAAAACAGTGGCAAAAAGAAAACAGGCAGTCCTCCAATCTCATACATCGAGAACAAAAACAACATCAGTGGTCTATGTATTGAAGAAATTGTCCACAAAAGTCAAGACAGAGTGGCCTGAAGAGAGGGGGTGGTGTCAAAGATTGCTGCGGCCAACACTGAACCCGGCGACGCTAAAGGGTCAGACTAGAAACGGGTCCAAATTATTTAAGATTAAGAAAGTAGGTACGTGAGAAAACCAGGCTACGTGCAGCCGCGAGCGTTCGATAAAAAACTAAGACGCGTTCCGGCACTTTGACGGAGGGGTGTCCACATATCGGACCCGTGATTGGTCATAATCTACGGTCATTAATCGAAACAATACGTGTCAGGACGCTAAACATAGGTGGAGCAGTAGCCTCCGATTGCGATTCTTTCAGGGCGTTAAACATACGTGGAGCAGTAGCCTCCGATTGCGATTCTTTCATTTCGTACTGTCACGCGAGAGCAGACGGACATTTGGCTGACCACTTGGTGGTAACCGCTGCAAGCTCAGAAGGTAAGTGACCGACTACCGTAAAATTTCGGATGTTTGTAGACAAATCCCTCTTCTGTTGACATGCCAAATTTAAAACAAATCAGGGCACCATCTCATAGTTAGACCTGTCCCACAAGGTGTATGGTGTACCGAGGCGATGGTGCGCGTCATGCCGCCATTGTTGGTCGATCTTAGGCACAGACTGAACGACTAGATCTACATACTGCTGATAGCAGACTTGTTTGTATTGAGATGGCAATGTTTTGGGTGATGACAATAGTTTTCGTGTGTGTGTGTAATCTGCGAGGAAGACATCAGAATATCAGTTGGCAGAAGCTGGGCACGCCCAGTCAGACCTTATCAGCATCAGATCATCTAGTTGCATGGATTGTTTGTTTATTGAAATCATTAGTCTGGTTGTTATGATATTAATTTTTTGTATGAAATTGAAAATACAGGTCCCAGTAGATAGGTCCGCTTCTGCAGTGGCAGCAGTCAGCATCGGCTTGCTGTGAGCATTTTGAGTGTATTTTTGATCCTCTTTATATTGCTTAAAATGTTGAGTAAATGGTTTAAAAAATATACTGAAATAAAGCTTGTTTTCTGCTCTACAACACTGTGTTGTTTGTTTTACAATAAAATATAAAACTTTGAAGCGCTTCATGGTTAAACAATGCGGGTGCTGTTGTCTTTGCTCCGACCCGAGCCGCCATGACTAACACTGCGTCAGCGCGTTCAAAACGAGTGTGGTCAGAAACACGGCGATCGCTTCGCAGTGTTGCTGTGTCTATTTTTAGAACTAGCGTCCTTGGAAACTCCAATTTCCAGCGATTCCATTGGTCTATTTATTGTGCAGACAGCCTTGTAAGAACCATTTGATATCGCGAGTTGAAAACAAGGAACTTTTCTGAGAGCCGATATCTTCGGAACTATTTATCAAGATGCTTCAATTTTTATATCAAATTGAAGCTTAGACTTTGAAGTTTTTAATAAGTGCACTGTTGAAATCGCAGACGACTGCACTTTGCCGCGCTTTTGTTTGGAACAATGTGAATCGAAGCCGAGTGCCGCTCTCGAGTGCATGATGGCGGCTGCGTCAGGCAGCCTGAGCGAGCGCTGCTCTTCGCCTGGATTATCGTCTTGTGATTCGAGAATTCGCCAATTAGTCGGTAAGTAAATATCATATTTAAATAATTTTATATGTTTACGCTGCCTTTGCAAACTTTTCGCTTTTGTTTCTTGAGAGGAAATGAATGAAATGAATGTTTCTAGGGCACCTGCATACGAGTAGCGCTAAGAAAGCGAACTTTGTGTTGAGTGACTTGAGTTGGATGGAAAATACCGAAATATCTCAACGTATTTTGTACTGTTGATGAAATGGATTGAAAGAAATGTGTTTCAAAGACTCAATTATTTTTTATATTGGCTCGATGTTTGTTTTTTTATTATGATCTTGAGATTTATTCTTCGGCAATGAGATCGCGAAAGTTGTTATGGAAAGACAACTCTTCACTTCCGGTTTCCTAGATTGTGTAGTTTCGCTTTCTTTAACGTGTTTTCTTCTCGATTCTAAGCGCAAGTTTGATGTTTTTATCAGATGATGACCAGCTGACAGCGTTGCTAGCTCGTTTTGACCAGAAAGGGCCGGGTAGACCACCCAAATTGCCCGAGATCCAGTTCAACAACAGGTTTCTCCTGCAGCTGCTGGTGTTGAAGGAAAAGAACCCAAATCCGGTATCGGAAGGAATTCTTTGTGGCCAAGCATTTAAAGGTAACGGGCAAGCTCCAAGATCTTGTTGACAGTCTCTTGTCTGACCTAGGAGAGCAAGTGAGGTCCCAGGGGGATGTAGAGTTTATGGCGGCCCTCCAGCGACATCGCCAACCAAGACAACAATACGAGTCTGAAGAGGAGGAAGAAGAAGGACAAGATCAGGATGAAGGACAAGATCAGGATGAAGAAGAACAGGATGAAGCACTTGTGGAAGAGCATCAGGACGAAGAAGACGAGGAAGAGCAACAGGATGGCATGGACTTCAATGGCAAGTTCAATGGGCCTGGACAGACTGTTGCTGCGTTTTACAGTGATGAGCGAGGAGAGCCTTGCTACTACATTGGCCAAGTGCTAAGCATCAAAGACGGAAATACAGCTGCAGTGACTTTCCTCAGTCAGAGAGGTTCTGCAAATGTATTTAAGTGGCCTGAGTCTGGTGACATTGAAAATAACCTGAGCTCACGGTACATTTTTTTCAGTGATTTCCATATGAAATCTGTAGGCCGGACGTGGTGTCTGACCAGCGATGACTGGAAGAAGCTGCAGCTCTCCTGGTCCAAATACACTAGAAAACACTGTTAGTTTTTTTCTGTGGTGTATTTCAAGCTACTGTTAGTTTTTTCTGTGGTGTATTTCAAGCTTGGGGGCTTAGGTGTACTGTATGAGCCATTTGCGAACATTACTTGCCATGATTTCCATATGTAAAAACTGGTTGTGTTTCAGGATAGTTTTGACTACTTTAGAACTTCTTTTGAAGCCTGTGGATGTGAAATTCAAGTTCTACTCTTTATTCTGAGCAAAAGGGTACTTGAAATTAGTCTGTAGCATCAGTAGTTGTTGAGATATGGCTTTTTTACTATTTGGTGTTATTTCTCTCTCATGTCATCTTTTTCCGCCTGCGAGAAATGTGTTTTTCCTCATTTTTGAAGTGATCTGGATGAAAAACTATGGCTTGCCTACCCCTGGAAAAAATTATTCTTACAGTAAGTAGTATATAGTTTTGGTTTTATCATTTTCAGCTGTGTCTGTGTATTCATTCTCCATTTATCAAGCCAGAAAAATGGTGTTTCGTTAAAATCGCTAAATTGTGCCATTTTCTTGCATTTTTAAATGCTCATAACTCTTGAACTATCATTGATAGGAAGATAAAATTTGGCAGAGATATTCAGTGTTGTGTTGTCTTTCAAATGCTATTAAGTTTTTCTCTTTATGTGAACAAACAAAAATTTTGAATTTTTGGGGTGGACCTACCTAGTCCCAGTAGCTTGGCACAACCAGTCTGACCATCTCATCATATGATCTATTTGCATGGATTCTTTGCTTGGCCCTACTGAAATAATTTATCTGCTTTGACATTGTTACTTTTGAGATTTTTCAAGTAACTATATACAAAATGAAAACTTAATGGGCCATTTGTTGTTGTTTTTTCTTTAATTCAACACTTGATTCAAACAGTAAAAGAAAAACATTTAAGCCTATTTATGTAGGCTTTTAAGCAAAATTGTTTAGGTTCGTTAAGTTTTAGTTTATTAAACTTTTTTCTTCACATGTTTAGTCCTCCTAATGCATTATATCACGTTTCTTTGAATAGTTGGTTTGGGATTTTTTAAACTTTAAATTAAAGGCACAAGTAATGGTAACGATTACGTGATGGAAGTTAAAAAGGTTAAAGGACTGTTATATAGGCCTACTATTTTTATCCTTGTTAAGTTGACTGATCAATTACTGGATAAATTACCACAGCTATTATGACCAATCATATTTGCCATGATGAATGATACCTAGTCTGTAGCAAATTACATGCCACAATTACAGCTATTGTAGAAGTTACTGCGTTTTTTTTACTCTCAATCTCATACTACACTTTTTTAAAAATCGTTAAAGTGTTAAATTATTAATTACTGGGCTAATTAGGCCTACCCAAATCATTATGACTAATCTTAGTTTTTCATGACAAGTAATACCTGGAGTCTGTGTGTGGTAAATTAGAAGCCAGAATTCCAGCTATAATGGAAGTTGTAATGATTTAAGTACCTTCACATGTATTTTCTTAAAAGCTTGTTTGATTAATTAAATTAATCATGGGTAATTAGAGCATAGTTTCATGAACTTGTGAATACTTCAGTTGTCTTGTGCTTGTAAAGACCTTTCTGGTGATACTCAGTTTTTGGTTCTTGGTTCAGTCTTTCCCAAGTTATGTCACTTTATATTCACAAAATCAAGACAAGTGATCACAGTTTCTGCTATGTGAGCCATGTAAAAAATGGCCGAAATATTTATTACTTCAAAAATTCGTAACTTTCGTTAGTCAACCAAATAAAACGCTTTCTATAGGCCCTACCGTTGTAAAGCTAGTCTACTATTTTTCTCTTTTCAGTGGTACCAATTAGCCTATATAATCATTTTCAAAAAATGAACTTTTGTCACATACCTAAAGAAAGAAGCTAAGATTGTATTAATTGTAATGATTTGCATTGGATTCTTTCATGACAGTGAGTTACCACTCGTGTTAAAAAGTCAAAAGTTGGCCGAAAATATGGGCCCATGTAGGCCAACTGATCATCATAGTCATCATCAGGTGCCCTGCCGCATGGCGTTGGCGACCATGGACTTCCAACCATCTCTATCTCTCGTTGCCCCCAGCATCTCCAGGCCAACTGATATAGACTAGGTCTAGATCTAAAAGTTAGTCTACTAGGCCTAACAAAGCCGGAATTTTTGCCGTTCCCTGTGAATTCGTCCTCGTGACGATCTGAAATCAAGTCCGTTTCCATTTAATAACACAGTACTGCCACAGACAATGGCCTCACTGCAGTTAAACGGTAGCCTTTTATCAATACTGATAATGACTGTGGACTTAAGAACCAGAATGACCAGCTATACCCAGTTACCGATTCGACCACGGCCATGCTGCCGCGTGCCGCCGGCCAAAGATGGCGCACAGGAAATGTAGTGACCGGCTCACAGACAGAAAATAAAATACAAATAATTCATAAATGCCAACTTACCTTGCGTTAACAACCGGCTTGCATGAGAGTTTGGGTCTGTTTTGCTGAGTTCGTCTTGCAGTTCCTCCTTGTAACCGTTTATTTGAGCCATTTTCCCTTGCTGTGTCGTGTTTGAAAACGCACGCGTCTTTCGCACTTGGCCTAAGTATTCTCGTTCCGACTTGCTAAAATGACCTTCCGTCAAGAAATTAGTTCTGAGACAACTGCATTAATACGTCACAAACGCGGAGTCTATTGCAAGCTACTTGATCTATTCAAGATCGTCATACTATTCGTGAGTATTCAGTGCTACACTCAAACAAACATTTAGCTCGTAACAAAATAAGTAGCAAATTAATCTTGTCTCATATATTACTACGTTTGAATTGTTCGTTTTGCGCTTGCGCATTAGTTTGTACAATTAACATAAAAGTAGTTGCCTTCAAGTACTGCGCATGCGTAAAAGAACGGAAAATGACATCTTTAAAAGCGAAAGCAATTTTGATTCGAATCTCATGGAAATTATAAGACAACGCTTATCTTCTTTAACTATATGACAAGATTCATCTTTCGACAGTCCCTACTCGTTATCACGCTGGGACGTTAATGCCACTGAAGAAGAAGAAGAAGAAGATTCGAAGTGGTTTAGTTAACAGACAAAACCAGCAGCCGAATCAAAGATTTGCAATTCTGAAGCATTGTGCAGTCTTTGCCAGTAGAAGCGTGAAAGCTAATTTAAAGCAAGTGCCAACGTTCGATAAAACAGGAAGCAGAAACACACACAAAAACAGAATTAGAACGTGTACTTATTGGTAAAACACACAATCATCTATTGTGAGCAAAAAGGCCTGTGCAGGGTCGCCATCATATTGAATAAACCACGTGCTGCAGCATTGAAAAGCTACAACACAATTAATGACTGATTGATAACTGTTAAACTTAACACAAAGCCAGTTGTCTTAAACATCATCCAGGCATATGCACCAACATCCAACAGCTCAAATGAAGAGAGAGAACAATTTTATAATGACCTTCAAACTGCAAAGGACAAAATACCCAAAAGAGAAGTTTGCATAATAATGGGAGACATAAATGCTCAACTGTGCGAAAGTTAGGGCAGAGAGTGTGGAACAAGACCTTATGGGAAAACGCAGTGAAAGAGGCCACATATTGGCATCTTTCCGCCAGGCCAACGAATTGGACATCACTAATACCCTCTGTAAACAGCATTATCGCAAACAATATACATAGAAACTTGAAGAAAAAAACAGACATTGATGATAAGAATGTAAAATCAGAAATCAGATAGATTATATCATGATAGACAGGACATGGAGAACTACTGTTCTACGGTCCGAAACAAATCTAGGAGCTGATTGTGATGGTTATTACCACCTATTCGCAGCAAAAAATAGACTCAAAGCATATAAACAAAACAAATCAAACCAGCCCCTAGGTTTGATCTAAAGAAATTGAAAAATCAAGATATTGCATCTGATTTTGAGATCGAAGTCAGCAATCGTTTCGAGGCTCTAATCCAGGACTGGACATTAAACAACCAGTATCCAGAAGGCAGTTGGGGAGATATGAAAAAGCCCTAGCAAATGAAAGTTAGGAAGGAAAGGGAAAAAAAACAAATTAAACCCTACATCAGCGAGGTAGTTATGTATCTAGCCAAACAGAAAAGCCAAATTCGCAAATCTGGAAGAAAAGAAGAATGCAAAAACTCAAAAAGAGAAATTAAGAGCAAAATTAGAAGAAGAACCAGAAAAAAACACGAAAGAAGAATACGAACGTGTATTTAATACAACAAGACAAAACAGGCGCAAATTGTCGGCCAACTGGCCTTTGTCAAGCGTAAGATTACAAACAAACAAACACTAGATACAAAAAAATTGAGAAAAAGACTGAAACTTCCCTGCTGCTGTGTTCAAAATTAGAAGAGATGAAAATTGACTGGAGGAAGAATGTGCAAAAATAAATGAGAATATGAATGCAGAAGATTCAGGGATCTGTTCCGACAGATAAAGGAAGTTCTTCTACCAAATTCCAACCCAGAAATGAGTGCATCAACAGCAAAGAAGGCACCACATTGATTGAACCAGAGTATATTGTGAATAGATGGAATGAATATGGAGCATCCCATTTTAGCGGCAATAGCCCCCAAGATGCTCTATGCCCTGACCTGAACTGTCCCGAATCAGAACCACTATAAACTAAAGCAGCCATCTGTTAAAAACAAGAAAATCCTTAGGCACTGACACTGTTCCAGGAGAATTGTTAAAACATGCTGGAAAAGGCCTAAAAGCAATGCACCATCTTTGTTGTAAAATCTGGAATACTCATCAGTGGCCAACAGACTGGAAATTTCAAGAATTTGTGATGCTTTACAAGAGTGGCAGTGTCAAAGACTGTAACAACTGCAGTACCATTGCCCTAATGGGCCCCGCCAGTAAACTCGTGCTCATAATTATTCTCAACAGACTGAAGCCCATGACAGAAGAAGGACTATCTGACTGCCAGGCAGGCTACATATCCAACAGGCACAACTGACATGTTACTTGTGTTACAAATACACATAGAGAAAATAAAAAGCACTGATGAAGAAGCTTTCGTCACCTTCATAGACTATAGCAAAGCATTTGATAGTGTCATTCATCTCCTCCTATTCAACGCAATAGTCAGAATGGGCCTTCCCAAACATCTCATTTCATTAATTGCCTCATTATATGAAGATCAAACGGCTACAGTTAGATGGAACAGTCAAAAATGTGAAATTTTCAACATCCACAGGGGAGTTAGACAAGATTGTATCCTTTCACTGTATCTCTTGAACGTCTATATGGAACAAGTCATGAGAGATGTTGACATAGAAGGCATGGCATAAAGATGGGAAGAAAAATGTTACAAACCTGCACTATGCCGATGATACTGCGCTATTAGCAGACAATATTACCAGTATGAAAAGAATTCTATACAGGGCAGATGCAACGGGCTCAAAGGCTGACATAAAATTGAACGCCAAGGAAACAAAAGTGCTACATGTTAAAGGCAAAGACTGAAAACAATCAAGATATCTTAATTGATCAAGTTCCTTTAAAAATTATAAAGATTTTAGATATCTTGGTTCTGTAAAAACTGATGATTGAACCTGCTCTAAAGACATCAAAATATGAATTGGAATGGCAAAGCAAAAATTGGTCCCAACTCAACAATATCTGAAAAGACAGAGGCATACCAAATAGCCTAAAAATTAAACTTTTAAAAGGTTTGATCCGGCCAAACATGCATGATTTATGGCTGCGAAGCCTGGACTTAAAAAAAAGCTGATTGCAAAAGAATTGAGGCAACAGAGATATGATTTTATCGGAGACTACTTCGTGTCAAATGGACATATAGAAGAACTAATGAAACTGCATGCAGGAAAAAGATGTGCACATCAACTGGTTGCTTAAAATCTAAAGATGGAGGTTTAATAAAAGGAAGGAACTTGGGGTTGGGGTATGCAATAACATTTTTGGGGTCATGGCGGTTGGAGGGGGGGTAATAAAAGGAAGGAACTTGGGGATGGGGTAGGTAATTGAATTTTTGGGGTCATGACGGTTGGGGGGAGGGGGGGGGTAATAAAAGGAAGGAACTTGGGGATGGGGTAGGTAATTGAATTTTTGGGGTCATGGCGGTTGGGGGGAGGGGGGGGTAATAAAAGGAAGGAACTTGGGGATGGGGTAGGTAATTGAATTTTGGGGGTCATGGCGGTTGGAGGGGGGGGGGTTAATAAAAGGAAGGAACTTGGGGATGGGGTAGGTAATTGAATTTTTGGGGTCATGACGGTTGGGGGGAGGGGGGGTAATAAAAGGAAGGAACTTGGGGATGGGGTAGGTAGTGGAATTTTTGGGGTCATGACGGTTGGGGGGAGGGGGGGTAATAAAAGGAAGGAACTTGGGGATGGGGTAGGTAATTGAATTTTTGGGGTCATGACGGTTGGGGGGAGGGGGGGGTAATAAAAGGAAGGAACTTGGGGATGGGGTAGGTAGTGGAATTTTTGGGGTCATGACGGTTGGGGGGAGGGGGGGTAATAAAAGGGAGAAACTTGGGGATGGGGTAGGTAATTGAATTTTTGGGGTCATGGCGGTTGGAAAGGGGGGGGGGGTAATAAAGGAAGGAACTTGGTAATGGTGTAGATAACGGAATTTTTGGGGTCATGGCGGTTGGAGGGGAGGGGGGGGTGTAATAAAAGGAAGGAACTTGGTAATGGTGTAGATAACGGAATTTTTGGGGTTATGGCGGTTGATGGGGGGGGGGGGGGGTGTAATAAAAGGAAGGAACTTGGTAATGGTGTAGATAACGGAATTTTTGGGGTCATGGCGGTTGGAAGGGGGGGTAATAAAAGGAAGAAACTTGGGGATGGGGTAGGTAATGGAATTTTTGGGGTCATGGCGGTTGGAGGGGGGGGGGGTAATAAAAGGAAGGTACTTGGCATAATCGGGGATGGGGTAGGAAATGGAATTTTTGGGGTCATGGCGGTTGGAGGGGGGTGGGGGAGAGTAATAAAAGGAAGGAACTTGGGGAAGGGGTGGGCAATGGAATTAACAAAAATCCAATAACAGCATTGGTATCTCACAGTGCAACCAAAATGTTTTAAATGCTTCTTTGAGCAACATTCTTATAGTTAGTCCTCATATAGACTCTGAGAATGGTAGGACTTTAAATAAACTCCACAAAAGCAGAACAGAAACCGATGGGGTAGGTTAACAAAGGGAGGGGAACTTGGGGGTACAGATAGGTGGATTAAGAGATGAAGGGAACATTAGGTGGGTGGATGAGTTCAGAAAGGGAAGGGACTTGGGGTGTGTGTAGGGATGGTGGCTTAACAAAGGGAGGCAACTTAGGGACGGGACCATAGTACGAATAAATAAATACGCTCTATTGAAGAAATTGACTGATACGAAATAATACTGCGTTTGTGACTGGTAGCAAAGAGAGTAGGCACTACTCTCTTTGGTAGTAGTAAGAACTGGGAAAAGGGGAGGCAAATACCATATCTGAGGGGGTGGGGTGGGGTGGAGAGGAGTGAGATGAATTCTGCAATGTAAAAGTGGTCATGTCATATTATTATTGTCTTAGACTGAAGTGGGTCATCATCATCATCATCAGGTGCCCTGCCGCATGGCGTTGGCGACCATGGACTTCCAGCCATCTCTATCTCTCGTTGCCCCCAGCATCTCCCCCACCCTCCTCATCCCCAGCCACTCTGCAAGTCCGTCCAGCATTCTCTCCCTGGGTCTACCTGGTGCTCTCTTTCCCTCCAGCTTTCCCGTTGTGACCAGGTGCTCCAAATCCCCCTTCCTCATAAAATGGCCTATAAATGTTGCTTGTCTTTTCCTAATCTTCCTTATGAGTGATCTACTTGTGTCTGCCTCCATCAAGACTGTCCCGTTTGTTTTCTTTGCTGTCCATGGAACTCTCAACATTCTTCTGAGAAACCACATCTCGGCTGCCTCAAGTTTAATTTTGGTCGCAGTAACTGAAGTGGGTGCAGGAAGGACATTTGAAAGTGGGATGGGGGTAGCTCATTCAATGGAGATAATTTCGAGGCCTAAAAACAGGGGAAGGAAATTTAGGAGGGAGATATAAAAAAAAAGGGAGGACATTTGGGGGAGAGGATTAAAAAGGGAGAACATTTTGGGTTAGAGAAGGGTGGGGGGAGGATCAAAAAGAGAGGGAAGCCTTGGGAGGTGGGAAAAGACAGAAAACTTTACGGGAATAACGAAGGAACAAAAATTTGGGGATCGTCAAAGGATTGGGTGCTATAGGGAGGGCCATTTGTTACAAAGGGAAAAAAACTTTGAGGAGTTAAAAAAGGGATGAAATTTGAGTGTGTGTGTGTGTGTGTGGGTGGGTGGGGGGTAACAAAGGGAGGAGCCTTTGGAAGATTAACAAGGCAAGGGAACCTGGAGGGGGGGGGGGGGGCTGAAAAGGGAGGGAATTTTGTGGTTTAGGGGGTTGGGACTGTGTTAAAAAATGGCGAAAATCTTGGGGGTTATCGAAGGGAGGGAACTTTGGGATTGACAAAGGAAAGAAGCTTGGGGAGCAAGAAAAAAAGGAACTTGGGGGTAAAAGGGAAGAGAGAGAGAGAGAGAGAAGAGAGAGAGAGAGAGAGAGAGAGAAGAGAGAGAGAGAGAGAGAGAGAGAGAGAGAGAGGAAGAGAGAGAGAGAGAGAGAGAGAGAGAGAGAGAGAGAGAGAGAGAGAGAGAGAGAGAGAGAGAATGCAGCACCATCTCTTTTTTCACTACCTGTGTGTATTTCTGTTTACCTGTGAAAGTGGATGTTACTGCACAAATTTGTCAAGGGATCCTTGACGTATACTGAGTACGTGTTGCAAGTGAGACCTTGGTTTATTATTTCATCCGAAAGAATATACTGACTGATATTACTGAAAAGTTTATCGCTTAAAACTTCATTGAGGTCGGCTTATTTTCAAGGTGACTGTTGTACAACGCATGTCGCATGAGCACAAAAAGGAATTAGGCCTACGTTTTGTCGTATCACTTTGTTGTGTTGAGTTGTGTTCTGTTATGGAAAACAAACAAACAAACAAACAAACAGACAAACAAACAAATGAACGAACGAACGAACGAACAAAACAAACAAATAAACAAACAAACCCGCAGAGGACTGAAGCCAGAGGGGCCAGGCCTTCAGGCCTTTCCAACGAACTACAAATCCATGCAGTGCGACAGAAATGTCTACACGATCATCTATCATCTATCTCCATCATCATCATCACCACTATCGCCATCATCATCATCATCATCATCATCATCTATATCGCACAACAATAGTGCTCACCCACTGCAACCACATTTTAACACGATCATCATCGACGTTATCATCATCCCTCCATCATCATAATATCGTCAACATTATCGTCATCATCATCGTCATCACCACCACCACCACCACCACCGTCTGTATCACACAAGAACAGTGCTCACTCATCACAGCCACATTTATGGTCTGACCATGCAAACAGCAAACGTTAGAAGACCAAGAACTGAGGAAGGGGAAGTAATTTTGATGGGCAAAGACACTTGGAAGATATACAACGGTAAGCTCCCGTCAATCGCCGATGGCAGAACTAGCTGTATGCTTGCATATTACCTACGCAGAACTAGCTGTATGCTTGCATATCACCTACGGGTACATTTTGTACAAGGACATTGCTGATGGCGTCTCAGTTTAGAAATTGTACCTGTTGAAGAAGAAATGGCTGAATCTTTATTACGAGGTGTATTGATGTTTAATGCACTGAACGGACCAAAAACAAACAAACAAACAAACAAAAAACAACAAAAAACAAAAACGAAAACAAACAAACAAAAAAGACCCCAACCAACCAAAACAAACAAACAAACAAAAAACAAAATCAAAGCAAAACAAACAAAAATCAGAAGTATCTTTAACCCTTTGACTCCTGTCCATCTGTAACCTGCATTGTCAACCATGCTAGCAAAGCAAAAACTTAAACCTTTGTCTCCCTCAATGAGCCCTATCCACCAGCTTCCTGCAGGAGTCAAAGGGTTAATACAACCAGGAAATTCAGGCGCAAATTTTCGGCCAACTGGCCTTTGTCAAGCGTAAACGTAATCGCCCAAAAGTTATATATTCTGCTCAAGAGGAATTTTACTTCGTTGTTGTTGTTTTGTTTCTATTACTGTTGTTGTCTTCTAATATAGAGATACAGACACCTGCAGTGTTGGTTAAGAAGCTTGAATGATACCCTCAATGATTTATCCATTTTTTGGGGTGGGGGTGGGGGAGAAGAAAAGCAATAACCAACAATCAATTTTCTCCTAATTTTTGTATTTGGTGTTTGTTTGTTTGTGATCTCACGTTTACACTTCACAAAGGCCAGTTGGCCGAAAATTTGCGCCTTTCTTGTCTTGTTGTATTAAATACGCGTTCTGATTCTTTTTGGGGGCGTTTTTTTTTTTTCTCCACAGTGCCCAAAGTTTTTGTTGATGCTATTAGTTATTTTCCCTCCAGTGTTTTTTTCATTGTCCCATTTCGCGCCATTTTACCAGCCACCTAGTTGTGGACAATTTTTCAGAATATTATGATAATGTAGGCTAGATGATAATTATTTTGCTGTGAAGTTCCATTCTGGATTGTGACCGAGTGACAGGGCTATACTTTATGCTTTTTAAATTCTTTTTACAACGTATTCTGGCGCCAACCAGGCCTGAGAGATACAGACATCTGCAGTGTTGGTCAGGAAACTTGAATGACACCCTCAATGACTCATCCATAAAGTGGATGAGGTTCGATATTGTGTTGACCCAGTTTTCCAAATGAGCCCACGACACCCTCAACTCTATGTAAGAGTTGGTCAGGGCCAACATATCCCACAATGATTTATACAGGACAAATGGGATATGAACCCACGACTTTCCAGTCGGTAGTATTGAATAGGTGAGCTGTTCTGACTTCATGTTCGTGTGAAGGTAGGCCTCCTGCATGGGTGTGCTGTTCTTCTTTTACATTTGCGAGAACTTGAGGTGAAAAGCATGTATCCCAAATGAACATATGTAGGCTTAATGATGATGATGAGTCCCTTGGGCTAACCACTGCACCACAGCAACTGGAAATTGCCAAGTTTACATATTCTGCTCAAGAGGATTCTACTTTTTTGGTTTGTTTTTGGGGGGTAGGGTGGGAGTGGGAGAAGAAAACAATAACCAACAATCCATTCTCTTTTCCGCTTTTTTATTTTTACATCCTCTTTTCATTCCGTAAAGGTAATTGTCACCAACAACATAACAAAATCGATGACATCCTCTTTTCATTCCGTAAAGGTAATTGTCACAAAACATAACAAATCGATGACATCCTCTTTTCATTTCGTAAAGGTAATTCTCAACAACACATAACAAAATCGATGACATCCTCTTTTCATTTCGTAAAGGTAATTGTCACCAACAACATAACAAAATCGATGACATCCTCTTTCATTTCGTAAAGGTAATTTCAAAACAACATAACAAAATCGATGACATCCTCTTTTCATTTCGTAAAGGTAATTGTCACAACAACATAACAAATCGATGACATCCTCTTTCATTTCGTAAAGGTAATTGTCACCACAACATAACAATCGATTTTCATTGAAATGAAGTCAAGTTGTCTCTTTGTTCCACATATCGGGTTATGTACTGCTGTATATGTCGAACGTGTTACTGATAACACAGTGATATAAACCTATTGTCTTCTTCAGAACAGGGCTATACCGATATAGCATGGCCACTTCTCAAAATTGCAGAACTCATCTCATTTCGCTTTTGACATCATAGTTGCCTCCCCTCTCCCCACTTCTTACTACTGCTCATGTAGACATGGGCATTCCATTTGGTCCCCTTCTTACCCACTGGACGAGGCGGAGGGGAAGTTTTTAGTCCCGTTTTTATTATCCATTGTTTGGTGTTTGTGATCTGTTTGTGACCGTGCGTTCGCGCTTGACAAAGGCTAGTCGGCCGAAAATTTGCGCTTGTTTTGTTTTGTTTTGTTGGATACACGCTTATATTGGTTTTCTTGTTCTTCTGGTTATTGTCTTTTATTTTTGTTATGTTGAACTGGTTTCCGTTATTCTTTGGAAAGGTTGTGTAATCTCCCCTGTCATCTTTTTCAACTGCTATGTGTGTGTGTGTGTGTGTGTGTGCATGCATGTGTGTGTGCGTATGTGTCGTGCACGCATGGACAAAATATCGGCAAAGGCTTCCAAGAGATGTAGTCTGATAAGACATGACAATTGCAAGCTGAAACACATGTGATCCACTGTATCCAAACATGTGAATTTTAAACACTGGCATATTTACACAGGGATCCTTTAGCTGTCAACAGACGTTCATCAAACTTAGATCACATGTTCAGACCTACCAATTATTTATACCAAGGGCACCGAATCATGACCCAGGTTAATTATTGGCAAACTGCATGCTAGTAAGGAAAATGTCAGACTTATTTATGTAGACTTACATTGTTGCTTGAGGTCAGATGCTTCAGAAAAAGGGATATTTATTATGGCTTAACCCTTTGACCCCCACACCCCGTCTACCAGCATCCTGCATTGTCAACCATGCTAGCAATGCAAAAACTTAGGTCCTTTGACTCACTCACCCTATCCACTGGCTTTCTACTGGAAGCTGGTGGATTGGGTAATGGAGTCAAAAGTATTTGTAGTTAGTGGATAGGGTGCAGGAATCAATTGGTTAATCAAGAACTCTGCCTGCTTATTACTGGCAGATTTGGGTGGAGTAGGCCTACATGGAATTGTCCAAGTTTAATGTGTCCCTGTTCAACAAATTCTACACTCCAAATTCCAGTTGCTCTTTGGACAGAGGTGTTGTAGGCCTACTACACTGGCTATGCAGAAAAGTCTGAATACTATGTAACAGTACCAATGACTAAGCAGAGAAATCTGAATACTATATTATAATATTACTGATGAATTAGAGGCCTGGTTGGATAACAAGTAAGGCTCCTGCCTTCCAATTTGCCTGTGCAGTTTGTACAGACACATATCGTGTCTGGACAACTAAATGCGTGTGTGTGTGTAACGTCAAGTCTACCAAATTATGAACAGGTAACTATCTTCAATGTTAGGGAAGGTAAAGCGTTGAGGAACAGGAAATGGGCACTGCCCTCATGCTTGTCCCGATATCTGCCATTCACTCTCCTGTGACCTCGGTTGTAAGAAAACCTTTAGCTTTTCTTTACCTTTTAGTGATAGTATTGAATAGGTGAGCTGTTCTGACTTCATGTTTGTGAGAAGGTACTGCATGGGTGTGCTGTTCTTTTACATTTGCGAGAACTTGAGGCGAAAAGCATGTATCCCAAATGAACATATGTAATTTGACTGTTTATTCCTTTTCTCACACTGCACCCAGCAGCAGGGAAGTTTCAGTCTTTTTCTCCTAATTTTTGTATATGGTGTTTGTTTGTAATCTTACGCTTGACAAAGGCCAGTTGGCCGAAAATTTGCGCCTGTCTTGTCTTGTTGTATTAAATACGCGTTTTTATTCTTCTTTCGTGTTTTTTCTGGTTCATGTTTGCTTGAATGCAGGCAGTCACACTTGTTTTGGATATGATAAAGGTTATTGTTAAGTGTCTTGAACACATTAGTTTGAACTTTTTTTTCCATTTCACCCTGTTGGATTTGAAATCATGGTTCTTTTTCAACTGGTATTTGGGTTGGTGACACTTTGAATAGATTTTCTCCTCTGTGATCCAATTCCAGCTGTGCAGTGTTGATGTAGAAGAATGTACTAATTTCCTGTTGAAAGATAAGCAGTAGAACAGTATTCTGCCACACTAGGTTACCATTACGACGCATGTGATCTACAGATATGTTTTTGCATACATTTGTAAGATTTTCATGCTACTAAGTGGATAATCTTTACCATTGCAAGATTTTCTTGCAGTTCATCAGTCTGATTCAATGCAATATGGTCAAGTTTAATCCCAGGGCATTTCAGATTCAAGGAAAAAAAATCAAAACTTGAAGAAAGAATCTTTATATTAATCCAATCATTCAGACGCATTCAACATACTGGGATGAGTGGGAACAAAACAAAAAAACAATCCCATGTGTCCATCAGTTTCTTTTCCTCCGCCTGAAGTGAAATACAAAGCTGGTAAGCCAAAGGAAGGAACAGACTGTGCTGTTTTCATGTTTGGTTGAATACAAACCATTTTGACTGACCTCAGCCTTTCAAATTGTAGTTTTATAGTACGGTAGTTCGATTAAATAAAATGTTATTCACTACCATACTGTCTTTACAAACACTGCTATGCTAACCATCAGAAACCATCTGAACAGCTTGATAAAAAATTCAGGTAATCAATTTCAAAATGTTCCCAAGCGTGTGTGTGCTAGTTGGCAGCTACACAGTACTCTACTTACAGGTCCCTGATCAGTTGTTCCTCTACTTCAATTCATCTGTCACCTGTCAGTGTCACCAGGTTCCGTGTTGGCTGCTGCACATCTGGACGCCACATCTCCCTCCTGGCCACCCTGTCTTGACTTTTGTGGACAATTTCTTGAATATTTAAGACACTGATGTTGATCATGCTCTCGATGTATGAGATTGGAGGTCTGCCTTTCTTCAGGGCTTAAAACAGGAGGAGGAAAAAACCACTGAAACTAGGGGGGTCCGGGGGCCATAACTTGCGCGCCGTTGCTATGAACGCTTGCAAGCCGATCACGGACGCCTTGCTCCTTTGTTTTTTTTTTTTGACAAACCGAAATTGCGGAATTCCGCCCAGACGCAGAACATTTTAAACCCCGTTTCTTCCTTTTTGCCACTATTTTTCCTTGAAAGATGGTTGCCATGAGGCCTCTGTTCTTGTTGCGTGACACATGGCCAGTGTATTTTAGTCTTCTCTTGTTGATGTCTGCTAATAGTTTTCTGGTGGTATCAAGTTCTTCCAGGCCACTTTCATTAGTTCTTCTGTCTGTCCATTTGACACGTAGTAGTCTCCGATAAAACCACATCCTTGCTTCACTTACAGGTCGTCAATCAACAGCTTGAGTAGTGAAAGGGTTGAAATGCTCTGACAGTCCAGTTCGTCTACCAGTCGGATGTTAAGACTCCCGCACCCTATCCATCAACTGCAAAAACTTGAACCTTTGATTTTCTCACCCTATCCCCCAACTGCAAAAACTTAAACCTTTTGACTTCCTCACACTATCCACCAGCTTCCTGGTGATGGAATCAAAGGGCTAAATTTTTACTTTGTGACCAGTCGTGGAAGGTTGTGGGTACGAATCCCCATCAGTACCTTCAAAAATATATCATTGTGGGGTTTTTCAGCTCCTACCCAGAGTTGGGTGTGCTATGGGCTCATTGGGAAGACTGGAACCACGCAGACGAGCCTCATCCACTTCGTGGAGGCGTCATTAAGGCTGTTGCTCAAATCTTCTGACCAAACTGCAGGTGCCTCTATCTCTCGGGCCTGGTTGACGCCAGGATATATTATGATAATAAGTGTAGAGTACAACCCTGTTACACAGTCTCAATCCTAGATGAACTCCATAGCTTCATGATTATCATCCACATCGACTCATCATCATTGCATATTATAAAACTGTTTCAGCTTCTGCTGCCATTAAAGTGGCGTACAAAATGGGACAGATAAAAAAAAAAGGTTTTTGCTTTGCAAGCACGGTTGACAATGCAGGATGGTGGTAGACAGCATGCGGGAGTCAAAGGGTTAAATGGCTGTGGTGGTCCAGTCTGTCTACTGGTGATAATAATGTGAGCAGTCTACAAGTTGTTCACAGACATCTCTCCAACATCCTCTCTCATGAGTAGGCTACACCCAAACACAATTGTGTATTTTTTTTTCAGTTTTATTTGACCACAAACATTAATGAGAAAAATAAAATTATACTACATCAGTTTCTGGCCATGTTGGATAATAGCAGGTGTTTCGAATGTTCATACAGCCTCATACTTTTGACAGTGAACAGCGCCTTTATATTCCATATACGGAGTAGAAAAAAAAAGAACACGAGGTATTTGTTGCTGGTCTTAAATGCTGACACATGATTGTTTTGTATTTTTCTGAAGCCAAAGCACCAAGTCCAAAATGATACCTGAAGAATAAGAGGGAAAAAAAGAGGCAGAGACAGAGAGACAAAGAAAGAGTGACAGAGAGAGGAAGAAAGAGAGAGGGAGGGAGAGACAGAAAGAGAGGGAAAGCAAGTGAGAAGTGGATGATAAAATCAAGGTATGAAACCCTAGAATGCCCAAAAGAAAAATAAAGGAATAAATTACACGATGTTATGAAAATTGCATTGGTCCACATATACATGCATGGGATGTTGTTTTCAGGGAACATGCCTGAACAATCTATTAAACAAATTCAATTGTTTTCACATTAAATACTGTAGTTACCTGTAAATTCTGACTTCATAAGACTTGCACATATATTACTTTGCTTCAAAATCAAATAGGCTGTAAACAATAAAATGCACCCATTACCAGCTTCACTCATACATACATTAAAAATGTCTTTTATTCTCCATATCTACTATACAAAGGTGTATGATTCCTTCCACAATAATAATCCTTTAGAGATACACCAGTTAAGTCTTTCAGCACAAGTCTTTTCTTGATAAACACCTTTACTTGATAAACACCGAAAAACCTGCAGAATGCGGATTTCACGAGACGCATACTGTTTCAAGACAAATAAAAGAAATTTTATCATGGATAAAAAAGGAAGAAAACTATATGCAAAAACATGAATACGGGAGATACCTCCCGAAGGAAGGAAGAAACAGTCAGAAAGACAGTTGAGAAAAAAGAAAAGACAAGAAAACAAAAGAATGTACAGTTTGAAAAGTGGTGCCATTGCTGCATGAAATGTAGCTGACAAATGGGTCATTGCCATATCTGTGGACACCGTTAGTAGAGGCATTCCTCTTCCTCCATCACGAAGATGGTCTTCGGTGAGACGGACAGAACATCCTTGTCCTTCTCCAGCTTGTGTCCCGCTTTCAGGATAGGCAGATTCTTACTGTTGGGGCTGCATGGCTCCAGCAACTTCACGTCAGCAGGGAACAAGGAGTTCCTGTAAAACCATGCAATAGTTGTGAGGTGTGTAGTTACCAATGTATGTCACATGTAGTATTCCACGATAAGTAAAACGTTTTATCATGAAGGGCAAAAAAGACTCCACTACGTATTTTCTACACTTTTATGTTTGTTAAGTTAACCCTCTGACTCCTGCACCCGGTCCATCAGCATCCTGCATTGCCAACCATGCTAGCAAAGCAAAAACTTATCCCTTTGATTCCCTCAGCCTACCCACCAGCTTCCTGCAGGAAGCTGGTGGATAGGGTGAGGGAGTCAAAGGGTCAAGTTTTTACAGTTGGTGAATAGAGTGTGGGAGTCAAAGGGTTAAAAACAAGACAAAACAATTTCCACCAATGGTAACGTGCTGGGTCACCCACTCTGGTTTTAGGACTACACAATTATTGTACTAAATGGCGAAGCAGGTAATTAGTAATATACCACTAATACTGAATCAGAACAGGAAACACTGAAATGTATTGAAAAAAAACAAAAAAACAGAAGAGACACTGTGAGCTTGTATCATCATCATGTGCCCTGCCGCATGGTGTTGGCGATCATGGCCCTCCATATGTATCTATCCCTTGTCGCCGCAAGCACATCTTCCACCCTCTGTCCTCAGCCACCCTGCAAGTCCGTCCAATATTTTGTCCCTGGGTCTACCTGGTGCTCTCTTTCCCTCCACCTTTCCTGTCGTGACCAGGTGCTCTAATTCCCCTTTCCTCATAAAATGGCCTATAAATGTTGCTTGCCTTTTCCTAATCTTCCTTATCAATGACCTGCTTGTGTCTGCCTCCATCAAGACTGTCTTGTTTGTTTTCTTTGCTGTCCATGGAACTCTCAACATTCTTCTTAGAAACCACATCTCAGCTGCCTCAAACTTGTTCCGGCTTTGCGTGTTGACTGTCCACACCTCAAAACCGTATAACATTATCGGTTCTATTTAACATTCAAGAACTCTCTTCCTGAAGTTAACTGATAGGCATTTGTTGGTAAGAATGCTTTTCATCTTCTTGAATGCTGTTTTGGCTTGGCCGATTCTGCTATTGCTGATGTGCATCTGCCGTCTGGTGAGATGACCGTTCCCAGATATTTAAACTTATCAACCTGTCTCAAAGTTGTCCCATTTGCTGTTATTTTGCATGAGGGGATTTCATGTTTTTTACTGACAACCATGACTTCCGTCTTCTTGCTGTTTATTCCAACCCTCTATTTTGTGAGCATGTGTACCATGGAGAAACTAAAAAAATGCAGCTGCAGAAGAGGAGTAAGCCAACAGAGAAAAAGACAGAAGTGGGGGTGTGGAGGAAGGGGTCTACTCACCAGACATGCTGTGAGCAGTGGTAGAAGACATCAGGGCGAGGCATGCCGTTGAAGGTGGAACCAGCACACAGAGTGTAGGCGCCCATGTCGGGGAAGTTGAGGAAGTCTCCCACACTCAGCTCGGGAAGCTTGGCGTTCTTCAGGATCTGGTCAAGCCCGTCACAAGTAGGGCCCCACACGCTGGTCAGGAACTCCATGGAGTTGACTGGAGCCTGTCACAAGCAAGGGGAATGATGATCTTCAGTTTTGTAAGACTGCTGAATGAACTGACGGTCTAAGGCTGAATCACCATGTAGTGTTCGGTACACTAATAATTTTATGTGTTATTTGACACAAACAAAATGCTTTGCCTCTCATTCTGGACAGCCACATTTTGTTATTTTTTCCCCTACTATTATATTCCTGCAATATACAGCATGGGATGTGGTTTGTCTTCAGATACCATGTTTCAGTTTCTCAAGATGACGTCTCTGCGCTCGGAACGAATTCCATACGCACAAACATCACAGGTGACACATGTATGGTGATCATGGCACAAGCCTCAAGCCTGCACATAAACCCATGAGCTGGCCAGGTCTTGAGGCCCTACCTAGACTATGCATTACCTAGTCTGTATTTTATACTGGTATTTCATTAGCATATCGCGGGAATACTCTTGGTTACAAGTAAATGACATGTGTATCTGTGATACCATGTGTTACTGCTCACCCATGACATATGATGTGTCATTCCTTCAAAGAAACCACTACTACTGTACACCAATGATGTACGGCGCACAAAAACTTAGGTTACTGTGTACTGTTATTTTTTTAAAAATCCCAGCCAACTGCTTAGAGTCATTTCAAGGCTATAACTGTTTCAAAACATACCCAATACTTAACAGGAACACATGATCCAAGGAGATGCCCCTGGCATTGACCACTCCATCCAATTTAGGGGTTTAAATAAAAACAAAAAAACCCGAATACAAATTTAAACAGTACTGTTACTGTTAGTTTGTTTAAAACTCAGCCAACTCCGTACATCAGGGCTATAACCATTTCAAAACATGCACTAAACTTCAACAGGGCAAAAAAAAAAAGACAAGAAAATGAAGTACACATATCAATGCATTCATGCACCTAACTAAGGACACCAAAACATATATTAAAAGAATAGGCCTATATCTCCTTTCCCTCGAGCCAAAAATGCGCTTAATACATTTACCCAATTAAAATCCCACGAGAAAGTATGGAAGACTTTACTGACCACACACAGGTGAATGGACCAGCATGGCAGAAGATAAGAATGACAGAAAGCAAGGGAACAAGGTAGAAACAAAGAGAGTGACAAAAAAAAGAGGAAATTTCTAGCACAGAATTTCCATAAGGTGGACATACTTTTCATACTGAAAGAGCCCCCAGCATCCTCACAGGAGAGGGCGACGTACACGAAAGGTTAATGAATCGCATCATTTTACAAAAGGACTGTGGTGTCAGATTGTTTTAACAGAGCTAGAACAGTGTTGTTATTGAACTGGTATCAATGCAACATGTGTCTCTGACCAAATCCACATATGATACAAATTCTTTCAGATTTGTGGAAAATAAAGACAACTTTAAAACATATAATCATCATTTTCATGGTTTTCATGTGCATAAATTCAACTTACATTGACAAGTCTGGTTTCCACTTCAGCATGGTCATAGAGCAGGCAGTTGAAAGAGCCATAGACACCATCATTGACGTAGTACATGAAGGCGCCTTTCCCATCCTTATCTTCTGTTTGATCTGCAACCACAAATGCTTTACCTAAAATTTACCATCTTTCAACAAGTATACTTGTTTCTATAATGATGCATTCAAAATTATTAAAGAAAAAAAAAACCCTAAACAAATGGAGGTTGTTCACAGAGCTACCAAAACCTAGAAAGAAGGTGCATCATTTCAACATTTTAATTATAACATTTTAACTTTAAGAGTAGCACTCATACACATACCACTGAAGATTTAAATCTTGCTAGTTACAGCATGGTTTTGAGACAAACAAGTGGTTTTGACTTGACCTAAAAGCGCTCAAAATGGCCAAATACAAAACTAATTCATAAGGCACAAAAATGATGATCATTTTTAAACGATTTTTGTCCTGTTTTTTCCTGCACTTGGTCTTTTTTACACGACAAAAGTTATAGTCCAAAGATTTATGCTGTTTGGTGCTGTTTAACCTGTTGCTAAGTCCATGAAGTGGAAGTGTAGTGGCACAGATTTCCGATGAAAACACAACATAGTATGCCAAAATTGTCCACTTGGCAGCTCTGTGCTCATATGCATGTAAGAATACATCAACAGTAAAATTAGGAAAATGTCAGACCAATAATTTTGAATGTGTATCATACCTGCTTGTGGACGCACACGCAAAGCACTTATATCTGCAGTCACGTAGAAACATGTACATGCAAACGCGACTGTTATGAGAAAGAAAAATCCTGTCTGTCACTACTGAAGACACCGACAGCTATTCTGAGAAAGGAGTCCCCATTCCTCACAGCGCACAGGCTGACTGGACAGGTCAGATGCCATGATTTCAGATCTCCACCCTTTCTCCAGCAGTTCTTGTTAGGAGACTGGCTTGTTGCCTGCCGGTTCTTCAGGACTGGTTCTCCATGCTGCAAAGTGATGCAGTCAAACTTGGCAGTACTGCTTTCCAACAATTCTGAGATAACTGGCCTGACTGTAAAACATGACACTGTGAATTGCTGCTTGACTCAACTGAAATAAAAATGTTGTTTCTACAAAGTGACACTTTGAATTGCTGCTTGACTGAAAGAAATAAATGCTGCTCTGTTACTCCTGAAATTCTGCAGAGTATTTACAGTCCACTCTTTAACACACCACAGATGAGTATGTCCAAATATGTATCGACTTCTTTACCCTGCACAGCAAGTGTGACTTGATTAGGGAAGCTGAAAACCAAAAACTTTCTCCTCATGTAATTCTAGATGATTCTGGTTGCCTCAATCAAGACTTCACTGCAGCTCTGAATAACTGAGAACAACAAATTCACATTCTGTTATACTTTCAGCAAGCAAAATCTGGAAATTTTACATCACCAAAAAGATCCTTCTTGAACAGATATGAAACCTGTGAACTGAAATTTGCATTACATAGACTGACATAGTCAGAAGGAAAACAAGAAATGAAATCAAGAGTAAGGCACAAATTTTACCTTTTGTATTCCTTACCTTTATCAGCATACTGGTTGACACTGCGTTTGGCGATGATATTGACTGTGAGGCTGAATGCCGAGGCGACAAAGTAGCGACCAGGCTCTGCAATGATGCGTACATTTCTCTTGGGAGGAAAGTACTTGTTCAGGGAATCATTCAGCACTTTTGCGATCTGCAAGTACAAAATGTGTCTTTCTAAAAGCGGTTTAGGAAAAAGCATAACTGAGAGAGAGAGAGAGAGAGAGAGAGAGAGAGAGAGAGAGAGAGAGAGAGAGAGAGAGAGAGAGAGAGAGAGAGAGAGAAAGAGAGAGAGAGAGAGAGAGAGAGATTCTCTTTGTGATTAAACAGAGTATCTTTCATTTAAAAAACGAAGTATCTGCTTGCATTCAATTTTTTTTCCTTTTTTCTTTTTTTGTGTCTCTTCCACGCATTCATGGAACAGGATCAAAAACAAATCAAAGGCTTCATCTGCCATGTTATATGTAAAAATTACACAGAGAAGAAATAGAACTATCTAACACTAGACAAAACAACTGCGCATCATGGATCATTCACAATGTGCTTGGTGATCCCGTTTCAATTTCAAATTGCAAACATTATACAAACAAGACACTTAAACAAAACTGGTGGTCAGAAACGAAACTGGGGGTCAGACAAATAACAACAAAGGAATGAACTGATTTAATTACCTCCTCAAAAGTAATGGGAGCAGCTGCATGGCCTGGGAAGCCACCGCCAATGTCCAGAACCTCAAAATCAAAGCCAAGGGTCTGTCCAATATCAAACACCCCTGCTGCCACCTCTACTGCCACAGAGAATGCTGCTGCCTCTGCCACACCACTACCAACATGGAAACTGAAAACAAAAAACAAACCCACAGGCAGTTTATTATATGGAATTCATGTGTTTAGCTATTCAAATTGATCAATCCTAAGAATGAATATATTCCCCTGCCCCCACTACAAGCTTGATAAAGGCAAAGACAAATAGATCCCAAGGACTTAATCTCTACTGTCTTTCTCAATTTTTCCCTAGCTAGAGTTGTGGGTTCAATCCTCAGGAGGCTATGGTTTAACACAGGCTGGTTAGTTCTTTTGACAGAGTCATTGGTTCTGATACCTAACACCTCGAGTTCAAGACCAATCTGCACGACAAACAAGCGGTGTGTTCACTGTTCATCTTAATATCAGGCTGGGTAAGAAAAGAAAATAGTTTCCTCTGAAAATTGGCCGGGGTCCAGGGGCAACGTCCCTGCTGGGGAGTCTGGGGGGCGAAACTGAAGAATTTCTGTAATTCTGAGGAATTATGGATGCATTTCCTGATGGCAAACACAATAATTCAGTAATATTTCCTCTGAAAAAAAACATTTTTCTGTCTGAAACTAGGAGTTCATCCGCTGAAATTAGTGGATCGGCTGAGAGTTACCCAGCCTGTAACATTTCCATCATTCTGGTGGTGTTGATGAATGTTTCATAGGTACCTTCTCTCCCCACCCCCACACTTTCCCATTTTATGACCCTGTCATTGCACAAGGTTTTGAGCAGGCTCAAGAAACTGGCTAGATAATTGCTTGCAGATTTAGGTGGAGCACATACAGAATTGTCTGAGTGTGATGAATCCCTCCTGAACAAATTCCAAACTGCATTTCACATCATCAAGTTTCACATTAACACAAAAGAAATCATAACTAATGGTTCCTCACACATGCAATCAAAAACAGACATCACTACCTGAAACACAGAAATAGAAGCTTTCATCATTACAAAATAGATGAGCACGTTTATCTCACACAAAACACACACACACAGTGGGCTGACCTGACGCCAACCACATTCAGCCCCATTTCCTTGGCCTTGGTGAGCAGAGAGCGGGCATCCCGGGGATGGCAGCCAAACTTGTTGCCCAGTTCACACTGCACCTTGAAGTTAGCTGGTGGCAGGATGCGCAGTACAAGCCTGTTAGACAACATTACAACACTATCAAACATTAGACACCGGTGTTAACACACCCCTCAGAGTATGTTCGCTCATTATTTCTTTTAACGTCTATTCACACAAGTGCTTTTAGACGAAAAAAAAAAAGTCTATGGGGTGACTGAATCTCTGAAATCATAAAGGCATTGTACCATACAAGGTAAAACCAAACAAATTAATGAACCAGAGAAAAACAATCCAAACATTAGAATGATCAGGCTTCATCGGATTGCTCAGGGTTGCGTGTATTCATGCGTGCAGATGTGTGTCATGTGTGAAAGCGCATACATGTTTGAATAAAAGTATTCCAGTCAACCCTCTATAACCAGGAACTTTCTGTTAACTAGAAAATGACCACGTTTAATCCATAACTTTAATGAATTCTGTTACATTAATATCATCTCGCATCAAACCAGATATCCTTGCTGGAAAAGTATGAACAGTTTAGGGTATCTGGTTCTTTGAACCTGAGAAAGCAAAAGACTGTTTGTACAAGTTTATAACTTCAAATTTTACAACACCTTCAACAATCAAATGAAAGGCCAATCCACAAAATAACCACACTCAAATGTAAGAAAGACTCATCTGTAAAAGTATTTTGTTGAGAACTTTGTAAACGTTTTCACATCAAAAACCCAAGTATACAGACAGTAAAAAGGTACGAACCAGAAAAGGTTACAAGGATGCAACAACTAAACTAAAAAAATGAGAAAGATGAGGGAGGGAGGGAGGGAGGGAGAGGGAGGGAGTGAGCCAGAGATGAGGACATTCCGCCGTCCCTCTCCACACACCACCAGCCCTTGCAGAGCAAGAGGCGTCTTTTACATGAAGCATTACAGCACACTTACCGTGCATTTGGGAATGCTGCCTTGACTTTGATCAACTCTGCTTCATTGTCAAAGGTCATAAGGTCAACATTTTCCTTTGCAGCATAACGAATGAAGCCAGTCTGCTTGCATGGGTTTGCATACACAATCCGTGAGGGCTTCACACCAAGCTTCAGCACTCGACCGATCTCGTCCTGTTGTTCAACAGAAATTACAGTAAAATACTGAGGTTAACCTGACTGGGTGGGGTTGAAGTCTTACGCAGGATGAACGATTCAATCAACATACACACAATCAATATACCAAACAATAATGCTGTTATATAGTACAGTTTCCTTTCATGTATTGACGTATATCTCTAATATGCCACAAATACACTGGGTGTGTTAAATGTGACAATGTCTATGGGAACAGGCAGAATATACTACCAAGTTAAGGAAAGGTTTTGATCCAATCTTTAAGGCTGAAGGAAAGAACATCTGATAACATGCCCAGAACAAAATTTTCAAATTGAAGCACGTCCCCTTTTTGTTGTTGAAAAAAACCCCAACAACTAATTACTATGATTTTTTGACAGCCTAATTAATACTTGTGTTCCATGTTTGGTGTGTGTGTGGTGTGTGTGTGTGTGTGTGTGTGTGTGTGTGTGTGTGTGTGTGTGTGTGTGTGAGTGTGTGTTTCTGTTTACATATGTGGCTTAAAAATAAGTTAAATAATCATTGCTGGTAACAAAACTGGCAGGTACCACTTCAATGAAATCTTCCACTTATCACCTTTGCAACAAGTCAATCACAAATCTGAGCTGCATGTCTATTATCTCACTGACTATTGTAGTTTTGGGATATGCAGTATCTTATGATAATGTGTCCCATCTGACTTGTCCAGGCCTATTGATATCGAAGCCTTGACCGAGTCTTCTTCATTAACCCCTTTGCTGCTCTTGTGCTTATGACAAGTGTATCTCGAGAATATTTCCAGAAAAATAAAAAAATTACACCTACAAATTTTATGTACTCCTACCTTAAGAGCAATAAATGCATGCATAAAATGAATGGGAAATGAACAAAGACTCTGTTATTAGCAACATAACTTGCTATTAGTGAGGTAGAAAGTTAAACCTCCCTGAAATGCCTTGTTCCCTTTGTTCACATATTCTTTGTCCCACCCCCCCTCAACCTTTTCTCTCTCTCTCTCGCTCACACACAGAATAATGCAAACAGTATGGTACACAAAGCAGGAGAGGATGCAGAGAAAGAAAAGAAAACTGGGCCAGGGTATACCCTGCCCCTTTCATTTACCCCCCCCCCCCCTCCTCCACACAACACTAATGAGCTTGCTATACTCGAGGAAGAAAGAGCTACTAGTAAGGGGAGTTAAATAACAGTACAAGTACTTCATCTGATGTAGAACATACCACATCAACAAAACTTTGATCACAGGAAATCACAACACGAATCCAACATGAACAGCATACCAACACCATAATAAAAGCAGAGTTGCAATTTGTATTTCACCCTTCACTTTCCTGACAGGAATTTAATAAGACTGTGAGCTTAAGCCAAGCTGACAAGAGGGCAGAGACAGCAAATAACAGTTTACAGTTTAGCCCTTTCGACTCCTGCACCCTGTCCATCAGCATCCTTCACTGTCCACCATGCTAGCAAGACATGCTAGCAAAGCCAAAACTTAAGGAAGTCAAAGGGTAAATGTTTTTGCCCTTGGTGGATAGGGTATGAAAGTCAAAGGGTTAAAATTCATACAATTTCTCTTAGTTAAAATTTCACTTTGAACTTACTTTACAGAGCTACACACACACACACACACACACACATACACACACACACACACACACCCATCAATGCATGCGTGCACACACACAAGGAAGCTTACCTTGCTGGCACAGTCAAATCCAGTGCCGAGGTGAGCCAGGAGCTTCAGCACAGCAGTGTCCTGGTTGCATTTCACAGCTGTAAAATAAAAACAGCAATTATTAAAAAAAAAAAAAAAAAAAATCCAACTAACCAACCAAAAAACCACCCCTGAACACACATATATTAGATATCTATTGCTAATTCTGTGGTTTACAATTACATGCTTTGTCACCCTATTCATATTCTTAAACAAACAGATTTGAACAGGAATGACATAAGCTATGCTGTACTGTGTGTGTGTGTGTGTGTGTGTGTGAGTGTGAGAGTGTGTGCGTGTGTGTGTGTGTGTGTGTGTGTGTGTGGTGTGTGTGTGGTGTGTGTGTGTGTGTGTGTGTGTGTGTGTGTACCTGTGTGCATGTATGTGTCTGAGCCTCTGTGTGTGTGTGTGTGTGTGGTGCGCGTGTGTTGTGTTGTGTGCATGCGTGTGTGCGTGTATGTGTACCTGTGTGCATGTATGTGTGTCTGAGCCTCTGTGTGCTGTGTGTGTGTGTGTGTGTGTGTGTGTGTGTATGTGTGTGTGTGTGTGTGTGTGTGTGTGTATGTGTGTGTGTGTGTATGTTGTGTATGTGTATTGTTGTGTGTATGGCGTGACTGTGTATCTGTATGTATGTATGTATGCCTGTGCCTGTGTGTGTGCATAAGAGAATGAGAGGGAGCGCTGGATGAGATGTGCCTATGCTGATGATATGGCAATACAGATTTCATATTTTGATACTTGGGTCCTTTTTGTTAAACCTTCACTTACCCTTTACCTTTTCTACCTCCTTTCATATTTTATTTTAGCGTTTTGTTTCTGTAAATGAGTTAGGCTCTACACAAACTACCATCAAATCCCCAAGACATAACCAAATGTTGGCTTTATGTATTTAAACCTGATGCTGACAAAGTAACTGATGTTTTCATCAGTCCTGAACTTTCCAGCCACCCATCTTGCCCTGTTCATTTTTCTGTGCGCTTCTGATTCCTTACAGATCAAACACGCGTCAACAGGATATAACACACTAACTGAATCAATCACACACTGAAACATGAGAGAGAGAGAGAGAGAGAGAGAGACTCTAGAGAGAGAGAGAGAGAGAGAGAGAGAGAGAGAGAGAGAGAAAGAGAGAGAGAGAGAGAGAGAGAGAGAGAGAGAGAGAGAGAGAGAGGAGAGAGAGAGAGGAGAGAGAGGCTTAATCATTATTACAGCACTTGACAAACACTGTGAATGAAATGGTAAAAAAAAAAAAAAAAAAAAAAAAAAAGGGGCAGGGGCAACGCATCATTTGTTCTTATATTTTTAAAGTTCACTGTTCAGGCAGCTCTTAGATCATATTTTTACAAAGCACAGAATAGGACATTCATTTATACCAATTTAAGGCATCTGCAGATGAGTAAGTGCTTAAAATGAATGCCAGCATAAAAAAAATGCTAAGTAAATGATTTAATCTCACAGAATTTTCAGAAGGAAAATAGATGTTATTTAAACCTCCTATAATCAGTCTGATTTTCAGACCACTGATTCATACAATAATAACAAATGGTTCTACAGCAATGATGTTTTCCTTATATTGAAAATTTTTAAGACTCCTCACACTTCAATTTTACCCTTAATCAACAGTTTGACCAAAAAACTCTCTGACCACAGAAGGCTTAGCAAATGACTCAGCAGACACTTAATCCCCTTTTAAAAAAGTTTTGAAAAACTCACACCCTTTCCCCTTTCATATTCCACAGGTACATACTTAAACCTGAATGTTGCAGTGCAGAATGAGTGAGACTAATAATATCATGCTGCACATGAATGTAAAACGCTCTTAAAATGTTGCACAACCCTCCTCCCTCTTCACCCTAATCTTTCCTACCAACACGCACATAGTGACACACACGCACGCATGCACACACACATACACACACTGAAGCCCAACTAAGTGTAATATGCTTGTCACAAAGTTTGACATCACTACAACAAAATTCCTGAAGGTAAATGCATGACGCATGTTGAATGACTAGCTCTACCTGACCTACCCATAACACCTTGACATTTTGCCTCAGGAGCGTCGGGTTTCTCCTTTTCACCCCATGACCTTTACGACCCACATACTGGGATAAACCAAGACATCGGAAAATTACAAACACACCAGTCTCATTCAACAGGTGATGAGTGTTTAATTCAATGCATATTGATATCACGTCATGTAAAACGACTGGCTGCTCTCTTGTTTCTGGAGACATGCAGATTAAAGGGATGGGAGGGGGCGTGGGGGGTTGGGGGTATTGCTGTGGAGGTATTGGGACAAGCTGAGGGTGAGAATAGAAAAGAAAAAGACATCCGAGAAGGGGGAATGAAATACATACACGAACCATGGCAGTGAGAAAAGATTCTTACATGCACAGCCTTTCAGCTGCCTGACACTTTGCTTTCCCTCTCTCTCCCAAGGGGGGGGGGGGGAGAAAAGAAAGACCACTTTATCACTTAAGGATAGTAGTAGTATCAAGGCACTAGTAAACCTGTCTCAAAACTAGTCAAATATTAACTATTTCACACATACAATATCCATCCTTACATCAACATTAAAACAAAATGCAATGATTAAAATTGAAGTTAAAACATATTAGTAGAGCATTAAAAAAAAAACCCAAACAACAACCACGAATAAAGGATTGAAGAAAAACAAGCATTAAGGCAAAAGCAAACAAATACAGGGGAACTGGTAATAAATGATGAAATGTCTGCCTGTAACACTTGTGACACAAGTGCAAGCATAGGAATGGGCTTGCTTGCCAACTGGACCACAGACTTGTATATCTTTGTACAAACAAGGCAACAAAATGTGAAGACAGAAAGCCACTGGTCATGAGCGTTAAAAAGAACCAGCATTAGGTCCTAATGATCTTAACTCAACCACATTTTATACATTGACTGTTTAACTTCTGCATCCTATCCACCAACTGCAAAAATTTAACTTCGACTTCCTCACCCTATCCACCAGCTTCCTGCAGGAGTGGATAGGGTGAGGGAGTCAAAGGGTTAAGTTTATGCTTCGCTAGCATGGTTGACAAATCAGGAAGCTGGTGGACAGGATGCAGGAGTCAAATGGTTAAACAAATCGGGGGAAATCCAACAAGCAAAACATCACCACCATATGCAATACACAAATAAAACCAAAATAAAACGCACACACCAAAAGCAGATATATATATATATAGAACCTCCAAGACAAAACAGATTCACAATAACAAAACACGCTTTTCTTACCATAGAAAGGTTCCACTCTGGGCAAGAGTTCTGTCCATTTTTCATACTTTTTCACAATGTCCCCGAGATCAACCAGGAAGAAAGCGTCCTCTCGGTGCTGAAATCCACCAACACAAACATATCTCAACGTTTACTCTCAGTAAAAATGTCACAATGACCAATACTGAAATAAAATTAAGAACCTGGAGTAAAAATACATTGTCTTGGTGATTCAGGCTAACTGTTATGAGTCATGTGACTCAAAAGTAATAGGCCACATAACTAAAAACACGGGATCAAATGCACTGACTGTTAAATAGGTACTTTCTTTAAAAATCTGATACCAAAAATGACACAGGCCACGAGAATATAATTTCTTGTCACTTCATCAATATCAGAGGAATATTACTTTCAATTTTCTTGTTTAAAAACATATTTTGCAAGTGACTGCCATAGATCTTATTTCAATCTCATGAAGCATACAGAATAAGTTCCGGTGAAACCAATATCAAAGTGAAGAAGCCAAACATAAACCACCTGAATTACAACTGCTAAGTCTAGCCACAGGCATTCTAGTAGGGTCCCACCCCTTAATCCTTCGACTCTCGCACCCTATCCACCAACTGCAAAAACTTAACCGTTTGACTCCCTCACCCTATCCACCAGCTTGGTGGATAGGATAAGGGAGTCAAATGGCCAAGTTTTTGCTTTGCTAGCATGGTTGATGAAGCAGGATGCTGGCGGACAGGGTGCAGGAGTCAAAGGGTTAACCTTGCGAGCTGCAGATTTATCAAGATTTGATCAAATCCTAGCAAAGTAAGTTACTTGAATGTTTGGTAAGATCCATAAAGACTTTACTCTGCACCAACACAGCCTTACTTAAAAGCAAACTGCATGACTTCACTTAAGACTCTTATGCAAATCCCAAGTTTACTTTTACCAGCCTTGTGACCTTCAAAGAGGATCACTGTAAACCGATACAGCTGAACTTCTGATGACACCTCTATTTCAAGGCACCAACCTGACCCTATTTTCTATAATGGACTTCTGTCCATTACATTTATGACTATTTCATACTCCAGCTTTATGGCTTCCTTTCATTTCCGATATGTGACTGACCACCCACTGTGCTTTATCATATGGTTTCCTTTTATTTCTGACACAACTGACCATCTACTGTGCTTTACGGTTTCTTTTCACTTCAGACATATGGCCGACCATCCGTGGATATGGTATACTTCACACTGGACGAAACTTAACAACCTATCCACCAATAAAACAGCAATAACAATCTAATCCTAACATATTCTATACAGGATATTGGTAAAATTCTGCTGTATTATTATGAACAGCAGCCATTCATACAGGGCACTGTTGAAATTCAACCATTCTGAACTTTGTACAATGACAAAATTATGACAGTTAAAAAAATGCACCAACAAGCTTGTTATTTTCCTAAAGTTTTCCATCAATATTTGGGGGAGTGATGAACTCTTCAATTCTAAAACTAGGCATTGACGGTGTCCGCAGTTCTGATTCTCTTAAGTTTTGCTTGTATTTATTACAATAAATAAAAGCTTTGAATATAAACTTCGTACGATAAAAATGACAAGGGAAAAAAACAAAACAAACCCAAACCAACCCCAAGCATAAAGAAATACACACATTCATACATGGTAATCACTTTATTCAGTCTATTACATGACCTTGAAATCATTCTCATGCATGCATAGCCTTAAAAATCTTTTCACCTATACATGTACAGAGCTCTACTTTCAAAAAACTGAATGAATGACTACTGAGGTTGATGACATCTGCCTTTAAGTACATTTTACTACCCACTCTATAAACAACTTTGTACAATGTAAAATGAAAGTTGTATACTGAAAAACTGTACAACTTTATTTTTGAAAGTTTCACTATCATAGTCCACATATGCATGTGATACAGAAGTAACAGCTGGAAGCTGAAACTATCCCCAACCGTGGCCATTATACAGATTATTCAGAATTAGAATTTAAAAAGTGTGTGTTTTGGGTTTCATTGTGATTGTGCACGTCTATGAGTGTGTTTATCTAGGTAGGTCCACCCCAAAAATTCAAAATTTTTGTTTGTTCACATAAAGAGAAAAACTTAATAGCATTTGAAAGACAACACAACACTGAATATCTCTGCCAAATTTTATCTTCCTATCAATGATAGTTCAAGAGTTATGAGCATTTAAAAATGCAAGAAAATGGCACAATTTAGCGATTTTAACGAAACACCATTTTTCTGGCTTGATAAATGGAGAATGAATACACAGACACAGCTGAAAATGATAAAACCAAAACTATATACTACTTACTGTAAGATTAATTTTTTCCAGGGGTAGGCAAGCCATAGTTTTTCATCCAGATCACTTCAAAAATGAGGAAAAACACATTTCTCGCAGGCGGAAAAAGATGACATGAGAGAGAAATAACACCAAATAGTAAACAAGCCATATCTCAACAACTACTGATGCTACAGACTAATTTCAAGTACCCTTTTGCTCAGAATAAAGAGTAGAACTTGAATTTCACATCCACAGGCTTCAAAAGAAGTTCTAAAGTAGTCAAAACTATCCTGAAACACAACCAGTTTTTACATATGGAAATCATGGCAAGTAATGTTCGCAAATGGCTCATACAGTACACCTAAGCCCCCAAGCTTGAAATACACCACAGAAAAAACTAACAGTAGCTTGAAATACACCACAGAAAAAAACTAACAGTGTTTTCTAGTGTATTTGGACCAGGAGAGCTGCAGCTTCTTCCAGTCATCGCTGGTCAGACACCACGTCTGGCCTACAGATTTCATATGGAAATCACTGAAAAAAATGTACCGTGAGCTCAGGTTATTTTCAATGTCACCAGACTCAGGCCACTTAAATACATTTGTCTTGAATGTCGAGAGATCTCCATTTAAAGGAGACTCAAGGAACTCTGCCAGAGCTGCCTCCCACCAACTTTCCCAACATTCTTTCTCAATTGCTTTCCTAGCGAGTGTATCTTGTCCAGCCTTGTCTTTAAATCTCTAGGCACTTCCTCAAGAAGCGCGCCAAACCAGGTATTCAGTTTCTGCGGCCTGAGCTTCTGTTGGTTGCAGAACTTGTGCAGCTCCTCTGCAAGACCAACAGGACATTTGATTTTCCATGCCTCTCCAAGTTGTCCCGAAGTAAGTCCGCTTTGCTGATCTGAAACTTCACACAGAAGCTGCCAGGATACATGGTTTCTCTGGAATCTTCCAAAAAATCAGGATGACTGCCATCATCCCGGAAGTCTTTCACCACTGTCTCTACCATCGACTGGACTTTCGAAAATTCGCTGGAAGGGAAGAGCGACCGCAGAATAGAAGAGATTTCATCCCAAGACTTGCCTGTCTTTTCCTTCAACACCAGCAGCTGCAGGAGAAACCTGTTGTTGAACTGGATCTCGGGCAATTTGGGTGGTCTACCCGGCCCTTTCTGGTCAAAACGAGCTAGCAACGCTGTCAGCTGGTCATCATCTGATAAAAACATCAAACTTGCGCTTAGAATCGAGAAGAAAACACGTTAAAGAAAGCGAAACTACACAATCTAGGAAACCGGAAGTGAAGAGTTGTCTTTCCATAACAACTTTCGCGATCTCATTGCCGAAGAATAAATCTCAAGATCATAATAAAAAAACAAACATCGAGCCAATATAAAAAATAATTGAGTCTTTGAAACACATTTCTTTCAATCCATTTCATCAACAGTACAAAATACGTTGAGATATTTCAGTATTTTCCAGCCAACTCAAGTCACTCAACACAAAGTTCGCTTTCTTAGCGCTACTCGTATGCAGGTGCCCTAGAAACATTCATTTCATTCATTTCCTCTCAAGAAACAAAAGCGAAAAGTTTGCAAAGGCAGCGTAAACATATAAAATTATTTAAATATGATATTTACTTACCGACTAATTGGCGAATTCTCGAATCACAAGACGATAATCCAGGCGAAGAGCAGCGCTCGCTCAGGCTGCCTGACGCAGCCGCCATCATGCACTCGAGAGCGGCACTCGGCTTCGATTCACATTGTTCCAAACAAAAGCGCGGCAAAGTGCAGTCGTCTGCGATTTCAACAGTGCACTTATTAAAAACTTCAAAGTCTAAGCTTCAATTTGATATAAAAATTGAAGCATCTTGATAAACAGTTCCGAAGATATCGGCTCTCAGAAAAGTTCCTTGTTTTCAACTCGCGATATCAAATGGTTCTTACAAGGCTGTCTGCACAATAAATAGACCAATGGAATCGCTGGAAATTGGAGTTTCCAAGGACGCTAGTTCTAAAAATAGACACAGCAACACTGCGAAGCGATCGCCGTGTTTCTGACCACACTCGTTTTGAACGCGCTGACGCAGTGTTAGTCATGGCGGCTCGGGTCGGAGAAAAGACAACAGCACCCGCATTGTTTAACCATGAAGCGCTTCAAAGTTTTATATTTTATTGTAAAACAAACAACACAGTGTTGTAGAGCAGAAAACAAGCTTTATTTCAGTATATTTTTTAAACCATTTACTCAACATTTTAAGCAATATAAAGAGGATCAAAAATACACTCAAAATGCTCACAGCAAGCCGATGCTGACTGCTGCCACTGCAGAAGCGGACCTATCTAGTTTATCATGTGCCCATGTATCTGTGTGAGTGAAAAAGTCTGTGTGAGAGTGCAAGAAAAGGTACAGGGAGACTAGAGAGATGGAGACAGACAACGAGAGAAAGATACTGACAGGTAAAGAGGATGGGACGGAGCTGATACATCACCGTGCATGTCTAAACACAAGTAAAATTACCTACCTGTGTCTCTAGCTGGGCTACTCTTTCTTGCACCAGCTCCATGTAAGGCTTCTTGCTGGAGTGCAGCAGCACGTTGCAGATCTTTCCAAAATTTGTTGTCTTCATTTTTGTATGTTTTTAAGAGTTTAGACAAAGGGCTGTCAAAAGTACAGGGCTATATGAACAATCTGGAATCAGAAAGAAACACAAAACAAGATTAATTTATGGGGGGAAAACACACAGTACTACTACTACTAAAAAAAATATTTGTAAAAAATAATTCAGCAACTAAAAAAAAAAAAAAAAAAAAAAAAAAAAACCCAACCCCCCCCCCCACCCCCACCATATTATTATTTCTACTTTATACATGTACTTTTACTCGATGAAGAAAAATATGAACTGCATCAATTCAGATACAGGACTATTGTGGCCACACTAACGCATTTGCAGACAGGCTGACTTATCAAAAAGGGACTTATGGACCACATCTGGCAGAAATCATCCAAAAATTCATTTGGTCAACATCTTTACAAACATACATTTACACATGAAAACATACTTGAGGCAGACAATGAAACACATAACACACAAGCAGTTCTTGGGTTAAGAAAAATCATGTGTTCAACAGGAAATATTCAAATCATATTCTCTTTTGTTTTTTTGTTTTGAGAGAGAGAGAGAGAGAGAGAGAGAGAGAGAGAGAGAGAGAGAGAGAGAGAGAGAGAGAGAGAGGAGAGAGAGAGAGAGAGAGAGAGAGAGAGAGAGGCAGAGAGAGAGAGAGGCAGACAGACAGGCACAGAGAAACAGAGAGAGATACAGAGACAGGAGGGGGAGCAGCAAGGGAACAATGTATAGGTGCTTCCAGTGCCACTGATGACTAAGTACCATTATTTGAATAGTCTAGATTATCAGTATCTGAAAAGTCTGGAATGCTTCTATTTCAACACAACAGAGACTGATAACAAATAACATGCCTTCACACATAACACTTCACACCCACTATATATTATAGTATTTTATCTCTGAAAATGTGAACTTATGATAATACTCAACTCCACCATGTTTTATATAACAAAATCTCCCTTACACAAGTTTGTGGAATGCCAGGGAGGTGACATTCAGTCCTCCTTGTGGACCTTCATCAGTTTGAATTCAAGTGTTTTTGAAGGACTTCTAAGGAGACCAAATGTCACCTCCCAGGCAGTTCACATTACTTCTGTATGGGAACTTCAATTATAAATACAAAACATGCTGGTGTTAAGTATTCCCATTAGTCCACATTCTCAAAAACATCATACTATAAGTAACAATTCAGCTTCACTTATTTCAAATGTTTCCGAAGGTCTCATAAGGAGACTCATCTGTATTCCTCATATTCTACCGCCCTTTGACTCCTGTACCCTATCCGCCACCAGCAAAAATGTAACCATGACAGCAAAGCAAAAATGTAACCCTTAAAGTAACCCTTTGACTCTTCACCTAAAGTAACCCTTTGACACCTGAGGAGTCAAAGGGTTACATTTTTGCTTTGCTGTCAAGGTGGACAAAACAGGATGCTAGTGGACAGGGTGAGGGAATCAAAGGGTTAAGGGAACTTATATTACACATCATATAATCTTTATAAATTTTTCAAATCAAACATAACCAACCCATTCAACAATTGTATAAAAAGGTAGCATACAACCAACATGCACAAATACCTGTTTTTCCATACACGGCATACAAATAGCTGAACTATAGCTTGATCGTTCTCAATCAGCCAACCAACCAACCAACCAAATCTGCACACTTGCACCAAGCAGCCAAGGGTGTTTGAACACACAGATATACATACATACAATCAACATCAACCATGCACAAATATCAGATAAACAGTGCACATGCACACCATGCAATCAACAAAGCAAAGTACCAATCAACCAACAGCGCATTTACATACCAACCCATACAGTTCATCATGAACAAAGCACAGTAAATTAACCATAACCAAACCACCAAAGAATCAACCATTCATAAAATGTATCCCCAAATCCAAATGTTAACCAACCAACAAAACACATGTGACAATGTTCAACAATGCCAGTTGTTGTATTATATATATTGCATAAAATGTGTAGTACTTTAAATTAAACACTGCCGCTGATTTAATCACATCTGCTAATACAGCGAATCAAAATCGCAGACACACTGAATACCAACCTGGCCAGTCGAAACACCTGCTTTCGCTAAATACTAGCTGGGGTCCCACGGTGGCTCTGCGTTAAAGTTGAACTTACGCTTCACACGCTGCACCCCCTCAGGGCTTTCTTGGTAGAGGACAGCTGAGTAGCCGCCCTACAGGGAGAAAAAAAGACAACATGTAAATCTGGAACAAGAAAACGTAGTTTGCAATAGATTAATCAAGGATTATAACTCTTGAGAGTCATGTAGGAGTTATCTCCCATGTTGTAGAACATCAAAATCCAACATAGTTTGCGCTACCCATTCAGCTAACATAGAAGCAGCCACAAAGCACAAAACTGTAAGCTCAGAACATTCCCCAAAAAAGGAATGCCCAAGCCTACCTTTATATCCTGCAACTACACCTAACTATGATGGAGTAGGGAGATGCACACAACATATTGGTCTCATATTCAAGATTGACATAGTCTTTTATTCTGACATTCTAAGGGGGGCTGGGCCGCACCCAGGTCACGACTCCTGGATGCCCTTCTGCTGTCCCCCACCTTTTATTTAAAAACAGAAATTCATCCTGGGTTTGATCACAAAATTCTCTAGTATATATACTAATTTTTGGAAGTATCATTTAGCTTCTTGAGGGTGTACTGATTCTATTTGCCCCAAATGATAAGTTCTTTACTTCAACAAACTTGTCTCATATGTTGATTACTGTTCATCTTGATTTGTCAAAAGAAAATCAGTCCTATGATTTTGAACTCTGTAGGATTCCTTCTCTTTTATGTGCTGAATATTTCTTTTGTGAATATCCTCTTCTCCTAATACCTATGTCCGAAGAATTTTTCAAATAAAAAAAAAAAAAAAAAAATGAAACAAAATAAAAAAATAAATAAAATAAAATAAAATAAAATAAAATAAAATAAAATAAATACATACATAAATAGAATAAAATACAAGTTTCAAACCAAAAAATTTCTCATAAGCTTTCTGTCTCCCTCTAATGTAAATATTGTATCATATGCAAATTTTCTGTTTGTTTTTGTCTTCCCTAATTTATACACAAGAATTTCTGTATCAATAAATACAAACCAGTAAGGATAGACCAATTGAAGCTTTGGGAAACTTTTCCACTCACTATCACTCTTATCTTTCTGTACAAAGTGGGTACCCTGTTACAAATACCATTCTAAAATCTAAATGCTTTAAATACTTCTCCCATTTATTTTGATTTGAAATGCATGTCGATCCAATTTTGTACATTACTTTCAAGACAGAAACTGCCCTCCTGGTCTTTAGGTATTTTTGGGTTTGTCACCTTTGGGTAAACATATTATCATCATCTCTTTTTGAATGATTGACATCTCACTTTTGAGAAAACCTTCATTATGATTAACTCATTCTACTCAGCTTATGATTATGCTCACTGTACGGTGTACCCACTCGGCATGCTCCAGCTTATTTCATTTTCATGCTTCTTTTGATGGTTTAACCCTCTGACTCCCGCATCCTATCGACCAATTGCAAAAAGTTAACCCTTTGACTCCCTCACCCTATCCACCAGCTTCCTGCAGGAAACTGGGGATAGGTGAGGGAGTTAAATGATTAAGTTTTTACTTTGCTAGCATGGTTGATAATGCAGGCTACTGGTTGACAGGCTGCAGGAGTCAAAGGGTTAAGCTTGGCTTCCAACACTGCGTTGTTTGAACTTGAAGATTATCAGTCTTTATATCAACATGGTGAAATAAAACAGGCTATCACAGTATCAGTGCTGACGAAGCAATCCAACAAGTTCGTGATTGGATAATGAAGTATGTCAATGAATGATAATAATGATGAATCAGCAGATGCCGATTTCAATCTGAGCGACCAAAGTGACACTACAGTTCATGACCCAACAGATCAAACATTGTGACAACTGACCAAAAAGAGCAAGGCAGTGTAACACTGATACTGCTTCCAAGAAAGTAAACTCTAGTAAGAACTAGCGTACTTGTTGTGGAGTTAGCCAGCATCTCAAACAGAGACTGAACTTTCCACTTTCAAAGGAGAGATTGTCTCATGTCCTTGTGACGGCTTGTCTCATCTAGTGTTTCAGTCAATGTCCTCCACTGCATTCGCAAAACCCAGCATCCCCCCCCCCCCCCCCCCCCTGGTAAAATCATAAAAATGTGTCCAAAAGTAGACACTGATGACACTAGCCATCATGTTCGTGATATGAATTTTTATTTTTTCAACACAGATGGCTCTTTATTACCTTTCACAATATCAAGATGTAATACAGTATAGGAAGAAACATATTTTCTAGATTACAAACACATCTTCCAGACAATCTGCATGTCCAAGAACCTTGTATCATTTGTTGAGCGACAGTATGTCTGCAATCAATGCTCATCTTGTTCTGATGTAAAAGTTACTTAATCAAGTTAATGCAACGAAGTTTATCAACAATACTTTCATCTCCTCTGGAGCAAGTTCAGATATGTGGTGTGTGTGTGTGTGTGTGTGTGTGTGTGTGTGTGTGTGTGTGTGTGTGTGTGTGAGAGAGAGAGAGAGAGAGAGAGAAAGACAGAGAGAACAAAGAACTGTAGGCCTATAGCATACATTCATTTACATACATGTATAATGAATGTGTGTGTGTGTGTGTGTGTGTGTGTGTGTGTGTGTGTGTGTGTGTGAGAAGAGAGAGAGAGAGAGAGAGAGAGAGAGAGACAGAGACAGAGTAAGCACAGAGAACTGTAGGCCTAAGGCTATAGCATACATTCACTGATTCAGTATTGTTCATTTTCACCAATTAAACAAGATATAGTAAAAACAACACACACAAAAAAAAGACCAGGAAGACACTTGCTGCTGTTTGCTATATCTGCAGCTTAACAATGTGTGTGTGTGTGTGTGTGTGTGTGTGTGTGTGTGTGTGTGTGTGTGTGTGTGTGTGTGTGTGTGTGTGTGTGTGTGTGTGCGCGTGCATGTGTGTGTGCATGTATTACTATGGACCAACATGTACACAGTACATGTGTGTGTGTGAGAGAGAAAAAATATATCTCTATGTAACTTTGTAAGTAGCAACAACAAACAACCACACAAAAAGAGAAAAACATGTGCAAAACGACCCGCCTTCCTCCTATTAAAAAATGTGTAGTATCAATTACTGATTACTCATCATCCTTTTTTTAAAAAGCACCAAGAATACTTCTTTTCCAATTCAGACTTTGTTTAGTTTTAACGCTCATATTGTGCCCAGGATTACTTTTTCAGACATTTCTTCTCAATGAATCCATTACAAGGTCTAGGATGTAGACTAAATACTATGAAGAATCAACTGACAGTTGTACCATAAAACTGTGTCAATACATACACATACACAAACAAATAACTGCCAGGGTCTGACTATAAAGTAAGGCAAAGCCAAATGTGGATTGTCATAATCCAAAAAGAGGGAATGAAGGATAGTTTCTCTTGCAACTTACACAGCAAACGACATGACGAGACAAAAAAGAGACAAAACAGACCTTTTACTAGTTTTACTCAACAGAATGAATTGTCTGACCTAAACTACAAAACCAAACAGAAACCTTTGAAGAAAAGAACGGGGAGGGGAAGGAAAGAAAACAAGACTGATGGTGGCTGGTAGCACTTGCGTAGACCTACTTGGGCGCCAGAAGACCCTTGCAGACAAGCAAAACTTGGCAGATGGCTCTTCTCAATCAGTCAATATATAAAATTTTAACAATCTACTAATAAATGCTCTTCATCAAGTTCATGACAAATCACTATTTAATATGTCTGTGACTGTACAAGTTGTATTTAACTAAAAAACACACTTCATATATTGATATAGGCCTATATATTATATTATATATTATTCCATACAATCATTCATCTTCCTGATCAGTTGATGAATTAAAGACAGACTAAATCAGTAAAGTGGGGGGGGGGGGGGGGGGGGGGAAGTAGCAAATCTGATGGTCTCCAAATGCCAAATACTAACTTTCTACTATCTAGAAATTGCAAAAGAACAGCAATATTTTGGAAAAACAGTCATGGGACCATTTAGATTTCAACACTTGTGAAATACGTAATGCTCTTTTATTCCCTTTTTTTCCTTTAACAACATTGCAAAATGAAGGATTACAATTTACCAACACGTTGCAAAATGAAGGATTACAGTTTACCAATCTTCTTATAATTCTACAATGAACTCCAAATGTTGAACGCTAGGTATTCACCAGAAAACTCTCATAGAAAAACAACAAATTTTGTAATCATGAGTATGTCTGTCTGTCTGTCCATCTCCATTTGGTTCCCCTCCCTCCTCCCAAATAAAATTTCAAACAAATCTGTTAAAAACAAACAAAACCCTTTCAGCAGTATGAATCTGTGGCCAAACATCAACTGATCCCGTTTCTATGTGGTTACTGCTTTTTTAAAAATATTTTTTTTTGATGTTCATAGAAAAGAACAAGCAATACTGACAAAGTGATCCATTCTGCTGTTTTATCCCATAATCTGTTGTAACTGATCAGACATTTACCATGTGCTGATGACAGTGGTAAGTTGTAGTTGTACATTCAACCTTTCCCTCCTTAAGTAGATCTCCACACCCTTGCATAAGGCTCCTTTGTTTACTCATGCTGACAATGTTCATTCATAGTTCTGACTGACCTTTTCTAATCATGCTGTTCACTGCCCTTTGTTATCATACCTGGGCTAAGCCGGTTCCGGTCATACTGGCCTTAGTTCACGACCTTAGCCCTGGGAAATGGTCACACTACAGGCTCACATTCCTCTAAACTGGCTCTCCTGGATTACAGTGGCACACCACAGCGTGCGCACACACACCCTGCGTGCACACGCACACACACGCTAATTGTACGGACATACATAATGCATGAAGTGCACAAATTCTGAAAGTAAAGTTACAAATATGCCTAACTTTGGATTTTTATGATTAATATTTCATTCCACTTTGTCTTTTTTTTTTTTTTTTTACACTGATGATCTAATCTAGCCAAATTCTTTAAAGTACAAGTGCCTGGCAAACAGCTTTGTATTATATGTAGTTGTGCCAAATATACTTTGTGAACCTTTCCCCCTTTTGATCAACTTGGATTGTCAAAACACATCAGCAATAGCCAGAGACAACACATTCACAGATTTAAAAATGGCCCATACATAGGACAGTCATTTTTGTTGATATGTGTACATCATATTCCATAATGTAAATAATTCTATTTCATACCTTTAACGTTAACTGCAAATGTACTAGAAGTAAGCAGTTTACTTTTTTGCAGTCCAAATTAATACATCTATTCTGTACAAAAAAAAAAAAAAGGAAAAAAAAATGGCTAGGCCTATAGACTCTACCCTCCCTTATCCCCCCCCCCCCCCCCAAAATAGCCTAAATAGCAAGCAATACACATACATGTATATTTTTTTTTGCCTATTATTATAGTGGGCTCCAGTAGCTCAGTTGGTTTGACTTTGAGCATCGGATTCACATGTTAATGGTTGTGGGTTTGAATCCTGGGGTGTGCTATATTAAAACTGCCATCTCACTGTCCCATCTTAACATCTTTGTTGTCTGGTGGTGTCAGTATAGGATTAGATAAGCCCCCTTTCCCCACTTCCCTGGGATGGTTATCCCAGTCGGCCATATCACCTGAGGTGGATGTCAAAGTGTCAGTGTCAAATAATCAACGTGTTGATTGTGGACACTAAACAACAAGAACAAAGTAAAAACTGAACCAACCAAACCAATTTATCATTGAAAAATGTCATCAATGGTGTTCCAGCTTTACACTCTGTGCTTCTTATACAGTTGAAAACAATGCAATGAATTCTACCTATACTACTGACTAGGCCTAAAGTAAACAAATGCTTGAAACTGTCAAGTTTATGAAAAGTTTAGGCCCAGGCTAAATCTACCATCTTTGGTGAATTTCTTTTTTTTTTAAATAATTTGTAGGCCCTATTCACTGATCAATTATTACTTTTCCCAGTCAGTAACATAGGCCTGTTCTTCATTGTCAGTCTACCAAATTACAAGTTTAGTAACTATACAATCATATTGAGTAGGGCCTTGTACGCATACTGCTTAGGCCTACAGTTTATCCAAATCGTTGAATTTCACAAATAAGGAGAATGCTATGAGACGACCTGCATCGATTATCATCCTATGATGCAGCTGACACGGCAAAGCCAGTTAATAATCTAAGCCCACACAATTGAGAGAGATTAGGTGGACAATCTCGAGTCCAATAATATTAAATATCGATATTTTTTTTTTCTTCGCGCCTGACGGATGCATTAGATAGTATCCAACGACTTCAGCGCATCACACAGCAATAATCGCCGTCACTTCGACCTGCGCCCAAAAATAACACTTTCGGCAATCGTTTGTTGACATAAGACAATTAACGGCGATGATTCTTTAAAGGAGACGCATTTAACCGATTTATCGAGTATGTCAGTCGATATCGAACCTGGTAAATAGGGTCTGATCGTTAGGCCCAACATTAACACGTGATGGGTGCATGATCTATCCACATGTAGCGTAGGCGAAAAGCCGGCAAGACACCACCCTCACGATGGCTATCAAATTAAATGCTAAAAACCTGTATAAAATCACATCTTACCTGCGTCGGAGCCTCTGTCCCAACTCCTAGTTCTTTGTTGGACGTAATTTTGCTGGGTTACCGATGATCAGAGGGATAAATAATGATTCATAAGGACTGATTGCCGGAGATGTTGCCACACACGTCCAACCGACAAGCCACCATGTACGAAGTGAATGAATCCAAATATGGCGGACTATTTAAGCATTCACCGGCGGAGGGATATATTCTTCGAAACAGATATGTAGGAAAACTTTGCTTATTTCAATATTTTTATTGAATAAAATCTGCTATATACATACGTTTATTGTTCTAGTCAACGTATTTTTCGATATATTGAGAAATGCACTCCATCTACTGTTAGAGAACTATTTTCTTCTGGCGGTCGTCAATGAGAGCAGAAAAGTTATTCAGAGCCCGCCGAATGTCTATTTATAGACCAGACATACCCTATTGTTGCTAAATCGAGCTTTCATGCAATCGTCTGGCCAATGAAGGCGGAATGTTGATGTCGGCTCTTCTGACAAGTTCTAGCGCTTCCCAAAACACGACTCCTGAATTTTATTGATCTCCTGGCATGGGCCAGCGCAATTTATTTCTGTGATCAGTTTCAGCTGCTTATGCAAGTGACATAAACATCGTAACGGCCTTCCCACAACTGGAATCACCTCGTGCACTCTGTTTCCACTTTGGCTTATAATATAATATAATATAATATAATATAATATAATATAATATAATATAATATAATATAATATAATATAATATAATATAATATAATATAATATAATATATAATATAGTCTAATAATATCACACAACACAACAGGGGCATGATAATTATTTTGTTGTTGTTGTTCATGACCTTTGAAAACGTATCAAAAAGTGTGCGTGTTGTGTGAATTTGTACATGTTTACTATATTATATGTTATTGATGTTTAAAGCCCAGCCGACCGCATGGAGCCATATCAGGGCTATAACCACTTCAAAACATACAAAACTTCAACAGGAAAAGAAAAAAGAAAGATAAAAAAGAAAAGAAAAAATTAAGTACACATATCCATGCATTTGCGCAAATAATCTAAGGACATGCCCCCTGGCATTGACCACTCTGTCCAATTTATCGCACAGGGGATTTAAAAAAAACACTCCTGGATACAAATATAATCATACCTAAGGACACCAAAACATAATTTTATGTAAAAACAGGCATAAAATACCCCAAATTTCTTCTGCATATCTCACCTCCCTAGAGCCAAAAATGCACCTAATACACGTACCCAATTATCAGTCCTGATAAAAAAAAAAATTGTAAGACTTCATCGAACACATACAGGTGAATGGACCAGCAAGGCAGAAAATGATAGGTAGAACTGACAAAAAGCAAAAGAACAAGGAAGAAACAAAGAGAGTGACAGAAAAGAGGAAATTTCCAGCACAGAATTTCCAGAAGGTGGGAATACTATTTACACTGAAAGAGCCCCTGGCATCCCCACGGGGAGGTACATGTTTACTACAATTTCCCAGAAGAGTATATTTCAGTTATCCCACGGAATTTCTGATAAAAGCACATGCTGACTTTGACACGACCAAAAAATGTAAATGCCGACTGCGTGGCGAAAGGTCATTCGATTGCTGTTTCTGACCAAAGATTGATTGGCTTATAGACGTCTAGTCTATGTGTGTGTATGGTTGAACATAATTGATGAGTATTCATTTGTGCATGTTTGTTAATTAATGTGCATCCTCATTCGTGCATCTGTGACTTTGCTTCTGTGTATAAGCATATGGCACTCCCGTCTCTAGTAAAATGTGTAGGTTTTATGCGCATTCAGTCGCAATGAATGTGGGGAATAGCGACTATACAAGAACAATTTGATTTGTTTATATTCTTCTTCTTCTTATCATCATCATCATCATTATTGTTATTACTATAATTACTATTATTCTTGTTATTATTATTATTATCATCATCATCATCATCATCATCATCATCATCATCATCGTCGTCGTCGTCGTCATCGTCATCATCATCATAATCATCATTATTATCATTATTATTATTATTATTATTATTACTGACGAACTGTATCTGGTTTTGATTGTAGTCCCGTGTGATCACACGCAAAAATAGTAAAATGTAGGTCTACTCATTTCCACGTGGGTCGGTCGTGACTATGATTAAGTTGACGGTCAAGTATACGCCTACTGATTCTTTTGTTCTGTTTGATTCTTTGTTTTATAATAATAATAATACCTAGGACTTATAAAGCGCACTAAGCCACTGGATCTAGGCGCTGGGGAATGGGGGATATAATAGGAAGTCAGTAAATACAAGACTACACAACAACTTACACATCATCAAATGACAATCAAATACATACATACATCATAATCACATAACATAATGATTTACATTCGCAATCTTCAAAATATGCATACCACGCAATTCAATCAAATATCAGATTCATTCCAATTAAACACTTTTCACTCAGTTACTCCATATAAACTATTATTCCACCCCTTCCCTACTACCCCCCACCCCTACGCGCATACACAAAATCCAATTACACATATCAGCCAGCCGACAAGGTGATGTGGGGAAAAGTGATCAGATGTCGAAATACTGCTGGAAAAGGTGTGTTTTCAAGTTTGACTTGAAAGAAGAAATGGACGGAGAGTGGCGTAATTTCTTGGGAAGAGAGTTCCAAAACTGGGGACCGAAATGCGAAAGTGAGCGAAAGCCATGAGATTTGCGGTTATACTGTATCTGCCTGAGGAGTCTTGAATCAGAGGAAGAGCGGAGAGACCGAGATGGAGTATACAAGTGCAGAATATCAGAAATATACTCAGGAGCAGAACCAGAGATAGAATTGAAGCAGATGCAAGCAGTCTTGTACTTAATTCTCTGAGATATTGGTAACCAGTGCAGTTGCTTGTTTGTTATAGATACAAATGGGCGCAGGTTGTTGTTTTTTTTAATGTGTATATGTATGTATGGCGTCTTTTTTTAACCTCATCATTAAAAGAAGTCATACTCCCGTTTTTGTTTTGTTTTGTTTTGTTTTGATTGTGTGTGTGTGTGTGTGTGTGTGTGTGTGTGTGTGTGTGTGTGTATGTGTGTGTGTGTGCGTGCGTGTGTGTGTGTGTGCGTGTGTGTGTGTGTGTGTGTGTGTGTTTTGGTGTTTCCCGACATAAGCAATATAGCATTGACATGACATGACATACAGGATCTTTGACCCTTTGACTCCTGCACTCTATCCACCACTGCAAAAACTTAACCCTTCGACTCCCTCACCCTATCCACCAGCTTCCTGCAGGAAACTGGTGGATAGGGTAAGGGAATCAAAGGGTCAAGTTTTCGCTTTGCTAGCATGGCTGACATTGCAGGATGCTGCTGGACAGGGTGCTGAAGTCAAAGGGTTAACTTTGATTGCCCTACCAGTCGCCGTGGTGTAGTGGTTAACGCAACGGACTACCGACTGGAAGGCTGTGGGTTCGAATCCCCAATCAGTGCCTTCAAAAATCATTGTGGGATTTTTCGGCTCTAACCGGCTCCTATCCCAGAGTTGGGCGTGCTATGGGCTTATTGGGAAGACTGGGACCACACAGTCGAGTCTCATCCACTTCGCGGATGCGTCATTGAGGGTGTTGCTCAAATCTTCAGACCAACACCGCAGGTGCCTATATCTCTCGGGCTTGGTTGATGCCAGGATGTGTTATGATAGTAAGCGTAGAGTACAACCCTGTCACACAGTCTCAGTCCTAGATGGAACTCCATAGCATCATGATTATCATCCACATCGACATCATCATCATCACATAATAAAAACTGTTTCAGATTCTGTGGCCACTGAAGTGGCGTAGAAAATGGGTCGAAAAAAAAAACAGTACTAAAGGTGAGCAATGATCCTTTAAAAAAAAAAAAAACAAGAAAAAAAAACAAGAAAAAAAACCACACACCCCCCCCCCCCCCTCCAACTTTGATTACCCACCCTTTATCCACCAGCTTTGTAGGAAGCCTGCTGGTGGATATGGTGAGGAAGTTTCACTTTTGTTGTAAGTTTAGTTTTTGCCGTCTTTGTTGATAATGATGAAAGATTGCATGGTTAACTTGGTCAAGAGTTGAGTGAGTCAAAATGTGTAACTAGCGTATCGGCTTGTTTTGCGGTTTTACACTGAAAAAAACAAGTAGTCCACAGTGATGCGGTCGGCACTGGGTCGATAGCCGTTAGTGAACTGTTCCTTGTTAACCGGTTGGCACAATGAGCAAGCTAATATGAATCACTGTATTTCGCTCCGATGACGGTGTCGATGTCTTGTTTTTTAACTCTTTGACTCTCGCACACTGTCCACCAGCATCCTGCGTTGCCAAGCGTGCTGGCAAAGCAAGA